>CM062629.1:44802205-45469705 GCA_025617555.3 Puccinia polysora
TAAAAAAATTAATTCAAATATTTTTTCAATTGAATCAAGGTTATAAAGCCTTCCTTCTGTCAGAAAAACTTCCTCAACACATGAAATCATCATTTTCTAGAGTCATTCACACCATCTTAAATTAATTCATGCACTTCCTGATTTGTTTTGTTTTGTTTTTAAATTATCAATTTGTAAATATATCAATATTGAAGGTGATATTATATTACAGGGATTAAATAAATAAAAAAATTAGCTAGAAAGATTCTTCATAAGTGACACCTGTGCAACTTTTCATGGGTGGCTCTTTGAGCCACAAAACCCATAAAAAAAGGAGCTGCATGTTTTGAAATATTTGAAAAAATGAACGCTTTCTAGCCATGTGAATCAAATGACCTCAGAGCCCTAAATTTTTTAAATAATTAATTTCATTAAACCCATGGTTCTCTGTGTTTTCAAAAGCCTAAATTCTACAAAACCTGTAAGGCTGGGGTTTCAGAGATCCCCAGAAGAATTTTTCTAAAAGAATACAGCTTCAAAGCTGTAAGAACTATGTAAGTGGTGTGAGTGGGATCTCATCAGCCCCCCTAAAGATATTATCTGAAGCTGTTGAGCAATGAATTTCCGCATTTTGGAAATTTATTAAAATTCAATCACAATTAAGATGAATTTTTGATGAGTTTTTCTATATGAAAATAGGTATTTCATGCCTTGTAGGGGTGGGGAGGGGTGGGGAAACAATTTCAATGAGTGTTTAACAAAACATTTTGAACCATGTTTGAACTACCTCAAAATTTTCCAAAAGATTGAAAATTTTAAGAGGATTTTGATCATGGATATTGGCAAAATACCTTCAAACCATGTTTTAAGAAATAGAAAAAATATAGAAGAATTTGGAAATGAGAAGAATGGGAAGGTTCCAAAATGGATTGAAAAATTTGACTTATAAGGAAATTGTAAACTATAGCTTGACTCCAAATTTTCCCAGTTTGGGAAATAAATATATTTTTGATTTTTTTTGATGAATTTAAAGGGTCACATATGAAATTAAGGAAAATTTTAAAGGAAGCAGACAAAAAGTAATATATATACATATATATAGTTTTTTTTTCTTCACAATTTTGTTGCAATAAATTTTCAATATTTGTTATTATTTATTTTGCTTGATTTATCTCTCCGTTAAAAAATGAAAGAGAAGAGAAATAGTTGAAAAAATCCTTTTCAAATAAAGTAAATAATTCAGGAGAAAAAAATAAAAAATTAAAAATAAATAGTTTAGAAATGAAAATTTTCCTAAGGTTACTTGAACAAAATCCTTAAACCAATTCAGAAGTGCTTTGAAAATGATTGTCCACTTCCCAATAACTAATATATTTTGCAGAGATTAATTTAGTACTTTATGCTAGATACAGAAAATCTTCCTAGTATCATTCTGAATAAAGAATTCATTTATTGTTTTGGTATGAAGGATTCATTTTGAAGATTTTTTGTATGAGTTTTTTTTTCCAATTAGACTAAGTTTATCACATCTTAAAGCTTATTTTAAATTTTTCCAGATAGATTTATAAAAAAATTAAGATATTACACCAGATAAGCCTTTCATTGATCAGAAATAATATCATCCAAACACATTTGAAAGGTAGAAGGATCATTTAACAAGCCAAATGATTTGAAATGAGAATTAAAGATACCAAAACTGGTCCTAATAGCGTTGAGATATTCACCAACTTCCATCATTAAAAGCAGATCGAGGACTATCCCAAGGTATAAATTTGAGAAATTATCATCCCCAATTAAATGAGTTGATAAGTAAAATACAGGAAGTAACAGATAGGTTTTCCTTTGAGTGATCTGATCTGGTTTTGCATCTTTAAACCATGAATGAGGACTTGTATATTTTTTTTTAAAAAAAAAAAAACAGAAGAAAAGCAGAAAGACAAGCAGAATTGGATATCAATTATTCCATGTGCTTGTCTGAATAATTGTTTTATATAGATATCATGCAATTCAGGGTTGAATTAAAGCAGATTGCTATCTCATGAGGGAATCAATGGGATCTGGAAGAGGTGCTAGATTGAAATTTTTAATTTTATGGTCAAAAGATAAATAAGAAGGTAATTTATCAGTTTTTAAACATGAAGATAACCCCAGTTAAGTCATCATAAAAAGAAATGAGGATTTAATAATAGACTTTTAATATTTCATCATCTTTGAATCAGTAGTGGAGGTTTGATGAAAACAGATCATGGATCACAAAATACACTGTTTTCCAGGTGTTACCATTTCTTTGAAGAAAGTAGATGGAGGTCATTTAGATTGATAGCTGGTAACTACTAGATATTTCAAAGACCAAAATGTTACAAATTTCTCTGGATAAAAGCATGTGGATTTTACTACATGTATGGATTTTCTCACATAAAATTAGTGCAAAAAATTTATGGGACTGTTTTTTAAAGAACTCCTACTGTCCCACTGCATACAGCATGATGCTTCCTTGTAAAAATTTGATTTCAAAAGAGGTTTAGAATTTTTCTTCAATGCCTAAGTAAAAAATTATCCATCTATAAATCATTTTGATTTCATTCCCCTTTGTCAATCCATCTACTAAATTATCCAAGCAATATCTTTTTTGAATCAACACATATTTCAAGTATTTTGTATTAAATTTCCTTCTAATTTCTGAGTCTTTAATTTCAAACAAACAATATATGTCTATAAATAATAAGATTAACTGAATAGTTGAAAGCCCAGCTTGTATGGATTTACATACAAAGAAATCAATATTTAAAAAGAAAAAAATGAGAATTCCAAGTGCTGAGATATTGCTCCCTGAATGAGCTGTTAATTTCTTCAAACAAAAGTCTATCATTTCTAGTACTGTGAATTCCGTTTATCATTACAAATATTTATTATGCATTGAAAAATTTCATTCAATTCCAAAATTCAAAAAAACACTGGTGAATAGGGAAACTCATCAGTTAAGGTTCCTCAGAAGCCCTCTAGTTGTGCCTCTCTCTTCCTCATTGGAGTCAATCTTTCCATCCATTTGACATTCATTGCTCTGGTGCAGACCTTCATTGGATCTGGTCTTCATAAAATTAGTCATAAGTTCTAAAAGTTTCAGAATTATTCTTTCACAGCTAAAAGCCTTATCTCAACATCCAGAACAAAGATATATGAAATCCTCCAGAAAATCAAGATTTGAGGGACTTCTCAATTAGAAAAGCAACCTGGAAGACTCCAAAATCCGACCAATTGTCATCTTTGCAAGCTTGGGCATACCATCAGTAATTCATGCAAGATGAAGGCGCTGTATATTTTCCAATCATGCTTGAATTGTTTCCCCACTTGAAAAATTTGACAACAAGCCCATGGGATGGTTTTTTTTTTCAAGGGTTGTTGTAATAGAACCTGTTTTTGATGAAGATCAAAAGAAAACAGACTTACCTTTGCTTGTGAAAATCAATAGTGGACCACAGACAATGGGAAGAAAATCACCTGTACCAATGAATCAAGCATCAACATTGATCATAACTTTCAGCAAGCAATGGTCTGGCAAACCCCTGAAGAAAAGGTTGATTCTGACTGATTGGCTCCCATGCACAATAGTGGGTGATCTTCCACCATGGTTTTGGGTGTGGGATGCTTTCATCAGTGAAAACACCTCTTCACCCATCCTCATGCTGCCAAAATGGCAAGATTTCTGGGATTTCATTGAAATCATTTATGAAGGGGCTCTTGGTCTATCAATGTTGAACTTTTGTCAATCAGAGGTTTTTTTTAAAAAACGGAAGATGAAGCCCCAGTCCATAAGACCAAGATTGGCAAGGACTGGCAACATGCAAATAAGTCCACCAGGAAGCTTGTTTGGATGACTCAGTCATCCAATCTGAAACTTATGGATAATATTGAAAAATGATGTTCCCCAATCATATGAACTGAAATTGATCACAGAGAGGGAACAAGCTCTTCAAGGTGCCTGGGATAACTTTCCACATCAAACACTCCAGAATTGTATCAATTCAATGCCCAGTTGCATGTAAGATGTTATCAAGGCCAATGGTGATTCTAACCAATGGTAGGACCAATTTTTATTTTATTTTATTTTCATACCTTTCAGTGGCTTAATTCTCTCTTGTGCCAATCTCTCAAAATTTCAATTGTCCATTATCATTATGATTATTTTTAATTTTTGGATTGCATCACAACTTTCAAAGCTCAATATGCCTTTCTTTTATTGTTCATTTTCATGTTAACTTCATTTTTTTACATTTTTCAAACTCATTTTGAATCAAAATTGGGATTCCAAATTTATGAAATGCATAGTTTTTCATATTTTTTCTCATTTTATTTTGTGAGAATCGTCAACATCGAAAAGATGCTCAAAAAAAGTGGAAACAAAAATCAGGGCATCAGTTTTGTTATTTTTGTCAACCCAATTGTTACATGCATGGAATTGCTGACCCAGCTGCTGCGGTGTCCACCCTGCTCACCCCCTGTGGGCCCTAGTGGTGTCCCGAACTCGTAGCTGGATCCCAATCAAGCTGTTGGCTGGGGCTGCCCTAAGCCATCATTGCCTCGTCTTACTTACCATGACTGGAAACCTGAACGTGACCTCACCAACGCAACCACCGGCCGAGCGGGAGGTTCACCGCCTTGATTTTGACATCGTTGCACACTACAATCGAATCCTGGAAAAAGATGAAGTGCGCCTATTTCCGCTTTTCTCTAGAGCCTGGGGGTCACATTCCTGAGCTGATGGTGAGTTTGCTTTGCCTGTTTGGCTCATTTTTTGAGCGTAGAGCTTGGCCGTCCCGATTGCCGCTGTCCAGTGCTTATCAGAGTGTGTGGCTCGCTCCAACGGTAAGTTGATCGACTTATCAAACTAGCTATATCTCATTTCTGATAACATAAGGACCAACATCTAACGTGCACAACCCAAGAATGCTGTAGTTGGTACACATATCGATAGAACTGATATTTGATTTTTTGTATACCTCACTTTGATCGATATACGGCTGCTTTGGCGGTGGAATGTCTTTATCTAGCCTCAACCATGCAAGAGCTAATTGGCACATTGTATGTGGCCATCGATCTTCTCAAGCAGGCCACCTCAAACCTCATTTCACTAACGGCCGGTTGTGACTTATTCCTTCGTTTGTCGGTCCACTTCCTCAACATTAGTGATTGTAGCATTCATGGGGGAAGCATCACTGTGATTTAGACTGATTGTCGTTACGAACCGGCTAGTCTGATGACCCACCATTCTCCTGACTCGGCTTCGTTTGCGGACCACAAAAATTCACTAGTCAATCATGCCCTGAAGTACGTCACCGACTGCCGGGCCACCTGTGTAGACAAAGTCGCCAGTTCTGCCGCCAGGTTTATTGAAGATGGAAGTACTATCATGGTTCATGGCTACTCTCGCGTCGTTCTCCATACTATCCTAAGGGCCTATTCACCCTCCGAGAAACCTCGGAAACGTTTTCAAGTCTTCGTCACGGAATCTAGACCAGTACGTGGTACTTTATGGTCGATCTGTGAGAATAATATAGTGCCCCACACTTTGTCCTCATGAATCTGAGTGTCGATCACCTTGTGCACATTTTCATTAGTCCGGCCTTGGCCTAAAAACTCATGCAATACTCGAACAACTCGGGATTCCTTGCGTTGTCTTACTTGATTCTGCAGTCAGCTTCATTTTTGATCTCGAATCTGCACCGTCTTTGCAATTTTACTTCACCTGCTGACTAAAGCCCACGTCCACTACCTAGGTTGCCTACGCCATGGCAAAAGTTGATCTGGTTTTGGTAGGGGCAGAAGCGGTCTTGGAAGACGGTGGGTAAGTACCTGAAACATGCTTCAAGAGTGCCCTCAATCAACTTTTGACCATGATCAGCTCTATAGGCTAATCAACTACATAGGATGCTATCAAATGGCAATCGCCGCTAAAGCTCATCACAAGCCATTCTACGCTCTTACTGAAAGGTAATGTCAATTTCTCTCTCATGACATCCCTTTTCTCCACCAGACTGTTCTTGTTTAACTTCACTTTTCTTTTCTTTTCTTTTATTATTTTTTTTAACAAAAACAGCTATAAATTCTTGAGACTTTTTCCACTTTCTCAATATGACGTGCCCACTCGTCATCCAACGTTGAATTTCCCATGTCCTCAGGTTTCCAAATCACTGGGAGCATCAGAAACAACCAACTTACCTGGCTCAACAATTCAGCGGCATACATCTATTTCAGCTAAACTCACCCCAGATCAAATTGCTAAAAATAATCCGACTCTCGATTATACAACCCCTGACCTGATCACTCTGGTCATCAGTGATGCTGGAATCCTGACCCCTCCCGGTGTTGCTGAAGTATTGTTGTCCATATTTGGTGGTGAATGACCCAAAAAAGTCGATTGCTCACCATTTCCTCAACGCGTTCCTCTCGACTCTTGATTCAACTGCCATGCCAAGTATTTGCTACCCTTCTTACTTGCTTTCTTTTGAAGTTGTTTTCAAGAATGACACATTTGTTCAATTGTACTGAAACATCATTATACCAATGTGTTGAAACCAATTCTGATTCGGAATGATGAAGTACTAGTTTGGCAACACAATAAAATCAAGGATTATAGTCATTATTTGTATGCTGCAATTACCAGCCACTGAGACTGTAGCCTGTGCCCACAGGTCTGCAATATTAATACTTCGGTTGATTGTTTTGATTTTTCTTATTGTGTTCTCAGGGGCATAGGGTTCCACTGGCCAGCCTCAAGTCTGCTTGCACTCAAGCAGCCAATGTGGTCTGCCCCACTTGTGGTCATGTGGACCCCCAGTGGATTGGGTAGTATTCCAATGAAAATTATCTCACCTCAGCTGCAATTTAATGGTTCTGACAGTGCTGGCAGATGTATAAACCACTTCACACCTTAAGTTGTGGACAGGGTAGAACTAATGAATTTTGAAAGTTTTGGATCAAAGATTTGATTACAAAAACCCATAGCCACAATGGCTGAAAGAAGATGAATTGGAAAAAGAAGCACCAATTATTAAGGAAGAAGAAAGAAGTAAATACACTGAGAGGAGTTTACTAACATTGGGATGATCAATTCTTGTGGGAGATGGAAAGAAATCAGAAAAAGAAGGCCTCAGGAGAAGAGAATTCAAAGGACTTGATGTATTTATTTTGTAGATTAATTGAAAGAATATTTTTTCAAAAAGTTCACACCATGCAGCAGATTGAAGCAGAGGGCAGAGGATTCAATTTGATATAACAAGAATAGAAATTTATAGGATGGATGAAGCAATAAAGGATTGAATGATCAAGAATATTGAGTCAATATGATGCTGGGGGTGAAGAAGAATCCAAAGAGACAGCTGGTTAGAAAAAGAAATTGGCTTGGGTTAGTAGGGGAAAGGTTCAAGATGTTGCAAGTGCTCAAGGTAACAAGTTTTTTAACAGGTGGATCAAGCTTATCAAAAGTTTGGATCCAGGTAGAAGGAGGCAGTAATGAATCATTAGAAGAAAAACAGAGAGTGATGATCTCAAAGTAAAAGAGATGAAATTGGCAGAGAAAGAGAATAAAGAAAATAAAAAAAAGTATGAGGAGAAGAGAATTCAACAGACATACCCCCATAGCTTTAATAGAATTTCACCAAATACTGAGTTTGTTCAATTTTATAGATTCACTTAGATTCAAGTTATGTGTAAACTAGGTTGATGGAGCTTATCAAAAAAATTATTTTCATCCCTCTATGCCCATGGAAGCCCTGGGTTCAACTTCCAACTCCAGATAAACCAGAAGTATTTTATCAAATTACTGAAAAAGTGAACCCACCAGACAAAAAACACTTTTACTATCTTGAAATATCTCCCCCTTCCCCACCACTACCAAAATATAATTCATCCAAAAAGTGTCAAGAAGTGTTTATTGAAAATGATACCCATAATTATATGGAGCCCCTCCTTCTTGAGCTACTGTCACATTCCCACCCCATGTACTAAGAAGGGGAAAGGATTTACATTGATATGGTGCAAACTGAGAAATACCAACACTACAAGAAATATTGAAGTTAGTAAGGTTATACTTAAAATTTCAAACTGAAACTTGAAGTCAAGTACAAGGTGCAATCAAAAATATTTCAAGAAGGAAACTGAGGCAAAGCTTGAGGTAAAAAATCTAAATCAGATATGATGCAAGAGCATATGAAATGAACTAACTGAGGAAAGTATTGACAGGCAATTTCTTTGCGTTCTCAGGAAATCTACATTTTAGTGTGGATGACTATATATTCCCCAATAAATGTCCTCTCCAGCTAGATGAAACAAGGATGCAGCAAATTTATGGCAAAGAAAGGCTAATTAAAATGATGAAATCAAAGTATAAGCAGGTGATGAATAAATGAAAATGAAAATACAATGAAATGCAAGAGACAAAGTAATGAATGTAATAAAGGTGACAAAAGAAGACTGATTCCTGGGCATGAGAAAAGGTGTGATTAATTTCAGAAATTAGTTGGGTGGTTGACTATTAAGGGTGTGAATGGAATGTCTGAAGGTGACTGGAAATGGATTGGAGGTGGTGTCTAGGCTTGTGCAAGATATATATCTGACTGGAGATGGAAGCACAAGGGTGTGATCCCAATTTCAAGGTGAATCAGAACTAGTTGTAGATGATACTGCAAAGTGCAAGTGAAATTGTGGATAATGACTAAGTTGATAGAGATAGAAGGTCCCTTGAAATTCAAGAGTAAAAGTAAATTGCATTTGATTTTAACATGCTTTTTGGTGTCAGACTTATGGACTGAGGTAGATTATGCTGAGGAGAGGCAATATGTCAAAATTATGGTAAAAAATGAATCAAGAGCTTGGAGCATGATAGCTACCTATCAATCTATTCATTTTGAATGGTTTGATTTGGTTACCAAGCTTCCTGCCTGTATTTTATATGTTATATCCTGCATTTTTATTTTTTATTTTCCAGGTTTTGTCAAAATAAATTTCAAATTGAAATTAGCCCAACATTCCAAATTATTTACAATTTTCAGTTTTTGGTATTGATTCCTGTTTGATTTTTTCATAAGAATTTCTGGGAATTTTCTGTATCATTCATGGAGCTGGGCAAATGGTACTTCTAATATAATTTTAAATGTGACATGCCAGTATTTTGATTGAGTATATACCTTCTTATATGGACACTGAATCTTTTGATGTAAAAATCAAGAAAGAAAAAAATTTACAAGGAAAAGGTGGAATTCCTAAGTCAGGTCATGAATTTTCAGCAAGAAAATATTTCATGGTTTGTAAATATTTTGAGAAAATGTGACCTTTCTTGATTTATGAACTTTTATATTTAATTTATTTGTATCATTTGCTTTGAATGTTCAATAAAACCCAAAATGAGGGAATTCATGCCTAACCAGAATCCTTAAGAGGCATAAGAAATGAGGTATATTTGGAACAGGTGATGATAAATTCACAACTCAAACAAGTCATTTACGCAACTTATTGGATTTGTATGGCATGCCACATGACTACATTTGAGCCGTTCAGCCTCCACACAACTTGAGTGTAGTTGTGCGGCCCCCGCACAGCATTCTGGTGCTATGTGGCCTACAGCCCAACCACATTTGAGTTGCGTGGGGCTCTAAATGACTCAAATGTAGTGGTGTTGCTGTTCCACATGACTACAAGTCTTGTGGGCTAAATAATTATAATAATAATAATAATAATAATAAACTAAATAAAAATACAATAAAAATAGAAATCACCCAAAAAATTGAAAAATATTGATTTTTTGGTTGAAAAAAAAAATAAAATAAGAAATAAAATAAAAATAAATAAAAATAAATAAAAAAAAATAAAAAAAAAAATGAAGAAAACCAACCCAAAAAAATACAAGTCCAACTTGACTAGCCCTAAAGTAAAAACACCAAAAAAATACAGTATCAATTTGAATTTCCCTAAAGTAAAATTTCCATAAAATACAAGTTCAACTTGTGACTAGCCCTAAAGTAAAAGTGCCAAAAAATACAACTTATTTGAAAAGACCTAAATTAAAAACACCAAAAAAAAAAAACAAGTTCAACTTGTGCCAAGCTGATCCCATCACAAGAAGAAAAAATACTCCTCATGATGGGATCAGCACAACACAAGTTGAACTGAATTGACAATAAAATCTCATTCAAAACACTTATCATAATGATTTTAACTCAAAACACTCAACATAATGATGTTCAAAATGTGATAACCCTTGGTATTAATAGAATTACAAGATCAGCATCAGAACCCAAACCCAAATGATGAAATTAATCTATAAGTTAGAATACAAATCAAGTAGATCTTTGAGGTTATCAACCCAAGGAGATGCTTTTTTAGATATCATGGAACATGGTTTGGAAACTGTGGTTGGGATTGGAATCACATCTCCCTTAATTACAAGGTGGACCCAATGGTTATTTTTAACAAAGCAAATGAACATAGGATCTTATTGTTCTTTTAAACCCATTTGAATAAGAGTAAAAGTACAAAAGGAATCAAATGAAATGAAAAATATTGGCCTTCCATAAGTATCAGATATTATTTGACCCATGTAAAGCTTTGAAATCCATTTTGAAGAGGAAATTTTTTCATGGATTTCATCAACATCAAGTCTTTGTTCTATCTTTTCAACCTATTTACTGCCCCCAAGGATCTTAGAATAGCACCCCTTATTTTTCCTGAATTTTTCAAGTGTTTCTTTCTGAAATTTAAACCATCCATTCTCATCATACCTAAGTGATTTATCAATGACTCCAAATCCACAAGTTCCATCACCAACTGGATCCCAAACCTTCCCCAAGAACTTATGTAAGTTCTCAGGTATTTGATTGCGGTAATTCACTTCCTAAAAAAAAATTTAGTGAGAAAAAATTCTAATCTAATTAAAGGAATCCAAAATCACCAAAGATGTTCTCTTTGACTCCTCCATTTCTTTGTCTTCATGCTTTGAAATGGAATCTGATTCCAACGCCATGGATGCCAATGAACTTTCAGTTTCTTCCTCTGAAATATGAAATTCTGATAAATAGCCCGACTTGGACTATAACAATTTCTACATTGGTTCATTAAACCCAAAAAAAGAACCTTTCACAAAAGAAAAGACTTAAAATATTTTGTCTTTTCTTCTTTGGTGCCCTTCTAATTCTCTTTTCCCCCTCAAGTTCCTTTTCAAAATTTTCAAATTTAGAAGGATCTTGCAGGTTATCTGTTGATCTTGGACAGCCTCTGCTTGATTGCAAGACTTAGGTTCAAGTCTTGGCTTTGATGGATAATTTGCCATATCCTTCATCAAGTGCTTCAAAAGCCCGCAATAATCTTGTTTGAGATGAGCAAAGATCATTCTATTGAGCATCTCATGTAACTGAGAATCTTTGAGCAGTTCATCAACATTGGACTTCAAAAATTCAAAACAATCAAATATTGGTCAAGTAGGAATCATCATTCAAAAATAATTGATCAATAAGCATTAATCACAAATTGATTTGAACAATTCTACAATCCAACTTGAACCAAATTTCAGAACTAGAACTGCAAGGTTCATAATCCAAACTCCACTGAAGATGAATATCCTCAGAAACAACAGATCCTCTTGACGCTAGTAGGTCAGCTATTTGGTGGGAACAGGGCAAACCCATAGTCATTGAGTATGACTTGGTGCACACTTCCCCATCATGGTTCCACTTTAATCTCTCTAATTGATTCACAACATGTTTTATTGCCTGCAACAACACCTTGTATCCCAATGGTAACAGTTCAGTAGGAAGAACTATTCCAATCTTTATTCAAGAGTTGTAAAGGGCTGCCCAAACCAATCAAATTTTATTTGAAACTGTGCCCTCTAGGTTTTGCCAAACATCCAACATGTTCACCAAAGAATTTGCAAGGAATTGTTTGAGATTAGCATGAGCCCCTTCAACCCAAGGCGTTGTTTTATTTCCAAAGTCAGGTTTTTTGCAAGTCCAAGCCTTTACAAACATCTCTTTGATACAGAAAATATTATGATCCATATACTGCAGTAAATCCTCATGGTCTGCCAGAAAACACTTTATACAATTCATAATGTAAGCAAACCAAAACTAGGAAGATTAAAAGTAGAGGCAGTGATTTGGCACTTACTCTAAGTTACACATCATTTACCTTGCCTACTCCTTTGTTTTTGAGGCCCCATACATAGCCCACAGAGACATAAAGATTTGCCACCCTTCAAATTCATTATTGAAGCATACTTTACAGTTTGCTTGTATTTTTTTAGAAAAGTTACACTGACAACACTTTTTTGTAGAATCAGGGAAAATTTTTTCTAGAGCACAGATCAAAGTTTTTTCATGGTCCATCAAAAAGACTTTGGGAATTCTTTCAGTATCATAAGACAAATCATTTAGCGCATTGACAGAACAACTTGAACTTTTCTTGTTATAAAAACAAGATCTTTTGTGAAAGTTTTCTGGTTGGCTGTAATTCCTACAAAATGCAATAGGGGGATGTTTTACTCATTTGTTTTATAAGTAAAATCCATCATAGCTATATGATGGAATTGTTTGCAAAGCTTTAATGACTGGGTGAGCCAAGAATAGGGCCTCCAACTGATTCCCTTCACTAAATTTTGCTCAATGAACCCAACCTGAATTGCCAAGTTTTTCAAAGAGGACCTCCGCAACACTGTTACCCTTTAGTTCTGGTAGCTTTAACTTATTCTTAGTGTTATAGATTTTTCAGTCATCGGCATATTTGCCACCATCAATTTTTCTCAGTTTTATTTTCAGCTGAAGTGTATTGAGCCCACCATTCATGCCTTCTTTTAGATTTTTGAAGGCTACCCCAGAGAATCTCCTCAGGTGAGGATGCACTGAGGGGTGTGGAGATGTTTCATGGTTATGTTGATCATTTATGTAGGAGATTTGCCACAAGGGGTCTGCCTTTGTGTGACTTGCACGGATGAAAAACCTGCACCCAAAGTTCCTTCTGTGAGATTGGTTTGAAATTTTTGTGAGCAATTGCCCAGAGTACAAACCATGTCTATCACAGGCAAAATCCACACATTTATCATGCTTTGAGTTGAAAACTGTTAAAGCGTAACCATGCTTCATTGCCCATGTTTGACAATATTTTTGTGCCTCTTGCCTAGTAGGAAAAGCTCTTGCAGGAGGTGGGGCAAGTGGGTCTTTCATAGGTACTCCATATTAACATTTTCATAGTTCAGTTTCCATTAAATTAAATTAGCCAAAGACCAGAGTTACATAAAATGTTACTCACCACCAGAGGTCATGTCCATTCCTGAAACATTTTGTTCCTCAATTGTCACCCTTGATGAGGATGAAATTGTGGCTTCAAATTTTTCATTACCCAAATCCTTTTTTCCAGCAGCTTTTTCCATTGCACTATCAATGTAGTCCTTCAACGCAGCCAATGAAATGCTACTTCAGCATTCAATCCAACTTTCAATTGAAAAACTACCAAGTTTTCTCACTTTTGAGTTGAGAAAGATCAATTTTGTGTGATTTTTTTTGAAGTTTCCCTTTAGTTTCAATGATTTGGTTCACAGATTAACTTTTTTTCACTTTAGCTTCACTTTGGGGTTGCTAGATGTGGTACAACAGTCCCACATAGTATGCATTGATCCCAAATTTGGGTTGATGCAACCCAAATGTGGTCCAGAGGATGCCAAAAATTTTGTCACAACCCCTGGGGGGTTTTATACGCCCAGAAATGCATTGAAGGCACCATGAATGGGGGAACAAAACCAAAAAAACACTGTTTGCAGGGGGTATACAACCCCCTGGGGGTGGCATGTGTTTGAGACAACCCCTTGGACACGTGTAAAAGCATATAAACCCATGTACAGGCCCCCATGTGTCCATGTGCCATGTAGGGCCATACACAACTCCCAAACAACTGGGAGTTGTGAATTTATCATCACCCATTTGGAACAAATGGGATAAACCAGTGCTGAGATAAATCTTGAAGATGGGTGGTGCTTCTTTGGAGTGTGAAGTGGTTAATTTGAAGTAAGCCAAAGTTCTTTGAAGAAAATTGTGTGAGAAGAAAATTGGAACAAGAATTATGAAAAACTTGATATGCATGAAAGACATCAAATCATGAAATAAACTTACTGAGGAGAAAATGCACAACAGAATTTGGTAATTTTAAGGTAGACAAAAACCTGGTTTTTCAATGTGATACAGCAAGAGGAATATTTTCTCTAGTTTCAAAGTGATGATGGGCATAAGGAATGTAAAGAGAAAATCAAGATTCAAATTACTTTTTTCATAAGAGTAAAATGTAACTTCAAGGAAGTAAATATTGAGAGAAAAATTAAATGAAAAAATTTGATCTAATTTACATGAAATATGTGGCTGCACCTTCCAGAAGATGCAGCAGTTGGAAATTGTTTGAAAAAATTGGGGATTTGTTTGAGATTTGGATCCAAGCCTGTGAAAAATATCTTCTGTATCAGAAAGACGTTTGTAACAGCTTGGACTTGCAAAAACCCGGACTTGAGAAATAAAAGAAAGTCTTGGGTTGAAGGGGCCCATGCTAATCTCAAAAAATTCCTTGCGAACCTGTTGGGAAACATGTTGGATGTTGGGAAAAACCTTGAGGGCACAGTTTACAATTAAATTAAATTGGTTCAGGCTGCGCTTTACAACTCTTGAATAAAGATTGGAATATTTCTTCCTACTGAACTGTTACCATTTGGATAAAAGGTGTCTTTACAAGCAATCAAACCTTTTGGGGATCAATTAGGGAGGTTAAAGCGCAACCATGATGGGGAAGTGTGCACCAAGTCATACTCAATGACTATGGGTTTGCCCTGTTCCCACCAGTTAGGTGACCTACTAGTGTCAAGAGGCTCTGTTTCCCCTGAAGATGTTCATCCTCAGTGGAGGTTGGATTATGACCCTTGCAGTTCTAGTTCTGTAAGTTATTTCAAGTTGGATTGTTCAAATCACTTTGTGATTGATTCTTTTTGAATAATGATTCCTACTTGAATAAAATGATGATTCCCAATTGACTAATATTTTATCCTTTTGAATTTTTAAAATTCAATGTTGATAAACTGCTCAACAATTCTGAGTTACATGAGAAGCTCGATGCAATGATCTTAAATCATGCTGATCAAGATTATTGCGGGCTGTTGAAGCACTTGATGAGGGGGATGGCAAATTATGAATCAAAGCCAAGACTTGAACCTAAAGCCTTGCAATCAAGCAGAGGCCATCCAAAATTGACAGATACCCAGAAAAATCCTTCTTGATTTGAACACATTGAAAAGAAACTTTAGCAGGCAAAGAGAAGTAGAAGGGCACCAAAGAAGAAAAGATGAATGATTGTAACTCTTTTATTTTGTGAAAGGTGCATTTTTTGGGTTTAATGAACTGATTGAGAAATTTTTATAGTCAAAGTCAGGCTCTTCATCTGAATTTCATAGTTCAGTGGAAGAGACTGAAATTCCATTGGGTTTGGTGCCATTGAAATCCAATTCCTTTTCAAAGGATGAAGTGGACTCAATGGTAAAGTCAAGCAGAAGCTCATCTTTGGTGAGTTGTGATTTCTTTAATTAGATTAAAATTTGGCTGAGTAATTTTTGACTCTGGTAATTAAATTACCTCAATGAAATACCTGAGAACTTACATAAGTTTTTGGGTGAGGTTGGGGACCCAGTTGGTGATGGAAATTGTGGTTTTAGAGTCATTTCTAAATCACTTGGGTATGATGAGAATGGATGGTTGAAAGTTTGGAAAAAAATGCTTGAAACAATGAGGAATAAAAAGGGGTGCTATTCTAAGATCCTTGGGGGCATTAGAGATGTTGAAAAGATAGAAAAAAGACTCAATTTTAATGACATCAATGAAAAGATTCCCTATTTGAAACGGCTTTCAAACCTTGAAATGGGTCAAATAATGGCTGATACTTATGGAAGACCAATATGTTTCATTTCATTTGAATCATTTTGTTCTTTTACTCCTATGAAAATAGGTGTAAAATAGCAATCAGATCCTATGTTCATTTGCTTTGTTACCAAGAACCATTGGGTCCAGCTTGTACTTGAGGGAGATGTGATTACAATACCACCCACAGTTTCCAAACCAGGTTCCATGATATCTAAAAAAGAATCTCATTGGGTTGATCACCTCAAAGATATACTTGAGTTGTATTCTAACATATAGATTAATTTCATCATTTGAGTTGGGTCTAACATGCTGATATTTCAATTCTATTAATATAAAGGGTTATCACATTCCAAACATCATTATGTTGAGTGTTTTGAGTTAACATCATTATGATGAGTGTTTTAAAAATGAGATTTTAACAGTAAGTCAGTTCAACTGGTTTTGGGCTGATCCCATTACAAGTTTAACTTGTGTTAAGCTTGTGATGGAATCAGATTAACACAAGTTGAACTTTTTTTTGGTGTTTTTACTTTAGGGCTGGCCAAAATACTTCTTGTATTTTTTGGCTTGTCAAAAGACTGGTATTTTTTGCACTTTTACTTTAGGGCTGGTCAAAAGACTTCTTTCATTTTTTGCCCCTTTTACTTTAGGGCTAGTAAAGTTGAACTTGAATTTTTTACTTGAATCTGAAGACAACCGGTTGGTTGCCTTAAGTGTTTATTGTTTTTATTTTATTTTTACTTATTTTTATTTATTTTTATTTGGGGTGATGATAAATTCACAACTTTCCGCCATGTAGGAGTTGTGTTGGGCCATACACGGCCCAATGGACGCTTGGGGGCCAATACACGCCCATGCGGGCGTTTTAGATGCGTCCACACGCGCCCAAGGGGCCGTCTCAAGCACATGTGACCCCTGGGAGGCTGTATACCCCCCATACATGGCGTATTTGAGCCCTGTACCCCTGTACATGGCAGAATTGAGCCGTTTCTGGGGGTGTACGGCCCCATACAGCCCTCCCGGGGGTTGTGCCCAAGTTTTTGGGTCCCCCTGAACCACATTTGGGTTTCATCAACCCAAATTTGGGATCAACGCATAATATGTGGGACTTTTGAACCACATCTAGCAATCATAAAGTGAAACTAAAGTGAAATTAAAATGAAATTATAGTGACACTATAGGAAAATGCAAATAAACATCCCACAAAATTAATCTTTCTCAACTTTAAAGTGAGAAAACTGTTGTTCAATTGAAAGTTGGATAGAAAACTGAAGTAGAATTGCAGTTTTTTTTGAATTATGGGAACAGTGGCAAGCCCTCCTTATAACATGGCTGCGTTCAAGTACTACATTAGTGGAATGAAAAAAGCTGCAGAAACAAAGGATGCAGGTAATGAATCATTGGAAGCCCATATTGCATCCTCATGAAGGGTGACAATTGAGGAAATTTTTTTTCCAGAAATTGACATGACCTCTGGTGGCAAGTAAAAATTTATGTTACTGGTCTTTGCCTTATTTAATTTGATTGAAACTGGAAACTGATGGAGTGCATTCCATCAATATAACAATGTAACTATGACAGACCCACTTCAACCACCTCCTGTGAGAGCTTTTCCTACTAGGGAAGAGGCACAAATGTATTGTAAAACATGGGCAATGAAGCATGGTTACACTTTAACAGTTTTCAACTCAAATTTTGATGAATATGTGGATTTAGCCTGTGATGGAAATGGTTTGTACTCTGGTCAATTGCTCACCAAATAGTCAAGGCAAACACACCCAAGGAAGGTTGGGTGCAAGTTTTTAATCCATTGTGGTAGTACAAACCTGTCCTATAGCCATCAGAATCACTTTTCCAGTGTAACAACAGCTCAAAACCTCAAAGTAACCTCAGAAATGGATTTGACATCAGAAATAACCCATATTCACTCAGCCAAAGTACCCCCCTATCTCTCATGGATTATAAGATACAGCCCAACAAACCTCCAACTGTGGCAAACTCATACCCAACCAGGTGTCACAGCCCTGTGGAAGACATAAGACATAGCTTGGAAACCCTCAAGTACATACCAGTGCCAGCCTAACCTCAAGAACAGGACCATACACCAACCCTGTCACCTTTTCAGCATACAAAGATACAGGTGCAGGAGGAAGTGCAATCTGTCAGACCCTGTCACCTCAGCCAGAATACATCAATACAGATATATGCAGCAGTGAAACCAGTCCAGATCCAGCCAACTCATCAGCATACAGAAATAAAGATCCAGGAGGCAGTGCAACCAGTCCAGATCCAGTCACATACAAAGATACAGGTACAGGAGGCAGTGCAACCAGTCAGACCCAATCACCTCACCCAGAGTACAGGAACAATATTTATACAAGAGGCTGTGCAGAAGTATACAGGAACAGTGCAGGCAGTAGGAAGTGATACCAGTCTCAACCAGAACCAAAAAAGCGTGAAAATATACATACAAGAGTCTGTGAAGAAGTATACAGGAGCAATATATGCAGGTAGAAGCCAAAACAATCTCAAGAAGAACCAAACAAACATGAAAATACACATACAGGAGGCTGTGCAGAAGTATACAGGAGAAATATAGTCCGGAGAAAGTCAGACAAGTCTCAACCAGAAACAAACAAACCACCAGTATTGCACAGCAATACATCAACTTATGCAAGGCTGTGCATGCATGAAACACCTGTAAAAGCTTTTCCCAACCAGCAGAAATGCCTCATGTAACTGTACAAGATTTTTCCAACCAGAAGAAATGCCTCATGTACCTGTATCCCACTGTAACAGGGGAAGCCCCAGGGAACACTCAGGGGCAGCCCTGAGCATCCCCTGAGGACCAGATTTTCTATTTAAGGAGGGCCTCTCTGCCCTATCCAGGTTGTATCAGCATGCCCTCAGATGCCATCTGGCCCATCATCAATCTAATCACCTATCCCCAGCTCATCCCATCTCATCATCCATCTGTGGTAACTACCCAGATAAATATTATTAGTGAACCAATTATAAGGAAACAAGAAATCAGAAAACAAGTTATAACACACCTTTAACCAGTCAGAACCATCAAAAAGGTTCTTGAATAAGGGTTCTTCTGTGACCTAAATATTCAGCACCATATTAAAGAAACACCACCCATTAATAAATAAATAAACCTTACAAAGAAAGAGAGCACAACAAAAAGAAACCACCAAGCTTCCCTCTACCCAGCCCCCTGTGGGTAAACCCATCCTTGGGTCCTCTCCTGAACCACCCCTTTGATAAAACCCTTGAACCCTTTAATATTGGGATACTGGTTAAGATCAAACATATATAATCAATAACCAACCAATAACCCAATACATCTGGTCTATTCTTCAAAAAATCCTACCAATAACATTTAATAATTAATCTAAGTCTGATCTGAGACCTATATTAAGTCTCAAAGAAACCAGCCATTAATTTAAGAACATTATTGTGCGAACTTACTATAGTACTAGAAGGGCAGGAAATTCAAAACCACTCTTACTTTTAATAATACTCTAAAGGAGTAGAAGTAATACTAAATTCCCCTTCAAGTACTGCAAGCAAGATATTCTCTACTTTATATTTATATAATTGCACAGGAGTCTCTATAATGAGCAAGTTGCACAAAGAAGGACCCCTTGCGTGGTATCTCCTACAAGAATGATCAACATAACCATGAACCATCCCCACACCCCTCAGTGCATCCTCACCTGAGGAGAATCTCTGGGGTAGCCTTAGACCATCTAAAATAAGGCTTGAATGATGGGCTCAATACACTTCAAATCAAAAGAAAATTGAGCAAGATTGTGGTGGCAAATATTTTGATGACCAAAAAATCTATGCCACTAAGCATAAGGTAGCGCTAGCAGAAGTAAAGGTGAAAATTTTCATGGAGGCCCTCTTTGAGCAAATTGGTAATTCATTTTGGGTTCATTGAGCTAAATTCAGTGGAGAGGGTCACTTGGAGGCCCTGTTCTTGGCTCACCCCGAGTCATTAAAGCTTTGTAAGCAATTCCATCATATAGCTATGATGGATTGAATGAAATGCTTGAAACAATGAGGAAAAATAAGGGATGCTATTCTAAGATCCTTGGGGGCATTAGAATTGTGAAAATATAGAAAAAAGACTCAATTTTAATCAAATCAATGAAAAGATTCCCTCTTCAAAATGGCTTTCAAACCTTGAATGGGTCAAATAATGCCTGATACTTATGAAAGGCCAATATGTTTCATTTCATTGGATTCATGTTGTAATTTTACTCCTATGAAAGTGGGTGTAACAGAACAATCAGATCCTATGTTCATTTTTTTTGTTAAAATTAACCATTGGGTGCAGCTTGTAGTTAAGGGATATGTGATTCCAATCCTGCCCATAATTTCCAAACCCCGTTCCTTGGTTTCTAAATAAGCAGCTTTTTGGGTTGATCACCTCAAAGATCAACTTGAGTTGTATTCTGACTTATAGATTAATTTCATGATTTGGTTTTGGGTTCTGATGCTGATCTTTTAATTCTATTAATATAACGGGTTATCACATCTTGAACATCATTATGTTGATTATTGTGAGTTAAAATCATTATGTTGAGTGTTTTGAGTTAAAATCATTATGATGAGTGTTTTGAATGAGATTTTAATGGTAAGTTGGTTCAACTTTTGATGGGATCAGCTTAAAACAAGTTGAAAATGTTTTTTTTTGGTGTTTTTACTCTAGGGCTGGTCAAAAGACTTGTATTGTTTTTGGCACTTTTACTTTAGGGCTGGTCAAAAGACTTCTTGTATTTTTTGGCCGTTCAAAAGACTTTTAATTTTTTTGGCACTTTTACTTTAGGGCTTGTTGAAAGAATTTTTTTATTTTTTGGCCCTTTTAATTTAGGGCTAGTCAAGTTGGAAGGCAACTGGTTGGTTGTATTCATTTTTCTTGTTTTTTATTTTATTTATTCATTTTCATTTATTTTGAATTTTTACTTTTTTTTTGGGCCACCAGACTTGTAGTCATGCCACACAGTTACACAACTGCATTCAAGCCATGTAGAGCCCCACATGGCTTGAATGTAGTTTTGTTGCCATTTGGAATTGCAACACAACTACATTCAAGCCATATGGGGCTCTACACAGCTCATATGTAGTCGTGTGTACACCACACAGAAGTCCAGGGCTGCATGGAGTAAAGCCCAATCACACTCAAGCTGTGTGGAGCTCTACATGGCTCAAATGTAGCCATGTAGCCGTGCCACATGGCTCAAATAAATTGTGTATATGGCTCATTTCAGCCATGAATTAATCATCAACCTTTTATTATATTTCTTATTGTTTTTTTAACAAAAAAATCAACTTTTTTTTTGATCTTTTGGTTGATTACTGTTTTCTTTTTTGTATTTTTATTTAGTTATTTGGGTTTATTTTATACGCTTTATTTTTATATTTTTTTTTCCCACCACACTTGTAGCCATGGAGCATGGCTACATGACTAAATTTGAGCCATTTAGAGCCCCACACGTCTTGAATGTAGTCATGCGGCCCAGTGCCATGTGGAGTACAGCCCAACCACACTCAAGTTTTCAGCTTGCTACTATTGCAGAGCAAGCTGCAAAAGTAACAAAAATAACATAAAAAAATAATAATACAATTAACCTAAGAAGGAGTAGGAAAACCATAAATATTGTTACAGAAATAGATTCTCCACCCAAAATTAGGTAGGGTCACTCACTGACCCTACCCTTGAAATCCAACTTGTTATATTTTTAAATAATTAAGGAAAGAAAGACCAAAAAACTACGGCTGCACTATTGAGCTTTTGGTCAATTAAATATTGCACACACATTGTCACGCATAGGTTTCACACCTAAAATTCAGTCCAAATTGAGGTGTTGTGTATATTTTAGGAGTTACAGACGGAAATGTGTTTTTTCACAATTCCTGCACGCAGCCACGGCAGCCAATGCACCTGCGCGCGGCTGAGATACAGCCCTGTCACTCCGTCAAGGTTGTGTACGCAGCGCCAGGCCTCTGACAAGTACGCAGGCGCGGGACTACGGGTTGACAGAGTGACAGGCGGCCTGAGAGGCTCAGGTACTGCGTAAACATGCTACAACCTACACGGGAACATTCTACATATGTAATAAATGTTCCCATGGATAATAGATAGTCTAAAAGTACATAATATTATATAAAAATACTTAAATAACCCTTATATGTATTTTTTATTAAAAATAATTCAAAGTACCAAGAATGTCAAAAATAAGACAATGAAAACTTCTAAAAATATATTAAAATACTTTAATATACTTGCATGAGAATTTCTAGACATAAATATCTTTGTGAAATACTAAAAAAACTAATGATGTAAAAATATTACATGAATTCCCATGACTTATATTTTTAAGTAATTATCTTAGTAAATTAACTGGAACTCGAAATTAAGCAGTAAAATCAATATCATGACTTTTAATCCAGTTATATAATACATAATGAGAACTCACCTGACATCAGGATGTCCGTAGAATTTTCTATTTATATAATTATTAAATTACTGGGAAAATTTACTAAGGATAATTAATTAAATAATACATAAATGGGACAGATTAGTGTTATTCACACGCTGTAATATCTATTTTGAAGTAGAATAATTCCCATACCCTGAGGAATTAGATGCTACCCGTGCTATAACACCAAGAGCACGTGACAGGCTACCCCTGGTTACCCTGCTAGCTTTAGTGTCTGTCCCTTTGAGCCCCCGTACCCCTCAGAAGGACAATTTTGGGACTCCAAAAGCTATAAATAAAGAGCTCTTTTGAGGTTATTTATGGGCAGAGACCCTGTTATATTTATATCCACAAACAATTCCAAGGTATTCAAGTACTTATAAGAGATAAGTAAGTGATTTATGGCTAAGTCTGATCAATAATATCCGTCCTCAACCTCTTTTTTTATCAATTAAAACTGCTGAACAACCTTATAACCCCAGTATACAGGTTTAACCCATCATTGCACGTCTCAAACAGATACCCAAAGGATTTAATAATATACCAGTGAGTTTCATTATCCTTTCTCTGTCGTGGCAGCTTGGCTACAAGTCCCTGCCACTCCACCATGTATTTTATATACATATTATCTTTGGGTAAAATATCCTTTAAACTAAAGAGCCCAAAGTAACCAGGACTACGTTTTTTCATACTGAAATCCCTGAAGAGAGGTGTTAAAGATCCCCAATATAATTGTGGCCCCTCTATAAAAATATTTAATAATCAATTCATTCATATTGATTTAAAACAATAAACCATAACCAAACCACTTAACCTTACAACAAGCTTAATCCAAATATTTTACGGATTTTTGCTGCATTGATTAAATAATATATTTATTATTTATTCTATCACCTCTGGTAGCTAAAGTATAGAAAGGGTCTTGGCATCCAGGAGGCTGAAAATTGGGGGTCTGGCCAGGAAATATTCCATTTTATTATATTTAATACCTTGGACCAGACATTTCACAAAAAAATAAATCAAAGATAAATTTATCTGACTTTATAACCATGATTTCTCATTAAATTCTTTTGCAGTGAATTTAAAAACCAAGGCAGAATTAATAATCTATTATTTAAATCTTTTAAAGATAAGAAAAGAAGAATATATTAAAAATTATAAACCTACTGGTTGGAAAGCTTTAACTCAAGCTGAGCAACTTAATATCTCTTCTGCACGTAAAAACTTAGATAAAATCCTTGAACAAGAAGATCTTGAAAGGCGTATCAACTTTCAGGCCCTATTAAGGAAACATAAAGCTTGTAAGAAATACCGTATAAATTAGTTTTTGAAATATAAAAGTAAGTATACAACTTGTATTACCATATTATTTTTTTAAAAAAAAATAATATTGATATATTTTATTAACCAATAAAATAAACTTTTTTATCAGTGAGTCCTCCTGTACCAGAAACCACCGCCACTGAAGTTGATCTATTGGATCAAGAAATCCCAGATATCTCTGGAAGACCTGAACATATTGATTGGGCAGGTGAAGACCTCATTGGAACACACCAAGGCCCCGTAGGATTACCTACTAAGGATCAATTTAACCCCAATAAGGTCTTGGTACCTTTGAACAATCAACTTAAGTGAGTTTTGAATAAAACTTATTTTTACTGATTTTTTCTGTAAAATAATTACAAAAATATTATTCTAAAATGAATAGACATAACACAAGAGCCTCAGGGAGAATTCCCTCCTATGGATCTTTGCCAACAGCTCCCAGTAACTGTGAGACCACCAATAAGGAGAACCATGAAGGGACTGGAACCCATGAATCAAATGTTGATGGACAAGCAGCAGCACCAATTACTTCTGCCCTCTCCCAACCTAGAGCCGGAGAAGGTAGTAGAATCAAGCCACCCTCCTTTACAAAAAGATTCCCTGCAGCCACCCCAGCAGAATCTGGCCAAGGAAGCCAGGATAAAAGACTTAGTCAAAGAGCACGCGAAATATTGGGAAGAATTCAAAGAAGCCCAAGCCAAGGAGGACATGGTGTCTATGAAAAAGATAATCTCACAGGCAAAAGCCACCCAAATAGCTCTTCAGAAAATGATTCCAAGGAAAGAGGTAGAATCCTACGTAGAAAAGTGGAATCCTTGGGACCAATTAGCCCAACTGAAAGGCAAAGGATCAGGAAAGAAGAGATCCTCTTCCCATTCCAAACCAAAGGGAAAGAAAGACTGGGATCAGATAATATCCCTAGCTCAAAAATGGAAAAAGGTTTACAACAATTAGATTCTAATTCTGAGCCCAAAAAAAACATCTGATGTAATTAATTACTTTTCTAATGATATGCATCATAATTTCAAAATTGTTTGTGAAAATTTGGATGGTGTTTATACCCAAATGGATAAATTAACCTCAGTAGTAGCCAAATTGATTAATAACCAAACAAAGACGGTATGAATGGAAGAAATCAAAGAACATACAGAACAGTTATTAGAGACAATTAATCAAGGTAGGATAAGACAGACTCAAACAATTGAAAATATTTTATCAGGAATCCAAGAAGATTTTATTATGTCTTTCCACCCCTTAAAAGAAGAATTGGTAACCACTACTAACAGCTCTATTCTATCCCTTAGTGAAAAATTGGATGTGCTTAATAACAAAGTGGACCTGCAACTTAATCTGATCAAAAATGATCTTAGAGACTTGAAAGTCTGTCTGACCAACCCCTTGGGGAGTACCACAGAGGAACCAAAACCTCCCAGACAAACCACTACTCCTTCTGCACCACCCTTATTATGAATGCATAGGAGTGACACCTTTAGGCCTAGTCCTACCCCTGGAGATGGAGCAAGCCCTCAAACTGTTACCCCCTATTTCTGAATGGCCAAAGTTCTCCAGTGAAGGAGAATAAAATCATATAAATTTTATTAAATTTATTGACTACACTATTAACTCTTATGACCTACCAGAAGCTATAGCTGTAGTCAGGCTGCCAAGACTATTTGAAGGAGTACCTTTGGACTGGTTTATCAGTAAAAGAGAAGAAGTAGGATCCTTACCATGGAATTCTCGGAAACTTCTGATTAAAGAACAATTTGGTTCTAGAATGTGGAAAAGAAAAATGATGAAAAATTTCAAAAATTCCTCATTTGACCCCTCCAAGGATAAACCTCACAAATGGTGCTTGGAACAGAAGAAAAGGTTGGATTGCTTCTACCCAGATGCTGATAAATAGGAAGTAAATGAAAGACTCCTCAACCTGTGTCCTTGCAATCTTAACCATAGTGTAAGATGTAGGATGAGTATAGATGCTGACTTTCCAACTCTAATCAATGTGCTAGAAGAAGTAATAGACATGAATGGGTTAGACAAGAAAGCCCCTTCTAGACCTAAAAAGAACCATAACATTAACAAAACCAGAGAACAACCTCCTCTGATGAATACCTCTGATAATAAGAAACCTAATGAGAATAGGGATAAAGAGAGGATGCCTGGAACTTGTTGGAATTGTAACAAGACTGGGCATATGAGACAAGACTGCCCATTACCAAAAATAAAGATAGCAGTCTTGGAAGGAGAGCAGGAGGTTGAAGGGAATCAGAACTATGAAGATATAGCTGATACTGAAGGATCTCTTTCTGAATGTGAATTGATCCTGACCAACCCTTTTAATGTTATAGAAGGAGATATAGGCACTTCTGTAGAAATCAATAAAATCCATGGGGATTATAGCTTGCCCCAACGATGGATCCTACCATAATTCCTAGACATATTACGGATGTCAAACCATTAACAGTTAAACCTATGAGTGGGAAAAGTTATACCACTGGTCAAACTTGTTATGCAACAGGATTGTATAAAAACAGACCTATAAGGTTATTACTGGATAGTGGAGCCTTTTGCTCATGTTTCTGTGCTGAATTCTCAAACAAATGGGACCCCAATTGGAAAGAACACCTTCTTCCAGTCCCAAAAGCCAGGTTCAGCTCTTGCAACTCTACCATGAATGCTATTGGAGTATAGACTGATCCTATAATACTACCTCATACTAAAGGATCTTTGAGGATACAAGTGGAATTTGTAGTATTGCTCAACGGACTATGTGACTACCTGATACTAGGTAATGATGCCTTACGTCTATATGGTATAGATGTGTTCCAGATTAAAGGGAGATACTTCACAGTAGGTGGTGATTGGGACAAGAAGTTTAAGATATGCACCATTCAGTCTAACTTCCTCTCCTATACTTATCAAAAGAATTTAGAAGACTTTGACAAAGAATATTTCTCTCAAGCAGCTCTGAATATGAAACTTTCTGAGGATCAGAAGAAAGATATATTGAAAGTCTGCTTTGAGAGCCAGAATTCCTTTTGTACTAAAGACCATCCCATTGGTGATATTAAAGGACATGATATGGTATTTAAATTGACCATTAAGCCTCCTTATTCTCCAAACTTAAGAAGGCAAGCCTATCCTTCTAGTCCTAAGTCTAGAAAAGCTCTTGAGGAATATATCCAAGAACTAATAGACTTACAAGTATTAAGGAAAGTAGGGCATAATGAACAGGTAGATGTGACCACACCTGTAATCATAGCTTGGCATAATGAAAATTCAAGAATGGTGGGAGAATTCAGAATGCTCAAAAATTATACTCAATCAGATTCTTATCCTATACCCCGGATTGATCATGCTCTGCATAACTTGTCCAAGGCCAAGTACATCACTGCTATGGATATGCTTAAAGGTTTCCACCAGATACCAATAAGCCCTGAAAGCAGGAAGTTTATGAGAATAATCTGTCATTTGGGAATATATGAATATCTTAGGATGCCCTTTGGTATAAAGAATTCTCCATCACACTTCCAGAGAACAATGGATACAGTTCTAGGTACTTAAATCAGACAAGGATGGATGATGGTATATATAGATGATGTTATCATATACTCTGATGATTGGGATACCCATATTGACCAAGTAAGATTATTACTCCAGACTATCTCCAGAGCAGGATTGAAGGTATCCATGAAGAAATGCAACTTTGGCTACGGAGAATTGAAAGCCTTAGGACATATAGTCTCTTGTCTAACTCTAGCTGCTGATCAAAATAAGATAGCTGCTGTCATGAATAGACCTATGCCTCAAAACAAAGCAGAGTTACTTTCTTTCATTAGTTTTTGCAGTTATTACAGACAATAAATACCAAATTTTGCTATGCTAACTAAGAGTCTGTATGAAGTATGCAACAACAACACTCTATTTGAAATGACTCATGAGAGACTGAAAAAATATGAGGAATTAAAGATAGCTATGACCTCTAATCCTTTACTTATCCAACCAGATTAATCCAAGCCCTTCAAACTGTACATTGACGCCTGCATGGAAGGGTTAGGAGCTGCTCTACATCAAGAAAGGATAGAAGAAGACAGACCAGTAGAGAAACCAGTACTCTTCATATCCAGACAGATCAAAGATACAGAGAAGAGATATGGGGCCAGTCAGTTGGAATGTTTGGCACTAGTATGGGCTTTAGAAAAGCAACACTATTACTTAGAAGGCACCACTTTTCAAGTAATCATGGACTGTAATGCTGTAAGAACTCCTATGAACATGAAAACTCCCAGAAGACATATGCTCAGGTGGCAAATTGCTATACAAAAGTATAGAGGTCAGATTAATATATTGCATAAAGTTGGAGCTAAACATCAGAATGCTGATAGTCTAAGTATTAATGCTTTGCCTAATGACTCTAACAATCCAGCATATGACCCTGAAGATCAAGATATTTTTCCTATCCTGAACATCAATCTTTTTGCATTGAATGCTCCAATAATGGGGATCCACTTATGTGAATTAGATACTGCTTTCTTCAACCTAGTAAGGGACAGCTACTCTCCTGAAATCAAGCTGCTGATTACCATTATGGAATGCGAATCCCCAGAAGCAGCTCTGATAAATAGCCTACCTGATTCATTACTTAAACCCTATAAAGCAGGAAGGTTTACCTTTTGGGATGGTCTCCTTTACCACAGACACCAACATTCCAGTGTATTAGTACTAAGAAACAAAGAACATATACAACATATACTCCAGGAATGCCATGACAACTGTTCAGCAGGGCATCTATCCACAGAAAGAACTTTGGAGAAAGTAAAACAAACTTCTTGGTGGATAGACTGGAAAGAAATAACTATTAAATATGTTACTAGCTGTGAAACCTGCCTGAAATCTAATAAAACTACTGGAAAAAGGTTTGGAATCTTACAGAAAATCTCTGAACCTACAACCAGATGGGAAATCATTAATATGAATTTTGTCACTGGCCTCCCCCCTGGAGGTACTCATTCATATAAATCTGTCCTAGTTATAGTTGACAGATATTCTAAGAAGGCAAAATTCTTACCTAACCACAAAGAAGATAGTCCTATGGATGTAGCTTTACTATTCTGAAACAGGATCATAGATGATGTGGGTATACCCAAGATTATAATCAGTGACAGAGACCCCAAATTCACCTCTGAGTTTTGGAGGAATCTACATGATATACTGGGTACTACTCTAGCATTTTCTACAGCATACCATCCCCAAACTGATGGATTAGCTGAGAGAATGATACAGACCCTAGAAGATATGTTAAGAAGGTTCTGTAGCTTTTGTCTAGAATACAAAAACTCAGATGGTTATTTCCATGATTGAATAAGCCTACTCCCAGCCCTAGAAATGGCTTATAACAGCAGTAAATATTCTATTACCAAAGAAGCTCCTTACATACTAGAAAGAGGATGGATTCCAAAACTCCCTAGGAATAACTTAAACTTTAACTTAGCCACTATTCATCCAAAATCTCTTGACCTTAATAAGATGATAGATCTGGAAAATAATCATGCTCAAAAATGTGTAGAAGAAGCAGTAGAATACAACAAACAAAGATGGGAAAAATCACATAAAGAACCTGACTTTAAAATAGGAGATCAGATCTTGATATCTACAACCAATTTCAAAAATCTAGCAGGTAACAGAAAACTGAAACCAGCCTTTATTGGACCATTTTTTATCAAGAAGAGGCATGTCAAAAATGCTGTGGAAGTAATCTTGAGTGAAGAATTATCAAGGAAACGTCCAGTATTTCCTGTTAGCCTAGTCAAACACTTTCAACCAAGAGAAGGTAGCAACCTCCCTCCAGCAATAATCCCAATAGAGCCTGACCCTGTGAAAGAAAAAGGGAAAGTCAGCAGGATATTGAGAGACAAGAAAGAGAGAGTACAAGGAAAAGATGTTAGACTATACTTAGTAAGATACAAAGGAGAATCTGCAGAAAAAGATGAATGGTTACCAGAAAATAAAATACCTGATGGACCAATACATCTCAGAAACTACAGGGCCAGCAAAAGGAACTGAAACACACATTAAGTTAATTTTCTCCCAACATCCTCCAGATTTTTTTCAGATATGGCCATATCTTGGAGTGGGGGAATGTCAGCTTGCTACTATTGCAGAGCAAGCTGCAAAAGTAACAAAAATAACATAAAAATAATAATAATAAATTTAACCTAAGAAGGAGTAGGAAAACCATAAGCATTATTACAGAAATGGATTCTCCACCCAAAACTAGGTAGGGTCACTCACTGACCTTACCCTTTAAATCCAACTCCTTATATTTTTAAATAATTAAGGAAAGAAAGACCAAAATAATACGGCTCCACTATTGAGCTTTTGGTCAATTAAATATTTCACACACATTGTCACGCACAGGTTTCAGACCTAAAATTCAGTCAGAATTGAGGTTTTGTGTATATTTTAGGAGTTACGGACGGGAATGTGTTGTGTCACAATTCCCGCACGCAGCCGCGGCAGAAAATGCACCCGCGCGCGGCTGAGATAAAGCCCTGTCACTTTGTCAAGGTTGTGTACGCAGCGCCGGGCCTCTGACAAGTACGCAGCCGCAGGACTACGGGTTGACAGAGTGACAGGCGGCCTGAGAGGCTCAGGTACCGCGTAAACATGCTACAACCCACACAGGAACATTCTACATATGTAATAAATGTTCCCGTGGATAATAGATAGTCTAAAAGTACATAATATTATATAAAAATACTTAAATAACCCTTATATGTATTTTTTATTAAATATAATTCAAAGTACCAAGAATGCTGAAAGTAAGACAATGACAACTTCTAAAAATATATTAAAATACTTTAATATACTTGTATGAGAATTTCTAGACATCAATATATTTGTGACATACTAAGAAAACTAATGATGTAAAAATATTACATGAATTCCCATGACTTATATTTTTAAGTAATTATCTTAGTAAATCAACTGGAACTCGAAAATAAGGCATAAAATCAATATCATGAATTTTACTCCAGTTATATAATACATAATGAGAACTCATCTGACATCAGGATGTCCGTAGAAATTTCTATTCATATAATTATTAAATTACTGGGAACATTTACTAAGGATAATTAATTAAATAATACATAAATGGGACAGATTAGTGTTCTTCACACGTCCTAATATCTATTATGAATTAGAATAATTCCTATACCCTGAGGAATTAGATGCTACCCGTGCTATAACACCAAGAACACGTGACAGGCTACCCCTGGTTACCCTGCTAGCTTTAGTGTCCGTCCCTTTGAGCCCCCGTAACCCTCAGAAGGACAATGTTGGGACTCCAAAAGCTATAAATAAAGAGCTCTTTTGAGGATATTTATGGGCAGAGACTGCAGAGTTGAATGGAATAAATTCCTGAACCAACAGACTGAGTGAGAATGAATCAACAAGAGCCTTAAGAATGAAGCAAAAGAGCAGGAAATGAAGAATAATTCTCACTCTAGGCGGGAATGAAAGATTTGGGCGCTCAAAAAAATGGTAACAAAAAAGAAATAAAAATAAAAGAAAACTAGATCTGAAATGTATTTCAGATAAGCATGTGAGTAAGATTTGAAGATAATGTAGATTTCAGTATAGAGACAACCTCACATATGAACACTAGAGAAAGGAAGTCCTTTCAATGTCAAGTGACTGATGTTGGGTCAAGGAAGTGATGATGTTGAGAAGATTATTGTGTTGAGCTGGCAGTTGAGGGAGGCAAGTATGATGATTGGTTGTTTAATGTTGATGATGAGATGGAATGGATGAAAGGTGAAATGGAGGAAGCGGTGAGGGGAGTGGTGAGGTGGTTGGAGGAAGCAGGGAGGGGAGAAATGAGGTGGTTGGAGGAAGCGGTCAGGGGAGCAATGAGGTGGATGGAGGAAGCAGTGAGGAGATAAGGTGCGGGTTCCATTGCGCGGATGAGCGGGCGCCATTGCCCAGATGAGATGGGAAACTGGAGAGAACATGTGCGCAGGGGGCGCACGAGGAAGGGGATCAGTGGAAGGTGGCCAGCAGGCAAGTCTGATAGGATTTCATTTCAACATAGACCCAGTTATATTTATATCCAGACACCATGCCAAGGTAATCAAGTAATTATAAGAGATAAGCAAGTGATTAATGGCTACGTCTGATAAATAATGTTGGTCCTCAACCTCTTTTTTTATCAATTAAAACTGCTGAACAACCTTATAACCCGAGTATACAGGCTTAACCCATCAGTGCATGTCTGAAACAGATACCCAAAAGATTCAATAATATACAAGTGAGTTTTATTATCCTTTCTCTTTTGTGCCAGCTTGGCTACAAGGCCCTGCCACTCCACCATCTATTTTATATACATATTATCTTTTGGTAAAATATCCTTTAAACTAAAGAGCCCAAAGTAACCAGGACTACGTGTTTTCATACTGAAATCCCTGAAGGGAGGTGTTAAATATCCCCAATATAATTGTGGCCCCTCTATAAAAATATTTAATAGTCAATTTATTCATATTGATTTAAAACAATAAACCATAACCAAACCACTTAACCTTGCAACAAGCTTAATCCAAATATTTTACAGATTTTTGCTGCATTTATTAAATAATATATTTATTATTTATTCTATCACCTCTGGTAGATAAAGGATAGCAAGGTTCTTGGCATCCAGGAGGCTGACACAAATTTTGTGGGGTCTGCAGGGCTCAGGTGTAGCCATGTAGCCTTGCCATACGGCTCAAATGAGCGGTGAATTTAACATCACCCTTTTGTAAGGTAAAAAAATACATCCAAAAGATCATAAAAAAAAATTGAAAAGCTCTAAGATTGTTTTTATAAATTTCTGAGAGCTTGAATAACCAAAAAAAATAATTAAAACAGCAAGTAAAAGGATGAAAAAGTCAAATGAAAAATTTTATATATTTATTTCTTTGTTGATTTTTTGAATGAATTTTTAAAGGTGAAAAAGAATACATCCAAAAAATCTTTAAGAAAATGTTTAAAATTCCTTTGACTATTTTTTCAACTTAATGAGAGCTTATCTAAAAAAAAGAATAATTTAAAAGGCAAAAAAAAAGATCCCAAACTCCATTGAAAAATTTGATTTTTTTGATATTTTGGATGGATTTTTTAAGGTAAAAGAATACATACAAAAAATCTAAAAAGAAATATGATAAAGCTCTTCCATTGTTTTTTGAACTTAATGAGAGCTCAAATAACCAAAAATAATAACTAAAAAAGCCAAAATAAAGATCAAAAAATCCATTGAGTTTTTAGTTTATTTTATTAATTTTTTTATTATATCTTTGACGGGGTGCTAATGCCTCCAAAATTATCAAAGATGAAAATTGGGGTGCCTAAGTACCCCAAATTACCCTATAAAATGGTCAATTTGGGGCTATTTTGCTCCAAATTCATCAAAAGTGTTGTTCACAACTCAAATTAGTTGCAAATTTAACGCTGCCCTTTTGTATTCAACAAAAAAAGACTGGAAAATTGTCAATTTAATCGTCAAAAAAGTGAACCTTTTCTTCCTAACAAAATAAAATCATAAAATATTAAGCAAAATATTATGAATATTTGCCCAGGATAAATGCACACCAAGAAAACTAATAAAAACACGCCAATTTTTGATAGTGGTGTGGTTTTTGTAATTGTTTTGCTAAAATGACACTAAAAGGCATCATTCACATGATTATTGTACTTTTTTAATATAATAATGCCATAAAGTGTGCTTTAACAGCCAAGGAAGGTGTTTAAAAATTAAAAAGAGATGGCATGCAAAAAGTGTGTACTTTTAGACATTTGAGGTTTTCCATGCCTTTGTAAGATTTACTGGAGTCTCTGGGGTGGGAGAACGAACATTTTGAGGATTTGTGGGCCCCCCAAGGACTTTGAAAATCAGTTGAGGTTTTGGGAGGCTAATATACAGCCTCCAGATCCGCTTTGGGATATTTCTGCGGAAGAAACCTTTGGAGAATCTAGATATTTACACCAATTGAGTTGATTTTATATGTGAAAATGCAATAAATATCCATTTTTTTGAAAAGAATTGAAATTTGACCTCATAAATGAAGCAGATAGGAGAAAATTTGTAATTTGAAGTGGGAGGGAAATTCAGAGGAAGGTAAGTGGAAGGGATTCAAGAAGGAAACAGAACAACTGGACACTTATATGTTTCAGCCAGAAGTAAACCATGGCATGGTGATTTCATCCACATATTTTTGGGAGCTGGGCCAGAAAGATGGTTCAGTTGTCTTCTTGCTTCTTGGAAAGTTTCATCCCAGATATCATGTAGTAATCTTGTGTCCTTGAAGATTGGGTTTGAATCAAGCTCTTCCACCATTTTTTTCCTGACTTCAATCCAGTATTTTGAGTTCCTCCCCAAACAAATGGCTTCTGCTCTGCAGCCAAAATTACCATCCCACATGACATCTTGAACATGTGATATATGTGGAAAGGCTGCTTTGGGGGAAATAAAATCATTTTTTGGGAACTAAAACCCAAAATCAGGATTTTCTTTAACAGAAAATTTGGATTAAAGATAAAAATTGCTTCTTCAATTGAGAATTGGTCAGATATTTCAGAAGAAGAATAAAATAATTTGCAGGAAACCTAGATAAAAAACCAAATTAAAATCAGAAAATAATCAAAAATGAGAAAATATCAAATCTAGTCACTCTCTCACTGATTTTTGGGGATGCTTGTGCTAATACTTTCCTTCCAGGAGGATGGTAAGGAGGATCACCATCTTCATTGGAAACCTTTAGTATCTTGATTTTTTTCACAGGATTTATTCAGGAGAGGAAACCCGCTTATTCACAATGGTTCCAGACCTCTAATAAAAGTTTGAATGAAAAAATTAATGAAAATGAGTATCCAAAAAAACAGAAACAATAAAATAAAATGAAAGCTCACAATTGTTATAACATCAAAATCTGGAAGCTCTTTTTCTGATGAATCTTCCCCTTCATCCAAATCAGGGAAATCTTCATCTTCTGAATATTCCTCTTCAGTTGGAAGTTCAACCTAAGTTAAAAAAATGACAAGGACTCATTTAAAAAAGAAATCCATTTCAGAAGAAATGATTATATATATAAAATTACCTCTTCCTCTGATTCCTCATTCTTTTTTCCCTTCCACTCCCCCTTGATAGCATTCAGATTTCTTGAAACCTGAAAAAATAGGGAGACAATATTAATTATGAAAGTTGATATTTTTTTCCAAAGAATGGTGACTGACCTTGGAATTTGCTATGAATTCATTCTTTGGCCTTCCTCTCCTATTGGGTTCTTCTAAATATTTAAAAACAGATGGATCTATGTTACTGAGGACTGAGAGAACTTCTTGAACTAATTGGCTGCTCCTTTGGGTCTTCCTCTAACTGTGGATATTTGAGTGGAATTGGCCTCTTCAATCAGATTAAGTTGATATTTTCCACTGTATATCTTCTTTCTCTAAGCCAGATAATACAGATGTTCTCCAGTTGGCAAATTTCTGAATTCTTCAAACAGTTCAGTAAAATATTGGTTTTCATTACCGTCTCTGGTTGGAACTTCAGGATTTTCTGATCCTTCAGTTCAATGAGGTTTCAGAGTTAACTGGAGAAAGCAAAATCAAAATCAATCAGGAAATTATTCATTTGAGCTTTAACACAAAGAAAAAAAAAAGAGAAACTCACTGATAAGGAAGCTTTGAAATGAAATTGAGGATGAAAATCTTCAAGTTGGAAGAGTTCACCCTTTCTGATAGAAAATTTGACTTTGTGCATTCATGGTATACCCATTTAAGAAGAGTAATCACAGTTGTTGCAATTGGTGGATGATTCAGGAACTTTATGAAGTTAATAGATGTTTTTGAGGGAAAAATGGTTCATTTTTCCAGAAAGATGATCCACACAGTGAGGTAAAACAATGAGATGCTTGAATTGTTGCTGAGAGGCTTCAAAGGCTCTCTCATGGTTTTGGATTGTGATTGAACTGTAAATTTTTTGAACTAAATTATAGAAGGAGCCAATGGAAAAATTGATGAAATGTTTAATGTAGGAGTGCAGGTCTTCTATTCTGGAAAGTTTTTTGAAGTTTTCCTGATAGGTATATTCTGATCTAAAATAGATAAACTGGTGCCATTTTTTCAGGAATAGCTTCCATTCATCTTCAGATTTAATGTGCCTCCTGCAATGATTTTTAATATTCTTGTAAATGTGCCAGAAACATAAAATATGGTGAGAGCTGGAAAAAAACTGTTTAAATTGAACTAATAAATTCTTTTTCCTTGTATGTAACAATCACACTAGGTTCTTTATCTTCTAAATTTTTTTGAAATTGTTTCAGGGCCCATTTATACCTGTTTATTATCTTGAGTGAAGAGTTTAAAATGAGGAGAAAGGTTATTTGGAGAAGGAAGGAGTACAGTAGGCTACTGAAGAGCCAAATGAGAAGTATTGATAAGGCTACAAAGAGCCTAGGGAAGAGGGAAAATGCTTGCATAGTCAAGTGGAACTGATCTGAAGAGGAGGAAGGGACACTCTGGTTTAGTTTTCTGGTAATCAGATGGTTTTCATTCATGGCCTCAAGGAAGGACCAGTATTTAAGGAAAACTAGAGAACCCCAAAAGGGGCCTAGGGCAGTAGGGTTAAATAAAACTAGAGAGCACCCAGAGGTGCCTGAGAAAGGAATAATAGGATAATGAAAATAGTAAAATAAAAATAAAGCTGACTAAATTTGTTAGTTACAAAATATGAACAGAAAAAGACAACAAACCACCTTAAATAAAAAATTTAGGAACCAATTTGAGACCCATCAACATTTCAGAGATTTATGAGGATATGAGAATGGGAGAGATATGAGATTTTAGAAAGGATCAAAAGAAACCACCTTGTCAATATATGAGATGGGGAATGAAAGCCTAATTTAAGAGGAGCAACAAGGACCTCAGGCATAGTTGCCTAGCATAATATGGGAGAATAGAACTAATATTTTAACAGGAGCAACAAGGACCTCAGGAATAGCTGCCTAGCCCAATGGGGAGGATGAAATGATGATGATGATAATGGTGATGATGAGGGTAATGGTAATGGTAAAGCTAATGATTATAGATGAGGGTAATCGTAATGGTAAAGCTAATGATGAGGGTGATGGTCATGGTCATGGTGATGGTCATGGTGATGGTGATGGTGATGGTGATGTTTATGAAATTTATTGGTAGCAGTTGTTGAATAATGGTGGGTGATGATTGTGTTGAATTATAATGAGTGTTATTGTAGTAATGAAAGAGGGTGAAAAGTAGAGATATAGAGATTGTATTGAAACAAGAAGAGGGAATGATTCCAAAATTGAGATAAAAACAGAAGGCAATTGAGAAACTTCTGAAACAATTTTTTACCCCAAGAATTGGAAGAAATGGCATTCCAAAATTGTTTGTTTTAAATGTACAGTCCATCATTATTATATTTGGGAAAAGTTTGAGAATTTTGATGGATACAGGATTAGAAATGACCAATGAAGTGATTTGACCATCAATATTGTTAATCTTGTAGAATAAGGCAGAATTACAGAGTTCCAGTACAAGTGCTTCAACAGGATTTTTTCCATCAAGGGCTTTTTTTTGTATTGTTGATCTTTTTTTGTAGGTGGTATGGAGATTTGCATGAATAGCTAATGAAGAGTTTTGTATAAGAGAGTTGAGAATTTTGAATGGGTGAAATACAGCTTTTGATAATTTTTAGATTGAAATCCTTGTTGAGGGAAAAATATTTGTTACAACAAATTGGTTTTATTCCCAATTTTAAGTGAAGATAATTTGGACCGGTCTATGGTGGAAAAAAGAATCACCTCAATATGTTGAGTAATAATAAATTTATTAAAGATTAAGTATCTTTGAAGTATGCCACATAAATTTCAACACAGCCCAGAAACCCAGGTACATCATACTATTGAAGAAAAGAAGGTATGATATGTATAAATAAAAAAGTGAAAATAAATGTTTATGTATTTAATTATGAAAATTCCCTTACAGGTAAGAAAAGAAAGTTAAATCAAAATTGGATGTAAATAGCAAGGAATAGCAGTGAAAATGAACAATAAGTTCATTGCACTCAGTGGTAAAACAAAGAAACCAAGGAGTAAATCATGTTCCAATTCTTTCCCTCTCAGCATGTATATATTCATATTGGTGAGGGAGATCTTGTCTATAAAATACCACCTCTACCAAGTTTTATTTCTCTCTGATTTGTAAATTAATTAATTAATTCATTTATATTCATCCATTGAATCCCTCAGATCAATCAACTACTAGAAATAAATTTAAAAATTATTATATTTACCTACCAACTATATTATTATTGCCATTAAATAAATTTTCAACCTCCTCTTTTTGCTTCCCTTGGATTGTTCTGTGGATGGTATGAGTGGAAGGATAAATGGAAGGAGGATTGTTGTGCTCTGGACATATAAACTTCACCACCCAGACACCCAATCTTTTGTAAAGAGTTCCTGATGACCTGAAAGCACAATTGGTCTTTTTTTTAATTTTGTGGTATATTTTTTGGGTTTATTTTTCCCAGATTTTTCACATTGATAGGTTTAGTTATGTTTCTTAATTTCTTAATTTCTTAATTTATTAAACTTTTAAATGTTTGAATTTTTGAATTTTTAAATTTTTAAATTTTTTAAGGGCAATGCTTTATTTGTGACCCCAGGGTGGCAAATGGGCATTAAAAGTTGTTCACACCCCATATGAGTTTTGAACAGAGTTTCAAAACCCATACGAGGTATGAGCAAAAAGAAAAAAATAAATTATCAAAAAAAATAATAAATATATAAATCCATTAATGAATTAATGAATGAATAAATGAAACAAAAAAATAAAGAAAGAAAAAAAATCAATAAATAAATAAATAAAGACATAAATAAATAAATAAATAGATAAATAAAATATACCAAAAATAAAATGCTGATGTTAAATTCACGGCTCCAACGGTGTGGTAGTTGTTTAGGGCCCTACATGGCTCAAATGATCCGTGGGGGCCCAAAGACGACTACAAAGGGCCATTTCAAACACGTTCAACTCCTGGGGGGTTGTGTAGGAGCCATTTAAACCCCAAACATGGCTAATTTGAGCCGTGTACGCTCAAATTAGCCCTTTTTGGGGGTGCACAACCCCCTTGAAGTTGTTCCAGAATTTTGGGCACCCCCTGGACCACACTTGGATTCTGTCAACCCAAATTTGGGATTAATACATACTTTGTGGGACTGTTGCTCCACACCTAGCAATCCCAAAGAGACATTAAAGTGAAACCAAAGTGAAATTAAAGTGAAAACTGAAATCATAAATCATATAAAATTCTGCAAACAATTCTTTCTCAACTCAAAAGTGAGCAAAATTTGTTTGTTCAATTGAAATTTGGATTGAATACTGAAGTATACCATTGCATTTTCTGGCATGGGAACAGTGGCAAGCCCTCCTTCTTCTGAAATGGCTGCATGGAAGGTCTACATTGATAGTGCCATCAACAAAGCTTTGGAAAGAGAAAAAAAATGATTTGGGTAATGAAACATTGGAAGCCCCAATTGCGTCCTAATCAAGGGTGAAAATTGAGGAACAAAATGTTTCACAGTGGGATTTGACCTCTGGTTGTGAGTGACATTTTATGTTACTTCATCTTTGCCTTATTTAATTTGATTGAAACTGATGGAGTGCATGCCATCAATATAACTATGTAGCTATGGCAGATGCAATTGACCCACCTCCCTTGAGAGATTTTCCTACTAGGGAAGAGGCACAAAAATATTGTAAAACATGGGCAATGAAGCATGGTTACACTTTAACAGTTTTCAACTCAAAGCGTGACCAATATGTGGATTTAGCCTGTGATAGACATGGTTCCTATTCAGGAAATCTTCTTACCATATGGTCTAGACAAACTCACACAAGGAAGGTTGGGTGCAAGTTTTTAATCCATGCAAGTTTCACCAAGGCAGCCCTCTTTGGTGCCTCTCCTACAAAGAAACCCAAGATAACCATCAACCATCTGAACATCCCTCTGTGCATCTTCAACTGAGGAGAATCTTGGGGGTGGCCTTAGACAATCTAGTAGAAGGCATGAATGATGGGCTCAATAAGTTACAACTGAAGAGAATATTGAGCAAGATTGATGGGGGGGATTATTTTGATCACCAAACAATCTATAAAACTAAGCAGAACGTAACACTTGCAGAACTAAAGGGAAAAATTTTTATGGAGGTACTCTATGAACAGCTTGAAGAAACAAGTTCAATTCACCAGTAAAGTTTCAGTGGAGAGGGTCACTTGGAGGCCATGTACTTAGCACATCCAAGTGCAGTAAAGCTTTCAAAAACATTCCATCATATTGCTATGTTGGATTTTACTTATAAGAAAAATAAGTACAAAACCCCACCATTGCATGTTTTAGAAATGACAGCCAATTGCAAAAATTTCACAAAAGCTCTTTTTTTTATAACAAAAGAAACGTTTGAGTTCTACAGTTGGTCTGTAGATGCATTAAAGGAGTTGGCTTATGATCCTGAGAGACTTCCAAAGGTCTTTGTGACAGACTGTGAAAAAGCTCTGATTTGTGCTATTGAATCTAGTTTCCCTGAGTCATCAAGACAATGTTGCACTTTGCACTTGTCTAAAAACATACAAGAAAACTGTAAAGTGCGCTTTGTTAATGATTTTGAAGGATGGAAAAGCTTTATGAATCTGTGGGCAAAGTATGGGCCCTCAAAGACCAAGGAGGTGGCAGAGGTCAATGATGTGGGACTCAGAGTAGGTCCAAGTCACTGCTTCTTATTCTTCATAGTTTTGGGTTCTGACCTTTTGACTTTTATAGTGTTTATTGAAAGACTTTGAGGATTTACTTGAGTAAATGTAAAATAACATTTTCCCTATCAAAGAGATGTTTGTAACAGCATTGACTTGTATAAACCCAGATTTTGGAAACAAAAAAACATCTCAGGTTGAAGGGGCCCATGCAACTCTCAAAAAATTCCTTGAAAACTCTTCAGGAAACCTGTTGGATGTTTGGAAAAGCCTTGACGGAAAATTTTCAAATCAAATTAAATCAGTTCATGCATCACTTTATAACTCTTGAATTAAGTTAGGGACAGTTCTTCCTCCTGAACTGTTACCATTGGGTTACAAATTGTCTTCAGAGGCGATTCATCTTATTAGGGAACAATTTGAGAAGTTCAAATGTGATCATTATGGCAAAGTGTGCACCAAGTCATACTCCAAGACTATGGGTTTGCCCTGTTCCCACCAAATAGGTGACCATCTAGCATTTAGAGGATCCGTGGTACCCAAAGATGTTCATCTTTGGTTGAGGTTGGACTATGAACCTTGCAGTTCTACTTCTGTAAGTTGGCTTAAGTTGGATTTTTCAAATCACTATGTGATTAATGCTTTTTGATTAATGATTCCTAATTCATTAATGGTTAATCCTTTTGAATTTTTCAATTGGGATGTCAATGAAATGCTAAGCATTCCTTGGTTATGTGAAAAGGGTGAATGCAATGATCTTGGAATCTCCAGATCATGAGCAAAGCGGACTATTGAAGTATATCATTCAGAAGATTACAAAATATTGATTGAAGGCAAGACTTGAACCTAAAGTATTAAAATCAAGTAGGGGCAGGCCAAAATTGACAGATATGCGGCAAGAACCATCTTGGTTTGAGCATGTTGAAAAACAACTCAAGGGGAAAGAAAGGACTAGAAGGGCTGCAAAAAAGAAAAGACAAAAGATTGTAATTCTTTTCTTTTGGGATATGTTCATTTTTTTGGTTTAATGAACTTATTGAATAACTAATGATGAATTGTTAGTCAAATTCAGCAGAATCTGAATCTCAATTTCATAGTTCAGAGGAAGAGACTGAAAGTGAATCAGGATCACTTAATTTGGAAGCAGAATCCTCTTCAGAGGAAGAGAAAGTGCAGCAAAGCTCAAACAGAAGCTCATCTTTGGTGAGTATTCATTTAATTGATCTAATTAAAGAAATGAACACTAAGTTATTTTTCATGATAGGAACCAAGCGTTAAATAACTCAATAAAATACCCAATAAATTCCATAAGTTCTTGTTTAAGGTTTGGGATCCAATTGGAGATGGGAATTGCAGATTTAGAGTCATTTCTAAATCTCTTGGTTATGAAGAACATGGTTTGTTTAAAGTTAGGAAGGAAATGATTGAAACATCAGAGAAACATAAAGCATGCTACATTAAGATGCTTGGTGGTGCAAAGGAGGTTGAAAAGATTAAACAAAGACTTGATGTTGAAGACATCAATGAAAATATTCCCTCCTAAAAATGGCTGGCTAAATTGGACATGGGTCAAATCATAGCAGACACATATTCCAAACCTATATGTTTCATTTAATTGGAGTCATTTAATACTCATACTCCAATGAAAAATGGTGTTACTTATCAATCAGATCCAATCTTCATTTCCTTTGTAAACAATAACCACTGGGTTCTATTAGTACTTGAGGGGGAAATGATTCCAATCCCACCCATTGTATCAAAACCACATTCCTTGATTTTTAAAAAAGCCTCTGGTTGGGTTGATCATCTCAAAGATCAACTTAAAATGTATTCTTGATGGTAATAGAATTTGACTTCATTTCATGATTGGGTTTCAAATAAATTGTAATTATAATGCAGCTAACAAGTTCTATTAATATAAAGGGTTTTCACATTTTGAACATCATTTTGTTGAGTGTTTTGAGTTAACATCATTATATTGAGTTTTTTGAATGAGAGTTTAATGGTAAGTCAGTTCAACTTGTGTTGGGCTGATTCCATCACAAGCTTAACTTATGTTAAGCTTGGGATGGGATCAGCTTAACACAAGTTGAACTTGTTTTTTTTTTGGTTTTTTTACTTCAGGGCTTGTCAAAAGAATTGTATTTTTTTGGGCACTTTTACTTTATAGCTGGTCAAAAGACTTCTTTAATTTTTGGGCCCTTTTAATTTAGGGATAGTCAAGTTAAAATTACTTTAGAGCTTGTCAAGTTAGTTGTATTTTTTTTTTGTGTTTTTACTTTAGGGCTTGTCAAGTTACTTGTCTTTTTTTTGGTGTTTTTACTTTAGGGCTAGTACAGTTACTTGTATTTTTTTGGGTCTTCTTACTTTAGGTCTATTCCATTGGATAATACCAGTTTTTTTATTTTGATTTATTTATTTCTTTTTTTTAACCAAAAAATGAACATTCTTTGATTTTCTGGTTGATTTCTGTTTTTTTGAAGTTTTATTTAGTTTATGGGTTGTGTTAGTACCCTTTCATTCCTTTTCCTTTTTTTTTTTTGCTCGCCGCGGTCTGGTGCGATTTGGGATGCCACAAAACTAAATTTGAGCCGTGTACAACTCCACACGGCTTGAATATAGTTGTGTGGAAGTCCACACGGCGACGGACCAGGCTGGGTGGGCTGCACAACTCCTTGAGCCATGGGAGGTTGTACATGGCTTGGATTGGACCTTGTGGAGTGCCAAACAGCCCTTTTTAAACCATGTGCAAGGCTCAATGAGGCGTGTGTTTAACATTACCCAAAATAAAAATATCAAAAAATATAAATAAATAAAATAAAAGGCATTATTTTTCTCACACATCAAATCATTTTTTTCATGCAAAGCAACGTCAACACGCAGTTGCTCCCCTCTGGTATTTCACGCAAATTTCAATAATCTATTTTTTTTTTTGAATTCTGACTCTGCAGCCCAATGGTAGGGTTTCTTAAAACCCTAAAAAAATCTTTGGTATTTTTGGAGGCATAGGAACCCCTTGAAAAATGGAATCAAAAAAAAATAAAAAAGTTTGTAAAAAAAAAAATTTGCATGGGTTTTTGGATCATTATTTTGGCTATTTCAATTTTGTTTTCTTGGTTTTTTCAGAAGTCGGAAAGTTCAAGCAAAATTCAAAGAGCTTTCAAATTTTTCTTATATATTTTTTTGGATGTATCCTTTCACCTTAAAAAATTTCTTCAAAAGACACAAAAAATCAAAAAAATTAAATTTCTCATTGGAAATTACCATCCTTTTATTTTCCTTTATATTTCTTTTTTTTTTTTGTTGGATTCAAGCTTTATAGAATTTAAAGCAAAAGTAAAATAAAATTCCATTTTTTTTTTCAGATTTTTTGGATGTATTATTTTACCTTAGAAGATTTAATTAAATATGGATACAAATATTAAAATTTATTCAACTATGATTTTTTTTATTTTTCTAATTGATTTTCTTGGAGGGAAAAAAAACCTCATGACCAAGCTCTAAAGTTCTCTGAACAATGGTTTTCCAAGATATGGAAAGCTTTGTAACAAAGCTTTTCCAAAGTGTATCTAACCTGGGAGCTGGCCAATGATCAGACTTGAACTTGAATGAGACTATATGTGACAAATCTTCTAAGGGAATGAAGCAAATAGTAGAAGATTTGGAATTTGGAGTGGGAGGAGAATTCAGAGGAAGATAAGTGCAAGGCATTAAAGAAGAAAACAGAACCACTGGACACTTATATGTTTCAGCCAGAAGGGAACCTTGGCATGGGAATTTCATGCACATATTTATAGGAGCTGGGCAATAAAGGTGGTTCAGTTGCCTTTTCTGCTTCTTGGAAAATTTAACCCCAGATATCACGCATTAATCTCGTGTCCTTGAAGATTGGGTTTGAATTAAGCTATTTCACCATTTATTTCCTGAATTCAATCCAGTCTTCTGATTTCCTCCCCATAAAAATTGCTGCTGCTCTCAATCCACAGTTACCATCCCCTATCACATCTTGAAAATTTGAGATATGTGGATTGGCTTTTTTTGGAAAAATTAAATCTTTGTATTGGGACTTAAACAAAAAATCAGAATTTCTTATAACAGAAAATATGGACTAAATATAGGCCTCACTTCTTCAATTAATACTTTGTCAAAGATTCCAGAAGAAGAATAATATAATGTGCAGGAAATCTAGAGAAAAAAACCCAAAAAATCACAAAAAATGGATAAATGAGAAAATATCAAATTTAATCACTTTGTCACTGATTTTTTGGGTTTTTTGTGCTAATAACTTCCTTTCAGGAGGATGGTAAGTAGCATCACCATCTTCATTGGAAACCTTTATTCTCTTGATTTTTCTCACAGGATTTTATTCAGGAGAAGCAACCTGCTTATTCAAAATGTTTCCAGACCTCTGATCAAAGTTTGAATGAAAAAAATAATGAAAAATGATATCCATAAAATCAACAATCAAAAAAAAATTTGAAAGCTCACCATTTCAATAACATCCAAATCTGGAAGCTCTTCATCTGCTGAATCTCCCCCTTCATCCAAATCTGGCACCTCTTCATCTTCTGAATATTCCTCTTCAGTCAGAACTTTACTCTATGTTAAAAACTACCAGGAATCATTAAAAAAAACCATCCCAGAAAAAATAACTACAGATATAAAATTACCTCTTCCTCTGATTCCTCCTTCTTTTTTCCCTTCCCCTTTCTTTGGATTGCCTCTCACCTTCTTGATACCTGAACATATTGGAAAATTAATTAATTATGAAAGTAGATATATTTTTTCCAAAAAAAAGGTTGAATGAACTTGGAATTTTCTATGAATTCCTTCTTTTCCCTTCCTCTCCTCTTGGGTTCTTCTAAATATTCAAAAACAGATGGACCAATAGTCCAGTAACAAAATTCAATTTTTTGAATGTTTTGATTTGTGGAGGTATTTTTTAAGGTAATATACTACATCCAAAAAATCTGAAAATGTTATTTGAATTATCTTTAACTGTAGCTTTAAATTTTGAAAAGCTTGAATCACCAAAAGAAATGAAATAAAAAGTAAAATAAAAGGATGGAAATGTCCAATGACAAATTTGATTTTTTTGATTTTTTGATTTTTTTGAAGGAATTTTTTAAGGTGAAAGGATACATCCAAAAATATGAAAAAAAATATATCCAAGCTCTTCAAATGTTAGTTGAACCTTCTGGCTGCTGAAATAAAAAAAATACCAATTAAAATAGCCATAATAAGGATCCAAAAACCTGTGCAAAAAACTGTTTTTATGTAATTTTTTTATTTTTTTTGATTCCATTTTTCAAGGGGCTCTAATGCCTCCAAAAATACCACAGTTTTTTTCTAGGGGCTCAAAAATCCTGCTATGGGGCTGCGGAGTCAAAATTCAAAAAAAAATTCTTGAAATTTGCATGAAAAAAATTATTTTTGCATGAAATACCAGAGGGGAGCAACCGCCAATTAACATCCCTTTGCCTGAAATAAAGGATTTTAAGGGTGAGAACAATGATTCCCTAAAAGAAATAAAGAAAAATTTTCAACCCTACAAAACCCATTCACACCTCAAAATAGGTTGTGTGGTGTGGTTTGCAACTCATTTTGGGGTGTGAATGGCTGTTCACACCTCAGATGGGTTGCAAACAGCCATTCACAACCTGGATGGGTCAGGAACTGCGCCATGAAACACATTTTGGGGTGTGAACCGGTTGTGTAGGGTTGCAAATCAAAAATTTTCCTTTTTAATTTTTTAATTTTTTAATTTTTTGATTTTGGAGCATTAATTTTCTCACAGGTGCAATCCTTTCAATCATGGATTTTTACATCTGTGGAATATACCTCCCACACAGACAAATGCTTCATTTCAAGGTTTTTTCAAGAAATAATTTTTTTGAATTCTGAAACCGCAGTCTGGTATATGGGTCCCTTGAACACTTGAACTAATATCTGATAATTTTGGGACAAATAGAACCCCTTCAAAAATTCCATCAAAAAATAAAAAAATAAAAAAAAATTCTCTGGAGTTTTGGACCCTTCTATTGGCATTCTTAATTTATTTTATTTGGTGATTCAAGCTCTCACAAATTCAAAAAAAATTATAGAAATTTCTAATATTTTTTTCATATTTCTTTGATGCATTCCTTTACCTTCAAAAATTCATTTACAAAATCTAAAAAATTTAAAAACCACATTCCTCATTGAAGTTTTGATCCTTTTATTTGCCTTTTTAATTCATTTTTTTGTTATTACAGCTCTCATCAATTCAAAACAATAATAAAATTTTTTTCATACATCTGGAATAAAACATTCCCTCAATTTCCTTTGAAAGAACTTTAGAATGGAATCCAAACATGCAACTAAAACAATTTCTCACCGCTTCTCATATGTTTTGGTTTAACCCCCAAATTATATATGTCAATGAATATAATTCAGAATCAAAGGGGTGTTCCACATTTCTCACTCTCCATTTTTTCATATTTTAATACATGCAAAGAACAATTATGGATAAAAATATTAACTTTCATTCAACTACAATTCTGTTTCTGTTTTGGACTTTTTTTTTATTGAAGGAAAAAAGCCTCATTACCAAGCTATAAATTTTCTGCCTAATTATTTTCCAAGATTTGAAATCCTTGTTAACAAAGCTTTTCAAAAGTGGGTCTAATCTGGATGCTGGCCAATGATCAGACTTGAACTTGAATGAGACTATATGTTTGGATTCTTCTAAAAGAATGAAGCAAATAGGAGAAGTTTTGAAATTTGGAGTGGGAGGGGAATTCAGAGGGAGATAAGTGCAAGGCATTAAATAAGAAAACAAAACCACTTGACCCTTATATGTTTCCGCCAGAAGGGAACCATGGCATGGAGATTTAATGCACATATTTATGGGAGCTTCGCCAGGAAGGTGGTTCAGTTGCCTTCTTGCTTCTTGGAAACTTTCACCCCAGATTTAATGCAGTAATCTTGGGTCCTTGAAGATTGGGTTTGAATCCAGCTCTTTCACCATTTATTTCCCTGCTTCAATCCAGTCTCCTAAGCTCCTCGCCAACCAAATGGCTCCTGCTCCAAATCCATAGTTGCCATACCCTATGAAATATTGTACATGTGATCTATGTGGAATTGCTGTTTTGGGATAAATAAATTCTTTTTATTGGAACTAAAAAATAAAATGGGAAGTTTTTATACAATAAAATATGGTCAAAAGATACCAATCCTTTTTTCAATTGAGAATTTTTCAAAAATTCCAGAAGAAGAAGAATATAATTTACAGGAAGCCTAGGGTAAAAATCCAAGAAAAACTCTGGGAAAATGGAAAAATGAGAAATTATTGAATTTACTCACCTTCTCACTTATTTTTGTTGCTGTTTGTGCCAATCAATTCCTTCCAGGAGGATGGTCAGGAGAATCATCATCATTTGCCTTTTTTTTATTTTGATTCTGGTCCCAGGATTGTATTCAGGAGAAGCAACCCACTTATGCACAATGGTTCAAGATATCTGAGAAAAGACTAAATGAAAAAATTAATAGGCAATAATATCAAAAAAATCAACAAAATCAAAATCAAATCTTAACATCTTAATAACATCTCAATCTGGAATCTCTTCATCTTCTCAATCATGCTCTTCATCCAAATCTTGAGGCTCTTCATCCAAATCTTGAGGCTCTTCATCTTTTGAATATTCCTCTTCAGTCAGAAAATCATGCTATTTCGTAAAAATGATCATGAATAATTAACAAGGAAATTCAACTTTCAGAAACAAAATATGTATAGAACTTTCCCTCTTCCTCTTATTCCTCCTTTTTTTCCCCTTCACCCTTTACTTTGTGGCCTTCCACTATCTTGAAACCTGAATACATACATGAAAAAATTTAATTATCAAATTTAAAGTTTTTATTTTTTTGCAAAAAATGGTTACTGATATTTGAATTTGCTGGGAATTTTTTCTTTGCATTCCCCACCTCTTGGATTCTTCTAAATATCCAAACCCAATCGATATATTTTACTTGAAGACTGACAGATTTTGTTGAAATTATTGGCTTTTCTTTTGGGTCTTTTATTCTTACTTTGAATATTTGAGTGGAATTGAGCTCTTGAATCAGAACAAGTTGATATTTCCCACCATATATGTTCCTGTTTTCACCCAAGTAATATAGCTTTTCTCCAGCTGGAAACTTGTGTAATTCATCAAATATTTCAGTGAGATATAGTTTTTCATTACTTTTTTTGTATGGAAAATCAAGGCTTTCTGATTCCACAGTTGAATCAGGGTTCAGAGTTAACTGGAGAAAGAAGAATTGGGATCAATCATTAAAATATTCATTTGATCTTGAATCCAAAGAAATTTCAAAAAACCGGAAGAGAAGGGTGTTTTTAAATGCCATTGAGGATGAAAATATTCAAGTTGGAAGAGGTCACCATTTCTGATAGAAAATTTGCCTTTTTGAATACATGGCTTACCAATGTAAGAAAATTAATCACAGTTGGTGCAAGTGGTGGAAGATTCAGGAACTTGATGAAATGTATTAATGGTTTTCAGGGTAAAGTGGCTGGTTTTTCAAGAGATGATGCACACAGTGAAGCCAAGCAATGAGATGATTGAATTCTTTCTGAGGGGCTTTGAAATCTTTCTCATAGATTTGGATGGTGATTGAATTATAAATTTTTGGAACTAAATTAGAAAAAGAGCCAATAGATGAATTGATTAAACATTTAATTTAAGAGTGTAGTCCTTATATTCATGAGGGAATTGTATTTCCAAAGGGAAAGTGTTGTCAAAATTTGAGACAAAAGAATTTTTGAAAGGAATACAGCTCTTGAGAAGGTGGTGTAAGACTCCAAACCGTGCTGAGCCGCAGGCAGTTCTGGGGAGGGGAAAGGTGATTTTAGGCTGCCCTCCTGAGAATTACAAAAATATTTAAATGTAACCAGAATCAAGTTCCAGAACCTGGTAAATAAGGAATTGATGGAAGGGATGAGTTTGATAGTAGTTGGTAGCAGTGGAACAGCACTATCTGAGAAAAGATGGTGTGGGAAGACTTGAACAGAATAAGTTAAAGTTTTTCAGAGTTCAATAGGACAAGGCAAGTTGTAAGTAACAACGCCTACAAGCTAATAACTCTGGTTTTCAGCAGAAGATTAGGAAAGATCAACTCAATACCAACAAACCTCCAGGTTCTTAATGAAACTGCCCAACCCTCCAAAATCAAGTGCTTGAAGTGTACCAGATAAATGATGGTGGCTGTAAAAAACAAAGTAATTTTTTTTATGAAGCTCTAGAAGAAACGCAGTAACAAGTACAAACAAGAATAACCCAGCACTTCTCAAGGGAATCAAGAATAGTGTTGCGGAATTCAATTTCAAAGAAATAAAGGGATTTTTAACAATCCAGTTTTTAATCTTAAAGAAAACTCTCAGTCAGACGTGACTGGTTCCAGAAGGATGATCAAAAGGAATGATCAGACCAGTATGGTCAAAAAAGAGATCAAGAGCGGTATAACACACTCATGAATTTAATAAAATTAATTCTTCTTCAAACAGCAAGTCTATTGGTCAGTGATAACAGAAAAGGTCACAGATGGAAGGATCAAATATTTGAGTATGGAGGCTCAAGGATCAAGGTGCAATCAAAAGATATCCCCAGGATAACAATGCTCAGATAAAGTGGAAGGGCCCCACAGATTTATTGATTGATTCCAATGATGATGATACAGTGATGAATCCTGCACAAAAGGCAGGGGGGAGCCCCTCTTTTTATGGGAAAGAGGCCCTGTCAACTACCTGCAAGATATGACACAAAGAGAGCAGGAAAACAAGCAGAAAAAAATATTTTTTTTTCTCAAGAAAATGAAATGATGAGTTAATTAATAGTAATTAAAAGAACACACAACAGAAACAGGAAGATAGTGACATGGGGAAGAAAAGTTTGAGGAAACAAGAAGCCCAGCCCGCGTTAAGGATGACAGCAGGCAGTGGATGGACAGCCATGGCTTTGTGGAGGTGAGGTTGCGGCAGAAGTTGCCGCTGATGAGCACAGGATGTTAATGGTGAGCTGGCAGATGACCAGTGATGAATGTGTGATGGTGCAATGATGAAACTCACTGGTTTGAAAGGTGATCGCACTGATGGCCACAAGCAATAGCTTTCTGGCCCCTCAGGTAAGAAATTCAAGGGCAATGATTTGGATAAATTGGATGATTTTGTTGCCCGTTGGCTGGCTGGATGAAGGGGGGGATCAAGATCAATGTTTGATGGGTGTCAGCAAGCTGACAGAGGCGCTTGCTTGTGTAAAATGTTTGTCAGAGATGGGATGGGTTGGCAGTTGATAACAAGGATTGAATTTTGATGACCAATGGGATGAGATGGGTGGATGTTTTCAAGCTGGCAGGAAACAGTGGCAATTACAATAAAGTTGATGATGATGCTAGCTGTTATACCCAAGCGTCTGCGCGCACTTGACAAAAATAATTGGGTGACAAGCACAAAGAGGAATAATTGAGCGCATGAACTGGGGACTTGAACATCACAGGTGTACCTTCATAGACCACTAGGACAGGGATAAGTTGGAGGGACATAAAAAATAATGGAAGAGTTGCCAACAAAGAAAAGTTTTTTTTTGATAGATAGAAAAAAATCATAAAAAATACTTTTAAAAAAATTTCCTGGTTACATGGGGTGTGCCAAATTGGTCACCTAATCTCTCCCCAACTTACAGAATGTCCCTAGTCTGCATCTTTTGAGTTTTAAAATATTAAGAAAAGGAGGAATACAAAGAAAATTGAAACAGAAGAGTGGCCATTTCTTGATCTTGAGAGTGATTGATGAGTTGAAAAATATCTTGATCCATCCAAAAGAGCCCTAGAAGCGGCAGAGATAAAAAAAAAGAAGGAATCTCAGGTTCTCACGTACATGGAATACAGTAGAGTTTTACAAAAAAACGCAGGTGCACAATTGAGAGGACTTACTTCTAGGATAATTTGCCTCCACAACAATGAAACTTCTTGAATTCATAAGCAGAGAAACTTCTGGCCAACTGGGTACCATCCAGATCTTCCAAAAAATAAGATCCACCTCTAACTTGGCAAACCACCCAATAAGGACCATTCCAGCGGTTTTAGAAAAGCTTTCCCCACTGAGTCTCCAAGGATGGATTATAAGCTAAAACTAGATAACCAGGATTTAAGGGATTGCTGATTTGATTTAAGTGCTTATCTTCCCAATACTGGACCAATTTTTCTCTTGATTCCATCTTCTTCTGATAACCTTCATCACAAACATCTTCACTTTGCTCCAGTTGCTTTGATCTAGCAACTAATAGATCAGTGGTTGAGGACACCTCTTCCCATGCAATGCCCAAGAAGGATTCCATTTCAAGATACAAAGGAAGAAATGCTCTTTTACCAAAGATGATTTCATAAGGTGAGTAGCCATTGGTCCATTTGGTTGAGATTCAATCAGAGAAGAGAACAAGAGGAAGGAATTTGTGACAATTCTTGCCACTTTCACCAGCCAGTTTAACAAGTGCAGCCTTCAAAGGAGCATGGCCTCTTTCCACCATACTTTGGCCTTCAGGATAATAAGGAGTAGTAACTCTATTTTTTCCAGGAAGAGATTGGATCATTTCAGCAAGTTTTCCACCAAATTCAGAGCCGCCATCAGTAGAGTAAGATTGGGCCAATACCTAATGCATCCTCCAAATCTCATAGAGGAAGGCTGCCACTGATTCAGAGCCAAGATTCTCAAGAAATTTTTCTTCAAACCATCAATAAAAATCATCTCTAGCCACAATGAGGGGCTTAGCATTACCTGCCTTAATAAGAACCAAATCCATAGCAATCCTTCCAAAGACAGTAGATCCCCCAGTAGGATAACGGATTTCCCCTGGATGCCTCAGATCTTTTTTTTGAAAAAATTCACAACTCTTGCACCATTGAGAGAAGGATTTCTTCAGAGATAGCCACCAGAATTGTTTGGATAATTGTTGATAAGTTTCATTTTCCCCACAATGGACAAGACCCTGATAGAGACTTTTAAGGATAGAATTTTATTTAGAAGGAATAGTAACTACAATAAGAGCACAAGGATTTCCTCTTTTCTTAAGCCTGGAGCCTTGTACAAAGAAATTAGGGGACTTTCTTCTGAGGGATAACAATTCTTCAGCAGAGAGATCAGGAGGTCTTTGAAAAGTTAAAAGATACTGCTCTATTTTAAGCCAGAAACCTTGCTGAAAGCAAGTATAATCCTGAGAGGAGAAGGAAAAAACAGGTTGAATTAAAGGTTCTTCCTCATTGAAATCCATTACAAAATCAGATTCATTTTCTCCAAGGGGATTTTGCAATGAATCATCATGCATATTGAAAGATTTTCCAGGCCTGTGAACAATAGAAAAAGAGAAAAGCTGGACAAAGGCAACCCAACAACTCATAGGAGAATTAGGGAGGCTGAAAGCAGTGATCATTTTGATGCTTGATTGAGCATTGACTTTTAATTTGAAATGTTACCTCCAGAGGAAATTTTGGAGCTTCTTCAACATTTGAGCCACACCACAGAGTTCCAGTTTCAGTTGAGAGTATCTGGATTCTAAATCTGAAAATAAAAAATACTAACAGAGAGCAGGAAATTCCCAACCATTTTCATCTTCCTGAGTAAGGATAGCCCCAACAGATTGATAACTAGAATTTAAAGCCAGCTCCAGGTCCATAAGAAATCTTTTTCAAAACTATGTCTTTGCCAACAATCATTTTAAGCAACTGAAACAAATTTTCACACTCTTGGGTCCAGATCCATTCAGTATCTTTCCTTGTTAGAAAACGCAATGGTGCACAGATTCTGGATAAAGATGGGATAAAGATTTGAACATAAGTTACAACACCTAGAAAACCTCTAACTTCAATGGGATTGATTGGAGTAGGCCAAGAGATGATCTTGTTGAATATGGCTGGTCCCATCATTCTTCCTTCCTTGTAGACCAAATGACCAACAATGTCCAGAGAAGGGGCACAAGCAGTCAATTTGGATCCAGAGAATGTAAGGCCAGATTCTTTGATTTGAAACAGAATCCTTTTCAAAGTAGTAGCATAATCCCCAAAAAATTGAAAAATTCCTGAATGCCAGTGTAAGAGCTCATTATCATAGTCAGAAACTGGACCTTTAATTCAGCCATTGTCAATGAAGATACCAGCATGATCAGGTATTTTATCCTGGAGGATCCACATCATCTGATCCTGATAGACTGCAAAAAAATTAGTGGAACCTTGAGGCAATCAAGTCAGTTGAAATCAAACAAGATTTGTATCAAAAGTAGTAAGAGGGCAAGAGATAGGATGTAAGGATTGTTTGTCACAACCACCCATAATTTCCCCTAGACTATAGCAAGCTCTCCCAGAGAAGGATTGAAAAAATTCTTGAGTGGAAGGAGGAATACAAGAATCTTTAATAGTTACTTTTTTGAGAGTTTGAAGATCATGAACTATTTAAGTTTACCATTACTCTTGAGGACACAGAAGACAGGGCTGGAATAACTATAATTTGACTGTTCATGCAGACCAGTAAAAACTTGTTTGTGGACCAACTTGATAAATTTTTCAACTTTAGCAGCTGGGATCAGGATCTTTTTCTTTTGCCAAGGCTAATGTTCAAATACAGGGATGATATAGGGAAGACCATAGGATTCTTTCAAGAAACCTCTCTCTTCTTCAAAGAAAGCAATAGATTTTTACCTTAGAGATAGGACATTTTTTATAAATTGTAACTCATCAGGAAGAAGCCGTCCGTCTGGACCAGAATTGACCACATTCAGATGTTCTTCAGTGAAACAACCATGGGGAACAAAGGTACCCATAAGAGATTTAGTTAAACCACAGTAAGGATTGAGAGATAAGGGAGGAGGCATAAGATGAGGATTGAAGTTGAGAGGCATAGGCTGGTTGACTGTTTGGACCTTTTTTGAAACTGGCTTATACTTGGTAGCAAAAGAGAGAAGTTCTTGTTTCCTCCAAGAGTTGACCAGAAAAACTTGATTAAAAAAACTGAGACAAGGTTCCAACATTTTCCATGTCCAATGTTCTGCAATATCCTTGAAGGGTGCCTTTTCCATAAAGGTAGAACCAGGATATAATATGTTGCTCAAATGTGTGGCACTAGGTAGGGTTTCAAAAATAATGGTAGAAGATTGCCCTGGTGGTGCACAATTGGGAGGACTTAATCCTACCCCAAATTGCCTCCACTGAAGCCCATATTCCTCCATACCAAAACCACCAAGAATAGAATCAAGATCAGGATCTAGTTTATACTCATTGCAGATATTTGAAACAGAACTGAGAAGATCTTGATCAGACCTAAGAGTACAATGAAAAGAAGACATTACAGATCCAGAGAGAGAAGGACTATTTTTGGAATTTTCTATTTTAACATGTTTTTGATTTTCAATACTTTCCAGATTAGTAGAAAATGATAAGATAAAAGAGAAAGAAGCCTCAGGGATGAGAGTTTATCTCCTTGAGTTGAATTCCAAGTCTGAGAAGAACTAAAACTATCAGTAGGATTACCTATTCCCATAAAAAATTAGAGGAATTAGAATTATCCTTCTGCTTCCCCTTTAAAGACAATTTAGGAGGATGACCAGGGAAATCTCTTTCCCAATGACCAGAATCCAAAGAAAAAAGTGGAACTTCAATCTTTCTACCATAAGCATCAGGGAGAAGGATTCTCTCCCCAACTTGATCAGGAAGCATCAGGGTAGCACCAAAATCCATTAAGAAGGGTTGACCCAAGATCATAGGGCCTTCCAAATGCGTGATCCAAAAATGAAAAGTTCCAACAATATTTTGACTAATTCTAACTGGGACATCTTCAGAAATACCAACCAATTCACAAGTTTGATTCCCTTTCCCATAAACCGCAGAATTGAAGCTGACCCTAGGACTGAGGTTGAGTTTAAAGGCTATAGAACCCAAAATTAAGTTGAACTGAGCTCCATAATCCACAAGAGGAGAAACAGTTTTAGCTGAATCATCAAGATAACAAGTGAGCAAACCAGAAGGACAGGAGTAAATTTTGGGCTCTGAGGAGGGATTTTTTCCACCAGAGTCCTCCATCAAAGTGCCAGAGGAGACCTTTAATTTGTCAGTGCCAATCTCTGCACATCAAAAAAATACCCATTTCTTCATTCCTTCAGCAACAGACGGAGAGATTGACAGTAGTTCAGCCACATATAGATAATAATTTTTGAGATCAGAAATTTTCTTCAATACCCCTCCCACAGCATTGGGGTGATCCTTTGAAATTCCCCTTTAAAACTAAGCTTTGGGCTGGGTGGAGGGAGGAAGTTCTGGTGAAGCAGGAACTAAGATGGGATCAGAAGGTTGAGGAAATTTAGATGAATTTGTAGGATCAGAGTTATCTTGGAACCTTTCCATGAGTGGTTCCTTTTACACCTCCATGTCTTCTACATCAGAGGAAGGAGGCTGAGGTGAGGACCAACCTTTAAACGGTTTTCAAATAATTGAAGTTGGCAGGGGAGGAGCCTTATGAGGTTTGGGTTGCTCATGTTGTTTAGTTTCTGGATCAAATTGATAAGCCCCAGCAAGAGAGGAGGAGGAGATGGCTGGAGGATGCAAAGGCTGAAGAGTACCACAGGAAGATTTGAAATTGAAAGAAGCCAAGGGTGCCTTCATACGAGGTGGTGGCTGATAATAGGCCTCCACATGACAAATAGGGCAAGATGAATCAAAAGCAATCAGAGCACCATTAGGAAGAAAGCAATTGTTTCCCTTATGCTCCACCAAATTTTCTTCTTTATCCTTCTGGAGTTCAAGACATCATCCAGTTCCATGGCCTTCCCTATGACAGTAGTAACAGACCAGAGTGGATTTGGGAACAGAGTTGGAAGTTTTGGGAGTAGTAAGAGAAGAAATCTTTTGATCAATTTTGTTCTCAAAAGCTTGGAGTAGCTTATTGATCTCATCAATAGTGGTTTTTTCCTTTTTTTTAACTGAGGATTAGGTTTTGACCTGCATTTTCCTCCATCTTATTCATGATTTTGTTAGATTTTTTGAAAGAAGGAGCATGGACTGGTTCAGTGGTTCTAGGCTTTTTAAAGTTTAAAGAAGTTTGACCTTTCATAACTTCATCCACAGTACCCCTAACGAAAAGGAAAACAGGGAGCTTGAATCAATTATCTCTGGTGGTGATCATTGATCCAGACTTGACCTATTCATCCTTAATCCTTTCCTGCACTGCTAGTGAAAAAGATTGGAAAAATTGCACTCAAACTTTTTCCACCATATAAATGTGATTGTTTTTGATAAGATGATTTTGGATTGGGTCCAAAGACTTCCTAAAAGACTGATAGTCAGAGGCTGAAGAGACACCACCATCTGAGATCCATTGAGAGACAAGATCATTCAAGTCCTGCAAATTAAATCAAGCTACATCTATTTTAACCCAATATGCCAACATTGCTTCATTTAGAAGCTTTTAGTTGTGGGATTTGAATCCCTGAAACCACTCAATTAATTCCATGACTGGATTGGAGGAGATGGAGAATTTTTACTGATAGGCCATATTGTATTCATTTGCCCCAGCCACTTCAGCAGCCATTTTGTAAGAGTCCAAGAAACATTCAACATTTACCCCATAGAAACCTAAGTTCTTGTTCTGAGGTTTGATCTTGACCATCCTAGGTTGAGCAGAGGTGGTGAGAGTACCAGAGGATGCCATTTTTAATAATGGAGTTCCTAGAGAATCCAGAGAGAAGAATGCCAAAGTGGCTCACAAGTGTGGAAAGAGTAGGGTTTCATGAAAAAAAAAAAAAAAAAAAAAAAAAACAAGAATATTGCCCAAGCAGTGCACAATTTGGAGGACTTAATTCTATGAAAAGTTGCCCCCACAGGTTAGATCTAAGACAAGAGAAACAGAGAAACAAAAAAAAAATCAGAATTTAAAGTTGATTCCAAACATATTTGGACATTAAATCCCGAGGTTTCTGGTTTTATCCCAGCCCAGGGGACAAAATTTAAGACTCAAAATGGGGCTGAGCTGCAGGCAGTTCTGTGGAGGGGAAAGGTGCTTTTAGGCTTCCCTCCTGAGCGTTACATAAATATTTAAATGTAACCGGGATCAAGTTCCAGAACCTGGAAAATAAGGAATCAATGAAAGGGATAAGTTTGATAGTAGTCAGTAGCAGTGGAAAAACACTATCTGATAAAAGATGGTGGAGGAATACTTGAGCAAAATCAGTTAAATTTTGTTCAGAGTTAAATAGAAAAAGCAATTCTTAAGTAAAAATTTGCACAAGCTAATAACTCCCGTTGTCAGCAAAAGATTAGGAAAGATCAACTCAATCCCAACCAACATCTAGGTTCTCAATGAAACTGCCCAACTCTCTGCAATCAAGCGCTTGAAGGGTACCAGATAACTGTGGGTGGCTGTACAAAACAAAGGATTTTATTTTATGAAGCTCTAGAAGCAATGCAGTAAAAATTTCAAACAAGAATAACCCAGCACCTCTCAAGGGACTCAAGAATAGTTTGGCGGAATTCAATTTCAAAGAAATAAAGGGAGGTTTAACAATCCAGGTTTTAATCTTAAAGAAAACTCTCAGTCAGAAGTGATTGGTTCCAAAAGGATGATCAAAAGGAATGATTAGACCAGTATGGTTGAAAAAGGGATCAAGAGCAGTATAACACACTCAATAATTCAATCAAATGAATTCTTCTTCAACCAGAAAGGCTATTGGTTGGTGAAAACAGACAAAGTCACAGATGGAAGGATCAAAGATTTGAGTATGGAGGCTCAAGGATCAAGAGGAAATCAAAAGATATACCCAGTATAAGGATTCTCAGATAAAGGGGAAGGGCCCCATGGATTTATTGATTGATTCCAATGATGATGATAGAATGATGAATCCTGGAAGAAAGGCAGGGGAGAGCCCCTCCTTTTATGGGAAAGAGGCCCTGTCAACTACTTACAAGAGGTGACACATAGAGTGCGGAAAAACAAGCAGAATTTTTTTTTTGATTGATAGAAAAAAATCATAGAAAAAGACTTTTAAAAAATTTCCCTGTTACATGAGGTGTCCCAAATTTTTCACCACAGTGGTCAGAAGGGGGAGGATTCCAAACAAGAGAAATTGCGGTAAATTTTTCATGATAGCTTGATTCAGATTTGGAATGGACCAACCGGTTTCATTTTGTCTGGAAAAGCTTCCATTCATCTTCAGATTTGAAGTGCTTCCTGAAATAGGTCTGAATATTTTTAAAAATATTCCAGAGAAAAAGAATATTATGACAAGAAGGGAAAGCCTTTTTGATGGAACTAATTAGAGCCTGTTATTTTTCTCTAAAAATAAGCTTGGGTTTTTGATCTTGTTAAATTTCCTGAATTTGATTCAGGGACAATGAATAGTTGTCTTTTTTTCTATTTGGATAAAAAACAAAAGCAAAATGAGAAATTCCGGGAACAATTTTTTACCCCAACAATATGAAAAAGTGGAATTCCATACTTTTTTGTTTTGTATGTACATTTCATCATTAGAAGAATATGGAGAAGTTTGAGAATTTTAATGGAATCAGGGTGTGAAAGGAATAAAAAAGTTATTTTACCATCCATATTGTTTATGTTTTAGAAAAAAGAAGAATTACAGGGTTACAGTATGAGGGATTCAATGGGAATTTTTCCTTCAAGAGATTTTTTTGAATTTGGGTAATTTTATTGTAAATATTATTGAGATTATTGTGGACAGGAGATAATGATGTTTTTATAAGATATTTGAGAATTTTGAAGGTGAAAACTCCAGCTTTAGTTAAATTTGGAACCATCTGCTGTTGCTTCCCTTAAATTCTTCTGTGGATGGGATGAGTGGAAGAATCATTGCAAGTTGGGTGGTTGTGGTCTAGACATATAAGCTTTACCAGCCAGACACCCAATCTTTTGGAAAAATTGCCTGATAATCTGAAAGGAGAATTGGTATTTCATGATTTTTTCACCTTGCACTATCTTTTCTTGGTTTGTATTCCCCAGATTTATCACATTGATAAGTGTAGTAATTTTTCTTGCAATTGGATACTCTGGTAGATGTAGAATATCCATGGGACTTTGCCCATTACTTGATAGTCTCAAAAATCTCCTACTTTTTATTATATTATCAGGAGGAGGGGCCAGAGGGGTTGAATCAGCAGTTTTAGTAGATGAGGAAGGAGAAAGAGGAGTTGAATCTCTAGTTTTATTAGATGAGATAATGGAGGATGAGCCTGGTCAAAAATTTCTTAAAATTGGGTTGATTTTTTCTTGAGCCATTGTGAAAAGTGATTTTATTTTTAAAACATGAATTGAAGATAGGAGTTGATAGTTGAGAGATATTTTGCGCAGAAATTGAGTGAAAACCATTATTTGTAGACTTGATATAAGATTGAAAAGAGTTTTTTTGGAAAATCTATTTAGGTGTATTGATTAAATGAAGATTCAATGTGAAAAGTTCATAATTTTCCAAAACCATTGTTGAGGAGATAAATGATTAAATTTTTGATTTAAGATTTGAATTTAGGAGGATTTATTTTGTAGTTTTGGATTTATGATTTGTTTTTATTGAGGAGTGGTGATAGATTATGAGTTGTTTGTGGTGTGGTGATGAGTGGAGTGGAGTTGAGTGGTGTGGTGTGGTGTGGTGTGGTGTGGTGTGGTTTGGTGTGGTGTGGTGTGGTGTGGTGTGGTGTGGTGTGGTGTGGTGTGGTGTGGTGTGGTGTGGTGTGGTGTGGTGTGGTGTGGTGTGGTGTGGTGTGGTGTGGTGTGGTGTGTTTTGGTTTGGTTTGGTGATGGTTGGGTGGAAGAGGTCAAGGTGGTGGTTGATAAGATGATTTGGAGTGCTCCAAGATTGGTGGAGGTACCATTAAATTTGTTTGATTCATATTGAATTTATGCATGGAAAAGGGCTCAAAGTAGAGGGCCAGAACCCAAAAGGGTTTATTTATGCCTTTTTGGTTTGGGTTTTGAGACACCAATAGGGCCTCATAAATTACCAGTAAAACTTTTTGGAAAGCTTCAAGGATTCAATTTAAATCTGCAACTTCAAATATTTCCAATCATAATTAATCCTTTGAGGGGAAAAAAATTAAAAAAGGATAAATAACAACAGACCATCCCTTTTCTTTTTAATTATTCTCATTTTGTTTTAAAATTTGACAGTTAAAACATGTGACAAGCAGTCAGGCTAATTTTTGGTTGTATCTTTGGATTTAATTTTAAACTTGTGTCAAAATAAATTGGTTTAAAGCTTGATACCAGATGTAAAAAAACAAATTGCAATGGACGTGTTAATTTGTTTTTTTTTACATTGGATTCAATTTTTGGAGGCCCAGGATACATCCAAAAAATCACAAAAATATTGGGAATCTATATAATTGTTTTTTAAAATTTCCAAGAGATTCAATCAACAGAAAAAATTCAAAAGGGAAAGAAAAGGATTCAAAAGTGCAATGTGGAATTTTCTTTTTGAATTTTTTGAGTTTTTGAATGATTTTTTTGAGGTAAAAGAATACACCCACAAGATATGCAAGAAATTTTGAAAATTTCTGTTATTGTTGTTTTAATTTTCTGGGATCTTGAATAGCCAAACCAATTGATTCAAAAGGAAAATAAAAGGATCCAAAAGTCCAATGAGAAATTTGGTTTTTTTTTTTGAGTGAATTTATGAAGGTAAAAGAATACATCCAATAAATCTCAAAATAAAAATTAGAAAGGTCCTTGATTTTTGTTTTAACTTTCTGAGAGCTTTAACCACCAAAAAAATGAGTTGAAAGTAAATAAAAGGATTCAAATGCCAATGATGTTTTTTTTTTGATGATATCTTTGAAGGGGATCTATTGCTCCCAAAATTATCAAATATTCAGTTTAAGAGTTCAAGAGACCCAGCTCCTGGACTGAGGCTTCAGAATTACAAAAAAATAATTTCTTTAAATGACGGTGAAATCAAGTATTTTTCCATGTGGGAGGTATGTTGCGCAGATGTAGAACAACCATGATTGAATTTTTTGCACCTGTGAGAAAAATTAATTCCTTAATTTTTTTATTTTTCAATTTTTTTGTATTTTGTAACTTTTTTTGATCTTTTAATTGGTATTTCAATTCTTCATTTTTCATCCAATCAGTTTCAATTTTTATCTGCCCACAAAAAATGAAAAAATCATCAGTTGCTGGTTTTTCAGCCCTGAACTTATTACTAGCTCCTTTGGTGCCTCCTCCCAAACTGAAATTTAAATCTTATGGAGATTTGATAAAATTTTGAAAGAATTAATCTATTTTCCATGGATATGCTGTCAAAATCTCCAATTCACATAGAGGTAAAAATTTCTATCTAGGATGTTACCACCATAGATTCTATTCTGGCAATATTCAACATTTCTGGATTCCAGGAATCCAGAACCCATAGAATTTCATTCCCCTTCAAGATAAAATGATCATTTTCAAAATTTAGTAAAAACTTTTGAATCTCAACATTGATTGATCTATTCAATCAAACCACCCCAAAATAAACCCCCCTCAGAAAACACCTCATTTCACCCCTCCCACCATAGATTGGATCAATATTTTCAAGAAGAAGTCAGGTGGCTGGCCAACGGCAACATTAACCCACCCCAGATTCTTCACCAAATATAGAATTCTGAAACTTGAACATTGGAAACCATCAAAAATATTTTCCAAAAACTTCAGCAAACTAAAAAATAATACTTGGCTTGTAGAAATCCAATAGGAGGCCATTTTTTACATCCTGAAGACCAGAAGTTGGACCCACAATGCCCAATTAAATTTCTCATCAAATCTCACTTGCTGGTTTTTTCTCATCCTGAATCAATTCACCTTACAAAAATTGATCAACAATCCTACCTCATTCACTGAACTTACAGCACCAATTAAGTCAAACTACAACTACTTCACTGCATCTATCCATCTGCAACCAGTAAGATATTCACCATTGACTTCTGCATAATGTTGCATGAAAACAAGGAATCTTATATCCAATCCCTTCAAAATATCAAGAATTTCTGGCATCAATGCCAAAATACAAGTCTTTGTGATGGAATGTGAACCTGGAATTTAAATATAACTTCAAGAAATATTCCCAAATTCTCAGATGCAAGTCTGTGCCTGTAATATTTCCGAAAATATAACCACCCATTGCAAGAAATATTTTTACAGTCAGATTCAAGATAAAGATAGCTGGGAATTTTATGAGAAAAATTGAAATGGGTTGACAAATTTAAGAACACCAGGAAAGTTTGAACACAATTTGGAAAATTTTGTTGGTTCTCTCAAGGATTTCTGGTCTTCAGTTAGGGATTACCTCAAATTCTACATCCTTCCCTTCAAATAGAACACAATCCAGTCTTGGGATTTGAACCATCCCCATTGTGGAAACCAAAACACTTCCAGGGTTGAATCTATGCATGCCTATTTCAAGTCAAAATTGGTCAACCTTTTGGGAAATTTTTTGATAGTATTTCATGAAATAGAAAATTCTATATGTTTCCAGCTCTCAAAAATCCACCAAAACGTTTCTCATGATACAATCAAGGCCCCAAAAAATTTTCCCAGACTATTTTTTTCAATTTTTCTTAAATTCTCCACTGATGCAATCAAAAGTTCCCAGGTTAAGTTTGCAAAAATGAACCAAGAAAATATTAAAGCCTGCTCCAGAAAATTTTATAATGGTACAGGAGTTTCTTTTGATAAATTTCTGAAGTTGAATTCAAAGAAGTAATAATAAAAAGGGCTTCACAGAGCAAATAATCAGTAAAATAATAGAAACAAGATAAGAAAAGACTCTAAAAAGAAGGAAGAAGACACGCATAAAACCAACATCAAGCGGATTGACTCTAGAGATAGCAGGAATAGATCATTGGAAAAAGAGTGGTCAATAGAGTTGATGGTTGAGGAGCGAGCAGGCTAATATAAAAATAGACTGAGAATCAGATTGAGAGGTTGAGAACTTGAAAGAAATCAGCCATAGCAGACATACTCGATATTGAAGACAGCCAGGGTGTGAGATTTGAGGTAGAGATTGAGTGAGAATGAAGAAAAGAGTTGAAGAAATATAGAGAGAGGAAAGAAAATGGGAAAGAGGGTGGTGCTGAAGAGAGAAATTGATAGTGAAAGTTGAGATTTTGAGATTTGAAGCGTATTGAGTTTCTGGATTTGTAGAGTAGCAATTTTTGGTTGAGTTGATCTTTGTCGAGTGAGGTGTTCCCCCAATCACCTCAATTCCAGGTAATGGATTTAGGTTAGGTTAGGAAGCTGGGAGGGCGCGCGTGAGTGAAGGCAGTGACAGCCAGGTGACAGAGGAAAAGTGAAGCTAGAGAGCGGAAACTGAGAGGAAAAGATAGAACAAAGAACTTAAAGAAAAGAAAACATAGAACATAGAACATAAAAGAAAAGAATTTATCAGAAAATAAACAAAGAAAAAGAAGAACAATAAAATATTCAACACCCCCTGTGTCTGGTAGGGCTGGAGACAAGAGAGAAGTTTGGATTGATAAGAGAGGTGAGATTGGCTAAGATAGTTGGTGGCAAGGCTTTTGTGAGTCCGTCTGCGTTCATTTTTTCAGATGGAATGAGATCAATGACCAGACTTCCTTGTTTCAATTCTTCTTGAATGGCCTTTTTTTCATGTTGATGTGTTGAGTTTTAGAATTGCACCCAAACTTTTTGAGTTTATCAATGAGACCATTATTATCCACGTAGTGTTTGCTGGGTTCTACATCTTTCTTCCAGAGTTCAGATATTAAGTCTTTCATCCAGATGGCTTCCAGAAATGAGTCCACAAGAGGATTGAGTTCAGCTTTGTTGGTTGAGTGAGTAACGTTCCTTTGACAGTAGCTCCTCCAGAAAATGAGAGAGCCAAAAATTAGGGATAAATGACCTGATTGTGATCTTCTAGTTTCTAGATCATCCCCCCAAGTAGCATTGCTGTAGCATTGAATTTGAGTTTTGGAATCGCAAACAAAGAGTGATAGTTTGAGATGCTTGGTAGCGTTTAAGTACTTCCAGCAACACTTAACTTCTCTCCAGTGTTTAGTTCTGGGTTTTTCAAAAAATCTAGCAATACTTGAAACTGCAAAGCTTAGGTCCGGACAAGTCAGACAAGCTATATAGTTCATCAGGAAAAGAGCTGATCAATAGTTGATGTTAAGGGAGAGAAACTCTTGGTGTTCTTCATTGGAAGCTGAGGAAAGATTGGTGTTGACAGTAAGAGAGATGGAGGAAGGTTTGCAATCCATCATTTTTAATTCTTTGAGTTTGTGTTCAATGTGTTTGGGTTGGGATAATAAGATTGAGTTGTTGAGTCTTTCAAATTTCATACCCAATATGGTGTTGGGTTCATGATGACTAGAGTTTGGAAATTGTTTGAGAAAATTAGTTAAGACATTATCACTGGAACCAACAAGGATGAGATCATTAATGTGGAAGAAAAGAACAGAGTTATTCAAGGGATGAATGTAGAGACATGGATCTGACATAGATTCATGGAAACCTTGTTTGCAAATCCAAGAGGTAAGAGTACTGAACCAGTTGGCTGGGGCCTGTTTCAGTCCATAAAAAGATTTGTTGAGAATGAGGTATTTCAAAGTTTGTTTTGATCCTTTGGGTTGTTTCATGATAACCGTGTCGGACAATGGGGCATGAAGGAAAGTGCTTTTAACGTCAAGTTGGGTGATGGGGAGAGAATGGTAAAGTCCAAAGAGAAGATCAATACAAAGAGAAGCAGCCTTTCCAGTGGGAGAAAAGGTGTTGAGATAGTCTATTACATAAATTTGATGAAATCCCTGAACACAGAGCCGGCTCTTATAGATAAGAGGGTTGCCATGGAAATTATCCTTGAGACAATAGACCCAGGTTGTATTTAGTGGATTGACAGGTTCAGGTCCATTGTAGTCATCCCACACTTTGAGTTCTTCAATGCCGTTGAGTTCAAAGTCCGTAAAAGCATCCCAATTGAGTGAGTCAGAGCATTTCTTTGCTTGTTTGTAAGTCTTAGGTACAAAGTAATGGTGATAGCCATATTGTTGAGGAGGGTTGATGGATGATCAATCTCGCAAAGAGTAGTTTGGGTTTAGTTGAACAGCAAGGTTGTCAGAGGACTCAGATGAGGAGTCTGAGTGGAAATCATCCAAAGGTTTGGAAGAGAGAGAGGGAGAGAGATTGTTCCTGTTGGGTTCAACAGGATTATTGGGAGAAAGGAGAGAAGAGGAAGATTCAGGAAAAGAGAAAGAAAGAGGAAGGTCAATGTCCAAGTTTAGATGTGGGAGAGTATTGGATTTGGAATTAGGAGAGGATGAGAGTATCTGGGGAGAAGAAGAATTTTTGAGTATTTTTACATGTTTGGAAGAAATGATGGAATTGTCAGGACAAATAATACGGTAGGAAAGAAAATGAGGGTTGTAGCCCACAAGGATGCCAGCAAGGCCGCGTTCTTTAAATTTTTTGCCTTGAGCTACCTTGGTTTTAAGATAGATAGCCTTGGAGCCAATTGGATGAAAGTAGTCAAGAGGAAGAGTTTTATTGAAAAACATTTGGTAGGGAGAGGGCGAGTTTGGAGTATTAGGTTTTTGATTGAGAACCAGACAAGCAGATTTGGAGACTTTGGCCCAGAGATTAAGAGGCAACTTGGAGCTTTGGAGGATGGCTCAAATAGATTATTTCAGTGTTCTGTTAGCTTGTTTTATTTTGCCGTTGTGTTTGTGATGATAGCGCTCAGTGATGAGATGTTGAATGGAGTTTGATTGAAAGAAATCCTTCAAGTCAGAGGAAATGGACTCTCCTCCTCCATGAGAGCAGATGGTAGCAGGAAAGGAGTTTTGTTTTTGTTTTTTGAATTTTAAGATTATATTGAGTTGCGGAGCGGCATCTGACTTTTGTTGGAGCGCAATTGCAGAAATGTAACCTGAGTAATTGTCGGTAATGTTCATGATGTAATTCATACTGTTTCTGGAAGGAGGAGTGATGGGTCCAAAAAGGTTGACATGGAGTTGTTTGAATGATTGGGTAGCAGAGATTGAGGTTTTTTTGAAAGAACTTTTGGTTATTTTAGAAAATAGACAATCTTTGCATTGAAAGTCTGACATAAAATTGGAAGAAACATCAGGAAACAGGTTTTTGAGTTGATATGGACTGGCATTTCCAAAGGATAGATGAAGATTTTTGAGCTTGTTGGAGTTCCAATTGTTTTGGGAGATGTAGCAGAGTTTCCAATTGAGTCCTACCTTAGAGGGATTGTTTAGGACGAAAAGATTACCTTGAATAAATCCCAAGAAGACAGGAAAAGAGTTGGAGAAAATTAGAAACTGATTTCTGTCAGTGGTTAAATAACATCTTTTAGAGGCAATGAGTTCTCCAGGACTGATAAGATTAACGACAAAATTGGGAACAAAGAAAGCGTTAGAGAGTGTAACCGTGGTGTCCTTCCAGATGAGTTGGACTGTTCCTTTTCCTTCAATAGGGAGCTTAGCTCCTTCCTTTCCAGTGCTAATAGACTTGTCTCCAGAGCATTTTGTGAGATAAATGAAAAAGTTAGCGGAGTTGAACATGTGACAGGAGGCTCCAGAGTTGAGGATGATTTTATTATGCAAGTTTATTTCTTTGATCCAGGTGGTGAGAAGTGCATGATAGTGAGCCACTTCCTTTCCCTTAGATCTGGAATTGAATTGCGCTCTCCAATTGGCTTTGGCTTCTTTCCACCAATATGGAGCTAGGTGTTCATGTTTGTGCCAACATTTGTCCTCTGTATGATTGGGTGATTGTGGATTGTGATAACCTCTTTTACAGCAGAGCTCTTGAGGCACAGGCTTTTTGACGTTTTGTGAGAGGACTAGGGAAGTGTTGAGAGAATTGGAATCTTTGGCTTTCAATCTGGTTCCATTGTTGAGTTGAGTGAGATGATTAAGAACTAGATTGACTGAGACGCTTTTATTGGAATGCATAATTTGTTAACAAAGAGATTGAAGAGTGGAAGGGAATTTAAAAAGAATAAGATAGGCTAGAATATCTTCTGGAAGATTGATTCCTACTTCAATCATTTTCTTCATAGAGATTTTAGTTTTGGTGATGAACAAATTAATCAAATTGGTTTTTAATTGATGGTAAAGGAATTTTTTGAAAACTCTTGCTCAATTGGCAGTTTGAGAAGAGGCAAACCTTTCCTTGATGGTTTTCCAAAGTAGCTTTGCAGAAGTAATGTTAGTTGGATTAACAACATTGTTGTGAGTAATTGAGTCAATTGGAGAGAGTAATATAACCCTGATTTCCATATCATTTTTAGTCTTGATAGTTTTAGTGTTTTCCTTGAGAGCTTCCTTGACACCTTTCAGTTCCAAGAGAATGGTCATTTTATCCATCCATATTGAGTAGTTTTTGTCGGTGAGAACGGGTACTGCCTTGAGAGCTTCCTTGAGGATGATTTGCCAAAATCCATTGCTGCTGCTTGATCCCTCCATGATTCCGGTGAGAATAGTCAGGCTGATCTTTGGCTTTTGACCATGATAAATTTCTGAAGTTGAATTCAAAGAAATAATAATAAAAAGGGCTGCAAAGAGCAAAGCATCAGTAAAAGAATAGAAACAAGATAAGCAAATACTCTAAAAAGAAGGAAGAAGAAACCCATAAAACCAACATCAAGTGGATTGACTCTAGAGATAGCGGAAAGAGATAATTGGAAAAAGAGTGGCCAATAGAGTTGGTTGTTGTGGAGCGAGCAGGCTAATATAAAAATAGACTGAGAATCAGATTGAGAGGTTGAGAACTTGAAAGAAACCAGCCATAGCAGACATATTCAAGATTGAAGACAGCCAGGGTGTGAGATTTGAGGTAGAGATTGAGTGAGAATGAAGAAAAGAGTTGAAGAAATATAGAGAGAGGAAAGAAAATGGGAAAGAGGGTGGAGCTGAAGAGAGAAATTGATAGTGAATGTTGAGATTTTGAGATTTGAAGTGTATCAAGTTTCTGGATTTGTAGAGTAGCAATTTTTGGTTGAGTTGATCTTTGTCAAGTGAGTTGTTTCCCCAATCACCTCAATTCCAGGTAATGGATTTAGGTTAGGTTAGGAAGCCGGGAGCGCGCGCGTGAGTGAAGGCAGTGACAGCCAGGTGACAGAGGAAAAGTGAAGCTAGAGAGCGGACACTGAGAGGAAAAGGTAGAAAAAAGAACTTAAAGAAAAGGAAGCATAGAACATAGAACATAAAAGAAAAGAAGTTAAGAGAAAATAAACAAAGAAAAAGAAGAGCAATAAAATATTCAACATCTTTCTCTCATAATTCAAAGTGAATGATTGAAACTACTGGAAAAATCCAACAATAAAAATTTCATCTTCAATAGAATTTGAAGTAAAAACCTGAGAACACATAGGAGAATTCACTTTTTTCATTTTCATTTTTCATTTCTTTGTTTTGGGATTATTTCTCTGAATTAATTTAAGCATTTTTTCAGAAAGAAGAATAATAATTTGGGCTGTATTTTCAACTCAGTAATTTGAATTCAGAATTTAATCATACCTCAATTCAAAAAATTTCAATCATCTTTTAAAAATTACAAACTAACTTTGAAAATATTTATAAATAAACAAAAATTCAACAAAACAAGAATTTTTTTTCTAGAAAAGACAATACCTTTGAAGATTTGAAGATTTGAGGGAGTTATTATTCACTGTTGAATTGGGATGAAGGACTTAAAAAGAAGTTGAAGTTTAGTTGACTCAGAAGCAACCCCACACCTTTCTGTCTCAATTGTGTGAAAGAAACATAAAAATAAGGGCAGACAAGACAGGAATTTGGGTAATGTAACCTTTTGGTCTTTTTTCTTTTTTCTTTTTTCTTTTTTCTTTTTTCTTTTTTCTTTTTTCTTTTTTCTTTTTTCTTTTTTCTTTTTTCTTTTTTCTTTTTTCTTTTTTCTTTTTTCTTTTTTCTTTTTTCTTTTTTCTTTTTTCTTTTTTCTTTTTTCTTTTTTCTTTTTTATTTTTTCTTTTTTCTTTTTTCTTTTTTCTTTTTTCTTTTTCCTTTTTTCTTTTTTCTTTTTTCTTTTTCCTTTTTTCTTTTTTCTTTTTTCTTTTTTCTTTTTTCTTTTTTCTTTTTTCTTTTTTCTTTTTTCTTTTTTCTTTTTTCTTTTTTCTTTTTTCTTTTTTCTTTTTTATTTTTTATTTTTTATTTTTTCTTTTTTCTTTTTTCTTTTTTCTTTTTTCTTTTTTCTTTTTTCTTTTTCCTTTTTTCTTTTTTCTTTTTTCTTTTTTCTTTTTTCTTTTTTCTTTTTTCTTTTTTCTTTTTTCTTTTTTCTTTTTTCTTTTTTCTTTTTTCTTTTTTCTTTTTTCTTTTTTCTTTTTTCTTTTTTCTTTTTTCTTTTTTCTTTTTTCTTTTTTCTTTTTTCTTTTTTCTTTTTTCTTTTTTCTTTTTTCTTTTTTCTTTTTTCTTTTTTCTTTTATTTTTTCTTTTATTTTTTATTTTTTATTTTTTATTTTTTCTTTTTTTCTTTTTCTTTTTTTTGATAGATTTGAATTGGGTTTTATTTTTGTTTTTAAGGATTTTGGTCCAATTTAGTGAGATGATTTTATTTCTTTTTTTGTTAAACTTTCCCTTTTTTTCAAAAATATAAGGAATGAAGAAAAAAAAGAAACTTTTCACAATAAATTTGCTTTTCCCACTCAGCTTTTACCTTAAATGATAAAATATGTACAGGTTCAAAGACAGGGACAAATATGGGGGGCCACCAGACATTTTGCCCATACCAGCACACCAGTTTCCCAGGACAGAATTTGGCAATTACCTGAAAATCTCTAGCCAGGCAACCCCCACTAATTATTGATAACAGTCAGTCACACCTTCAATATTTAGATGTAGAACATCAAAACCCAAATAAAAATAAGTTCCTTGTTGACAAAAAGTTTCCATTGGATGTTCTTATACCCATAAACATTGCTTACAGGGTAAACCCTTGAAAATGGAATTTTTCTGATCAAATTCCTGGGTTATTGGTGTTTAGTTTCCAAATGCCAACTCCAGATGTGACCTTTAAAATGGCACTCCATAAAACATGGAATACAGTGTTGTTCAGGATTTCAGACCAAGAGATTCTCCGCTGTCTCCACTCCAATGTTTTGGGTAATTCTCCACATTTATGCCCACTCTGCTAACAAAAGGGTGAATAAATGGAAGCAAGGATGATTCTTGGTGTTTTAGTCAGGGTTCAATTTCTTGTATAATTTTTTATCTATAATATAAAAACCCTCTTTTTGTCTAAATCTTTTAATTTCACTTTGCCCCTCTCTCATCTCCCCCCTTTATATACATTAAATGCAACTCCAGATCCCATCAACCCAGTCCCCTCTATCCACTCCCTTTCTGTATCATTCTCTGGTGGCCTTAAGCAGCCTAATTAGGTGCTGTGACACACTCACCCACCTTTATGCACCCTTTGGTTCAATCGAGTTTATCAGAGTTAAAGTTTTGAAAAATTTAAATAGCTTATTTCAGGAAAAATATCAATTTTTCAAAAAAAAAAAATCAAAATAAACAATGAATCAATGTTTTTAACTGAAAAAAATGAAATGTTGAAAAAAAATAGATAGGCCTGGAATCAGCCATTAAATTTTTTGAAAATTTTAACTCTGATACACACTAATAAGCTCATTTTGACAACTGATAACACACCCCCTTCCAATTTGATTTCACACAAAAAGGTGGAAAACCTATCTGGAATCCATAAATATGTTTCTGCAGCACCCCCTTGGCATGGCCCATGCAGCCGCACCACCATTCCTCCAGCCCCTTATTTTCATTCCACCTGCCATCCAAGAAAAATCTTTACAAATATGGTCACACACTCATTGCCTACTTGGCTCCCTTATGGAGTTACCATACTTTTTCATCCCCATTTGGTAACCTGCTTTTGTGCCACATTCCTCCTGTCTGACTTTCTCCACACTTTTTAATCCATGCAATCTATTTTTATTCCAAAAAATTAGCTTTTGGAATTCAGAAACCCAATTTGCATGCTTTTACCTTCTGCAGACCCAGTGCTGTTTTATTGTATTACCAAGTTCTCCTTTACAAGCCCAGAGGTATTCTATGCTATAAATAGCCTGTGTTTAACCTTTGGATTTTTTTTATCAACAACCACCACAGCAGATTTCCTACTTCTGGAGTGCTGGGTGTCACACTCCCACACCATCTCATTGCTTGGGACTAAAATGTGTAAAATCACACACCAGAAAGCTGCCATCAATTTTGGTGTGTGAATTCTTACATGCTGGCACTATTGGCCTTTTTTGAGCCACACACCATTGTTTGTTGAAGAATAAAATTTGTGACACTCCACAGGCCAAAACCAGTGGCATGTACCACCCCACATGGCATTAATGGAAGGCCTGGCTGCCAGAAAATGGTTTGCCGTTATATTACATGAAATTTCTATGTAAATAAGCCCATTTTCTATTGATTTATCATTTAATAATAATTTAAATACACCCTGAAACTGAATTAAACCATATGATAACAAAGTGACAGGTACATTTTCCTGTCAACTTGAGCAAGAATAATAATTTGGAAACCTCTGAATGCCTCTCTGGCCTTTTTGCATGATTTTGAAACTTTTGTTAGAAACTGCATAATCACCTATACAACAGAAAATGCCATATACTAGTTCCTTCTAAGCTTTATTTACCCCATTATTATTAATTCATATGAAGATTTTCTGTGAACTACTAGATAAAGTACTTTTGAGGAAGAAATGAACTGATATTGTATTATTTTTGGGCCCTAAGAGGGAATTTCTTGGTTTTTTATTTTGTTTTAAATAATTCTGTGCTATGCTAAGAAAACCTGATTCTCACAGAATGCTTTATTACTGATATATTTTTGCTGCATTACAGAAAACCTAGATTATTTCTAAACCAATTAATAATCCCCTCCATTTCCATCTGAATTAATATTTTTCTCACATCATATCCACAAAGGAAACCCTGTTTCTGAATGATTTAGTGAGCTTCAGGACCTAATGTAAATTATAACACTCTTGATAAAGCCTGCAAATAAGGGGATTACAATGAAAGATTTCTCTGTGCCCTTTCAATCAATTTTAGTCTTGCTTTCAATATATTCCAATCCAAAGCAAGATATTTAATCATTTCATTGTTGATATTCTATATTTTCAAGGATTTATATTTGCTGTTAAGAATGAATATTTTATTATTTTTTTACCATCTCTAGGAGCTAAACTTTGGTGGGGCCGTTGGGAAGAAACTAATGGCAATTTCAAATTTTAAGCTAAGATAGATATTAAGCTTTCTAATTGCTCAATGGATATTTTGAGCCTTGCAAATTTGAAAGATTAATGCTGCTCCAAAATCCCAGGTTTCTTCAAATCATTCACTGCCAACATTTTTCTTGTCTTTATAATACCTTCTTCTTGGCTTAAACCCTTCCAAATTCCAAATATTTGTTTTATTCCAAGTATTTTCCACATACAGCTGTGGCTAAAAACAATAGACACGTTGAATTTCAATTTTTAATTTTTCAACAACTCCAGAAAATCATGCATTATTTTCTTCTTTGGTCTCTTCTTTGCATCTTAATCAAGAATTCACAAATGTTTGCTATTTTGACTCTCCTTGTACCCTAAATCTTACTTTTTATTTTATTTTATTTTTTGATTCAAAGCAGCATTGTTTGCAAGGTATTTCTTCAGGCTCATGTTTACCAGTGTGTTGGCTCCAAAATTCAAAAGTAAAAACTAAAAAAAAATTTACACGTTCAATAGCTTCCATGCCCAATCTAAAATAAGAAAAAGGTTTTATTTGTCGGATATGCTTTGACCGCTTTGCTTTGCTTTGCTTTTTTCCTTATATTTTTCGGTCTCGTTTATTTTATTTTTTGTTCATGTTTTTTCAATCCCAAAAAAAGAAGATAAACATCACTACACTAAAGAAAAACTAAACAAAAAGCGGAAGGTAAGATTGATGGTTCTTGATTTCTTTTAATAAAAGGATTCGTTGAGTTCAATGCCCCGTCTAGAGCAGTTGACTATCATATCCAAACTTCCAGGTCCACCGCGAACCCGACAATTTACTTCTTTTATCAAGGACCAACTTTCGATCGACCGCCCTAAAGTTTCTGCCCGAACGTTAGGGGAATCGATGATTATCCTCTTCAGCCTTGGTGAATCTTGAAATGATCTTAGCGTGAGTTCTGTCATATCCGTTCCGACAAGCCTTAAACGCCTAAGGGAACGGAAGGAGATTTTACTATCTGATTGAGTCATATTCCAAAGAAATCCTGGTAATCCAAGTTGAATTTGGAGTCTTTCGGAAATTCCGATGGTGGAGATATCCATCCTCTTCAGTGAAAGACTGAATTGTTGCGAGAAGCGTTGCAGTGAGAAGTCGGAAAGGTTGGGGCACCGTTGCAAAACGATCTCAGTTAACTGGGGCTGCCACATTAGCTCACCCCATAAGTGATCAACACATGTTGAATCATACATCTTCAAAGTTTTCAGGCCTTTCAATTGTGAAAGTGAGTCGGCTAAAATGGACTCCGAGTGCCGGACTATGTTACCAGTTTCATCTTTCTCTGAACCGGCAGCGTTATCTGAATGATTTCGAGCCACGCCTCGCCCACTCGATAGTGGATCTTGGTAGCCAACGTTGTGAGCAGAAAATGAGGTTAAATTTTTCATGTTAACAATCGTCTTTACAATCAGGTTCTCTGGAAAGTGAAGAGGAACGCGTGAAACGATTCGGAAGTCCTTCACGTTTTTGAAGCGAGATAACGTCCCAATTAGGTTCGAAGTTGACGGGTTGGAGCATGTGAGTGAGGATTCTCCTATCAATGACCCGGCAAGGATTACCTCCAGCTCCAAAGTATGAATTTGAGCATCGCTAATATCTTGTAGTATATTTCGAACGTAACTTAAACGCTTTACTTCAGGTAACTCCATGGTGTGTATGGGGAAGCATGGTAAAGGCTTTTGGAAAACAGCAACCTCGGATTTAACTTGTCGGATTAAGTCTTTCAATGACATTTCCGTTAGGAATCTCGAGTTCCAAAGCTCAGCGAGGGCAGCTGTCGACATTTTTCGCAGATCAAGAACCTTTGGAATTTCACACCCGAGTGATTTGTATCCTTGAATTGGTATAGCACATCGGTTATAGAATCAGTGACCGGGAACTTACCTGCCATAATAATGGGCGACAGAGTCGAAAGAACGTTTTATCAACTTGACTGAGTGCGTTCATACAGCTTCCTAGTTGCCCGAAGGTTAATTTCAACAAAATTAGCAAAAGACGCTCTCAAATATTTCAGCAACTCCAGGTTTGCTGTTTGCGAAAACTCGAAATATGACCAAAAACAATTTTTTGGGTTATATACATACCTTCGGGAGCGACTCCATTTGAGAAAACAGTGAAACTAACTTGCCCATGGTTTGTTGGCCTTGAGTGACTGTTCAGATCTAGCTGCGCGGCGTAATTGACGATGATCTTTTTGAGTTCAGTGGGTAGCTGGGATAAGCCTGCCATATTTCGTTCCGTTGATTTGAGCGCTTGGTAGCTCTGTGCAAGTGCGCCAGGCGGAATATATTCACAAGATGAACGTTAAAATCGGTTTCGTGAAACGGCTACAACGGAGGTGAAGATTTCAATCGCCAAAGTACTTGCTCATGCCTCGTTTGCATCGAACTGGCTCGATGAAGCAACGTACCACCGGATGCTTTGGCTTCGATCCTGCTGATAATCAGAAACGTGGCTTGTTTTGTTGCCACCCGGAGTCCTGGGAGTGGCTGCTGAGTGAAACATATCTCTAGAGTTTGATCTACATCTTTAAACTCTAGGTCCCTCAGTTGAACCCAATCCGAATCGTAGGGGCTGTATTCGTCGGACCCTACAGTCGAACTCAGGTCTCATGGACATACGAGCAAAATAGCGCAGGCACAATGTCCCAGTGCCTGGTTAGCTCCGTATCTCAACGACGACCAGAAGTTTCTAGGATGAACCTGCACTAGGTTCGACCTGGGGAGGATGAGCAGAGATACTCAGCCGCGTAATTTGGATCTCCTATGATGTCTGCGTCTATGGAACTGGCGACTCAATAGCACTTCCACTAGAGTCAACATTCTTGCATGCTTATACTCCATAGTCGCCACCAAGTCTCTCAACTACGTAAGCTTCCGTAGGTTCGAGTCCATCGAAAGTCTGTCTGGTTTGAACAGATTGCTAGTAAAGTACGGCGCGTGTCAATGAAAATGAAAATACCAGTCCCTCAGCTCTGCTTGGCCTCACACGATGTCTGTCTCATTCCATCTCATCCTTGATGCCTGAAGAAGTTCGTGCAGAATGATGTACTATGCCGCCTGACCTGCTGCCCGTAACTCATGCCTTTGAACAGTAGCCAGGTCCAACGTTGAGGCCATCGAAGCCACAGTGCAAGCCAGTCCCCTTGCGGCTTGGGTACAATGGGCCTGCCGAAATTGCGCCTCACTCGATCACGCCCTTTGTCCTCAAGACGGTAGGCTCGCGGTAACCCGCATCAAGTTGCGTTAACTAAATCAATCTGTATACAAATATAGACTAATCAACTATTTTGGAGTATGTTCACTTGTCTTTATCACTCATTCCTATCCACCACATTAGTGAATATCTGCTACGTCTGCCCTCACTTCTAAACCCACACTGGCACATGAGTAGTTCGGAGACCCTGTCATTATTTCAATGAAGCATAGCAGATGGAGAGAGTTGCATTTACCTCAAGGAATCGATCGGGACAAACATAATGACTAGCACAAGCAGCTTGCTTGGAAATCACTTTTATGTTGATATGCCATTCGCTTCGGGAAGCACTTGACAAGAACAGATTAGTTGATTCAACAAATAAAACGTTGAAAATTCTGATGTAGACAACACTTGGGTTCACGTGAAATCGACGCTGTGAAAAGTTTCTTTGGTCTTTGGCTTGCCGAGAGCGAGAGGAGCGGAAGCGAGTATACCGAGTCGATCTCAAGAAGCGGGATGACGGCGGGGCATCAGTACAACAACTCTGAGGATCATCCTGAACATCATTGTTGTGAGAGGTGGGACCTAAGGATGATGACTATCACCTATGGAGCTAAGCACGCGGATTGTAGGGCAAGAGAACAAGACTACCGATCATGTACAACTTGATAATCAAAAGAACAAATTTTAAAATCCCAGGCCTCACTTAACACCGGTCGCTTACTCAATGGGAGGATATTTGAAGGAAAACAATACTTGTAGTCAATAAAGCAACATGGACTGCTCTTCCAGTCATGATAATTTCTTGATGGTATGAAACTTTGAATATATGCTCCTTTCTCTTGGCCCACCACACCCTCTGATTGTAATATTATTTGGGTACTATGTTCGAGAGGATGTACACAAAAGAAGTATGAAAGAGCTTCAGAGAAGTGATAAAATCCCATAACACCACACAAAACTTCATGTCACTTGCTAGCAAGTGCCATCAAGGAGCTCAGGCCCAATCTAAAACCAAGCTCAGGTCAAGCTCCAGCCAAGCTCAGTTTCAGCTTTATCTAAGCTCCAATGCACAGTGACTGTGCAACAAAAACTTGGTTGGAGCATGAGCATAGCTTCAACTAGAGATTGGACAGAGCTTCAACCAGTGATTCCTTGATGGCACTTGCTGGCAAGTGAAATCAAATTTTTCATGCTGTAAATACATATTTTTGTCTTGCTTTCAAGGAAACATTCAAGCAACCACAGATTACTTTGTTTGGAATGATTAGGGAGTATCAGAGTTAGCAAACCATCCATTAGAAAACCACCATTTTTTGACCAAACCTGGCATTAAAAATGGCAGGTTTCTGAAATGCACATACCCCTTAACAGGTGTATTAAAAATGGTGGGTTTTATAGAGATGGTGTGTTTCAAGCATCAAACATGCAATTTATGCAAAGAAATCCATCAAAATTTAAAAAAACTCCTGAAAATCATCAAATATACAGAAGCATCATCCATCAAAACCAACACACCTCCTTTTCCCCCTTGAAAGGCCTCTCAAGCCATCCAGTCTTTGGTTACTACTGCAGGCCATCCTCAATCCTCATCTCCCTCTATCAAACCTGCAACTGGCATGAACACCACCAGTTCATCTACTAGTGAACTAAAGATTTGTCAAAATTTTGAAGCTTTAACTGCATGAAATTTCTTGCTTACATTTCCTATAGATTTTTGACCAAGCTCTTGATACCCTCAAGACTCATCAATTGCAGCTTGGTTTGTCCTGTATTTATCTTGATTGTTGAATTTGCCTGTTTTGCTGTTTGAAAAGAAATTCACCTCATCCCTTCTGAAACAAATTTTTCCCCTGTTATCTGAGCCACACACACCTGGGTAAACCACAATCATTACACTACCCCCGTGCAATTATATATGGATCCAAAAGAGTATTTTTCCATCAGGAAACAGAGGAAGCAACACATATCCCTTCAGATTTTCAGCCATATAATGTGGACCCAAAAAATCAACCTTGGAAAGATGAACAAAGAATCCATCCATTCACTGGAATTTAAATTCAACTTTTACTTCTCTGATATGTAGATTAATCATGTTTCAACTCAAGTACTCCTACTCATTAGAAGCCGGTGAAGATGGGTCATCCTCACATGAACCAGATTTCCATTTTGATCCTGATGATGCTCCACATTGGACCAAGAGATGGATGCCTCTTTACTATTTAACTGAGGCAGTCTGATAGACCAAGGAGTTGGCCTTTTAGTTCTTTGACTAAGAGGATTGCAACAAGATTTAATAAGGACACCAACCTGATAGACCAAGGATTTGGCCTTTTAGTTCTGTGACTAAGAGGACCGCAAAAAGATTTAGTAAGGACACCAACCTTGAGGGCAAAAGAGTCAAAAAGAGAGGACATGACAATAGATGTGAGAGAACAAAAGTAAGAGATGATTTAGGCAAACAAATAGTTTGGAACAAGCTTGATTTATAGCTGTTGTGATTTGAGTAAATCATTTTACAAATGTGTGTCTTCAGTATGGCCGTGTGCTTTTTGTATTTGAAATAGAACTATAATGAAATAGGAATGTGACATGAAGACACTCTTTGACAGTAAAGTTCAAAAAAGTTCAAAATTTACCTCCCCCTCTCTCTATTCAGTAATCACAAGCATTGGAACAATTGTCCAATGAAAATAAAGGTGAATTTTTAGTGGTCAGCCTGGAAATCAAACCAATTTCAGAATACTCAATGATCAGGCCTGCTAGATATTCTCCACTGTTGTTGTAAGCCCTATATTTCTATTGGGCTCATTTGAAATGATCATAATAAAACTTTCCTTGTGTTATAACTTCATTTATCCCAATTTTCTCAATTGAAATCTCACATTCATCTCATGATAGCAATTTTCCTGATAAAAGTTGCATACTTCATCTCGTATCAGTTCAAGTAATCAGTTTGGTTTGGCAAACTGATGTTGTACACTTTGAAAAAATCTGAATCCAACTGTTTTTCCAGTCAAAAATAATGCTAATCTAAATTTTTTTAGCAGAATTTCCCATCTCAATTTTTAATATGTTCATGCTGGAATGTGTGGGATACCAATTTCTCTCTGTGAACCACAATTTCTAAAAGTTTTCCCCCAAGATAATCTTACAAAGGCTTTCATTCTTATGAAGAAATCCCAAGCCCATTGGGTGAGCAATGGGATTTATTTTTGATCAAACTTTTATGTGTGTGATTTATGATGCTATCCCAGTTGATATGTGATTCTGAAATTTGAAGATATTTAGATAAAAGTGATTTGTTAAAAGAAAATGAATGGAAATTGGCACCAAAAAGGAAGAGAAGAAAGTCAAGTGATGGGTGGACCAGCCCCTGGTCATGATGACCAATATGGTTGAGGTGGTGGATAACAAAATTTCTGAGAATCCCAGAGGGAGATTGGAAATTCCTGGTGATACAATAGATTCCTAAGCTCATTTTCTAAATAAGGCTTCCATTCCCCCATCTAGCTAACACACCCTCCTAAGAAATTTCATGACAGGACTGATGGATCTAATTTTTCTCCAACTCTCTGAAAAAATTGGAAAGAAGCTTAGGTGATAGAGAAGAGTAGCAGTGAAGAATGAGGGGTGTGGCTCCGATTCATGATGGAGTCCATAGTGTTTCTTGAGGATGCTGATGTGGGGGGCCCAAATTTTTTGATCACCAAGAGGAGTTAGTTTTTTGCTAGAGACCAAGTTTTGGAGGGATATTATCTTTTTCTTCAATTTATTTTCCAAGTGGGAGGTATTGGTGGTGATGAGTTGCAATTGGATTGAGACTAATAAATACTGGTGTAAATGCAAGTTTGTCAAAACAAAATTGTTAAAATACTTGATCTTTTTGATTGTTTGAGTTTTACTGATAATTTATTGTGGTAAGAGGATGAAACAACAGATAATTGCAATCAAAGGTAAATATTTTTATAAAATTGGGAAAATATAACAACATGGATAAAGTGCAATTAATTGAGGGAAAGTACACAAATGATATATTAAAATTGTTCCCATTAAGGGCTTAAGAATATTATTTTTTAGAGGCTTGAACTTGTTTTTGAATGAGCTTCATATTCCTAACATAACTGTTTGATTGGTTCATGGTTGGGAAGATTTTGAAAGTTAGCAAGAGATCCAGGGAAATTTTTCTCAGTGTATGTGTGAGATTAAAATATAAGGTAAATCAAAAAATGCAATAATTGGTAGGGAGTTGAGTCGTGAGGATGTCCACTTTTTACTGGCAGTTCTCATATGCATTGCTGTTCAATATTTCAATAATTTTGCTGTTTTGGGAAAAATTTAAAGCAAGATGCTTGAAAAAATTGAGTGATGAGATCAACAAGAGAAGACTTGACTCAGAATTCATTACTGCACCAGCATGGCATGAAGTTTCCTTTGTCCCTGCATTTATTCAAATTGATTTTAAAACTGCATTGAGATATGTAAGTTTTTTTTTGTTTGAATGTTTGTTGGAGAGAGAGAGAGCCAAAGGTACTTAATTAGCTTAAATTGTTTTGGCTTTAGATTTGGCAGATGTGAGCAACATGGGCTGACTTGGCACAAGATTTTCAGAATCTAGAAATTGAATAAAAGAAGTAAGGTTTAGTATCAAAAAAGATTAATTCTCCACTCCTTGAAACAATGATTTAAAATTATTTTGAGATCCTTCTATGAAATGGTACAAGTGCAAGTGAGTGAGCGGAATGGTTGGATGAACTGTCTGGAGCAGGGTGGTGATTTTGACTATTGGCAGGTTGTGCGAGTTTGAGATAAATGAGTGATTTTATGAAAAGGTTGGTTGTAATCTCTGGCCACAGATTGTATATACAATTTTGGAAAAAACTCACTTACTTTCAGGGAAGTCTTTCATGCCCGTTTTGAAATAAGTGTTTTTTTAATGGAGGGTTTTAAATGGTCAACTTGGGTGGAAACTTCCCATTGAAAAATGGTAGGTTTTTCAACTCTGATATATCCTATTAAATTCTGTTTTTGAAAAAATTTTGAAATATTCAAATAAAAATATCATCCACCAAAAAAAGACTATTAAGATTATATATAACATGCTTCTTTGTATAAAATTCAATATTTGTGATTGAATTTAAATACCTTTGTACCAAGCATAACCAAAATAGAAAAATAATAGATTTATATATTTAAAAAGAAACATTAAAACATGTTGAAATATATGAACAAAAGTTTCATCCAGTAGAAAAATAAAAACAACAAGAAAAAAAAATTCCTTTGAATAAGAATTGAAGTTTCCAGAAAGATTTAAATAACTTACCAGAAATTTAAAGGAAATAAAAAAATGCTATATATACCTATATTCTGAGGGGGATTCAAATATTTTTAAATATTCCCACAAATAATTCATTGAGTATAATAATAATAATAATGAAATCAAAAATGGAATGCAAAATATTGATTTCTTTGGATAAGAATCAAAATTTCCAGCAAGATGTATAAACCTTACCAGAAAAATAAAAGAAAATAGAAAAATGCTATATATACCTATAATGTTAGGGGATCCAAATACTTTTAAATATTCCAACCAAGAATTCATTGAGTAGCATAAATAAGAATAATGAAGTCAAAACTGGATTTATTTTAACAAAAAATATTATTTGTGATTGAATGTAGATATCTTTTACCATAAATAAAAAAAATTCCCATGAGACTATTTAATGAGAGAAATTTAAACATAATTCCAAATTGAAAAAGAAGTTCCATCAATTGTATAAATGATCAAAGGAATATTGAAAGTTGATGCTTCTCAATATTTGATGTTTTTATGTTTGTACTTGATGGAAACTTTGTTGAAATAATCCAAAATTTTTGATTTCTCCTTTTGAAATAGATATATTTAGTACTTTTCTACAATTTTTCAATTTTGTTACCAAGCTATTTAAATTTAATCAAACCTCTTGAATTTTCTTTAAAGAAGTATGGTCTATCAAGCCCATCTGAGTGCCATGTAAAGTTATTCCCACTTTTTTCAAAGTGTGCATGGTGCTTTTTAAAGATAGATTTGCGCCTTGTTAAGTAATGTGGGAAGCTTTTAAAGTGCCCTTTAGTGCACAGCCGTATTATCTTGGTGCTTTTGAAAGGCCCACTTTGTGGAAATCAAGGCTGGTTGCAACAAACTTTAAAATAATGTTTTTGGTTTCATTTAAAACTCAAAAATCATGACAGTGCAAGGCCTTCTGCATGCATTATAAAGCTTCAAGTTTGGGTCATCAACTGAAAAAAATGTCTATCCTTACATTAACATAACCTAAAGACTTACTCTACTTTACCACAGTTTTTTACATCAGGAAATGCACCTTCAAAGTATGATCACCATTTCATTTCTGAGATTTGGCGTTTATTTTCTTAGACAGTGGTTTCCCAATGGAAAAGCACAAATTTGATTCCTGCATCTAGTTCTATGCAGTTTTACTTCAGGATTTTGATTTAAATTTCCCTTCAAATTCTCTGGTGGAGTCCATATGAAGTAATGTGAAGGTGGCTGGCCTGGTGCCCCAGGCTATCATCTGCCCTCACTGCAATCATAGAGGGACCGGAAGCTTTTGCAACAGGGATTAAAAAAATAAAACTATAAAGTGCTCTCATCATCCTTAGCAACAAATCAATCCTGTTTCAAAAAGATCAAAAATAATTCCTGGGGATCAAATATTTTTTTAAGAACAATCTACCAACCAAAGGATGAGTAAAAACAAGAGTTTTTTATACATATGGTAGTTCAAGCTTGTCTGGGAAATTTTCCTAAGTTAGCCTGATTTTTGCTAAAGTGCGCTGTGCACCCCCTAAAGACCGCTTGGCACCCCCTAAAGCACACTTGGCACCCCCTAAAGCACACTTGGCACATAGCCAAGTGCCACTTGGCACACACCCAAGTTTGGGTGGGTTGGGCCAAAGTTTGGCTTGGCCAATACCCAACCCAATTGGCCAAGCCCGCCAAATTGATGATTGGGGGAAAAAGTTTTAACATATTTTTTTATTTCTTTGATAAACATGTAAAATTTGTTTTCATCAATCAAACACATGAAGATTTCAAACTCTCAATATTAGCTCTTCTGAAATTGAATATATCTTCCAATATTCTTGATTAGTTCCTTCAATTTTCAATCAGTGACTGCTTGATACTCAAATACTCAAGCCATGATTCCAATGAACCATTGACAACATCTGTCTCAACTGGATTTTCCTAAAATAATTGTAATTCCATGTTTTTTTAATTTTAAATCAATGCTGAAAGTTGGTTTAGTTGGTTGATAACCTAGCTCAATGGGAAAAGCAGAAGGAAAATGGCCTTTGATTTGTTATGAAATTTATCATGAATTTCAATTGAATCCAATCTTTTGTAATAAGAATTTGATTGAAGTTATTTTCAACCATCTGGTTGAAACAGTTTTTTTCAATCTACTTGATTTTGACCCAAGGAATTTACAGAAGAAAGCCTTGGAAAACTCATGGATGACCTTCCCTGGTCATGCATTTCTCTTGGCTGAGACATACAAAAGACCAGTAATTTTCATTTCAAGTAAAATCTGCTACACTGTCCCTCCATTTTATTGTCCTATAACTCCCAAACCCCCCATTTTGATGGCTATGTTTGATTTGATGAATCATTTTAAAATGTTTTCCCTGAAGGATGCAAATTTTTTCCCCATTCCTCAAATTGTCTTGGCCTGGAAAAAACTCTGTTTTGAGGTAGTTAAAAGTTGGTTTGGGGTACTGGTTGAATTAGAAAAATTGACCAAAAAAGAGCAAGAAGAATTCAAGTTAAAATGTAGAGCTGAATTAAGCAAGGGGGATGGAGCAAGTGAGGGGGGTTGCCTACAGCTTGGCCATGGCCAAGCGGAACTTGGCTGTTTGCCAAGATCCGCAGCACAACCTGATGCGGAAATCAAGCCTGATGGGCACTCACCCAAGCCCGCTAGGCACTCACCCAATCCTGCTGAGCACTGTGCCAAGCGGGACTTGGGAATGTGCCCAGAAAAGCTTGCAACACCATATCAACTTTCCCAAAAGATTTGTCAAATTTTAATGGGAAAATCCTTTTCTGTTTGGTGAAAATTGGAGGAGAGGGAGCTGTTTTCTCAGGTAAAAAAGCTTTGATTCATTGCCAAGATTGAACCCCCACAAGACCAAAAAAGTAAAGTGCTCTGGGGACCTTTCCAAGTCCTGCTTTTTGTGCACCAAGTGGACTTGGCCTGGCACCCAAATTTCCTTCATACACCATATGTTATATTTATTTTTTTAGAATCATTTATGTAATGAATGAAATTTTTGTTTGAATAATTCTACAAATTTTAATTTACAGAATTAAATAGATAATTTGAGAAATTTCTTATGTTTCTTTATGTTAGGTACAAAGGTATTTAAATTCAACTTGGAATATTACTTTTTTTGTCAAAAAAATGAAGCCTTGTAATTTTTCTAATTTTTGTTACATTGGACAAAGTTTTTTTTTCAAAAGAATCTGGGCTCATATTTAAATTCTTTGCAAAAAATGAATATTTATTTAATTTTAAATATTGAATTAACTCAATTGGTGTCAATTTTTGAATTCTATAGAAGATGCTTACCCAGACTGAACCAACAGGAAGTCTGGAGGCCTCATTATAGACCCCCAAGGCTTCAATTGATTTTTAAAGGCCTTTATGGTTCCAAAATGAACTCAAATTGCGTGTCCCCACACCCCATGCACACCTTTAAACCATAAAAAGGCTTCATTTCTTCCTGGGGTGTAAAGGCATGCAAAAAGGCTTCATTTTAGAAAAAAATTACTATAATGACCCCAATGATGCCAAAAGGCTTCATTTTACCAAAAAAAAACTCTAAAATGAAGCCTTTTGGCATCATCGGCATGATATTAGTAACTTTATTGGCAATAATTTATGCTTGAATGCTCATAAATATTTGTCCTAGTTGTCAGAGGCCCTTTTAAAATAATGTAGATTCAAATAGGCAAAAGTTCAAAGAATTCAGAACTGCAAGAGTTTAAGGGATTAATGGTGAGAAAATTTAACCCACACAATTTAAAAAATGCATGAGTTGAAGGTTTTTTTTTGAGAAAAAAAAACTCTAAATAAGATGAGGATTTAATTAGTCATATAAAACATATTTGAATCACATTGATCCAAATTAAAATAACCAATTCAAAGATTTTTATCCTTTCATCCCAGGTAAGCTATTTACTGTATGTAAAAAAATGGCCTCTTTTTTCCTGAAATCAATCTCTGTGGTTTGGTATTGAGTTTTTATAATTTTGGTTTTATTTTTTGACTTTTTCATATTCCCAACATCAAGGATGTGCCTCTTGAATCCCTCAAAATTTTCCATTGGGAGAAGTGCATACTTTCACCAGGAAAGAGGGCTTCTTCTGCTAATTTTGTGGAATATACACTTAATCCCTTATAGATTTTGATATAAATATGGGATAAATGAGGCACATCCATGATGTAATAAAAACAATGCAAATGGGGCAAAAAAAACCTGTTTTTACTAAGGGTGCAGGAGGCCATTTTTTGGTATTCTAGATAATTATAAATAATGTTAGAATTTAAGTATTCATACCTATAAATATAATTATAGAAATATGGGGGCGTAAAATAAAAATTTTGAACTTGTTAAGAAACCATTGTTTGGAAAAAATTGATCTTCCAGTTCCCAGATTTTCTGTTGTAAATTTGAGCTGAAAACAGATGCATGAACCAACATCAAGCATGCAGGCCTTGCCTGTAAATCAAGAATTTACAACTGGAAAAGAGGACATCCCCCCAAATCTTTGGAGAAATTCTAGTGAAACATTTTTTTATCATATCTATAAAAATAAATTTGAAAAATACAACTCTTCTTATCCTTTCATACCAGATCTTTCCATAGAAGCCGGCTGGGAAGCGGTATGATTTCAGAAACAACTGCCTGTGTTGCATACTCATTTTGTAACTGTGTGAAATTTAAAATTTTCATGAAACACAGAGAATGTTGCTAGGTTTTTGGAAACTTGAATTTGAATTTTTTTTATAATTTTATTTTTCATTTCACACAAATAAATTTTGATATGCAATGTGTTGAATAAATTACTGTCTCCCATCTCTTTCTTTTTCCTTTTCTTTCTCTTCCTGTTCTTTTCTTTTCTACCTGTCTTGTTTTCTTCCTGTCACCTTTCTTTTCCTCTCAATTACATCAGTCACATCCGCGCGACCTCAATCAATGTCACAAATCTCTTCCTCTTTCACACAAATGTTCACCCATACCGTCCTACTTCTCTTCTCAGAACCAGACATCTTCCGCACACTCAAAACCACTAACAGCGACTCAACTACACTCAAAACCACTACCAGCGACTCAACTCCACTCGACTCATCCTTTCTTTCTTCTTTCATTTTCTCTTTCTCCGTCTTTCCGTTTCTCATTTCTTCTCACAACAACCAACTCAAATAAACCCCAACATAACCTCTCAAGCTCATCCTTCAACAAGACCTGACTCGTAAGACCTGAACTCATCGCTATCCCTTTTCTCCTCTCAGAAATCTGACCTTTATCAAAAAACTACTTTCCAAATTTCATCACCACCATCTCCTCAAAACTCAACCTAAAGTCATTCAATCTTGTTGAACGTCTCAAGTCATTCTATAGCGGATGTTGGTTTTCTTCTTTTTGTTATACTCTCTTTTTCTTTTCTTTCCAATCTCTTTTCCTTATTTGTCTGACGTCTCTTTAACCAATGTCTCTTATCTCAGCCCTCTATGTTCTTGAATTCTTAAATCTTTCTCAACAATTCAACATGGTTAAAAGCCAAACTCAATCCAACAAACCTAATCAAAGCCATGGAGGGATCCAGCAACGACGGCTTCCGCCAGGTTATTCTCAAGGCAGCTCCCAAAGCGGTACCAATTCTTTCAGACGACAATTACTCCATCTGGAAGGACAAAATGTCCATGTTACTCAAACTCAAAGGAATAAAGGAAGCCCTAGAGGATGACTCCAAAAATCTTAGCGCAGGGGACGACATGGAAACAAGAGTCATTCTTCTCTCTTGAATCAACTCAATTACTCATAACAACGTGGTTAATCCATAAAATATCTCTTCCGCTTGATTGCTCTGGCAAACCATCAAGGAACAATTTGCATCCTTGCAAACCACCAACAGAGCCCAAGTGTTCAATGAATTTCTCTACCAACAATTCAAACCTGACGCAATCAGTCTCTTTATCACTGAAACTAAAATCTCCGTTAAGAAGATGGTTGAAGTAGGAATTGATCTACCTGACAATATTCTTTCATATCTCATTTTATTCAAATTTCCCCCGTCTCTTCACTCCCTTTGACAACAAATTATGCACTCGGATAAAACTGTTACTCTAGATCTTGTTCTCAACCATCTCACAAAACTGGAAAAAAAAGTTAAAGTCAAATCCAAAGAAACTAAGCTTAGCAACTCTGCTCTTGTTTCATCTTGTCCGCCCAAGAAACCTGTTCCTGCTGAATTTTGATGTAGAAAGGGATACCATAATCCTCAATCTCCAGATCATCCCGAAAGTTAATGTTGGCACCTCCACGAGAATCCCACTCCCGACTGGTGGAAGGAATCTCAAGCCCAATGGAGAGCGCAAATCAACTCTCAATCTAAGGCCAAGGAGGTTGCTCACTACGTGTCTCTTCTCACCACGTGGATCGAAGAGATTAATCCTTTAAATCAAATTATCCTTGACTCTGGCGCCTCATGCCATATTTTCAACTCCCGAGAATACTTTACTCATCTTGAAGAAGTCACTGGTGACAAATTCATCAAAACTGGGAAGAAGGACGCAAAACTCCCCATTAAGGGGAGCGGCACAGTCAAACTAACTTGTAACGACTCATCTGTCTCTCTCAGTAATTGTTTCTTTTTTCCCAATCTTGTGGTCAATTTGATCAGTCCCAGCAAACTTATCTCCACCAAGAAGTGTACTCTCTCTTCTTTCAATAATCAATTCTCTCTATTCGCCAACTCTAAACTGGCCTTCACTGGATTCATCAAGGAGAATCTTTTCGTCCTCAATCCACCTTCTTGAATTGGGAACAACTATAAGTTGTGTCACTTATCACTTAATGATTCAAATTCCAATTCCATCTTATTCCTACATCAATCCTTTGGACATGCCAGTCCGTACTGTCTAAAAAATTTACTACCTTCTCTTTCCTCCAAAGCTCTATTTGACTTTCAATGCGAAGACTGTGTCTTCTCTAAAATTTACAAATCTCCATTCAAAGCTACATCAAGTCCAACAACCAGGCTGTTTGAACAACTGAACATAGATTTAATTGGACCTATCAATCCTTCATCTCGCAATGACATGAACTACATAATGACTGTCATAGACAATTTTTCAGTTTACATATCAGAGATTCCTCTCATGCACAAATCCGAAGCCTGCCTTCAACTCAAACTCATCCTTAATCACAAAAAGCAAAAACAAAATCGATTCCCTGCTACCATCTGTACAGATGGTGGTGGAGAATTTTCTTCATCGGAAATTAAAGATTTCTTTAAAATCAATTCCATCCAGCATTTAATTTCAGAAACCTACCATCATGAACATAATGGCAAGGTTGAAAGAGCCAATCAAACTCTCACCAAAGCAATCAGGGCAATTCTTCAAAGCTCCAATCTACCTCTCAATCTTTGGGCTGAAGTAGCCAAGGCCGCCTCTCTCTCTTTAAACCAAATTCCTAAGTCTCCAAATCTCCCTTCTCCCTATCAACTGTTTACCGGCAAATCTCTCCCCATTTCCTTCTTCCACCCAATTGGATCAAAGGTTGCCTACCTCAACAACAAGATTAATCGCGGTGAAAAATTCAAAGACCAAGGGCTTCCTGGTACCCTTGTGGGCTATAACCCTAACTTTTTGTCCTTTCAAATTTTGAAACCTGAAAATTTGATTATTTCATCTAAACACGTAAAATTTCTCAAAAATTCTGATTCATTTCAGACTCCCGTGGCTTCTAGTCCTCACTCGGACCAGCTTTGAATTGATCTCAATGACAATCTCTTACACTCTTCTCTTGATCTTTCTTCTCAAAATCAACCGGCTAATTCCAAATCCTCCAATTCTTCAACTAGCAAACAAGCTTCAATCTCTCATTCTCCAAACAAATCAACTAACAATTTGGAATCCGACTCAGAGTCCAATCCTTCTACCTAACTTGAAGATCAACTTATCCCTTGTTACTCTCTTTGCAATTGATCAAGCTTAAATCCTCCTGAACGATACGGATACCACCACTATTTCGTACCTCAATCTTACGAACAAGCCAAACGATGTTCCAATTAACTAAAGTGGGACTCCTCCATGGATGCTGAATTAAATGGAATTGAAGCTCTTGATGTATGGGAGGATTATGACGGTCCTGAGCCTGAAAATCCTCTCAATACTACGTGGGTGTATCAACTCAAGGACAACTGCCACGGCGACCCTCTCATTTACAAAAGTTGACTCTGCGTGCAAGGTTTCAATCAAATCTATGGCTTGGACTATCAAGACACTTTCTCCCCAACGGGAAAAGCGGCCTCTCTTCGAATTGCTCTTCTTTTCGGACTGTATCACTCACTTCCAATCTCACAATTTGATGTGAAGAGTGCGTTTCTGCACGCCCCTCTCTCAGACAAGGTTATCATTAAAAGACCTAAAGGATCTAATTGAAAATCCAAGTATCTTATTCTGCAAAAATCACTCTACGGTCTCAAGCAAGCCCCCGCGAACTGGTTCCAAACCCTTACCTTGTGGATCCAAGAGCAGGGCTTTCACAAATCCATTTCTGACCCTTGTTTGTACATTCATACTGCTTCCAATTCCGTGCTGTTCTTCCATGTCCACAATCTCATCCTAGTTGGTCTCGGAGATGAGTTTCAACAAAAATTCCTTAAACGTTTTCCAAACTCAAGCCATCACAAACCCAATACTATTCTAGGCATGAAATATGAACGCATTGGAAATAAGATCCTCTTATCTCAACCCAAACACATCAAACAAGGATTAGAAGAACTAAAAATGACATAGTGCAAACCATCATCAATACCTCTTACTGCTAACTTCAATCTTTCTTTGGCCACTGACGACGAAAATGAAGAATTCAAATCCTTAAACATTAATTATAGTTCTGCAGTCTTTCTCATAAACTATATAGCTTGTCTGAAATGCCCCAATCTAAGCTTTTCAGTGTCTAGTCTTGCAAGATTCTGCAAAAAGCCGGGAATTTGCCATTGGAGGGAGGTTAAGCGATGTTGGAAGTACCTGAAAGCAACTAAAGATCTCAAACTCACCTTTCAAATAAATCATACCGACACTCAAATACAATGTTTCAGTGACGCGACTTGGAGCAATGATTTAGATACGAGGCGCTTGCAATCTGTTCACCTATCTTTACTTTTCAATTCTCTTATTTCTTGGAGCAGCTATCGCCAGCGCAATGTCACTCACTCCACGACCAAAGCAGAACTGAATCCCTTGGTCGACTCTTTTCTCAAAGCTATCTGGATGAGGGGCTTGGTCTCTGAACTCTGGAAGACCAAAATTTCTCCTAGTCGTCACTTCATCAATAACAAAGGACTTGACAACAAGCTGAAAAAGTTTGGTTGCAATTCTAAAACTTGCCACATCAATATAAAAACAAAAGCGCTCCAAGAGGAACTCAAGCTAGGCAATCTGACGGTCGACCTAATTCCTGCTAATGATATGAAGGCCAATGGACTCACCAAGGCCCTTCCTCTTTGTTCACTCTTCTCGCTCCTTCAACTTATAAACCCATTTCTCTCTACACCAACTTCAGTCTTACAAGTCACCGGGGGTGTTGAATAAATTACTGTCTCCCATCTCTTTCTTTTTCCTTTTCTTTCTCTTCCTGCTCTTTTCTTTTCTACCTGTCTTGTTTTCTTCCTGTCACCTTTCTTTTCCTCTCAATTACATCAGTCACATCCGCGCGACCTCAATCAATGTCACAAATCTCTTCCTCTTTCACACAAATGTTCACCCCTACCGTCCTACTTCTCTTCTCAGAACCAGAAATCTTCCGCACACTCAAAACCACTACCAGCGACTCAACTACACTCAAAACCACTACCAGCGACTCAACTACACTCAACTCATCCTTTCTTTCTTCTTTCATTTTCTCTTTCTCTGTCTTTCCGTTTCTCATTTCTTCTCACAAGGACCAACTCAAATCAACCCCAACATAACCTCTCAAGCTCATCCTTCAACAAGAACTGACTCGTAAGACCTGAACTCATTGCTATCTCTTTTCTCCTCTCAGAAATCTGACCTTTATCAAAAACTACTTTCCAAAGTTCATCACCACCATCTCCTCAAAACTCAACCTAAAGTCATTCAATCTTGTTGAAAGTCTCAAGTCATTCTATAGCGGATGTTGGTTTTCTTCTTTTTGTTATACTCTCTTTTTCTTTTCTTTTGAATCTCTTTTCCTTATTTGTCTGACGTCTCTTTAACCAATGTCTCTTATCTCAGCCCTCTATGTTCTTGAATTCTTAAATCTTTCTCAACAATTAAACACAATGTGCCAGTTATAAGAAATTGAAATACAAGTGGTCCCGGTGGGTCATCCCCATATTTTATCAGAGAGATTGGTGTATGAGAGACAAAAAAAGTAAAAAATGAGAAGGAAAAGGGAAAAAAATAACAGGATGATTTCAGAGAAACTGGATTTGAAAAGACAGAAACTTTGGGAATGGGGGTTGATGTTTTTTATGTGAGTTTGAGACTAGTCTTCCAGAGAAAGGGCTTCTGCCAGGTTGGTTTTAAAAGTAAAATATCTGAAGCCTCCTGAGGATCAGATAAAGTCTTCAAAGGACAGCCAGACCTTTAAATTTTTTAGATCCAAGCTTAGGTTTCTTTTATTTTGAATTATTTTCTTCCTTTGCAAATTTCTTCTTGGGGTTCTCCTTTGTGTTTTTTAAGCTGAGAAGAAATGGATCTAATCAGTCAAATTTTCCCTGTTGTACCTAAATATCTGAATAAATGGGTTTGGAAACTTTCCTTATTTGGAAATTTTTATCATTAATACTACAAAATACTTATGCAAGTTGGTGAGGGACTGCTGATGGGTGGATTACAATGTTGAGAATATCAGAAAACCCAGAATTTTTTCACCTTATGCTTCCTTCCTGGCCTTTGTTACACTGCTTCAGACTGCAAAGGAAATCATCCCCCTTGTTTATTTCCCCAGTTGCATTGAAATCTGAAAGTTTATTTCCAAAAATTCCATCATGAGCCAGAAAAAATATAAATTTTATAAGTATATTTAAATCTAGAAGCATCCATGATTTCCTCATCCCTCTACATAAATATTGACTGGGTTTTGCAGCTAAGGGGTTTCTTGTTTTTTTTTTTTTTTTTTTTTTTTTTTTTTTTTTTTTTTTTTTGATTTCCCCCTTGTTTTACATGAAGATGTTGAAACTATATGTAACCCTGGAAATGATCTTGAATTCAGCCATGAAGATTTTAATTTCACATTTCTTTTTGAAGTGGAGGAAATGCTTCCTTGTTTTGAAGAGGAGGAATGTGTTTGAAGAAGGCATGAATACTTCATCTCATACCCCTTTATCAAAGAAAAAGGTGCCATACATGAATACCAGAGCCTCCCTGACCAGGGCCTGATTGATTAGGAGCTGGGTGGCATTTACATCAGCCTCCTTTGAAAATTCAATGTTCGGTTATTTGATTAAGCCTGGAAGATTGGAAATCTAAGTAAAAGCTGAAGAATATACAAGCTAAAAGGTTTCTGAATTTAGGGAGGTGAATTTGAGGAGAATTTCTGCAAAAATTTGAGTAAATATGGTTTATTGGAATGGTGGGCTAGGTATACCAAAACCTGTGATCTGGTCTACTCAATTCTTCCTAATGCTTCAATAAGTCCTGGTCAGGGTTAGCCAACTAGTAAAAAAGATGAAAGAAGCATTAATAATTGGATCCAACACTGGCCAGTGGATGAAATCCAGTGCCAGACATTTTGAGCCAGTGGGGCGGAAAGTTCCTTTGGAATACTTGATACAGAAGAGATTCAAGTTATCAGAAATTTTATGTATCCTTGGCAGGTTCCTCATGGCACTCAAAAAATGGGTGGAATATTTTATTCTAAATAAAAAGAACCAATTGAGAATCTTCACTATGCTGCATTTGAATCATCCCAAATAAGAGTTTCCCAAGTTTCCCCCAACTCAAAGGGCTTTTTGGACCTTTCTCAAAAAGTTTCCAATTTTTTGTTGATCAGATAGCTTCCAGTCAATTTTTAACTGCAGCCATACTTCTGAGTTTGATAATTTGACAGGGTTTTTTTCAAAAAGGGAGGGTTTTGAGGCTGTTTTAATTGATATAGAATTGGAGAGAGTCAATGATTGGGATTTTTGCTTTTCAAAGATAGAATCATGCTTTGTTTCTCAATTAATTGGAAATTACCCAAGAAAACCCAGTATTTTCAGCAAATAATGGATTGTATTAGCTTCAGTTTGATGGCCTTTTATAGACATAACCTAGGAGGTGGGCCAAAATCAGTAATGGTGGAGAAGTGGAATTCATTCCAAAAAAAACAAGCCTGGAATAGAAGAAGAGAAAATTGTTTCATGGGGGTTGCAAAATGCAGAAAGCTGATAAGTTGGAAAAAAAAGGACATGAAGACTACCAAACACAGAGGCTGAGGGATTGGGTGAGGTATTGGGGTGCATTTAACAAAATTCAGAAAAAAATATTGTAGAACTAGTAAAGGTTGGTAAGTAAGCAAAAAGTGTGGGACTGGATCAAACAGGAAGTTTTTGGGACAGTGGGTGTGATGAAGTCAAGGGGACAAAGGAAGGCTCTGCATTTTAGAGGATTTTGCAAGAGGTTTCCATCAAACAATTTTTGAGGAATCCAGAGATGGTAGTTAGATAGAGGGTCCACCTTGGTATGGGAAATTAGTCAAAGAGGTTTTTAAAGTTTTGATGGAGCGTGAAAGGATTCTGGATAACTTCAGATAATTTTTGGACAGTAGATGAGAGTAGGGATTTCAGGGGTGGCTGTGCTATTGTGCTTTTGTATTTAATATTCAAGGTGAGTGTAGATGAGAGGATGAGGAGCCATCAAATAATGAGAGATTAATGAGATGTTTAATAAAAAAGACAGAGAAAAGATTAGGAACCCAAAATTTACAAAATATTTATCCAATATTTATTACTTGTGGAGCCTTTTACTTACAAATAATAATTATTTGCAGAATATTAAGGAATTATCATACTAATTCTACCAGTCCTATCCTTCCAAAAGATAGGAAATTAGCAGAGTATTTGGAGGAAATATTGCAGAAGGGTTACTTACTTGGAGCAGAACATTTTCTATTCATAGCTGGGTTTTCCACACCACATATTTGGGGCCCTCATTGGGAAACTCTTTTGCTTCCATTCTTTGAACTAAGTCACAGTCCCATAAATTTTCCTTATCATTTTCAGGCTAAAAGACTTTTACCATTGACAAGATTTTTCAAAATTTTAAACAAAGCAGCACATCTTTCCAACTTCTTGCAGCCAGCTTGGGAACAGGAGCCAGTGGTGGGCCACTCCCACCTCCATCAAGGGCAACAAAGATATACAGAGTACCAATGGAATGTCTTGGGAGTTCCCACCAGGTTCAAAGCATAGGAGAAAAGATTCATCCTAAGGACCACCCATCTGTTTGGGTCCAAACTGATGAAATCTACAAATTCTTGGACCAGTTTGAGAATGCTTCAGCTAGAGAAGGAGAAACAGAGCAGGGAAAGGTGTGGTATGTTGTCAAATTCACCCTGGAGGAGGAGGATTTGGCGGACATGAAAGACATGAAGGGGTATAATGGAAGGAATTAGTAGTGGCTGCAGGAGGAGATGGTGGATAATTGGGGTAAACAGGAGCAAAGTTTCAAGGAAATAAAATTGGAGAAATTAAAATCCAGCACGCCTTTGACAGGTAGGGTAAGCTTTCTAAAAGGATTCAATGCTTACTTTTCTGATTCCAATAGAGTTTTGAAATATCTAGTCTGCAACAAGACTTTTGCAGAAAACATGGGATACTTTTTCAGAAAACATGGGATTTGTCAAACAATTTCTCATTTACAGATTTCATGAGGAGTTTATTTCTAAAACCCATTGGCGCTTAGAAAAGCAGAAAATGTTGCAGAGGCCACAGGACAGGGGAATACCACTCCAACCCAAAATGCAAGTACTCCAAAAATGGTGAAAGGAGAGCTGGAATTTCAGTAAATTATGCAAGAGGGACCATGGCAAAGGGCCGCAATTAAGAATAATTCACCAACAGAAAGAGATTATCTGCAGGCTCCCCCCATTCCTACAGAAGACACTACACAGTTTGGGGACATGATGGAGCAGCTTTAACTCTCCTTTTTCCACAAAAAACCCAGGTTCTCAGTTGGAAAGCTGTTAGTTGCAACCAAATTACCAACTCTGCCAACAATTCCAGTTATTCCACCAAGGCCCATGATGATGGGACAACCAAGAACTCCAAGGTTCTACTATTGTTGAACAGATGGCCATGTGAAGAAGGATTGCCACAATCTCACCACTGATATGTAAAGGAGAATAATTTGGCTATATGAGCCAGAAATTATAATGGTAAATTTGAAAGCTTTCTCAAGAGACTACAGAACACCATTTTGATGGGATCAGGTGGGGATTATGGCAGAAAAACACTTTCAGAAGAAGGAAACAGTTTCCTTGGGGGTGCCTTTGTTTCAGACCAGGTGTGAATGGCCAAAGTTAGTGGCTAAAGTACAGATGGTGCAGAGTTACAAGCAAAAAGTGTGGAGAGAAGAAAAAATGGAGGTGGACCCACAACCACATGCAACTAATGAAGAATGAAAGGAGGGTTTAAGAAAGTTACCATGAAGATGTAAGAATTATAGTCTTATTTTTCATTGCCTAATACTTGAGTGAGACCATTTATTAAGATTTATATTCTCATATAATTCTCTAAGTGTTTTATCTTGTATTATCTTTATAATAAGCTTGTTGATTCTTTTTTCTAGTAAAATATTTATCATAAAGTAAAGTAGCTATTACCCCAATTATGTTATTCTAGTGATTTATTTATATTGTTCCAGCAGTATCAAATCTAGTGCCTCCTTTATCTTTCATCTACATTGGCTCATTTATTCAAGTTCTTACTACCTATTTTATCTAGTGAAATCTTTTGTGTCACTGTCATACTTATTGAATCAAACCAGGCCTTATATTATTTATTTAATTTTCTAGTCATCCACCTTTCAGCCATACTTGAATAATTATATTTATAGTGATTCCTGATCAAGTCAATTAACATAATCTTTTCCAACTTACCTTAAACTTGAGTTCCCCCTGAAAATCCTCTCTTGACTACCTAGATCTTCTTGTATCAGATTTATAAGACTTCATCCCTTCCTTTCTGAGTGTCTAACTTGAAGCATCAAACTCAAATCCCTGCACAATAAAAAGGGACATGGACATTGAAAATATTACTTCCAGACAGGAAACTCTGGCAAGGCTTAAATTAGATGAAATGGAAAAAATCTCAAAAATTATTTCACAGTGAATTATTTCAATCCTGCAGAAATAAATGGGACCAGAAAAAGAATGTTTTCTTGTACAAAAAACGGCCCAAGTCACAAGGGAAGCTATTGTTTCATGCTCCAAGCTTAAGGGTTATTGTCCTCATCCCTTCAACATGACCTTTTCCTCAGTCCATAAGTGTTAAGTGTGACAGGAATAAAGCACACTTTCAATAGTGCCTTCCACTTAATATGTTCAGCTTATGTAAACAACCTTCCAATCTTGGTGACTCAGTCTATACTTGAAAATCTTTGCAGTTGAATCTAATCCTGTTGACCATCCATTCAAGCTTTTCTCTTCTACCCCTGAGTATCCCTAGCCCTAATACGTTTATTCTTGGTCATGAAACTAAACTAGCTTGCACCCATGCCTAGATAGCCACATTGATTGTATATTTTGGCCAATGGACTAGTTTCATGACCACAAATTGACTCTGTTTCCTCAGCAATACCCAACCTTCAGCCAGACTCAATCCTCAGTAAAATCCACCTTCTACCCCTGGATCTACATGCTTCACCTCCTGAAGTATCCTCCTGCATTCCCTGCAGGTCCTAGAAAGTCTCCCAGGCACACATACCCTCTCTCTATGGCTGGTGCATCCTCATCTCTCCTTCAACTCTATCTGGTATGAGAACTACATACTGTAAATTCATAGTACATACTCCTGGCTGGAGAGCCCATACTCCGGTTCAGTACATGCCAAACCTTTCTGTACAGTCCCATGACTCAAGCTGTCAAGCCACAGCCTCCAGCCCAATTGGTCAACATGTCATGCCATGGGGAATCCCAACCATAGTTCCAGTCACCCCTTCTCAAGGCCTCCCTCTCAGTTCTCACATATACTGGCCTCTCTTCCTTCCTGTACTAATTCCCCTCAAGTAATTAGTATACTACTTCTTATTACGGTGTATCATAGTTATTAAACCCAACATTAGAAACTCACCATTTTTTTGGCCAAACCTGCTGTTGAAAATGGTGGGTTTCTGAAATATACATACCCCCCAACTGGTGTATTTCAAAATGGTGGGTTTCAAAAAAATGGCGGATTTCAAACAACACCAAATCCGCTATTTATGCATCTTCATCCATTCAACAACCTGCCTGCCTACCACTGAACATTCCCACACCCAGCTCCAACTCAAACTACCCCATCCACCTTGCCCTACCCTCTTCAACCAAGCTCAAAAACTCATCCTCCTCTTCAAAGTCTATCTAATCCAACTCATCCTCATACAATCCATCCTTGACAACCTCCCTCTCATCCCCCATCCCATCATCCTCCAACTCATCCCTTGACTCAAAAAAATTGATCATCAGGAACTCATCTTCATTCACTGCCATCCTACCCCCTTCATCCTCCAACAACCCCAAAGATCTTCTTCCTCACTGGTCCATCCCAACCATCACTAGCAATCCATCCATGATTGAATCAAGCCTAATCAAAATTGTCACTTATTTCACCCTCTCCTCACCCTTGCTCCCATTCAAGCTTTTTTTGGTCTCCTCAAAGAGATCATCAATCTCAAACCTCTCTTGCTCCTCTCATGAGTTTCAAACTAGTCCCACAAAACGCGCCCTTTTCCCGCAACTCTTGGCAAGAATCTCCAAGCTCAAAGAGAGTCTGAATGAGTTTGATCAGGACTGGGAGGAAATTGTTGGAATAGGGACTTTAATGCTTTGGCGTGCCAAGCCATTGATCCTGGGGTCAATTTTGGATTGCTCTCACGCATTGCATTGCTTGTGGGTACAGTGGTGATAGATAGTTGGAGTCATGGTGGATGATCTTAGAGTTCTGCCTATGTGCTGCAAGAAGATCAACTTCTGCATGTTACAATAAAGTAGCATGGGGTGTGGCTTTTGCTAGGAGACCATGATTTAAGACAATAAAATCACAATGTGTGTTTGAAGAATGTCCTGTTGAGATCAAGATGGTAGAAATTAATACAAGCTTGGATGCAGGCAGTCCTTTTTGTGAATATGACCTGCAAGACTCCTTGACATCATCATCAATTTGCCCATCTCCAAAGAGAGCCACGGCAAACCAATACTACTGGCAGAGAATCCAGACCAGGTAAATCCAGTCTAGTCCAAAACTCATGACTACCTAAACAATCTGAAAATCCCATTATTCCATGCAGGCCAAGCACTAATACTTCCAAGCTTACCAGCCATTTGTTCCAGGGACACGCAGATCACCAAAACTCAGACAGAAGAAATGGCTAAGGCCTGCTTCCAATAAGCTAATCCATACTTCCCCATGTATAAAGGTAGCTATCTGCAAAAGACTCCAAAGTGACCATTGCTTGCACGCAAAAAAACTCCTTCTCCAATTTTTCTTTTCCTATAAACCAAGTCCCAACCAATCGCTTAATTGCATCCTTACCTCATTTGGTCCAAACAACCTCAAATTTCTATCTCTCTTTCTCTTCTCCTTCACTTTTTTTTTCTCCTCTTCCAAATCAACCTTGTCAACTCCTTTTTTCCTGTTCTACTTTTGACTCCTTCTTGTTCAAATTGCTTTCATTTTCAATCAACTATCTACCTCATCCAAAATCTTACAGATTAACAGTTGAAGCGCAAACAATGGCTACCTCCAGCAACAGAGAAGAAGCTCAACTCATAACCTTCCTTCAAGGATCTGCCAATTTCCCAATCTGGAAGTCAAGAATTGCCTTCCTTCTCCAGACCAAGAAACTCTGGGAGGTCACTACCAACAAACCATTGGAAAATCCAACCCCAAAGGCAAAAGAGAATCTCATTGAGGAAGCCTGTATCATAATCTCCAGGCTCAGAAACAGGGTTCACACCTCTGTTGTTGATCCCACAAACTGCACCAACGCGTACAGAGTGTGGACTCAAATCAACAAAAATTTTGGGAAATCAACTCCCCAAGCCATCAATTGAATACTCAACCAATGGAATTCAATCAAATTCAGTGGATCATTTTCCCAATTTGCAGAACAGATTGAAAGCTGCTTAATGCAATTTGAAGCAATAGGCTAAATACAATGCAATCAAGCAGCATGTTCCGCTATTGTAATTGGTATAGATGACTGTAAACCTGGACTGAATGCTCCTCTGAGACTTGACTTAACAGCCCCGACCTCTTGAAGAACTCTCCTCACTAAGATAAAACACCTGTATGAAGAAGATGAAACCAGTTCACCACCCAGAAGATCAGTAAAAACCTTTCAAAGTCATGGAAAGGGTCAATCTAGGCCACCGCCACCCTGCAAGAATGGCAAGCACAACACAGCCATCACCTCACATGACAAGGATCAATGCTGAGAAGTTCACCCTGAACTGTGTCCCATCCAGAAGCCAAGGGTCCCCAGAAGCTACCATGATGTTGCCAAACCAACTCAAAAAGATAACAAAGAACAAGCTATCAGCAATGGTCCTAACAACAAATTTGACAGCCCCTCTTTTGCTGCCTTTGCAACCACCACCACAAAGTTTCAACTCATTATTCTGGAAAGTGGTGCAAGCCACCACATGTTCAACAATGCCTCCTTCTTTGAACACCTCTCTCATTGCAGCATATCAATTTGAACTGGCAAAGGAAACGGCCAACTCACTGCTGAGGGGATTGGGCAGGCACGGCTGATAGTTAACAGGAAACAGGTTCTCAAATTAAATGACGCTATGTTTGTCCCAGGTTTGACCCAGAACCTCATCTCACTTGGAAGGCTCATCAAGTCTTGGGCTAAACTTTAAGAAACCATGGACAGATCCCTCAACATATTGTTTCCCAAGGGCCTATGCCTCAAGCTTAGGGTGAACCAAGGAATCTTTGAAAGTGAAGAGGACGCACATCCTGCACCTAGGACACCTACTGCCGCACTCACCAAAACCAACCCCGCTGGTATCTGGCATGAGCAATTAGGCCATGCCAGCACCAAGCATATAGGAAAGGCTCTCAACTAGAAATTGGAAAAAATTCACTCATGCCCCACATGCATAAAAGGCAAAATAACCCGTCTACCCTTACTTGGAAATTTTGAAAAAGCACTTGCACCATTAGATTTCATTCATGCTGACATATGTGGTCCAATAACTCCCTCCACCAACAGTGGCGCCAGGTACTTCCTCACTCTGGTGGACCAAGCAACTGGATACATATCCATAACCCTGCTCAAGAACAAAGGTGAGGCATTTAGCGGCATCAAAATCTTCAAGACCTTTTTTGAAAACCAGACTGGCTTGCTCCTAAAGAAGATCATCATTCATGGCAGATGGGAATTCATCAGCAACAAAACAAAGTTCCCTCTTGGAAAATGGCATTCAACACAACCTATTGCTGCCATACACCCCCCAGCACAATGGGTTTGCCAAAAGAGCCAACAGGACCGTAATCAACATGACCAGATTCATGCTATTGAAGTCCAACCTCTCAAGCGAATGGTGGGGAGAGGATGTCAAAACAGCAATGACCACTACCAACTGTCTAACGTCATTAGCTAAGTCCAACAAATCTCCTTTTGAGCTCATGTTTAACAGGCGGCCAAATCTTTTGGTCTTCAGGCCCTTTGGCTGTCAGGCATGGGCGCTGATTCCCCTGGTCCGTCAATTGGGCAAATTTGATGCTGTTGCCTGGGAAGGCATTCATCTTAGGTACTATAATGATTTCAGCTGCTACAGGTTGTTGCAAATCAAAGACCGCCAGGTCTTTGAATCTTGTCACGTTTGCTTTGAGGAAAAATCATTTCCCTACTCCTCCACAATCAATCCAAGTCTTGACCACTTCAGAAACAACGGACCAGTCATTGAAAGGAACACAATGCTCCCATTCTTTGAGGATGGAATCAATTTGGACCAAACTATGGGAGAATCCAGGGGGAACCACAAACAAACTGTAGACAAAACCAACAGCATATCCAATTCTTTGTCAATAGGAAGCAATGATGAACAAATTGAATCAAGAGAAGCCAAATTACCCTCATCCTCTGCACCAGGCATCAGGTGCCTCATTGTGAAAGGACCCAGGAACACCACACTGATAAGCTCATCCATCTCCCAGGAATCCATCTTAAATTTACCTTGGAGACCCAAGTTTGCACAATCATTGCTCACCATCTCTGATCCACAGAAGCACAGGGAGGCAACCTTGTCTAAAGCTCAAAATGACTGGTTAGCAGCAGAGAAGGGGGAAATTGAAAACATGAAGCAACACCATGTTTGGGTAGAGCAAGCCAGGCAAGACAGTGACCATCCAATTCCATCTACCTGGGCCTATCCATCAAAGATTGGGCTGGACAACAACATCACTGAGCGCAAGGCAAGAATATGCGCCCAGGGCTTTTGACAGACCCATGGTCTCAACTTTGGTTAAAGCTATGCTCCAACAGGAAAACCCACTTCACTTTGAATTTGCATTTCTCATGCCGTCACTCTCAACCTGACAATTCACCAGCTTGATGTTTGTAGCGCATTCCTCACCTGAAATCTACCAGAACGGGTGGTTCTGCTGCCGCAGCCCAGATACCTCAGCAACACCAACACTGTCCTCAAGCTCAGAAAGACCATCTATGGCCTCAAGCAATCCTTGCTAGTATGGTACAAACGCCTAAGAACCTTCTTGAAAGGCATTGGTTTCTCCTCTGCGCAATCTGACCCGTGTGTTTTCTATAGGCTGGGTCAATGCCCAACTTGAATTTTTGTCCACGTTGACAATCTTGTAACCTTTGGCAATGATCCCCTTTTCTTCAAGGAGAAAATATTGGCCAAATTCAATATCAAGTATCTTGGTGAGGCATCATTCCTCCTAGGTTTGAATGTTTGTCAAATTACGGACACTGTGCTACTTACCCAGACCAACTATATCATGCGCAAGCTAGCCAAATTTAGGCTGGGAGACACTACGCCGGCTTCTTGCCCCATGCAGCCTGGAACCCTCCTCCAGCAGGCCACCAACGCCAAACACCAAACCTTTCTGGACATGGGAATCAGTTATCAAGCACTCATTGGCTCCCTCAGCTACCTCAGCATACTCACAAGGCCTGAAATATCCCTGTCCATGGGAATTCTTTCACAATACCTTGAAAATCCTGGTGTCAAGCACTACAAGGGAGCAATTCAAGTCTTTTGCTACCTAATCAGAACTCAAGACATTGGCCTAATCTAAAAAAGGCAACACCGGCCCAACTTATCAGTTTACATTGACTCCGACTGGGGGAACTGCATCAATACTCAAAGATTGCAAACTGGAGTGATCTCACTGGTTGGGAACCATGTTATTTCTTGGCGCTTGGAAAGGCAGCCCACTGTGTCTCTCTCCTCCACTGAGGCAGAGTACAAGGCATTGACCAATGCGTCCAAGGAGGCTGTGTGGCTCAGGATGCTCTTTGGGGAGATCTTCTGGAAACCCAGTATGAAACCAACTTGCATTCTAGTCAAAAACAAATGTGCAGTTGACCTTGCAATGTGCCAAACAAGCCAGAACACCTTCTGTAGCAAGCACCTTGACATTTTCTTAAACTACATCAGAGACCTGATATCAAGCAACATTATTTATCCCATTCTCATCCCAATGGCTTGTAATCTTGCCAACTTCCTGACCAAGCCACTAGGGAAGGCATCAATCACCCGCGCCCTCAATCTCATTGGGTCATCAATATCTGCTAAGGCGGTGTGGTGCCCCGTCCTGGACACCCTTGCAAGTGTGGAGATTTTAATTTTTTATCATTTTTCCTTATCATCTTTCATAGGTATCATTATCAAAAAAAAAAAAATCTTTGATCTGGAATAGGCTTCCATTTGGTTCCCAGCTTCCCTCTTCCCTCTTCCCTCTCCCTGCCCGCATTCACTCCTCAAGAAAATCTGGGTCTCACTCACTCATCCCCACCAAGCTCAGTCTTGAGTTCACAAGATTCATCCATCCATCCAGAGCTCCAAAGTCATCAAGAGTAGCAGGGAGTGTGGTCTGACTCAGTGTCAGTGGATCAAGAGTTGTTTTAGAGTGTCCTTGAGGGCTTGGGGTTATGAAGGTTGTGGTACATAGATACCTATGTACAGGAAGATGGACGTGTGACTTGATAGACGTAGACGGAATTCTAACTGAGGAATCCAAACCATCCAATCCTTCCCATCATCCTCCATTGATTCAAGTTTGACCACGACGAATGGCTTGTTGATTGATCAAGCGCTTTGCTCAAGATCAATCAATCGATCAACATCATCATCATCATCATCATCACCACAATCTTGAGCAGGACGACTGAATCGAAGAAGGAGGGCGGAATCAAAAGTATGTCATCTTTGACCATCCCACCACCACCCAGGAAACCATCTATTAAACCCCTGAGAGGCTCTCACAAGCCAGCCAGGAAACTATTGATCCTAGAAAAATCTCATCCAACCCTAGAATCCAAACTACTCTCCAAACTGAGCTACCATCTATCCACCCATCCTCCCAAGACGACCAATTGGCTCAACGTCTTCCTGGCCCAGGCTATCATTGCCTATTGTAGCCTCCTCCATGGTCTCAATCATGACGACGGCCGTCTACCTCATTTGGACGCCTCAAGCAGCCGTCCATCAATCCCTTTTCCACCTCCTAGCTTATTGATTTCCCGCGCGGCTTTTCTGTTGCCCACGCGGGTCTCTTCTGTTGCCGATGCCCATTGGACACCTGCCGGCGGTCATCCCCGGCCTCGGCAGTCGCCCGGGCCCATCAGGATGCCGGCGGGCGTCCCTCTTTGGGTTTCTTTTTCTCCAAGTAACTGTTTGTTTCTTTTTTTTTCTTCTTTCTTTTGTTTTCCCATGATCTTGATCCTTGAAAAAAAAAAAAAAAAAATTCTGCTCCCATTTGTAAATCTCTCTTGTAAATAGTCCACAGGCCTCTGGTCTATAAAAGGAGGGGCTCTCCCCTGCTTTTTATGGGCATCACACATGGGATGATGAGACATTAGATCATCAGTTAATAGAATCATCCATAGGGGTGTGTGCCTGTGTCCCCCCATCATTGTGAAATTTGAATCCTGATCCTTATCCTGGGTATATCTCTGATTTCCCCCTGATCCATTTTGACCCTGAGTCTTTTCCCCTCTGTGGCCTGATCCTTATCACCAACCAATAGCCTTGCTGGTTGAAGAAAAATTCTGTCTGTTGGAATTTTTGAGTGTTTTATACCACTCCTTGATCCCTTTCTCTGACCATACTGGTCCTGATCCCTGATCACCTTTCTGGAGCCAATCACAATTGATTGAAGAGGTCTTATTAAGCTTGAGACCTGGAGTGTTATACCTCCCTTTTATTTTCTTTGGAGTTGCATTCTGCCAGCCTATTCTTGAGTCCATTGAGAAGTGTTGAGGTTATCCTTGCTTCAAAATCAGTTACTCTTTTCTTTGGAGCTTCTTAAACACTGTACTTTGTCTTGTACAGCCACCCTCAGTTATCTGGTACCCTCCAAGCGCTTGATTGCGGAGAGTTGGGCAGGTTCATTGAGAACCTGGAGGTTGCTTGGGTTTGAGTTGATCATCCCCAATCTTCTGCTGACAACAAGAGTTATTAGCTTGTGGGCATTTTTTACACACAACAGCTTTTGTTTCTTTGAACTCTAAGCAGACTTTAACTTCTTTTGTTCAATTTATTCCCTGCATAATCTTGTCTCAGATAGTGCTGTTCCATCACTACCGAACTATTATCATCTTTATCCTCTACTCCTTGATTCCTCATTTACCAGGTTCTGGACCTTGATCCTGGTTACATTTAAATATTTTTTTAACACTCAGGAGGGCAGCCTAAACAGCACCTTTCCCCTCCACAGAACTGCCACGGCCTAGCACCGTTTGGAGTCTTACAGCGGTCACCCTCCTTAGCAAGGGGGCATGTGAATATGAGCTGCAAGACTCCTTGAAATCATCATCAATCTGCCCGGCTCCCAAGAGAGCAAGGGCAAACCAATACTACTGGTAGAGAATCCAGACCAGGTAAATCCAGTCTAGTCCAAAACTCATGACTACCTAAACAATCTGACCAGCCCATTACTCCATGCAGGCAAAGCACCAATACTTCCAAGCTTACCGGCTATTTGTGCCAGGGACATGCAGATCACCAACACTCAGACAGAAGACATGGCTAAGGCCTGCTTCCAATCAGCTAATCCGTACTTCCCCATGTATAAAGGCAGCTATCTGCAAAAGACTCCAAAGTGACCATTGCTCACACGCAAAAAAACTCCTTCTCCGCTTTTTCTTTTCCTATAAACCAAGTCCCAACAAAATGCTTAATTGCATCCTTACCTCATTTGGTCCAAACAACCTCAAATCACTATCTCTCTTTCTCTTCTCCTTCAGTTTTTTTTTCTCCTCTTCCAAATTGAAATTGTAAACTCCTTGTTTCCTGTTTCATTTTTGAATGCTTCTTGTTAAAATTGCTTTTATTTTCAATTAACTATCTACCTTGTCCAAAATATTACACTTATGTAATACAAGCGTTTTCACCCTTCCTCATATCTTTGTTTCACCGCTCCTCTGATCTGCTTCCTCCAACTCCTGGCCCTAGTTTCCTTACCCTAGAGGATGAGAGAGAGATCAGGGGTTAGTTCTGTCCTAGTTGTTTCTTTAGTCTGGAGCAGCACCTAGTGCTTCGGAGTCACAAGCGTGATCATTTCACCTCCTTGGTTACTCACATCTAGAAGGTAGCTTTGCCATTTATACATATCTTGCTTTCTGTGCTGCCTTTAACCATCTTCTTTGATGGTTGGTATGCTCATTTTGGTAGCCAGGTGCGTCAAGCCTATGTTTCTCTCACAGATCAGGGGGCCATATTTGTGTGACTTGGTACGTAGAATCTACCCACAGGATGAAGACACCAGCTTTGCATTGAGGGTTTTTTTTTCTGAGACCACAGAGGGCCAGCCAAGTTCCCCAAACAAAGCTCAACAATCAATGTATGGGCCTTGGAGCAGTATCAATCCAATTGACCATAGTTTGCTGGCTTGACTTGTCAACACTCAAGCTCAGAGATACTACAACAACAGTCAACACAATCAAGACAAACAATGCTAAGATGATGTGACAACCAATTGCTCTTTTTTTTCTTTTTTTTTGAAGAAAAATTTGATATTGGATGGATGGAATAAAAAAAATTAAGTTCAACCAAGATTGGACCGGGGTCTTTCAATTGAAATCCTTGAGAGATGATCAGGGAGAGTCTTTTTGGATCATCCATCGACTGAATTTTGTTCATGGATTTATTAGTTATTTTTTTCCAAAAAAAAAGGAGCAAATTCAATAAACCAATTATTTCCAATAGAAAAAAAATTAAATGAATGGGGAAAAAAAGATAGGAGAAAGGGTTTGAAAGAATAGAATTTTGGCCAAGAGTAAGACTTAGATAGGACCTATAAAATTATCGCATTCTTTGGGATTCCAAGAACTTTGTTACAGGTTGGAAGTAGTCTCTGTTGTATTTGGTGAGGTGGGTGCATCTTCTCATCCCAAGTTAGACGTTGCACTTGATGAATCTTGTGTGAAGAGATGATGAAAACATTCAGGGAATGTATGATTTGGATGGTGATTTTCACCATTAAATGTGCCATCAACAAGCAGAGGATAGTGAGGGGGTGAGAGGATGATAAATTGAGACAGTAAAGGCTCATCCTCAAGTACTAAGGTTGGATCATTTTGGGTGGTTTGAAAGGTAAAAACGGTATCAAATTGGGTGCTACAAGATGTTAGGGTTTTAATATTTTTGTGCAAGTGGTACCTAGTTTCTGATTGGGCTGTAGATAGATTGGGTTGCTATAGATGAGATAGTTAGATCCAATGGATGATCAATCAAGGACAGAGGATTTTTGGGATGAACCAGTTGATATTTAGTTATGGATGGGAGATTGGTCTAATGGTTTATTATTGTTCTCAAGCTGTGGAAACTCTTCTCTTGATGAGCTGTTTGATGATCCTGTTGATCTTGACAATCGCATTGGGATTAAAACTTTGGAGAAGTTTTTTGTTAAAGGCTTTGATTCTGAGGTGTGAAAAGGGTTCTGGAGAATATAAGTCAACCAAACATCTGACATGAATGATTTGAAATGAGATTGAAATGATTCCTTGGGGTAATTCTTGATCAGTGGTGGATATTATTCAAGATTTTTCTCACCTGAAGGTTTGGTAGACTATCTTTTTGGAATATTCTTTGTCTTCTTCTTGCTGAACAGTGTTGATTATGGGAGGCAGGTGTGGTGGGGGGTGGTTTCCCTGTTAACCATTTTTTTTTTGAAAAAAAGAAGAAGGTAAATCAAGTCAGAAAAAGATCAAAATGATTTGAGAAGAGAAGGAAAATATCAAAAGGGGTGGTTATAGGCATTAGAGCCTGGTTGAGGAGGAGGGATTAGAATTGGGGCTTGAAGAGGGAGTAGGAGTGGAAGACAGAATGATGTGGAAGTTGGAGATGGTTTGGAAACAAGAGGGAGAAACTGCCCAAGTTTTCCTTCAGTTCTGGAATCAATGGTCCTAGCATCTGTAAGGATAAGGATGCACCCATTTAGAGAGAGAGAGAGATGAATTTTCTTCCTTTCTTTTCCTTTCCTTACCATAAGCTGCGATATTCTCTGTATATTGTGATATGAGGTCTATCCTGGGGTTGAGAGCGCAGACTTTATGCCCACACTCTCATACTCTAACTTAAGTACAAGCACAATGACACCCAAACAACAAATAGAAAAGAAACCCTGAGAAACAGAAGTCTAGCCTAACCCCAACCCTTTCCCATAGCACAACCACCTTAAACCCTGTCTACCGTTAAACACACTTGGTTTTTCCTTCTCATGACATGGCCCTCTGCTGCACCCTACTTGGAGCCCCCTGCATTGTCTGCTTTAAGACTCCAAATGGTGCTAGGCCGTGGCAGTTCCATGGAGGGGAAAGGTGCTGTTTAGGCTGCCCTCCTGAGTGTTACAAAAATATTTAAATGTAACCAAGATCAAGGTCCAGAACTTTTAAGTGAGGAATCAAGTAGTAAGGATAAAGTTTGATAATAGTTGGTAGCAATGGAACAGTACTATCTGAGGCAAGATTACATGGGAGATATTTGAACAAAAGAAGTTTAAAGTTTTTTTAAAGTTAAAAAGAACAAAGCTGTTGTATGTAACAATGCCCAAAAGCTAATAACTCTGGTTTTCAGCAGAAGATTGGGGATGATCAACTCAAACCCCAACCAACCTCCAGGTTCTCAATGAACCCGCCCAACTCTCTGCAATCAAGCGCTTGAAGGGTACCAGATAACTGAGGGTTGCCGTAAAAGACGAAATAAAAATGTTTTTGAGAAGCTCTAAAAGAAAACAGAAACTGATTTGATTGGGGATAACCTCAACACTTCTCAAGGAACTCAATAGTAGGCTTGCAAAATGCAACTTTGGAAAAAAAGGCAGTATAACACTCCAGGGTTTAAGCTCAATAAAAACTCTTCAATCAAACACAATTGGCTCCAGAAAGGTGATCAAGAAAGGATCAAGACCAGTATGGTCAGAGAAAGGGATCAAAAAGTGGTGTAACACACTCTAGAATTCCAACATAAAGAATTCTCTTCAACAAGAAAGGCTATTGGTTGGTGATAAGGATCAGGCCTCAGAGCAGCAAAGACTCAGGATAAAATGGATCAGGGGGAAATCAAAAGATATACCCAGGATAATGATTTTAGATTACTATGATAATGGGGGGGGAAATATGCACACACTCCCATGGATGGTTTATAAAAATGTAGGGAAGAGCCCCTCCTTTTATGGGCCATGGTTCCCTGTTGACTATGTACAAGTGATAACACACATAGAGCAGAAAAAAACAGTTGGAATTTTTTTTTCATGAGAAAAACAGAAGAAACTGATAAGAGAAAAAACAGGAAACAAAAAAAAACCTAAAAAAAGTGAAATAATGAACACAATGGATGAGGGGGAATAGAAAGACACCAGCCTGTGCCAAGGATGGGCACAGGCAGGAGAGTTGCAGGTGAGGAGTTGCGCGGACAGGCTGACGGTGTGGCGTCATTATATAGCCTTGGGTCGGGGACTGCGTCGCGGCCTGCACGCTCAGCATCTGGTAGGTTAGGCTCAGTAGTGGGGGTGCGCCGGTCCTCAGCAGTAGCCGCTGCAGGCTCAGCAGTAGCCGCTGCGGGTTCAGCAGTAGCCGCTACGGGCTCAGCAGTGGGCGCGGCGGGATCGGGCACGCGACTGCGGGCCGGGCCGCGACCCGCTTGGACGTCCGACTCATGGATGGAGCTGGGCCGACCAGGTTCTCGGAACGGCTAGTCGGGGGAGGAAAAAGCGGGGCGACAGCGGGGCTATATGCGTGGGCAGCCGCGCGCAAGCGCGGGCCGGCCACGGGACGGGAAAATCCACGACAGCGCGTCGGGTGGATGCGCGCAAGCGCGGTGAACCTTGGGTATCGCGCGGCGGAGGGCCGCGCCACGAAAAGACGAACCGGATGCGCGTAATGACAGGCGAGCTGGCGGGGATAGGGTATGGGTATGGGTTTAGGGATGGGTCAGGGTTCTGGGTCTAGGGTTCCTTCTTCATGGTTGCCAGTCTGTCTTTGTGCTTGTGCTTAGGTTAGGGTTGAGGGGGAGGGCTCAAATACCCTTCCCCTCGACTCCGGGTTGTAGGGGGGGATCTCATCATCCATCGGACTATCTCTCTCTCACTCTCTCTCTCTCCCTCGGAGTAAAGAAAAGGAAGCATTCTCGGTCTTACAGACGCTAGGACCATCGATCCCATAACTAGGGACAACTTCGTGAGGGATAACCTCTAAAGTTTCCACATCTGGGGGTCTGGCCGGGAACTTTTGATCCGTTCTCAGTCTCTTGAAGATTGCGCAGAATGCTACCAACAACCACTCTGGGATCCAATACTCCCCTTCCCTACCCTCCACGCCCGACTCCCGTCTCTGCCGCTCAACCCCCTCCGCCGCCGTCCGCTCATGCTCCTAGAGTTAGCGGGTTCGCTCCTCCCTCGGAAGGGTCGTCGGACATGGCGGTAGAGGCCCCTCGCCGCGTTTGGTTGAGGCCGAGGGATTTCCCTCATCTTCGGTTCAGTACTTCGGATGTCGAGCGGTTCCTTTCTAGGTTCGAAGGGATTGCGGACTCGGAGGGCGCTTCAGGCGCAGATAAGGTTTGGACTATCGTGCTGTTCATTACCGAGGAGGAGAAGCTGCGGGACGTGGAAGAAATGGTTGGATACGAGAGGCAAGACTGGGGGAAGTTGAAAAGCAAGATGTTGGCGAGGTGGGGAAAGCGTGAACCTCGGTTTTGGGAAAGCGACTTCAATTGAGCTGCGGAGGAGGCGATCGAGAATGGCGGGGTGCGATCGCGCAAAGGATTAGTGGAATATATGTCAAGGTTCGAGCGAATCTACGGGTACCTTGCAAAGAACAAGGTCGTCGCGGGTCAGACGGGTGCCATGAAGCGGGCTTTCCTGGGGGGTCTCGCGCCCCAGCTCCGTTCCAGAGTGCAACAATACCTGTACGACCACGGCCTGGTTAAGAGGTCGCTGGATGGGAGCGTCGCAATTCTCCCCGATCTTTTGGTTATCCGTCAAGTCGTGGAAAGCGAAATTGATTTGGACGAGCTCATCGCAGATACGGCACAAACGTACCCGTCTTCCTCCAAGAAATTGGTCACGATCTCGGCGCCGGCCCCCGACCAAACTTTGGCTGCGCGGCCGCCAATGCCCTTTCATGCCGGACTTTCCCAGCAGTCTCCGGGACCATCAGTCGGGGAGATAACGGAGATTCTGCGGGACATAAGGGTTTTCCTCAACCGGACACCGGCTCCTACAGCTCCGGCAGCTGCACCGTTTCCGGCGGCTCCTTCTCAACCGCGCGCGGTGCTGCCTCACATGGCGGAGGGGTTCCAGCCCCCTAGCGGATCATCCGGATCGTACGGGTCGCCGCGATGTTCATATTGCGGGGTGAGAGGGCACTGGAAGTCAGTTTGTGAGGATCTCACTTGGGACACGGACGAAGGGCTTGTTCGCGCATCCGGGATGACGTACATATTTCCGACGGGTGAATCGGTGGACCTGACTAAGGACAAGCCGCCACCAATGGTGCAAGTGCGGGAAAGAGCAAAGGCTAAGACCAAGACTGCTCGGGTCTCGCTTGGGATTGTCACCACGCCCGGAACCTGGGTAGCGCCAAGAGTGGAGGCTGAAGTCAGGGCATTGGCGGCGAATTAGCGTATTGCAATGGATGTCGACGAGCGACCAACGGCCTCGAAGCCAGTCGCGCGAGTACCGATTTCGGACGGGCCGTCCTCTAATTCCGCCGGAAAGAAGAAGGCCGCGGACATCGTCCAAAGGGTAATGGGAAACGACTCGCCAATACCCCTGACCCTACGAGAGCTAGCGGCGGTGTCCCCCGTGGTCGTCAACGAGATGGTCCAGGCTTCAAAAGATTGCGGTCAGGGTTGGGTGCCAACGACGGTTCAGCAGGTTAACGTGGCGGAGGAGGAGGTGGATCCCGAGCCGTGCGGGTCAAAGTCGGTATCCATCCCGCTTGCTTATGTCGCAATGACCATCGCCGGGCGGAAGGTGTGGGCGATGGTGGATAGCGGGTCAATGGTCAACCTGCTCCCATCAAGGTTGGTGGACGAGCTCGGTCTGGTGCGGAGGAAGTGTGCGATGGGTCTTCGGGCGTTAAATGGCGGGGAATGCCGCGTGGATGGAGTAGTAGAGGCGGAGGAGGTGGAAGTCGCCAAGGTCTGTAAGCCCCTGTCATTTCTCTCAGTGGAATGCGGAGATGTGATTCTAGGACGGCCATTCATGTTTGGTTTCCAAGCCCAAATGGCCTTCAACGCCAAGGAAGGGACGGAGGCACTGACCGTCGAAGACTCGCTCGGAGCACGGTACAAGACGACGATCTGCGATCACGGGAGAGGGAAATGGATACAGGACCCAATGTCTGGCGGCAACGAAGAGTCCGGCGCGGGGGTCAACCGTAAGGGTTACCCTGCGGAGGATTTTTTCTAGTCGGCCGCGGGAACCGTGCGGAGCAGGCTCCGGCTCAGCACGGGCGGCCGACAGGTGAGGAGCAAGCGGGGGAGGACGCGCGTGGGGCGCAGGTGCCAGAAGTAAGTCCCATTCCTCAGTATGCATCGCCGGAAGGCGCTACGCTTCGAAAACCCTATCATCGTGCCACAGTCGTGAGCAAAGGCGAAAGCCCCGGTCTGGTCATTACTAGGACTTACGACGGCGACGATCGGGTCTGGATGGCGCGGTGTAACACGGGCAAGTACAAACCGGTAGCGCGGAAAGTCCAGCCGCGGAACGAGCCAATGCCTCAGGGGCTCAACGGACCCTTACGACCAATCGCGTGGTCCCGCAACCCGTGGAAGACGCCCCTTAGGAAGAATGGATGGGTAACGCGGTCGGCGCGAATCACGGACAAGCGGGTGGACGCCCTTAACTTCGCACCGACGGGATGGCTGAGTGCGGAGGAGATGGATCTGCTGGTGTCGGTATTGGTAATAAGGGAGAAGGCGCTTGCTTTTGGACCGGACGAGCGCCGGTTGTTGAGAGGTGAGATCGGGGACCCTTACGTTATTCCCACTGTCCCTCACGAACCGTGGCAAATCAAGCCGATTCCGATTCCCCGTACCGTTTGGGAGCCCTTTCTGGAGCTGGTACGGGAACGCGTGAGGACGGGGCTTTACGAGCAATCCACGTCAAGCTACTCAAGTCCTATCTTTGCGGTCGTTAAGCAGGACGGGAAGTCGCTAAGGATTGTTCACGACCTTCAGAGGCTAAATTCATTCACTATTCGCGACGCGGGGCTTCCCCCGCGCGTTGAAGAATTTCTGGAGTCGATGGCCGGGCGCGCTTGCTACGGGCTGGTGGACGTGATGGGGGGATATGACCAGCGAGAACTCCACCCTGACTCGCGGCCACTGACGGCGTTTGAAACCGGGCTTGGGAGGATGCAGCTGACGCGGCTACCGCAAGGTGCAACCAACTCAGTGGCGGTATACCAAGCCCAAATGACCTGGATACTACGCGACGACCTTCCGGAAGGCGTGCAGATCTTCATCGACAACGCTGGCATCAAAGGCCCCAGAACGGACTACAAGGGCGCGGTCCTAGAGGATGCACCCGCAATCCGGCGATTCATCTGGGAATACGCGGAGACTCTGGAACGAGTCCTCTTCCGAATTGAGGAGGCAGGCCTTACCGTGTCCGGGAAGAAATTGGCGGTCTGCGTTCCGGCGCTCGAAGTACTGGGGCATGTCGTGGCCTACAACGGGAGGCGAATAGCGGAGAAGAAGCGGAATAAGGTTCTTGAATGGCCAACCCCTTGGACAGTGTCGCACGTCCTGCAGTTTCTGGGGTTGTGCAGCTACGTCCGCATGTTCATCGAGCGGTTCGCGGAAGTAGCAAGCCCGATGCGGGCATTGACGCGTAAGGGGGCGGAGTGGAAGTGGACCGAGGGATGCGACGCCGCTTTTGCGAAACTCAAGGAAATCGTGGGGCACGACATCGTCCTTTGGGACCTCAATTACGACGCCGGAGGGATACGGCTGGCGGTCGACTCTAGCGAGTTCGGCGCCGGGGGGTCTTGACACAGGAGGAGGACGGAAAAGATAGGCCGGTGCTCTACAAATCGGTCACCTTTACCGCGACAGAGAGTCGGTATTCGCAGCCGAAGCTGGAGCTGTGCGGTGTCACCAAGATCGTACGGCGGTTGCAGCACCTTTTGTGGGGCGTGCACTTCGAGCTCCTGGTTGACGCGGAGGCCTTGGCGCGAATGATTAACTCACCGACGCTGCCGAACGCGCCCATGACCAGGTGGGTAGCGTTCCTCCAGTTATTCTCCTTTAACGTGGTGCACATCCCAGGAAAGGCGTTCACAATGCCAGACGCGCTGTTGCGGTACCCGCGGGACGACCCATACGAGGGGGCGGAACCCTTGGATGTGGAAGCTCCGGTCGTTCGGGTAGGGAAGACGGAGGCGGCGGTTTGTCTTCCGTTGCGTCAGTCGGGACGTTACGCGGTCTTGTGCTCTTATTTGCAGGATCTCTGGTTCCCCGAGGGCACGACGGAAAAGGTCACCCAATGGGTGAGGCGAAACGTTCTGAACTTCTTCTTACAGGACGGTCAGTTATGGCGGCGGAGCGGTTCCGTGCCTCTTGTTGTCGCGACTTCTAGGGCCAACCAGGAGGTAATTCTAGGAAGTCTGCACAACAACCTTGGTCATCGGGGTGAGGTCGAAACGCGGAGGAGGGTGAAAGCGAGGTTCTGGTGGCCGGGGGTTGTTCGCGCGGTGCGCGACTGGGTGAAGTCGTGCGAGGCCTGCCAACGGCGAAGCTCGAGGCTGCCCAAGGAGGTCGGCCGCCCCACGGGCGAGGACGCGCTGTTCGGGCGCGTTTTGCTGGACGTGGTCCACATCAAGGCGGGTAAGTTTGCGTATTTGCTGGTTGCGCGCAACGATCTGTCTGGGTGGGTGGAAGCGAGGCCCCTAGCAAAACTATCGGCGGAAAAGGTGGCTCAGTTTCTGGAAGAAGACTGGTTCGCGCGCTACGGGTCGCTTCGCTTGGTCACCGTCGACGGAGGGGCGGAGTTTCGGGGACGCCTGATGACGCTGGTGCAGAGTTGTGGAGCAAAATTTGGCCGCGTGACGGAATACTACCCGGAGGGCGCGGGGATGATCGAGCGGGGGCATCAACCAATCAAGGATGCCCTGGTGAAAATGTGCGGCGAAGACGGCAAAAGGTGGCAGGTGGCACTCCCCGCGGTCCTTTTCGCCGATCGGATCTCCGTGAAGCGGTCGACGGGGTATTCGCCTTACGAGCTACTCTACGGGCAGCGGCCCGTGCTTCCCGTGGACATCGAGCTGAACACGTTTTTGGGCGTGGATTGGTGGAAGGTTAAGACGTCCGCGGATCTGATCGAGGCGCGGGCTGAACAGCTCCTTCGGCGTGAGGAGACCTTGGGAAAGGCCGCGGAGCGGTTGAAGAAAACCCGGACGGCGTCAGTCCGCTATTGGGACGAGCGCTGTTCCCATTGCCTCCGGGATCCGCTGCGGAAGGGGGACCTGGTTCTGCTGTATAATCGGAGTCTGGAATCCCAGTGGGGCTGGCTTTTCGCCAACCGGTGGAACGGGCCGTACCGCGTGGCCTCTAAGTTCTTGGGCGGCAGCTACGGACTTGAGGAATTGGACGGGACGCCGCGGCTTCGCACGTGAAACGCTTCTTCGCGCGCGGTTCCACTTCCTTCGACGAGACGGCAAGCGATGATTTGGGGCCCGGGGGCAAATCGGTTCCAGAGTCCGACGGCGGCGCGGATCGTTTGGACAGCAAAGTAGCGGCGCGCGACGCGCGGCCCCGGAGAAGTAGGAGGTTGCAGACGGCTGGGGACAGCTGCCAAGCTGGGGGGGGGGTGCTAGGTGGTTAAGCTTTACTTGGTAAGGGGGTGCTCTAGCCGGTTCACAGCCGGGACAACTAGACACCCCAGAATGTTCGTTTCCTTATGTTTTGGTTTGGGCTTGGCTTTGGATTGGTACTGGCTATGGTTTATTTATTGCAGGTACGCGGGCGCGGCGTGGCGTCGGGCCCGCAAACGCGAGGACAAGCCCCGCGGACGGATGGCGGGACAAAGAGCTCTGCAAAAAAAAAAAAAAAAAAAAAAAAAAAAAAAGAAAAAAATGAAATGAATGGAATAATAAATATAGGATATTTTCTTTCTCTTCTTTGGATTCGGGCTGTTCTCTTTCCTTTTTTCCTATTTCTCTCCTGTTTCTTTCTTCAACGGACGGGCGCGACGGGCAGGGATGGTATGGACGCGGATTAAAGCTTAGCTTGGTAAGGGGGTGCTCTAGCCGGTTCACAGCCGGAACGACTAGACACCCCAGAATGTTCGTTCCCATCGCTTCTCCCTTATACTCCCGGTTGTGAGCGCGCGCTGTTGGCGCGGTGTTTGTTTTGTTTTGTAGTACGGGTACGGGGAACTGTGTGGCAGTCCGTCTGGGGCGGTCCAGGTACCCCTTTTCTTGGAATAACTGGTCACTTACGGTTTCTCACAGAGGGAGCGCGCGGACGCGGATCTCAACCTCAACCTCACTCACACTCACTTCTCACGCGGACGCGGATCTCGGCACTCACACTCACTTTCCACCCGGACGCGCGGACGCGGCCCTTTCTTGTCCTCGCTTAGCAATATGTATTTCTCCAAAGAACGCGGTACAACAATAGGATAAGAAAAGTAGGCGGGAAGAGAGAAAAGGAAGGGGGTGGGGGCGTCTAAGCCATTGGCATCATCTCCTCCATTTCCGCCCTCGATGATGCCAGGAGGGCCCGGTAAGACGCCAAGAACTCGCGCCGGGATTCGGAGGATTGGGCTCCGGGGGTCGCCAGGAAGTTGCGGAGCATCGCGGTCGACCGTTCCGCGAAAGCCTTGAAGCCAGCCGCCAGGAGTGCCATCACGACCGGAATCTCCGGGATCTCGGGGGAGTTGGAGGAAGGCGGTGCCGGTGCTGGGACGGGGCTTGATCCGAGCGGGCGAGGAGGTGATGAGGGGGTCCCTGGGGCATCGCGCGGACGGCTCGGTCCATCTGGGGGCGAGGACGGAACGATGATTGGGGACAGCGGAGGAGGGACCTCGGGGGTAGTAGGCCTCCCATCCGAGACCACTGGTGACGCGGGCGGCGGTGGGGTACCTTGTGGAGCCGGGGCGGAAGGAGCCGGTGTAGGTGCCGGAGGGGGAACCGGGGCTGCAGCAGCGCGACACCGGAGAATCTCATTGAGTCGCGGGTCCCTCGCGCCTTCCCTCATCCAAACGCGGTCCGACCAGAATCGTACGGCCCTCCGATAGTCGTCAACGGACGAGAAATCCTCCTTCTGCGGCGGTCCCGCGCGGCAAAAGGGGGAAGCCGAGTCGCGATCCTCGCTTGGCGGAGGGCGGCGGGAAGGGGAGCCCGGCGGAGTCCACGAGTCCTCCGAGATGGTGTTGTCGTCCGAAACCACGAACGGGTCGGGACGAGCCCTTTTGCGCGGCCTGGGGCGGGAGCCGAAGTTGGGGGGAGCTCGGGGCATGCCATCGCTAAGCGAGCAACGGCGATGGCCGCGACGGCAAGCGACACAGGCGCGTCGACCAGGAGCGATCGAGCACGCCTGCCCGGTCCGGGCGCAGAATTTGCAGGGGAGCATGACGGCGATGAGCGTGGAAGGGGAGTTGGTGGAGTGTGAAAAGAGGAGTGGGTAGGGAGGAGCGGGGTGCGGGTAGTCGAGGTGGCGATGGGAAGGGACCTCTGGGGACAGAACTCAAGTTGGGGGGGGATGTGGTGTCATTATATAGCCTTGGGTTGGGGACTGCGTCGCGGCCTGCGCGCTCAGCATCTGGTAGGTTAGGCTCAGCAGTGGGGGTGCGCCGGTCCTCAGCAGTAGCCGCTGCGGGCTCAGCAGTAGCCGCTGCGGGTTCAGCAGTAGCCGCTGCGGGCTCAGCAGTGGGCGCGGCGGGATTGGGCACGCGACTGCGGGCCGGGCATGACTAAGGGAGGCGGGCCGCGACCCGCTTGGACGTCCGACTCATGGATGGAGCTGGGCCAACCAGGTTCTCGGAACGGCTAGTCGGGGGAGGAAAAAGCGGGGCGACAGCGGGGCTATATGCGTGGGCAGCCGCGCGCAAGCGCGGGCCGGCCACGGGACGGGAAAATCCACAATGGCGCGTCGGGTGGATGCGCGCAAGCGCAGTGAACCTTGGGTATCGCGCGGCGGAGGGCCGCGCCACGAAAAGACGAACCGGATGCGCGTAATGACAGGCGAGCTGGCGGGGATAGGGTATGGGTATGGGTTTAGGGATGGGTCAGGGTTCTGGGTCTAGGGTTCCTTCTTCATGGTTGCCAGTCTGTCTTTGTGCTTGTGCTTAGGTTAGGGTTGAGGGGGAGGGCTCAAATACCCTTCCCCTCGACTCCGGGTTGTAGGGGGGGATCTCATCATCCATCGGACTATCTCTCTCTCACTCTCTCTCTCTCCCTCGGAGTAAAGAAAAGGAAGCATTCTCGGTCTTACAGACGCTAGGACCATCGATCCCATAACTAGGGACAACTTCGTGAGGGATAACCTCTAAAGTTTCCACAACGGGCTCAAGAAACAGCCACGGGCCAAACAGCAGAGACCCGCACAGGCAACAGACTAGCTGCGCAGGAGACCAGTGAGCTAGGGGGGTCATGTGGATGCCAACAATGGGTAGATAAGGAGCTGATGGATGTTGGTGGGTGAGGAAGGGTGATAGTATTGGACATCTTGGGGGATGGATGATTGGACAGGCAATGTAAATTGGGTAGACTGAGGGAATGATTGGATTGAGAGGAAGGATTAATAAGGGGAGATGAGAGGTGAGATTGGTCTTGGGAACAATGGATTGGGTAAGGTAATGAGATTCGTTCCCGTGACCAATTGCATGCGGAGGACAAAGAGGAGAGGACAGGTGACAACTCCAACAGCCACAAGCAAAAGCTTGCAGTCTGTCGGATCAGGATGTTGATGTTTGTTATGATTGGAGGAGTTGACAATGAGAAAGTTGTGGGGCTAGTAGTTGTGATGGTTTTTAGTTCCAACTGATGGTTATGGTTTAGGGGGAGGATGACCAATGAATGGCCATTGCCATTGATGTTGACAACAATTCCTGGGCTGGCAAGGGTTGAGCTGAGCCAAGCCAGTCTTTCCCGCGCATTTGGAAAAAGGGACTAGAGGATGAAGAATGGAGCAAGAGGGACTTGAACACCGGGGACAGGGGTCCAAACAACTGCAAGATCCTCTTAGGCAACTAGGAGAAGGGAAGGCTGGGAACTGGAAACTAAAATAGAGGATCATTCTGGAAATGATTTTTTTTTTCTGATGATGAATGATGAATATAAAAGATCATAAAAAATTTAAATTTTCCACAGTGGTCCCAAGGTGTCCAGATTTGGTCACCACATCTCTCTTCAACTTAAAGACTGTCCCTGGTCTGCACCTGAGTTTGATGACACATATCAAAAAAAGAAAGAAAGATGATTGGAAACCAAAAAAAAGAAAAAAATGGCCATTTGATCTTGAGGGTGATTGGTTAAAAAAATCTTGATCCATGAAACAAAAAATAAATTCTAGAAGTTTCAGAGATAAACAAAGGAGGCGTCCCAGGTACTCACATATGTGGCATACAGTAGAGTTTTACAACAAAGATGCGGCAGATGACCCTGGTGGTGCACACATTGGGAAGACTTACTTCTGATATAAGTTGCCCCCACGGCAATGAAATTTCTTGACTTGATCAGCAGAGAACCTCCTGGCCATCTGAGTACCATCCAGTTCTTTCAAAACATAGGATCAACCTCTAACTTTGCGGACCACCCAATAAGGACCATTCCAGCAATTAGAGAAAAGCTTCCCCCACTGATTTTCCAAGGATCAATTATAAGCTAACACAAGATCACCAGGATTCAAAGAGTCCCTGATCTGCTTTCAATTTTTATCTTCCAAATAATGAAACATTTTTTCTCTGGATTCCATCATCTTCTTATAAGCTTCACTTCAAACATCCTCACTCCGCTCCAGTTGCTTAGATTGGGCAACTAATAGATCAGTGGTAGAAGAAACCTGTTGCCAAGAAATACCTACGAAAGATTACATTTCCAGATACAGAGGAAGGACAGCCCTTTGAACAAAGACCATTTTGTAGGGTGAGTAGCCAGTGGTTTGTTTGGCTTAAATTTGGTCAGAGAAAAGGAACAGAGGAAGAAATTTGCAACAATTTTTCCCACTTTCACCAGCCAGTTTGACAAGAGCATCCTTCAAAGGAGCATGGTCTATTTCCAACATGCCTTGATCTTCAGGATAATAAGGAGTGGTCACCCTATGTTGGCCAGGAAGCAATTGGATCATTTCGGCCAGTTTGCCACCAAACTCAGAGCCACCATCAGTTTAATAAGATTGGGCCAAGCCATAGCACATTTTCCAAGTCTCATAGAGAAAATCTGCTACTGATTCAGAGCTGAGTTTCTTAAGGAATTTGGCTTCAAAACATCCAGAAAAATCATCTCTAGACAAAATGAGGTACTTAGCTCCACCAGACTTAATATGAACCACATCCATAGCAATCCTTCCAAAGAAAGTGGAATACCCAGTTGGATAGCAAATTTCAGCAGGGCGCCTAAGATCACTTTTCTGACAGACCTCACAACTCTTGCACCATAGAGAGACAGATTTCTTCAAGGATGGTCACCAGAATTGTTCAGATATTTGTTGATAAGTTTCAATTTCCCCACAATGACCAAGTCCTTCATGGAGACTTTCCAAGATAAACTCGTGTTTAGCAGGGATAGTGATAACAATAAGGGCACAAGGATTGCCTCTTTTCATAACCCTAGTACCTTGTACAAAGAAGTTGGAGGACTTTCTTTTAAGGGATCAAAAATCTTTAGCTGAGAGATCAGGAGGTCTTTGGATATTGGAAAGGTACTGCTCTAGTTTAAGCCAGAACCCTTGCTGGAAGCCAGAATAATTTTGAGAGGAAAAGCTGAAGACAGGTTGAATAAAAGGTTCATCCTTGTCAAAATCCACTCCAAAATCCAATTCTTCATCTCCAATAGGACTTTGAGATAACCCGTCAGGCATAGTGAAAGACTTTCCAGGCATATGAACAATATAAAAAGAAAACAACTTGATAAAAGCCACCCAAAAAGTCATGGGAGCATTTGGAAGGCTGGGGGCATTGATCATTTTGATGATGGATTGTGCGTCAACTTTTAACTTGAAGTTTTGACCCCAGAGAATAGTTTGGAGCTTCTTTAACATTTGGGCCACACCACAAAGTTCCAGTTTTGGCTGGGAGTACCTAGATTACACATCTGAAAAGAGGGGAAATTCATACAGAGCAGGACAATACAAACCATTTTTGCCTTCCTGGGTAAGGACAGCCCCAACATATTGATGACTCAAATCAACAGCCAGCTTGATCTTGCCAGCTCCAGGTCCATAAGTGATCTTAATCAAGACAATTTCTTTCCCAACAATTTTTTTGAGCTTCTGAAATGATTTTTCACAAGCTTGGGTCAAAAGCCATTCAGCATCCTTCCTGGTTAAGTGATGCAAGGGAATACAGAGTTCAGATAGAGAAGGAATGAAGATCCAAACATAAATGACAACACCTAAGAAACCTCTGACTTCAGTGGGATTGATTGGAGTGGGCCAAGAGAGGATTTTGTTGACTGTGGATGGAGCCATCCTTCTTCCTTCCTTGCAGACCACATGACCAACAATTTCCAGAGGAGGGACACAGGCAGCCAATTTGGATCCGGAGATAGTGAGTCCAGATTCTTTGATTCAAAACAAGATCCTTTCCAAAGTGGTTGCATATTCCCAGATAAATCAATGGATTCCTGAGTGCCAAGGTAAGAGCTTGTTGTTTTAGTCAGAAACTGGACCGTTAATTCTGCCATCATCATTAAAGATACCAGCATGATCAGGGATTTCATCCTGGAGGATCCAAACCATCTGAGCCTGATAGACTGCAACCAAATTGGTGGAACCCTGGGGCAAGCAAGTAAGTTGAAATTGACCAAGAGGAGTATTGAAAGTAGTGAGAGGATGAGAAATTGGATGTAAGGATTGTTTTTCATAGCCACCCATAATATCTCCTAGACAAAAGCAAGCTCTCCCGCATAAAGAGTTGAAAAATTCTTCAGTAGAAGGCGGAATACCAGAGTCTTTAATAGTAACCTTATTTAGAGGCTGGAGATCATTAACTATTCTAATTTTACCATTACTTTTGAGGAAACAGAAGACAGGACTGGAATAGCTGGAATTTGAATTCTCATATAAACTGGTACAGACTCATTTGCAGACCAACTTGATGACCTTGTCAACCTTAGCAGCAGGGATAGGGATCTTTTTCTTTTTCTGGGGATGATGTTCTACTACTGGAATGATATAAGGTAGGCCATAGGATTATTTCAAGAGACCTCTCTATTCTTCACAAAAAGAAATATATATCTTTCTCTAAGAGCTAAGAATTTTTTGATCAAATTTAACTCATCAGGAAGAAGCCATCCATCTGGACCAAAGTTGACCACCTTCAGAAGTTCTTCAGTAACACCACCACAAGGAACAAAGGGACCAGTGAGAGGTCAAGATAAACCACAGTAAGGATCACAAGATAGAGGAGGATGCATAAGAGGGAGATTGAGGTTGAAAGGCATTGGTTGTTTGACTGGTTGAACCTTTTTTGCAACTGGCTTATACTTAGTGGAAAAAGAGAGAAATCCTTGCTTCCTCCAAACATTGACCAGCAAGACCTGACTACAAAAATTGAGACCAAGTTCCAACATCTTCCAAGTTTGATGTTCTTAAACATCCTTGAAAGGTGACTTTTCAATAAAAGAGGATCCAAAAGATGACGCATTGCTCACATGTGTGGCACAGTGTTGGGTTTCAAAAATGACAGTGGTAGGATCCCCTGATGGTGCACAATTTGGAGGACTTACTTCTACCCCAAATTGCCTCCGCCTAAGGCCATACTCCTTCATACCAAAACCACCAAGAAGAGAATCAAGATTGAGATCTAGTTTAGACTCATTGTGGAGATTCAAAACCAGAATAGGAGGAGAATGATCAGGCTGAAAATAAGAAGGAAAAGAGGAGACAAAAGATCTGGATAGAGAAGAAATATTTTTAGGATTTTTGGATTTTTCATGTTTTTGATTTTTAGTTTTATTTGCATGAGAAGGAAACAATGAGGAAAAAGAAAAGTAGGCCTCTGAGACAGAAGTTGATCCTTGAGTTGAATACTGAGGCTGGGAAGAACTACAACTATTAGTAGGACCAACTAATCTAAAAAATGAGAGGAAGAAGAGGTGTCCTTCCATTTCCATTTCAGAACCAACTTAGAAGGTTGACCAGGTAAATCTTGTTCCCAACAACCAGAATCCAAGGAGCAAAGGGTGACTTCAATATTCCTGCAGTCAGCATCAGGGAGAGGAATTCTCTTCCCAACTTGATCAGAAAACATTAGGGTTGCACCAAAATCCATTAAGAAAGGTCTTCCCAAGATCATAGGTCCATCCAAACTAGTAATCCAGAAATGACAGGTGCCAATGATATTTTTTCCAATTAAAACCAGGAAATCCTCAGAAATACCAACTAATTCTCATGACTGATTCCCTATACCATATACAGAAGAGTTAAAGCTGACCCTTGGACTGAGTTTGAGTTTGCAGGCCATGACATCCAAAATTAAATTGAGCTGGAAACCAGAATCTACCAGGAGAGAAACTGTTTTAGCAGAGTCACCAATATAGCAGGAGAGGAAACCAAGAGGACAGGAATACAAGTTGGCATCTGAAGGAGGATCTGTTCCACCAGAGTCCTCCATCAAAGTACCAGAAGAAACTTTTAATTTTTCCGGACCAATCTCCACTCATCAACAAGAAACACATTTCTTCATCCCTTCAGCCACAGATGGAGAGATTGACAGTAGTTCAGCCACAGACAGATTAGGAATTTTTAGATCAGAGATTTTCCTTAATACTCCTTTCAAAGCATTGGGGTGATCCTTGGAAATGCCCCTCTCAAATCAAACTTTGGGCTGGGTGGAGGGAGGATGATCAGGTTGAGCAGGTACTGGATCAGGATCAGAAGGTTGAGGCACTTGAGCAGATTGAACAGGAGGAGGATCAGAGTGGTCCTGGAACCTTTCCATAAGTGTTTCCCTTTCCACTTCCATGTCTTCTACATCAGAGGAAGGAGGCTCAGGTGAGGATTGATGTTTGACGGGTTTTTGAAGGATTGAAGATGGAACTGGAGGGGACTTGTGAGGTTGGGGTTACTCATGACGTTTCCTAGCTGGATCAGACTGATAAGTGCCAGAGAAGCTGGAAGAAGTGACAGCTGGAGGATACCAAGGTTGTAAAGTGCCACAGGATGATCAAAAATCCAAGGAGACCAAAGATGCCTTCTTGGGAGTTGGTGGTTGATAAGAGGCCACCACATGACAGATTGGACAAGAAAAATCAAAAGGGATGAAAAAACCATTAGGAAGAAAGAAATTTTTTCCCTTCTGCTCCACCAATTTTTACTCCTTGTCCTTCTGGAGTTCATGACATCTCCCAGTACCATGGCCTTCCCTATGACATTAATAGCAGACTAGAGTGGTTTTAGGAACAGAGTTAGAAGGTTTAGAAGTAGCTAAAGAAGAAATTTTCTGATCAATTTTGTTTTCAAAGGAAAGTAATTTAGTGATCTCATCTAGGGTAGCAGTTTCCTTATTTGCCTGGGTATTTGGTTTAGGTCTATGATTTGCTTCCATCTTGTTCATTATTTAATTAGACTATTTGAAAGAAGGATCATGTACCGGTTCAGTGACTCTAGTTTGTTCAAAAGTAAGAGCTGTTTGACCTTTCATCACTTTATCCACTGCACTCCTTAGGACCAGAAAAGCAGGGAGCTTGAACCAATTATCTCTAGTAGTAATCATAGATCTTCATTCAACTAATTCATCTCTAGTCCTTTCCTGCACTCCTGGAGAAAAAGACTGGAAAAACCAAACTAAAATTTTTCCCACCGTGTCAATTTGATTGTTTCTGATGAGGTTATACTGAATAGGATCCCAAGATTTTCTAAAAGATTGATAATCAGAGGCTGAAGAGACACTGCAATTGGAGATCCATTGAGAAACCAGAGCATCAAAGTCCTGTAAGATAAACCTAGCCACATCTACTTTTTCCCAATAAGCCATCATAGTCTCCTTCAAGAGCCTCCAGTTATGAGTTTTGAATCCATAAAAAGATTCAATCACTTCCATAACTTCATCAGAGGAGATAAAAAATTGTAACTGATAAGCCATATCATGTTCACTTGCACCATCCACTTCAGCAGCCATCTCATAGGAGTCCAAGAATCATTTGACATTTGTTCCATTGAAACCTAAGTTCTTTTTTTGAGGCTTGATCTTGACCATCTTGACCCAAAAAGAGGAGGAGCAGGTACCAGTCAATTACATTTTGAAGAGCAGAGTTCCTACAAGATCAAAAGAGCAGAATTTCAACATGGCTCACAGGTGTAGCAAGACTAGTGTTTTAACAAAAAAGCAACAAGTATTTTTCCCAGATTGTGCATAATTGGGAGGACTTAATTCTGGAACAAGTTGCCTCCACAGATCAGATCTGGATGATAATAGAAGAAAGAAAAGAAACAAAAATTGGATCAGATTTCAAAGTTTATTCTTCAAGTTTGGGACTAAAAATCACAATGTTTCTGGTTTGATCCCTGCCTGGGTACCAAATTTAAAACTCCAAACAGTGCTAGGCTGTTGCAGTTCTGTGGAGGGGAAAGGTGCTGTTTAGGCTTCCCTCCTGAGTGTTACAAAAATATTTAAATGTAACCAAGATCAAGGTCCAGAACTTTTAAGTGAGGAATCAAGTAGTAAGGATAAAGTTTGATAATAGTTGGTAGCAATGGAACAGCACTATCTGAGGCAAGATTACGTGGGAGATATTTTAACAAAAGAAGTTTGAAGTTTGTTTAAATTTCAAAAGAGCAAAGCTGTTTTATGTAAAAATTCCCACAAGCTAATAACTCTGTTTGTCAGCAGAAGATTGGGGATGATCAACTCAAACCCCAACCAACCTCCAGGTTCTCAATGAAACTGCTCAACTCTCCGCAATCAAGTTCTTGAAGGGTACCAGATAACTGAGGGTGGCCGTACAAGAAAAAAGCACAATGTTTTTGAGAAGCTCTAAAAGAAAACAGAAATAGAAATTTGTGTGACTAGTAGTTGGGATGGTTTTGAGTTCCAACTGATGGTGATGGTTGAGGGGGGGGATGACTGATGAATGGCCGTTGCCGTCAATGTCAACAACAATGCCAGAGCCGGCAAGGGTTGAGCCAAGCTAATCTGGTCTTGCCTGTGTGTTTGGCAAATGGAACTGGAGGATGAAGAATGGAGAAAGAGGGACTTGAAAACTGGGGAAAGGGGTCTAAACACCTGCAAGATCCTCCTAGACAAAAAGGAGAAGGGAAGGCTAGGAACTGGAAACTAAAATAGAGGATCATTCCAGAAAACATTTTTTTTATGATGAATGATGAATATAAAAAATAATAAAAAATTTAAATTTTCCGCAGTGGTCCTGAGGTGTCCAGATTTGGTAACCACACTGTATCTGCGGGGCCCCCCGCATGATTTCCTGCCCGCCCTAACACCTTCCCATACCGCAACCACCCTTGAGCCCGCCTACTGTTACACACACCTGTTTTCTCCTTCTCATGACGTGGCCTTCTGCCGCGCCCTACCTGGAGCCTCCTGCGTTGTCCGTATCCACCCAGCATGCCGCGTGATTTCCTGACCCAGAGGCCGGCACGCACTTGCGTGCGCCGCCCCACTCCTATAGCCCCAATTTCCCTTGCTCTACCTTCCCAAACTAGCTACCCGCAAGCCTGGTTGGACTGGCTCCATTCTTGGGTCTCCAATGTCCAAGGGGGCTGCAAACCGCCACGCCCAGTTAATCCCAACCTGCTCCCAGTATGCTGAGCCCCCCAGCGCCTACTGCCAAGACCATGTGCATCCTGAATTCTGAGCCTGACCTACTAAATGCTGAGCGCCCCAACTGCGGCAAAGTTCCCAACCAATGCTATATAAAAACACCACAATGGGTGGTTGGTTTGAAGATGATGATGGTTGGCTGGTGGTTAGCTTTGGTGAAAAGTGAGGATGGTAGCCTACATAGACATGGACAGGTGAATAATTGGAATCCTATGGTGAGTGGTTGGGAAGGAGATGGTTGAGTTGGATGAGAATGAAAATGGGAGAAAAGAGAGAAAGTGAAGATTGAGTGGAACTGGGGAAGTTTGGATGGCTAGGGTCTATTTGGTGATCTGATGGGAACCGTAATGAATCTTTTTTGGAAAGGAGCCATGAGTTGATTCACTAGTGAGTTGATGAGGATCATTGGAGGAGGAGACAAAGCTGGGGTTGAGTTTTTGAGGATCCAAATCAAGTATAAACCAAGGGTTTGGACGTGGTTCCCTGTTTGATTCTTGAATTTGTATACTATGCTTGAAAAAATCCACTTATTTTTGGGTAACTCTGATACCCCTTTTTTGGAATAAGTGGGTTTCCATGTTTTAATTGCGGGTTTGAAATGGAAAATTTGTGTTGAAACCCGCCATTAAAAAATTGCGGGTTTGCTTAACTCTGATACACCATATTGGTTAGTTACATTCTAATAGGTTTCATCTCAGCACAAGAAAGCCAACCAAGCCTAACTTACTCATTTCACCTATTCCTCTGGTGTTACTCTTATATGATTCAACTTTCAAATTCCTTCAGAGCCTTACTCCCCAATTCTCTTCCTTCTTATCATTTTCATTACTCTTCCTGTCTTCATTGCAATCAATCTCAATTCTCAATCCTGAGTTCTATGAGCATTAGTGCCTGTGCCTTCAGCCCTTTGCACACCAAGGGCAGTTGTGACAACTATCTCCCTTTGCTGCATAACTACATCCATTCATTTACATTTTCTTCACATTTCATTCCTTCTATGTCTCATCCATTAGACTCTTGTACCCTCATATTCTATTTTCTTGCACCTGTGCTTTGACCTTGGAAGCAAATTTACTGTTTATTTCATTTTCCCATTCTGTTCCTCTCATTTATTTCATCATTGCTATCTAGCTGCAGACAAATTTTAATTAGGTTATATCTAGTAAACACCAGATTACCTTATAAGGACCATACCATCCACCTGAAGATTTTTTCCTCAGTTAGTTAATTTCATAAGTTCTCACATTTTCCTAAGACAAGTCATCAAGTTTGAATTTTCCTTGTTTTCCTTCCATTTGAAAAATTAATCCCTCTTTCTGTTTGTTGAAACATCAAACCATCAGTTGGCACTTTGCAGTTAGCCTTGCTATCTTGCACTTATCCCTCACACTCAGTCTCTCTTGTTTGCACTCACAAAAATCTATGATTTCCCTATAGTACGTGGGGTTGTTGTGTGACAGTAAATTAACTAACTTAACTCATCTATTGTAGTTTTTTATCTAGAATAGATTTTCTTTCAAAATGTCACATACTTGCTTGGCTGGGAGCCTTACCTCTAATAATGATGATGTCAATAGGTTATTGAGATCCAGTTCTCCATGGGCCCAAAAACCCCTAAATTCATTTCCTTCTTCTAAATTTCCTTTTTTTTGAAACTCTTGACAAACCCCTTGCCCCTTGGACTTGCTCCAAAAACTGAGCAGATACCCTTGAGAAACATGAATATTCCAAAAACTTCCCAATGAAACATTGAATTGCGGTAGGTCAAGGGTTTTCACAAGTTCTCTCAAGAGCTTCGACCCTTGTCTCTGCTTTGATCCATGCTCTAAAACAAAATTTCTTGTAACCCAGCATGATTGGACATATTTTCTGCACTCTGGGAATGAAGAAGCCTGATCACTTTACTGGAAATAATTCCCATAAGCTCAGATCCTATCTGCAGCCTTGTAAAATCATCTTCTCCAAAAATCCCAAAAACTTCCCCTCCAACAGATGCAAGGTCATGTATGTGTCTTACTTCCTAGGAGGTATAGCCTTGCAGTGGTTCAAACCTTACCTCAAAATTATATCTAATACAATTCCCACTTGTATTCTCAACAACTGGAAAAATTTTGAGAAACAACTGTTCACCCTTTTCAGCAAACCCAAAAAAGTGAAAAAAGCCAAATCCAAACTTAAAGGCTTGGTAATTGAGAAAAATAGTAGGGCTTTTGTTTATATCTCTCAATTTTGAAACTTGAAGTCTTGCATCCAATGGAAAAAGGCAGAACTTTTATTTAATTTTCAAAAGGGTTTACAAGCACTCCCAATCAAACAGCTTGCATTTTGGGGACATAAGACAACCTCCCTTCAGCAGTAAATAGATTGGGTGATTGAGCTTGATAATGGCTATCATGACCAGAATCTCTCATGGAAAAACAACAGTGGATCAACAGCCTTGGCTCCAAAGACATACAACTCTTCAAAGCAAAAATCAAAGAATCCAAAACACCCCAAACCAAATCCAAATTCAAACTCCAATCCAGAAGGGAAGGCTGTTGCAAAAAATCTAAACATTCTGGATAAAGAAACCAGTATCCTCCAGAAAAGGGAACAGAAAAGGAGGGAAAGAGATGGTTTATGTATTTATTGTGGAGGAAATCATGATTTCAATAGTTTTAAAAAGCAGCTAAGCTGTAAAAAAATCAGCTTTTAGTTTTCCTGATACTTGCAAGGAAGACTACACATTATCTAAATATCCAAAAGTCAATCTTTGCAATTGAAATTCACTTAACACTCCAATCTCAATATTTGTTATTTTACATTCCAAAAATACTCCCTATTGTGTTTTAATCAATTCCAGGAAGATAACCATCCTTTCAAAAAAGAATTAAACAGCCTATATGAAACTTTTATTGAGTTGGATGACAACTTTCCGACAGGATATTTGCAATATCCTGAGCTTCATTCCCAAGTTTCCTCTTCAGAGTTAGGAGTTATTGCTTATTTATACAACTTATCTCTTCCTTTTTTCATTGAAGAGAAGAAGGTGCCTACTAAAAGTCATATTTTGAGCTCCCTAATCCTCTTGCATTGTGCAAGTATTTCAAACCAAGTGCTTGAACATGAAATTTTAACATTTCAAAATCATTCAAGTGTTTACCTTTGGCTTACCATGACTTTTCTGACACTTTTCCGTTGTAAAGGCAGATAAACTACCTCTTTCACATTCTTATGATCACAGGATCACACTCACTGGCCCACCTACAGCAACTGGACCAGTCTACTCTCTCTTGAAGCAGGAATTGACTGCCCTTCCAGAATAAATTTCAGAAAATGTATCAAAAAGATTTCCTCAACCAAGCAATCTGAACACCAGCTTTCCCATCCTATTTGTCCCAAATAAAGATGGAAGGCTTTGCCTTTGTGTTGACTACAGGAAACTGAACCAGGTAACCCACAAGAATGCCTACCCACTACCACCTATGTTGAACCTCCTCACTCTCTTCCATGGAGATGCTTATTTCTAAAAGTTAGAAACTCAAGGCACCTATAACCTGATTTTTGTTTCAAAAGGCCATGAGTATTTTACCACAATGAGAACATGTTTTTGCAGTTATGAGTATACCTTCATGCCCTTTGGCCTCTGACATGCCCCTTCCACTTTTCAACATTTTTTCAATGACATTGTTTCTGACCTTGCAGAGAAAAACCTGATGGTGTATCTTGATGATATAATTTTTCACTCAAAAACTCTTGAGGATCACATTACACATGTGCAAGAGTTGCTGCAGAAACTTTTAAAAAATAAACTGTTTGCAAAATGCTCCAAGTGAAAACTTTATACTCATTTTATTCATTTTTATGTGTTATAGTTTTGAAAGAAGGACTATTGATGGACCCAGCCAAAAGCCAACACATATTGGACTGGCCCGCACCTTCTTCAGTAAAATGCCTTCAAGCTTTTCTCAGATTTCTTAATTTTTAGAGGAAGTTTATTGAGCACTATGCCAAGAAAACCATTGATCTTACTACCCTTCTTCAATAAGAAACACATTTTTTTGTTACTGAACTAGCCAATTTGGAGTTTGATGCTCCAAAAAAAGCTTTTACAAATGCTCCAATACTTGCTCACTTCAACAACCTAGCTTGCAATTTTGTGGAAACGGACACAAGCAACTATGCAATTGCAGGAGGAATAGTGCAGTTTTCTTTTTCTTCCTATCTTTTTCATCCCATAGCCTTTGATTCTTGCAAACTGCTTGCCACAGAACTTAATTATGAGATTCATCACAATGAACTTCTTGCAATTTTTTATTGCTTGAACAAATGTTTTCACACCTTTTTAGTCTTATGGAACCCTTGGAGGTCTTAACTGAACACAATTCTCTTAAATATTTCATGAGCTCAAAATTCCTTACATGGAGACAGGCACATTGCGAAAAATACATTTCAAATTTCAACTTTAAAATCACGTACTTCCCTGGGAAACAAGCAGTATTTCCTGATGCTTTTCCAGGTTGGAAAAATTTTTACCCAGGGGGGAGCACCTTTTCCAACAAGAATTCTGAAAATTTTGGGACAATTTTTTCCAACAAGTCTTCCAAACTCATTTTGTTCATCACCCACCTTTGAGAAAAAGCTTCCAAAATTTTTCAAGCCCAACTTGGTAACTCCAAGTGTAACATAATTTAAAAGATTGCAGAATTATTAACAAGCAATTACAGTATTGACAAAAATGTTTATTTATTTTGTAAATATTGTATATTAGTACCGAATAATCCTTGAATTAAGTTAGATATCTTAGAGTCTCAAAAAAAATCTCTGCTTGCTGGTCATCATGGTCAGGATAAAACCTATCAATTGATTGCACAAGACTTCTATTGGCCTGGTATGACCAAGGAAGTAAAACACCATGTTAGCATGTGTTATGATTTAAATTATAACAAGTCTGAAAAAACCCAGAATTATGGGTTGCTTCAGCTGCTTTCAATCCCATCTATTCCTTAGCAGTACTTTTTGATGGATTTTTTTTCTCAATTACCTGTTTCTAGTTGTTATGATGCTATTTTAGTAGTAGTAGATTTCTTCTCAAATATGGCTTTATTCCTTTGAAGTACTGTGACCAACTGCTCAGAAGACCTAGCTAATTTATTCATAGAATATGTATTTTAAAAACATGGCCTCCCTGATAATATAGTTAGTTATGATGGATCTTTGTTTTTCTGTGGATTTTGGACCTCTCTATGCTACAATTTGAAGATCACTTGCAATTTATCAATGGCATACCACCCCAAAACAGATGGGAAGACCAAGAAATTGCTTCAAATTCTCAAGCAGTATCTTTGAATGTAATTCTCCTATCAAGAGGATGACTGGTAAAGATGGCTCCCACTAGCCAAATTTGCATACAAAAACTCCACTCATTCATCCACCAAACAGTTGTCCTTTCAGAATCTTGATGAAAGGAACCCGAATTTTGACTCTATTCATGTAGCACATTCTCAAACATCTACAAATTACCTTACCCTCATCCAATTTCTCCAATTGAAACTCCAATCAAACCTGAAAGCAGAAAAGCAGCGCTACAAGGAGCAAGCAGGCCCAATTTTTGCTACAGCACCAAGCTTTGCAGTAGGAGATCAGGTATGGCTTGATGCTTTCAAAATTTTCAGTACTTGCCCAACCCAAAAACTCTCTGAGAAGAAACTTGGCCCCTTAAAATTTAAATCAGTCATCTCCCCCAATGCTTCTAAACTTTCTTTACCTGCAAAATGGAAAGGCATTCACCCAGCCTTTCGTGTGTCTCTCCTAGAGCCAGCTTGAGTCCTATACCAGGGAAAGACTCATCCCCCTCATGAAACAGTCAGGATTCAAGATCATTTATAGTGGGAACTAAGCCATATTTTTTATTCAAGTTTATGCAAAGGAAAACTTCAATACCTTGTTGAATGGACTGGCTTCCAGTACAACAAAGATTGCACCTTGTGGGAACCAGCCCATCACCTTTGAAATTCTCCTGGCCTGGTCCAAGACTTCCATGAAAATTAGCATTTCAAACCTTTACAAGTTTAATCCAATTCCATAAAATCCCATTCCAATTCACATTCCCATTCCATCCAATTCACTCCTGTCATAATCTCAATTCCATTCCATGCTATTTATCTTTGTTTTTCAACTTCATCTTCTTATGCCTTTTTCATGTCAATTCCTTATTAAAACCAAGCCCTTCTTATTTAAAATACGTTCAATTTTTTCTTTTATTCCTTTTATTCACCCAAATAAATTTCTTTCATTTTTCAAAAAAAAACTAAGATAACAACACTAAAATGAAGAAATACCAGAAACAATCTATATGAAAATACATTATAATTATTCCTTTATATTTTCTTCTACCTTCTCAAAGTTTGAATTTAACTCCCTTACTATTGAATTGAATTCTTTGAGATCTTCATCATTTATTATACCAGAGACACACTGCATTAATTGAACTTGTGCAACCAGATCCTCCCTGAAAATCTCCTTGCACCTTGCAGTTTGACCTCTCTTTGTTTTGGAACTCCACTCATCCGCTTCCAAAAGCTCTTCATGAGCCCTCTTCCATCAAATTTACAACAAAAACTCACCAAGGTCTCCAGTCAACAGTCTTGCATCAGTCTTGACCGGAACCATGACTGGGCCTTCCATTTCATTTCCCTCCACTACATTTCCTTCAACTCAATTTACTCTGTTTCCTTCCTGTTGTTCTGTTTTTTTTTTCAATTTCCTTCTTCCTCCCTTGTTTCGTCAGTGATTGTCTTGGAATCCACTTGTTTAATTTGAAATTTTGTTTGCGTTGGTGGTGTATTGGTGGTGTGCCTTTGAAACTGCGGTAATACTAGAAGGGAAAAAAATATATCTAATTAATTCTATTTCCATGTGCTTAGTTCATATCAAAACTTGCTCACATGTGTTTTGAATTCCAAGGAATTAAATCTCTGGTAATTGAGGAATATTATAATTAACTTGCAGAGCAGATCTCTGACTTTGGCCTTCACTTGTCCAAGCTTCTGGGGTGTTGAAAATCAGATCACTATTTAAGGTGAACAAACAAGCCAACTTACAAAGACAAAAATGCTTGCACTTTCCCTGAATACCACAAGCAACAGTGCTTGGAACACAACAGTTGTTGCAGAAGCAAGATGAGGATAAAAAAATTCTTAATTTTAAATTAATTTAGCAATTAAGTAAAAGTTATGAGTGTATAAAGTAGGGTAAAAAATTTTTTAATTGATGGGAATTCATCAGGAAGCTCACAGGATCTTGTGGCTTTATACCTAGGAAACTTTCATGCTCCAAGGTTAAGGTTTATTTTCCTTTTCCCTTTGACATACCCTTTTCCTCAGTACCATCTACCTCAGTCCATAAGTTTAACACAAATAAAGAACAGCATCAATAGTAACTTCTGCTTACTTTCTCCGGTTTGCATAAACAACCTTCCAATATTGGCAGCTCAGTCTATAATTGCAAATCTTTTCAGTTAACTCTAATCTGGTAAACCATCCATTTGAGCTTTGCTTTTCTACCCCTGGGTATCTTTAGCCCACAGACTTCCATTCTTGGTCATGCAACTAAAATAGCTCACACCCATGCCTAGATAGCCACATCAACTGTATAGTTCCGCAAATGGACTAGCTACCTTCCCTTCATAACTACATACATTCATTTTCATTGTCTTAAGATGTCATTCCCTCCATGTATCATCTGTTACACTCTTTTACCCTCATAGTCTATTTTCTTGCACCTAAACTATGACCTTCAAAACAACTTTACTTTTTATTTCATTTTCCCATTCCTTTCCTATCATTCTTGCATCATTTCTCTCTAGCTGTAGACAAATTTCCATTGGTTTGTATCTATTCACCACCAGATTTAGTTATAAGGACTATAACAACCACCTGAAGATTTTTTCCCCAGTTAGTTAATTTTATACGTTCTTGCATTTTGCTAAGACAAGTAATCACATTGGGCTTTGCCTTTTTTTTACTTCCATTGGAAAAATTAATCCCTCTCACTTTTTTTTGAACCATCAGACCATCAGTTTGCACTTTGCAGTTATCATTGCTATCTTGCACTTATCCCTTGCACTCAGCATCTTTCCTTTGGTCTCAAAATCATCTAATATTTCCCTATAGTAGGTGGGGTGGTTGTTTGACACATTGAAGAAGAGTTGGAGGAGGTGGAAATCCCTGTAATGTGCCTGTTTGGGTATTTCCAGATGGGATTTGGAGAAGAGAAGTGTTGGTAAATGGTCAAAAGTGAGTTGATGGCTAACATAATTCCATAAAAGCTGGTGAGAGAGGCAGGTATGATGTGTAGAAAACAGATATTGGGGTACAAAAAATAGAAGGTTATATTTGAAAGATGGAGGGAGTGATGGAGCAGGGAATCTCCAAGGTGGCCAAGGTGTTTCAGCCACTCTCCTACTTGGTATCAAAATGGTACCAGATTATCTTTGTACAGCCTTTCCTCTTTTCCCTCTGTGCCTTGCACAAATACAAAAATACCTCTCTCAAAAAATATTTTGATGGTGGCGAATGGGAGAAGGAGACAGTATGAAACTGAAATATGCCAAATAGATGGAGAAAATCAGGATTTTTCAGAATTTTCTGTGTAAAAAATGCATATATATCTCTGCATCTGTGCAGGCAGTTGACTGAGGAGGAGCAGAGATGGATAGAGGTTGGAATTTATGGTATAAAAGAATGGTGACTGGTGATAGGGTGGATTTTGGAATTAATTAAGGCAAGGAAACTAACAAATTTGATTCCTTTCATGTGTGAATCAGCAAAAAGTGTCAGAACAAGCATACAACTTTGTGCCACATTGGTGAGCAATAAGGATTCCATTTCAGGTTTTTTCTTGGGGATTACAGAATTCAATGCGTCCTAGTTCTTGTGGAAGGTAAAATTTTTCAGGGGAGAATAAAAAACAGTGGCAAAGAATTTCAAACCACAGAACATACCAATGCCTCAAGAACTGAACCAACCATTGTGTGAAATTGATTGAAGCCAGGATCCTTAAAAGATTCCATTGAATCATTACCTCAAAAAATTCAAACCAACTGGGAGAATTATGGTGGAGAAAAATTTGGGACACAATTTTGGAACAGAAAGGTGGTTGTCAGAGTAGGAACTGGAATTTATGATGGGGGTAGGGGTTTTGTGCAGGAGATCCTTTGCATTTGGGTCACAAGCATGGGGGATTCTCAAAAAGGCAATTGGAGACCAATATCAAATTCTGATGGTGCAACAAAAGCTGTGGCAGTTCAAACCAATTCCTATCCCAGTTTAAGTTCACAATAAATTTACCAGATTTTTGTTTCAATGGTTGATGAAAGGCTTATAAAAACAATATTTCTCCAGTTACTCAAGTGCTATCTTTCCAGTTTCAAAGCAGGACAGATTTCAGCTCTCTGATAACAGGAACCTTGCAGTCCTTCATCTACAGAGAGTGATAAAGTTGCTGGAATGATAATAATAATTATTATTCCAATAATAAACGCTTAGAAGCTCAAATAAATGATTTAATAAGAGCAGTTGCAAGGTTTAATTGGTTTGGTAGCAAATGGTTTTCAATATAATATAAAAGAGGGGCCACAGTATTATACTACTGGGGATCTTTACAGACTAGCAACCTCTCTTCAAGGGGCCTCCTTAGGCAGTTTAAGAACCTTGGAATAAATATGGGTGCCTTAGAAAAGACTTATTCCACTAATGGCCGGGCTAAACAGCACAAATGGCCTAGACAGGAAGTTTAACACTCACTCTGAGCACTTCACCACGAAAATCCTGGAATAATTGGAAGGGTTTCAGAGCAGATGGGGTAGATTGCTTGACTAAACTTCAATGGTTGATTGGTTAATATAGGTAAATAATACTACTGCAGACTAAGTCATAAATCACTTGCTTATCTTCATATAAGCACTTGATGAACAATAACACGGTGTCTGGTTGATAATAAATAATTCCTGGTAACTGATGATGGAATAATGGATCCAAAGAGGTCTGTATAAATACCTTTTTGGGGTTATTTTGGTCTTCTCAGGGAACGTAGAGAGGGTTCTTCTTGTAGGCTGAGGCTGGCAAGCCAGTCAGGGCAAGATTAGCACTTCCACTTGGTGCTGTCAATCAGCTGTCCTTAGATCTGCAGGATTTTCTGTACTATTTTAGCCACAGGATCTGTTGATCTGTTATGGCGTAAATTTGATCATTCTGTACTCATCCTTCATTTGTACTACTGATATTGTTTTAAAGCGTGCAGATGTGTATGTTTATTGATTTTCCATTATCTGCTGATCATGTAGATAATTTTTAGTAATTTTTATGAACACTTCTTGTAGTCTTTTGTGGTTTTCAAAGATAAGGATCAGTGATTTATGTGGTAGTCCTTGATCTTTGATTATTTATTAAAAAATGTTTAAAACTTAATTTTCCTTAATTTTATTTAAGTTTTGATCTTTTTAGATCATTAGTAATGCATATGTCCGTTTGTTACATATCCTAGGCAACCCTAACTAGGTTGTAGCTCTTCTGAGCGGTACCTGGTTGTCAGATTAGTCACGACTGATCCGGGCACGGGGATCAGTTAGTACAGATGCGCGCGGGGTAGGATCCACTGCGTGCGTGGCAGAATCAGCTGCGCGCGGGTCTCTAGTACGCGGGAACTTGCTGCTACTAGTATGTTGGGTTATGCAATGATGCGGGGCTGTGTGCGGGAATTGTGACATAACACATTTCCGTGTGTAACTCCTAAAATATACACAACACCTCAATTCTGAGTGAATTTTAGGTGTAAACCCTATACGTGACAATACGTGAGAAATATTAGAATGGCCAAAAGTGCCATACAGGTTTCGTAATTTTTAGTACTTTTCTTTTTAATTATTTTAAAAATATAAGGACTTGGAATTCAAGGGTGGGGTAAGTGAGTGACCCTACCTAATTTTGGGTGAGGAATCCATTCCTGTAATAATATTTATTGATTTCTCACTCCTTATTTTGTTAATTGAGGTATTCTTATTTTTCATAGTTTGTGTTACTATTTGACATTTTTGCTCTGTACATAGTAGCAAGCTGACATTCCCCCGCCCCAAGATATGTCTATATCTGAAAAAAATTTGGGTTAATGCCTCCTGTTGGCTCTTTAGTTCCTCAGTTGTATAGGTCCGTCAGGGATATTATTTTCAGGCAACCATCCATCTTTATCAGCTGATTCTCCTTTGTATATAACCAGGTACAGTCTGATGTCTTTTCCATTGATCCTATCTTTTTTATCCTTAAGGATCTTGCTAATTTTTCATTTTTCCTTTTCAGGTTCTTCTGTGACAGGTATTGCAGGTGAAGGGGTATGTTCTCCATTCCTTGGGTGGTAGTGTTTGATGAGGCTTACTTGGAAGACTGGATGTTTCCTAGAAAGCTCATCACTGAGGATTACTTCCACAGCATTTTTACCATGAATTTTATTAATGGTGTAAGGTCTAACAAAAGCTGGCCTAAGCTTTCTATTTCCACCCAAGTTGGTAAAGTTAGTGGTAGAGATAAAGACTTGATCACCAATTTTGAAATCAGGTTCCTTAGGGGTTTTGTCCCACCTTTGCTGGTTATACTCTATAGCATCCTGGACACATTTAACAGCATGTTTGTTGGCTACATCTATCATGTTTTTGAAATCAAGTGATGTAGGGTGAATATTGGTCAGCTGGTGGTTAAGTTTATCCTTGGGTAGTCTAGGAATCCATCCTCTTTCCAGTATTTAAGGTGCTTCCTTAGTGGTAGAATGCTTGCTACTGTTGTAGGCCATCTCCATTGCAGGTAAAAGGCTAACCCAATTGTGGAAATAACCGTCAGAATTCTTGTATTCTAGTCCAAAGCCACAGAATCTCCTGAGCATGTCTTCCAGGGTCTGAATCATCCTTTCAGCTAATCCATCCGTCTGAGGGTGATAAGCGGTAGAGAAAGCTAAGGTGGTTCCAAGCATATCATGTAGGTTCCTCCAGAACTCAGAGGTGAATTTAGGATCTCTGTCACTGATAATAATCTTGTGAACTCCAACATCAGCAATGAGTCTGTTCCAAAATAATAGGGCAAATTCCATAGCAGTGTCTTCCTTGTGATTAGGTAGGAACTTTGCTTTCTTGGAGAACCTATCCACAATGACCAAGACAGAGTTGTAGGAATAGGCTCCTCCTGGTGGTAGTCCAGTTACAAAGTCCATATTGATGATCTCCCATCTTTTCTTGGGTTCAGCAATCTTTTGCAGTAGTCCAAACCGTTTCCCAGTAGTCCTGTTGGACTTCTGACAAGTTTCACAACTGGTAACATACTGTATAGTGGAGTCTCTCCAATTAACCCACCAAGCAGTTTGTTTAACCTTATCCAAGTTTCTATCAGCAGACAAATGACCAGATTAGCAGTTATTATGGCACTCAGCCAGAACATGTTTGATATGGTCATCCTTAGTTAAGACAATGACACTTGAATTTTGATGCCTATAGTATACCAGACCATCCCATATGGTGAACCTTCCGGCTTTGTATGGTTTCAAAAGAGGTTCAGGTAGGCTATTGATCAATTCAGGAGGTGGAGAAGTACTTTCCATGATAGTGATCAGAGTCTTTATGCTAGAACTGTAAGCTTCCTTGATAGAGTTGAACAATGATTCATTCAGTTCAAAAACGTGGATTCCCATTATAGGAGCTTCAATGTTTAACCTGTTAATATTAAGGATAGGGAATATGTCATTATCCTCTGGATCATAGGCAGGGTTACTTGGGTCATTGGGTAATGCTTTCCTGCTTAAACTATCAGCATTCTGATGTTTAGTCCCAGCTTGATGAACTATGGTCATCTGTCCTCTGTAATTTTGTATAGCTATCTGCCATCTCAACTTATGCCTACTAGGGGTCTTCATGTTCATCAATGTCCTGAAAGCGTTGCAGTCAGTAATAAAAGTGAAGTTGGTGCCTTCTAAGTAATAATGAAATTTCTCTAGAGCCCATACTAAGGCCAGGCGTTCCATTTGGCTTGCACCGTACCTTTTCTCAGTATCTTTAATTTGTCTAGATATGAAGAGTATAGGTTTTTCCACTGGTTTATCATCTTCTATGACTTCCTGGTGTAAAGCAGCTCCTAGCCCTTCCATGCTGGCATCTATGTAGAGCTTGAAAGGTTTAGAGTAATCTGGCTGGATCAGTACTGGAGCTGAATTCATTGCCATTTTGAGTTCCTCATAGTTCTTGACTCTATCATGAGTCATTTCAAACACGGTGGTGTTGTTGCAGATCTCATACAGACATTTGGTTAGAAGAGCAAACTTTGGTAAATACTTCCTATAGTAGCTGCAGAAGCTGATGAAGAATAGGATTTCAGTTTTATTCTGAGGCATAGGCCTATTCATTACTGCTGCTATCCTTTTTTGGTCAGCAGCTAGGGTTAGTCCAGAGACAATGTGTCCTAAGGCTTTGAGTTCTCCGTAGCCAAAGTTACACTTTTTCATTGATACTTTCAATCCTACGGCAGAGATGGTTTTGAGGACTAGCCTTAATTTCTCCATGTGAGTATCCCAATGATCAGAGTAAATGATAACATCATCAATGTATACCATCATCCATCCCTGTCTGATGAATAATCCTAGGACTATGTCCACCATCCTTTGAAAATGAGAAGGAGCATTTTTAATACCAAAAGGCATCCTGAGATATTCATAAATTCCCAAATGACAGATAATTCTCATGAATTTCCGGCTATCAGGGCTGATAGGTATTTGGTGAAAACCTTTCAGCATATCCATGGTAGTTATGTACTTAGCCTTGGACAGGTTATGCAGAGCATGGTCAATTCTTGGAATTGGATAATAATCAGCTTGGGTGTAGTTGTTAAGCATTCTAAAATCTCCAACCATTCTTGACTTATCATTTTGCCAAGCTATAATTACTGGGGTAGTAATATCCACTTGTTCATTGTGGCCTACTTTCCTTAAGACTTGTAAGTCAACCAACTCTTGAATATGGGTTTCCAGAGCAGCTCTGGATTTTGGACTAGAAGGGTAAGCAGGTCTCCTGAGGTTAGGTGGGTAAGGATGCTTAATAGTTAGAGTTAGGATCATATCATGTCCTTTGATGTTACCAATGGGGTGATCTTTGGTACAGAAAGCATTCTGATTTTCAAAGCATACTTGTAGGATATCCCGTTTCTGTTCTTCATTGAGAAGGGAATTCAAAGCAGCTTGAGAGAATTATTCCTGATTGAACTTTTCTAAGTGTTTTTCATAAGTTGAATAAGAAGTTTGAGCATTGACATGACATATTTGGAACTTCTTATTCCAGTCTCCACCTATAGTGAAGTATCTAACTTTGCTTTGGAATACATCTATACCATATAAGCAAAGAGAATCATTCACAAGGATAAAATAATCACATACTCCGTTTTGGAGCACTACAAATTCAATGTTCAGTTCCAGTGATCCTTTAGAGTGGGGGAGTATGATATCAGAAGACCATACTCCAACAGCATGGAGAGCAGAATTACAACTGCTTAACTTAGCCTGAGGTACCGGTAGTAAGTTCAGTTTCCAGTTTGGGTCTTGTTTCTCCAGATAAGTTGAACCAACACAAGAGCAAAAGGCTCCACTGTCTAGAAGTAACTTAACAGGGGAACCTTGGATTAAACCAGTAGCATAGCATGTTTTTCCTGAAGTGTAACTTTTACCAGAAGAAGGTTTTAGAGTCAGAGCCTTAGCCTCAGAGATGTGGTGAATCTTCATGTTGGGATTCCATTTTTGAGGTAAGTTAGAATCCTCATTGACGGAATTTATGTCCAGAGAAGACTCAATACTACCTTCAATAACATTGATAGGGTTAGTGATATTAGATCACAATCAGAGAGTGATCCGTCAGTATCATCAAGGTGAGGGTCAGGATTGTCATACTCTTCTCCTTCAATAAGATTAATCCTTTTCCTAGGTAGAGGACAATCAGGTTTTACATGTCCTGTTTGGTTACAGTTCCAACATACTTTCTCTTTTGATTCTGGAGTCTTCTTGACTTCCAAAGTAGAGGGATTAGTAGCAGGGGATTCTTTAGTTTTGGCAGTATATTCTTCCCTGTTCCTAGTATTTTGTTACCTTGGAGGTCTATTGACCCTTTTATCAAGACCATTCATATCAAAAGTCTCTTCCAATACACCTATTAAGGTGGAAAGATCTGAATCCATAGGCATTCTACACCTTACATTGTGGTTGATTTTTCAGGGAAATAAGTTGAGGAGTCTTTCATTGACTTCTTCTTTATCAGCATCAGAATAAAAACAGTCCAACCTCTTTTTTTTGTCTAAGCACCACTTATGAGGTTTGTCCTTGGATTGATCAAACTGGGAAGTTTCAAAATTTTTCATCATCTTTCTTTTCCAAATCGTGGTACCAAACTGCACTTTGATCAATTCTTTCCAAGAATTCCAGGATAAAGATCCAACTTCTTCTCTTTTATTGATAAACCAATCAAGAGCTACTACTTCAAATAATCTGGGCAATCTTACCACAGCTATTGCATCAGGGAGCTCATAAGAAAAAAGAGTATAGTCAATAAATTTAATGAAACTGACATTGTTGTATTCTCCTTCTCCAGAGAATTTAGGCCATTCAGTGATGGGAGGAAGTAGCTTCAAAGCCTGCTCCATTTCAGGAGTAGGACTGGGTCTGAAAGACTCATTCCTAGTTATCCTGGTTCTGGGAGGAACACTAGGAGTACTGGTGAACCTGGCAGGTCTAGTTTCTTCTAGGTCAATGACCAGAGAGTTAGTAGAGTTGATCTTAAGATCTCTGAGATCATTCTTAATCATACCTAACTCTAAATCAAGTTTGTTGCTGAATAATTCAATTTTGTTAGTCAGATGAGCTGAAGGAGTAGGACTAGTTTTCTTAACTTCTTCCTTAAGCTGGTCTATGGTTGCAACAATATCTTCCTGAAGAATTGATTGGTTGTCATCAATATGTTTCATCAGGTGCAACTTACTAGCTCTTATACTATCCTTGATTTGTTGTATTTCCAACTCATCAATTCTCATAATCTGAGACTGAGTTTCAATCACTCTAAAAATAATTGAACTTAATTTGTCCAATTGGTGATAAACTTTGTCAAAGCATTGGCTAATAATAGTAAAATTGTGAGACACATTTACAGAAAAGCTATTAAGAGCTTCTACATCTAATTGTGGTACACCCTTTTCCACTTCTGGGCTAAGGATATTATGTTGTCACAATCCTTTGGGTTCCTTAACTTCTGATGGGCTCAGGACCTCTTCTTTTTTGGGTCCTTTCCCTTTGAGGAAGCTAACTGATCCCAAGGATTCCAGTTCTGCACGTAGCCTTCTAATTCTTTCTTTGGGATCAACCTTTGCAGAGAAATCTGAGATTTCTTTGCCTGAGAAATGGCTTTTCTCATACCTGGTTGCTCCTCCTGGGTCTGAGCCAACTTGAATTATTCCCAATAGCTCACGTGCTCTTTCACTAATACTTTGGCTCTTTCCTCCTTGGTTGAGTCCAGCTGGGGTGGCGTAGGAGGACCTGTACCCTCCTGGGATAACGTGGTGGGCGACGGATGGCTCTCCAACGGTCTGTTGGTCGAGTTGGCAGCTGCGGTTGTCGCCGTTGTTGTCCCGTGAGAGGCTATGGTCATGGGTTTGAGTCCCCTCATCGCGCTTGCGACTGGAGTCCTTGCGCGCACGGCTTCCTCCGGGCAGAGATCCATATGACAGGGCTCTACCGGTTGCACGGTTGTTGCGCCTATTTGGATACATAGCACCAAAAAAATGTGTAAGTCTTTTGTCAAACTTTTGAAAAAAGACTTTCAAATTATAAAAATAATATTTTTTGTGTGTTTTATATTTTTAATAATTTTTTTATAAATATTTTAACTTACTTATAGTTAAATTCAAGGGTACCAACACTTGATTGGGGTCACAACTATCCTTCAAGGGTATTCCAACGGGGTCTGAGTGAGTTCCAATAAGATCCTGGGATAAATCCAAGGGTAAATCCAATTGTACGCTGTCTGGGACGTCCTCTAGGAGGTCCTGGTCAATGAGATCACCAAAAACAAAATCCACTGAGATGGATAAAAACAAAAAATATAAGGTTAATATTTTTTTTATTTTTACGTGTTAAAATTATTTTTAGAAAAATAATCACTTTTATTATTTTTGGATTTTTCTTTATCTTCAGGGTTATTTAGTTTATAAATATAAAGCTTCCTTTGATAAATCTTCCAATCCTTATGTTGCCTTAATAAAGAATTGAAATTGATAATTCTTTCAAGCTCAAGTTCTTTGTCTTTTATAACCTGCTGTTTATAATAAAGCAATTTCTCCTGTTTTTGCTCAGGAGTAATGATAACAGGGACAAATTTACAGAGTTTTTCTTCTTTTTTCTTTTTAAGAAGGTTCAAATAATAATTGATCAATTCTCCGTTGATCTTAAGATCCACTAGAGAAACAAATGATCAAAAATATATTTTATAAGTATGTTAACTTATTTTTAAAAATAAATAGACTGGTCCAAGGAATAAATAATTAAAAATTAATTATTTAAGGATATTTCCCGGCCAGACCCCCAGTTGTCAGCTCTCTGATACCAGAAACCTTGCAGTCCTTTAGCTACAGAGAGTGATAAAAATGCTGGAATGATAATAATAATTATTATTCCAATAATAAACGCTTAGAAGCTCAAATAAATGATTTAATAAGAGCAGTTGCAAGGTTTAATTGGTTTGGTAGTAAATGGTTTTCAATATAATATAAAAGAGGGGCCACAGTATTATACTACTGGGGATCTTTACAGACTAGAAACCTCTCTTCAAGGGGCCTCCTTAGGCAGTTTAAGAACCTTGGAATAAATATGGGTGCCTTAGAAAGGACTTATTCCACTAATGGCCGGGCTAAACAGCACAAATGGCCTAGACAGGAAGTGTAAAACTCACTCTGAGCACTTCACCACGAAAATCCTGGAATAATTGGAAGGGTTTCAGAGCAGATGGGGTAGATTGCTTGACTAAACTTCAATGGTTGATTGGTTAATATAGGTAAATAATACTACTGCAGACTAAGTCAAAAATCACTTGCTTATCTTCATATAAGCACTTGATTAACAATTACACCGTGTCTGCTTGATAATAAATAATTCCTGGTAACTGATGATGGAATAATGGATCCAAAGAGGTCTGTGTAAATACCTTTTTGGGGTGACTTTGGTCTCCTCAGGGCACGTAGAGAGGGTTCTGCTCGTGGGCTGAGGCTGAAAAGCCAGTCAGGGCAAGCTTAGCACGTCCACTTGGTGCTGTCAATCAGCTGTCCTTAGATCTGCTGGATTTCTGTACTATTTTAGCCACAGGATCTGTTAATCTGTTATGGCGTAAATTTGATCATTCTGTACTCATCCTTCATTTGTACTACTGATATTGTTTTAAATAGTGCAGATGTGTATGTTTATTGATTTTCCATTATCTGCTGATCATGTAGATAATTTTTAGTAGTTTTTATGAACACTTCTTGTAGTGTTTTGTGGTTTTCAAAGATCAGGATCAGTGATTTATGTGGTAGTCCTTGATCTTTGATTATTTTTTAAAAAATTTTCAAAACTTAATTTTCATTAATTTTATTTAATTTTTGATCTTTTTAGATCATTAGTAATGCATATGTCTGTTTGTTTCATATACTAGGCAACCCTAACTAGGTTGTAGCTCTTTGGAGCGGTACCTGGTTGTCAGATTAGTCACGACTGCTCCAGGCGCGGGGATCAGTTAGTACAGATGCGCGCGGGGTAGGATCCACTGCGTGCATGGCAGAATCAGCTGCGCGCGGGTCTCTAGTACGCGGGAACTTGCTGCTACTAGTATGTAGGGTTATGTAATGATGCGGGACTGCGCGCGGGAATTGTGACATAACACGTTTCCGCGTGTAAATCCTAAAATATACACAACACCTCAATTCTGAGTGAATTTTAGGTGTAAACCCTATACGTGACAATACGTGTGAAATATTAGAATGGCCAAAAAGTTCCATACAGGTTTCGTAATTTTTAGTACTTTTCTTTTTAATTATTTTAAAAATATAAGGACTTGGAATTCAAGGGTGGGGTAAGTGAGTGACCCTACCTAATATTGGGTGAGGAATCCATTCCTGTTATAATATTTATTGATTTCTCACTGATTATTTTTTTAATTGAGGTATTCTTATTTTTCATAGTTTGTGTTACTATTTGACAGTTTTGCTCTGTACATAGTAGCAACCTGACAACAGAAAAAGCTTGAAAATTTTACACAACCTTTAGAAGCTTAATTTCTTTACCATTTGGGATGCAGGGTTGCCTCTGAAGGTGGCATAGTTTATGGAGAACATCATGAGAGTGCATTCTATGGTTTGTTGGATGTGATTGGGTAATGAAAACAATGGGAACTCCCTCAATACTCTTTCCCAATGACTACATCTGAAACCAGGCTGGTACAACTTCAGATCACAAGGCTACTTCAAGGAACAAAACACTCAGTGGAGGTGTATCAGGATCAGATTTCATGTATCCTACAGGACAATATTCTGAATAAAGTGCAGATTTTAATTGAAAACATGGGAATAAAAGTTCCCACAAGTGACTACAGGGAAGGATTGATGGAGAAACCAAGAATTTATTTCTTTGTGTGGGAGTACACACATTCATTAAAAAAGAATCTCTTTTGGATTGAAGAAGCCAGTGCAAAAATTTTGGGCAAAAAATTAGGGGTGTGCATTCCTGCACTAGAGATACTTGGACAAAAGTCAATATAAGAGGGACAAAAAATAAAATACAATAAATCAAACAAGGTTCTCCATTGTGCAGTGCCATTTAATACTTCCCAAATTTCATATTTTTGGACTTTTGTGGTTTTTCAAAAATTTTTATTGAGAGTTTTTCAGGGAAATCTGGTTGGCTACAAGAGTTTAAAAGGAAGGGGGCAGAATGGCTTTGGAAAAAGGAGTTTAAATGTGTTTTTAACAACTTGAAAGAGATTTTTTGAAGGAGAACATTGCTGAAGTGGTTGAATTATTTGAAGGGAAGAATTTTGCTTGAGGCAGATTCCAGCAAGGTTGGAGATGGGGGAGTGTTGACCAAAGAGGAAAATTGGAACAATAGGCTGGTTTTTTATGATTTGGTGACCTTTTTCAGAGTGGATTTGTGCTATTCCCAACCAAATTTTGAATGCTGCAGAGTGAAAAAAATAGTGAAGCATCTCCAGCATGTGTTTTTGGGTGTAGATTTTGAGCTACTTGTGGATGCAGAGGCCCCAGCAAAGATGATTAATTCTCCAGTTACTAGATGGGTGGCTTAAATATAATTGTTCTACTTTAAAGTAAGAGACATATCATGAACAGAGTTCACTATTCCCTACATGCTATCACTGTATCAGCAAATTCAGTGGAAAGCCGTTGGAGAGGACTTGGATTTGGGGATAAGGTGTGTGAAAGTGAGTTTGAAAATGTTTGGAAGAAACAGTTCACCACTCAGGAATTTCAGAAATTTTTGGTCACTAGAAGACTATCTATGTCAGCCTCCTGGATGCCAAGACCCTTGCTATCCTTTAGCTACCAGAGGTGATAGAATAAATAATAAATGTATTATTTAATAAATGCAGCAAAAATCCATAAAATATTTGGATTAAGCTTTTTGCAAGGTTAAGTGGTTTGGTTATGGTTTATTGTTTTAAATCAATATGAATAAATTGATCATTAAATATTTTTATAGAGGGGCCACAATTATATTGGGGATCTTTAACACCTCTCTTCAGGGATTTCACTATGAAAACACATAGTCCTGGTTACTTTGGGCTCTTTATTTTAAAGGATATTTTACCCAAATATAATATGTATATAAAATACACGGTGGAGTGGCAGGACCTTGTAACCAAGCTGCCACAACAGAGAAAGGATAATAAAACTCACTGGTATATTATTAAATCCTTTGGGTATCTGTTTGGGACGTGCACTGATGGGTTAAACCTGTATACTGGGGTTATAAGGTTGTTCAGCAATTTTAATTGATAAAAAAAGAGGTTGAGGACGGATATTATTGATCAGACTTAGCCATAAATCACTTACTTATCTCTTATAAGTACTTGATTACCTTGGAACGGTGTCTGGATATAAATATAACTGGGTCTCTGCCCATAAATATCCTCAAAAGAGCTCTTTATTTATAGCTTTTGGAGTCCCAACATTGTCCTTCTGAGGGGTACAGGGGCTCAAAGGGATGGACACTAAGGCTAGCAGGGTAACCAGTGGTAGCCTGTCACGTGTTTCTGGTGCTACAGCACGGGTAGCATCTAATTCCTCAGGGTATGGGAATTATTCTACTTTATAATAGATATTAGGACGTGTGAATAACACTAATCTGTCCCATTTATGTATTATTTAGTTAATTATCCTTAGTAAATGTTCCCAGTAGTTCAATAATTATTTAAACAGACATTTCTACGGACATCCTTATGTCATTTGAGTTCTCATTATGTATTATATAGCTGGAGTAAAAGTCATGATATTGATTTTACTCCTTATTTTCGAGTTCCAGTTGATTTACTGAGATAATTACTTAAAAATATAAGTCATGGGAATTCATGTAATCTTTTTACATCATTAGTTTTTTTAGTATGTCACGAAGATATTGATGTCTAGAATTCCTCATGAAAGTATATTAAAGTATTTTAATATATTTTTTAGAAGCTGTCATTGTCTTATTTTTGACATTCTTGGTACTTTGAATTATATTTAATAAAAAATACGTATAAGGGTTATTCAAGTATTTTTATATAATATTATTTACTTTTAGACTATCTACTATCCACGGGAACATTTATTACATATGTAGAATGTTCCCATGTGGGTTGTAGCATGTTTACGTGGTAACTAAGCCTCTCAGGCCGCCTGTCACTCTGTCAACCCATAGTCCCACGGCTGAATACTTGTCAGAGGCCCAGGGCTGCGTACACAACCTTGACGGAGTGACAGGGCTGTATCTCAGCCGCGTGGGGGTGCATTGGCTGCCGCGGCTGCATGCGGGAATTGTGACAAAACAAATTTCCGTCCGTAACTCCTATAATATACACAACACCTCAATTCTGACTGAATTTTAGGTGTGAAACCTATACGTGAAAATGTGTGTGAAATTTTGAATTGACCAAAAGCTCAATAGTGGAGCCGTAGTATTTTGGTATTTTTTCCTTAATTATTTAAAAATATAAGGAGTTTGATTTCAAGGGTGGGGTCAGTGCGTGACCCTACATAATTTTGGGTGGAGAATTTATATCTGTATAATATTTATGGTTTTCATACTCCTTCTTAGGTTAATTGTATTATTATTATTTTTATGTTATTTTTGTTACTTTTGCAGATTGCTTTGCAATAGTAGCAAGCTGACAATCTAAGTTACCTGAACTTTACCAGAGGCTGTTGTAAAATGTGTTTGCCAGAGATTATATCAATTATTCATTCAAAAAAGCCAGCTGTGAAAGAGGGCCTCCTTGCTTCTGCTTAGCATTTTCATGAGATGGGAGAATCAGGAGAAATTTTTAAATAGCCTCCATATCAACCTAGGCCATAGGGGGGAAGCAGAGACAACAAGGAGAGTGAAGGTGCGGTTCTGGTGGGCAGGTATCACTACAATTTTTTTGGAACTGGTTACAGGGTTGCAAGAGGTGTCAGCAGAGGAATACCCATCTTCATAGGGAGGTGGCTATTCCAGCAGGGGAGGATGCTTTTTTGGGGGGAATATTTCCATTGATGTGGCTCAAATCAAGTTGGGTAGGTTTTCCTATCTGCTTCTAGAAAGGGAAAATCTCTATAGGTGGGTGGAGGTGCAACCATGTAAGTTGTCTGCTGCAAAGTGGGTGTGTTCCTGGAGGATGGTTTTTTGGCACATTTTGGATGTTTGCAGTTGGTCATGGTGGATGGGGGGGCTGAATTTAGGGGTTATCTGAAAAATTTGTTGGAGGCTTTGGGGGCAAGTTTGGAGGGGTGAAGGAGTATTACCCAGAGGGTGCAGGGGTGGTGGAACACAGGCATCAGCCTATTAAGGATGCCTTGGTGAAATTATGTGGTGAAATTATCTGGTTAAATCATGTGGTCAAATTATGTGGTGAAATGATGTGTGGGGGATAGTAAAAGGTGGAAACAGGTACTTCTGGTGGTTATATTTTCAGATTGAATCTTGGTCAAGTGTGGTACATGATTATTGGAATAAATGCTTCTTTAAAGGCAGGATCCAGTTCTTCCCGTCAATATAAAGATGCTGACTTATTCTTCTGTGGACTGGTGGAAGTTGAATATTTCAGTGAAGTTGGTTGCGGCCTATGCAGGGCAGTTGTTATTGAGGGAGGAAACAATTTGGAAGATTTACACACAGATGTAGGAGGCAAAGGCTAAGTAAGCTCCATTCTGGGACAAAATGTGTTTCAATTGTTTATGGGGGCCGCTGCAAAAGGGAGACTTGGTGCTTTTGTATAACTGGACTTTGGATATGAAGTGGGGTAGATGTTTTGCAGATTGGTGGATTTTTGACAAAGAGTGTTCAGTCAGTTTCTGGAGGGGGGGAAGGTTACCAGTTGGATGAGTTGTATGGGGTGCTTTTTAAGCAGAAGGCAGCAGAAGCTCACTTCAAGCAATTTTATGCCCGTGGGTCTTCCAAGTTTGATGATACAGAGGAAGGGGGGGAATACAGAGAGGTTTGAGGCTGGAGGAGAGGGGGATGTGGGAGATGCTGCAGAGGGTTAAAGCTCAAGGGTAGAAAGGAGAAATGGGTATGGAAACCATGGTGGGATTGAAAAGCCTTTTCTTTGGGCGATTTCAAGTTTTCAGATGAATTTTGGGGACAATTTCTAAATTCTGAGGGGGCAGATGATGTTTTTCTTTATTTTTTATCTTTTTGTTTTTGTTTTTGTTTTTCTGTATTCTGTTTATTTTTCCATGTACGTGCATATTGTTTTGGTGTGGTTTTATAAGGCTCCTTTTCTGGGGAATTCAAGGGATCCATGATTCTTTTTTTATGTTTCTACCCAATCATAGTCAACCTTGCAGAAGAATTACTCAATAAAGTCTCATGAGGATAAAAATTTGGAGGGTAAAAGAGGTATTATTTCAAAAAAAATCCTTTTCTCTATATATCTTTTTTTCTATTCAATCAAAGTTGAGATTCTTGATCAAAAAAAAATTGAAAAATAAAGGGGAGATTTTAAAATTGTTTTTTTATGTTTGAAAAGAAGCATTCTCTCCACAGCAATCTGAAGAATTCTCTGTTGGCTTGGGGATGATCCAAAATAAATTTCTTTATGTTCTTGGGAAGGGATACTAGAATACTTTCAAATAAGTTACAAGAATGGGGTGTTAGTGTTGCAGAGGTATGCATCCAGTGCTGCCTTTGGGATTCCAAATTTGTCTTTTTTGGGTTTGTTGTTTCTTTGTCTCAGATGGTGGTAGGACAACTTGAGAAGGATACTGGCACCAAATTGTGTAATCTGTAGAGCAAGAGGAAGTGTGGAGGAAGACTTGGAGAGTTTTTTGAGGGGTGTATTCTACCATTAGATTTGTCCCAGCTGAGTTTTCTGCGGAGGGAAGTAAAAAAGAAAAAACCTATCTATGGGGGAGGGAATTTGGGAGACAAGCTGATCAAAATTACCAAGGGTTCTTGGGAGGCCCAGGAAATTGGAGGAGGACTGCCTTCATGGGTAGTGGAAAGAATATTAAGTGGAGCTGGAGCCAGTTCTTGGACTGGTTTGGGGACAGGAGAAGGAGAAGGTGCGGGATTTGGAGCTGGGAAAGCTGCAGAAGTTGTAGAAGGAGCAGGGTTTTCAGGGGGGCCAACAGGTCCCCAGTATGTTATGTTTACAGAGTGATGGCAAACCCATCCACAAAAAGCTAAAGCCCAGGAAACCAAGTTTGGGTAGTCCTTTCAACACACAGGGGAAACATTTGTTCTTCACCCAACACTTTGGGGGATTTCTCTGCATGATTATTCAAGGGAGAGTTCCACAATTTGGACCATATTTCTTGATTTCCTGGAACCATGAAGTCATCCATTGGGTTAAAATTCAATCTATTGCAAAAAGCCATCTAGAGTAAGAGGGACATGGAAATGGTGGAGGTTGCAGATGGCTAGTGGAGGGACCCACAAAGAAGCTGCATCACTAAGTCTTCTTCCAAGTTTTGAATGTGAGGCAACCAGAGGACCAGAATCAACTGCAAGTGGTTAAGGCACATTATTTGCAGCTAAGGGAGGAAATTTGGTAAAACTATCAGATGGAGGGGTATAATGAGTATCAGATGATAGTAGAAAAAGGTAGTTAATGAAGATCCTAAGGGGAGATGTGGTGTTATTTACAGAAAAAGCCTAGGAATTGGACCGCAACCATTAATTGATAAGGATTATAATTTATGCTAACCATAAACAAGAATCTAACAAAAAACAAGAAAGTTGTTTTGTGCAGGTTTCCAAATGCAGACAGTTTATAGGCTGGAAAAAAAACAACATGAAGACTAACAAATGTGGAGGCTGAGGGATTGGGTGAGGCGTTAGGGTGCAGTTTCCCAAATGCAGACTACAATATTTTATAAGACCTATTGAAGATGGTTAAGTAAGCAAAAAATGCAGGACTGGATCAAACAGGGAATTTTGGGGACAGAAGGTGTGATGAATTTGAGGGGCCAAAGCAACAACAGGTAGTTGTAGATGATTGCAAAAAAATTTTACATTGAAAAATTTTCAAGGATTCCAGAGATGGAAGTTAGATAGGGGTTCCCCCTTGGCATTGTAAATTAATTGAAGGGGTTTCCAAATTTTTGAGGGAGTTGGAAACAATTCCAGGTGAATTACAGATGACAGCAGAAACCTTTTGGAGAGTAGATGGGAGTAAGGATTTCAGGGGGGGGGGGCTGTGCTATTTTACTGTTGTATTTAATATAAAAGGGGAGCACAGATTAGAGGATGAGGAGCCATCAAATAATGAGAGAGAAACAAGAGTTTTAGTATATTAGAAAGAGACTTACACAAGCTTAGGAACCCACAATTTGTGAAAAATTAATCCAAGATTTATTCCTTGCAGAGCCTTTTCCTGACAACAACTACTTACTTGCATATTCTTAACCAATTTTTTTGCTACTCATACCAGTATTATCCTTCCAAAATATGGGACCATAGTGAGTGCTGCAGAGGAAGGATTGCAGAATGGTTACTAGAACTTGGAGTGGGCCCCTTTCTATACATAGCTGGGTTTTCTGCACCACATTGGAAAGGTGGAATACATCATCAAAATTCCCAATAGATCTAGAGGTCCAAATAGGTGCATTCATTAAGTGCAATAATTCAAAGTTTTATAAAATTTATATTATTAAAGAAAGGGGGGAGCCCTGGGGCAGGCCTAGTGGAACTTGTCAGGAATTTGACATGTAGTTATCCAGAAAAATTTTTCTTCTCACTCCCCTCATGAAATTGTGGATTTTTATCCATATTTTATTTGGAAATCCTTTTGATTGGATTATTTTTATAAGCCTGTTGGGATTTACTTGGTTTAATCTGACTGTGCATCTAAAAATAAGGAAATGACCACTTTTCTTTTTGAATACCAATACCTGACCCAGGTATCTAGTAAAAGAACTATTTGATTGGAAAAACCAGGACCACTACCACTTCATTGCAAGGAAGTAAGCGGCCAATTACAACTGAGGAAAAGTCATGAAGAAGGGGATGACAGCAACAAGGAACACCAATGGTTGTATTGAACGGATGATTCTCTACTAATTTAGAGCAGGAAGGCGGCTCGGCATTCAGGAAATGGCAGGTTTGCTTGAGGAGGTTGATGAGGATCAGAGATCAATGAAAATGAGTGAGAAATGATGAATGAGAAATGATCTGAACAGAATTAAGGTCAGCAATCAAAATGGGTATTGGATCACCAATCACTGGTTCATGCTGATTAATATTTCATCAAGGGGCTTGATCCAGAAGCAATGATTGTGGAGGTTGTTGATGTTGAGTGTTATTGTTGTAGAGTGCAATTGATGAGAAGGAGATGAAAGAAGGAAAGAATGAGAGGGACTTCCATGAGGTGGGAACACCAATGGTCACAGTCACATTTTCCAGACCAAGCGTGTTTTCCCTATCTGGAGTATGAGCACTGGGTGAAGACCCAAGTCAGTTCCAACATCTAGGTCCAAAGTGGAATCTTCAGTGACAAAACCAGTCCAGCCACCACAATTTTTAGCTGGTAGTTCTCCTGTCTTGGAAGCCCAGTCCATAAATTTATTTGCCAGTATTATCTCAAGAATTTTCCCCAGTTTGTTGAGCAGGGAAATCATTCTGTACTAACTGGGTGATGTGTGGTCAGGTTTTTTTGCTTTGAAAATGATTTTGGTGGTGGCTAGCTTCCAGAAATTTGGAAAATTTTCCGGTCTTAGAAACATACTGAAAAGGGTTAATAAGAGGTGATGGAGGGCCAGGAAGGCAATTCTTAGCATCTCATTCTGGATTTTATAATGGAATGGAAATTTCCCCTCATATAACTTGTTAATGGTACTGATTAAATCCTTCAAGTTGACATTTTCATTGACAGCTGCTTTAAAACCATCAACTTTTGGTACATCAGACAGATTTATATGTTCATGGATGGAAAATTGTCTTCTAAATTATACTTTGTATTGTTTGGCTTTACTAGTTTCTAGGGATCCATCTTCCCTCCTTAGAGGGAGAAAGTTTCTTCTGGAAACTGGCCTGGTTTGTTTGCAAGATTTGAAGGCAAGTTTATGATTAGATTTTATGGGGAAATTTATCCAGTGGTCCATCTTCATTTTCCTGATGGTGCTATGGAAGGATTAATTACATGATTTATAGCATGAAGAGGCTTCTTCTTCTTTAGCAAGGATCATCCACTGGTGCGGATCATTCTTCATTATGGGTTTGAGATTGTCTTTTTCTCACAATTATTTGGAGAAAGTTCTATTTTCTCTAGCACCATGAAAATCAATAATCACTTGATTAAAAATGACATACCTGAGGAAAAATGGTCCCTTTGTGCCCTGTTATGTCACTTTTAATCAGTTTATCATTTTTTTAAAGGGGGATGATAAATTCACAACTCCAGTCGTGTGGGAGTTGTGTAGGGCCCCACACAACCTGTGGGAGTTGTGTAGGGCCCCACACAACCTGTTGGAGTCGTTTAGGGCCCCTCAATGCATGGGTTCTCATACACTACTCCAAAGGGTTGTTTCAAACACGTGCACCCCTTGGGGGGCATATACCCCCCATAATGGTCAGTTTTGATTTTTGTACCCCTGTACACAACCATTTAGACCTGTGTATGGGGGTATACAACCCCCCCAGGGTTATTAAAGAATTTAGTTATTTTTATTTTTTTTCTATTTTCTATTTTCTATTTTCTATTTTCTATTTTATATTTTATATTTTGTATTTTATATTTTTGTGTTTTTTAAACCAAAAAAATCAACATTTTTTGATTTTTTTGTTGATTTCTGTTTTTTTGTTATTTATTTTATTTTAGTTTTTTTAAGCCTGCAATTCTTTTATTTTTTTGGCACGGAACACAACTAGATTTGAGTTATGTACAAACTGACACAACCCATTTGAGCTGTGTAGCATGCCACACGGCCCATTTGAGCCGTGTAGCCTGCCACACAACCCATTTGAGCCGTGTAGCATTCCACACGGCCAATTTGAGTTGTGTAGCGTTCCACACGGCGCATTTTAGTCGTTTAGCGTGCCAAACGGCCCATTTGAGTTGTGTAGCATTCCACACGGCCCATTTGAGTTGTGTAAACAACTCCACACAGCCAATTTGAGTTGTCTACACAACTCAAAGAGTTGTGAATTTGACATTACCCTTTTCTAAATGCTTTGGCAATATTTGTAAGCATTTTCTGAGTATTGGTTAGGGAACTAGTGAGCGTGGGTGAAAAAATATTCAAATAATCACCCATCCTGACCTCCTTGGCTATTGAATCAAATTTATTGATAGCTTTGCTTGGATCTGGTTTCCTCCAATTTGGTTGCACCCAAAAATCTCACCCTGGTGACATTATGGATATAAAAACTTCTTTGGGTCCTGGTTATCCAACCCATAGTTCTCCTCAGAGATTCTGAAATTTCCAAGAATTTAGGATCATTTAAAATTTCACCAAATCACGTTGATAGTGGTGCCTCTAACCTTGGATGTATAACAATTTGGTAAATTGTATAGAAAGGGAAGTTGGAAGCAACCCTTTCCAAAAAGGTTGATAAGAATACTGGCCTCCTTGTGTGAGGATTTGTGGCCCACTGGATTCCACATTTGGTGATGAAGATTTGCATCCATGAATATGCAGGTGGGGTATTTTATACTATAATTTTTTGATAGTTACTTCTTCAAGTCCTTCAGACCTGGATTGGGGCTATTTGCCTCACATAAATTTTTCAAATTGATGTAATTCAAATTGGAATCTGGGACATGTAAGCCTAGAACATGCTTAGAATTGTCTGAAAATTGAATTAGCTGGGAGGAGGGAATGGTTTTGAAACATAGATGCAGCCTTTGTTCTGATTCATCCATTTTTACAGGATATGGCCAGAACTCATGAAAAGTTGCCAATCCACATGTGTTGGTGGTGAAACAATTTAGGGTTTGTACCATGGTTCTTGGATTGAGGGGATTGATGAGGTGAAAATGTGATGGAGGAGGTCTATTTGATTTCCTTGGAGAGATGCCAGTTTAACTTGGTTCAAGAGATTCTTTTGTTGGTGAGATCCTCCTCCATTTAGCACAAAGTTTCAAAATCTACAAGGGTTCTGGATGTGATAAAAGAAGGCAGGAAATCAGTATATTTGTTGTATTTTATTCTATTCAACATTGGGATAGAATATTTGCAGGTTTCTTTGACAGGGTCAAAACTCTTTTTTATGATAAAATAAAACTTAGAAATTATTGATGGACATGTTTTATTACTTCTTATTTATTCTGGATTCCTTCCCAAAATCAAATGAATTCTCTCATTTTCTCTGAAACATTGGGCAATCTTGGTCATGTGGTCTTCATTCAATTGGCTGCACCTAGGTATTTTCTGGCACCACATTTGAAAATTCCCCATTGTGTGGCATTTCAAGCACTGTGCAGGTTATGGTTTAAGGGAGCTTCATCTGTGGTGGTTGTAATCTATTACTATTGCTTTATGTCTTACCTAATCAGCTAAATCTTTATTAGAAAAGGAAAATGAAACTGAGACTGCTTTCTTGGCTGTGTGCATTTTATCCAACAGACATCTCATTTGGGCCAGGTCTTCATTTTTAAAATTATTTGTTGTGGCAATATTGGACTTTTATTTTGGAATTAGGATCAAATTCTTTGGTGATTCCATGTTCCAAGACCAACAAAGTGCTTGGGGTAGCCTCCAAGTCTTTTGGTACCTATTTGGACCAGAGAACTTTTTTTTGCCATCAACCACCTTGGGTGTATTTCATTTTTAGTATAGAAGACTGAATCACCAGATCTCATCACATTTTCTTCTGTAAGTGTGACAAGATCCCCTTGAACTCTTGCATTCATCCTGACCAACACTTGTACAAAACACTTCTTTGGTGTTTTGCTGATTTGGTATTGAGTTGGTTGGAGTGTATGACCCCACAACTGGGTCTCAAAATTATCAGGTCCTATTTTTTTGTGATATCATTGATGGTCTGGCAAACAAAAGTGTGGTTTTGAATGCAGAAAATGGTTTTAGTAAAGGTTTTACAGGAAATTTACGATCCCCATTGGGAGGAACATCCAATTGATGTATTGCAACCATAGATCTCATCTGATCAGCAATCAGTTTCATTTTTTTCACATTTTTTATCTGCCTCATACAACTCCGCCTTGATTCTAATTAAGGTCTAAATTATTTTGATCATTGTATTTGTTAGAATAAAAGGGCAAAAGGCCAGTAAGTAAAGATGGGTGAATGGTTTTTAATCTTATGAAGCAAAGGGCAGCGTACCAGGAGGTTCAGAAGAGGGAGCACTCTGATTGGAAATACGCAAGAACTGATGGTGTTTATTTCTTAGTCTTGTGTGGTCTTATATACATACAACTTCCTGATTCTTAACAGGGCAAAAAGTGGTTTTACTGATCAGATAAAGTATGCATAAATGAATAGACAATGAATAGAACAACCGGTTAAAGTCTTAACCAAAATCATAACTAGCAGAGAAGATAAAGAAGATCAGTAAAGTCACAGAAAACTGACTGGGTCTTAAGCGACTGGGTCTACAAGCCTCTTGGGTCTTTTATGCCTCTTGATTTTAATGATAAATACTAGAAATCCTTCATAATCATCTAAGAGTGTTCTTAATCCTCCTAGTCTGGATACAAGCAATGGAAAAGGTGTACTTCATGAATGTCTTGACCTGGGGATACTGAGCTAAATAAGAACATGAGAAGAGAGCATTGATCCAGGGTCTAGCTCAAGGATATGATCTTAATAAAAGGATTTCTATGGCTTCTTGATCCTTCTTGTCCTGCATCTCTTAAGTACACTAGGAATAAATGACAGGTTTTATTTAATTTAATGTGTATTTTAATGAAAGAAAAATTAAGTATGAGCAGAAATAATAGAATTCCAACAGTCTTTTTGATTAGCAGATCACCATCACCACAAAAAAATCTGATGGAACCTTCCAGCAAGTTTCATCAAGTATTTCAGGCCAAATGCATGACCCAGCTCTTGGAAAGCTCCAAAAAAGCTCAAGTCAAGATTTAACCAAGCTCAACTGCACATTCACTGCAAACCCAAAAAATGATTGAAGAATGGAGATAGCTTCAACTATAGATTGGAGAGAGCTTTGACTAGAAATTCCTTTAGGGAACTTGCCTGAAAGTTGCATCAAATATTTCATGGTGAATTGGCATTGTAGTTCTCAGAGTCAGAGATCATTCTGGTCACAAAGACAGCCAAACCAATGGTTCCACTAGTTTTTGTGTAATTCTTCTCTTTGTTTAAAGATGTATTGTTTTTGAGATCCAGTTTTGAAGTCAATATTCCCATCATCCTAGGTGTGTCAGGGGGCAGAAAGTGGCCAAGCAGCCAGGTGTAGATTTTTTCTTGAGGAACCAAGTTTTTTGCTTTTAAAAAAAGGCAGTTGAGGTGTTTGTAAGGGGTTTTTGGTGGTTTGGACAATGATCCAATTTTGCATCTTACCTACAGCATTGTAAACCAGATTTTTATTATGGTAGATTTTTACATTTTGCATGGACCTCTTTGGATATACAAAAATCCTAAGAGCATCTCCAATTTTCTTTGTAAACCTGCTTGTTAGGTAAGCTTACCAACAATTTTAAGAATTTTGAAAAAATAGAAAGCGTCATAATTATGGTTCATTTTCCATAAAGTTACCAGAATTTATCAAGCTAGCCAGCTACCCCCTTCAAAATCTCTTCCTTATCCTATATTCCACCAACATGTCATATACATGCATCACCCCCATATCCCCTTCCACCATCCAAGCTTTGATATAATCCACACTGTCATCACATTGCAATATACCCTTTGGACCTCCCCCCAGCCCCAGCTCTGATACTGCCCATCCTTCCAACTCCCTCCCTCCTTGATTTCAATCCCCATATTGCCCCCATTCCAATCTGATATTGTCACAATCACTTGACATGAACCCAACCAGCCTGCCATCTAGCGTGGAAACCAATACTAATGAGAATTAAAAGAAACAAGCCCCCAACTGGACCCCTTGAGAAGAGGAGAAGCTTGCTTGATCTTGGATCCATGTCAGAAAAAAACAGGAATTGGCCACAAATCAAACCAGCATCACTTTCTTCAAGAGAGTTGAGGAAGAATTAAATATCTAAAGAAAAGGAACTTCCAGTGATTTGGAGTTTATCTGGACAAGTTAAGCTTATTTTTCTATTTATCTATCCCTATACTTGGTCCAAGAATTCCCCATCATTTTACTTTTTGAAATATAGATGGGCCAAAATCAAATCAGCAACATTGAATATTTTGGCCATCTATCATGCAATTGAAAAATTTCCACCAAGTGGATCAAATCCAATGGACTTTATGCATCAAGAAAAGGATTATTATCAACAAAAATAAAATTGAAAACCCTTTGAGGCTTAAGATTCCTGGAAAATCTTCCAACACCATCCCAAATGGATTGGGTAACCCACCTCAATTTATAGCTACAGCAAATCAAATATCCCAGCCAGCTGAATCCCATCATTTCCCTTCATCAAGAGGGTTTTAAGGCTAAAAAAAATTTATGCTTTTACTCAGAACCAATTAATAATATGGAAAAGAATCAGCAAAGAAAATAGATATCCTGATTTTTAAAAAAATAAGATATCAACAGAACAATTTGGAAGAGAAGATGCATTATCTGGAATGCAAAAAGGCAGATATGAAGGTTGCAATGGGCAAGTTGACTGTGATTTTATCATCTGAAGAAGGGTGTCCTTGTGAGGGAAGTGAAGATATTTTGGTTATGTTGAAGCAAAATTTCTGAGATGAACTTGAAGGGTGATTGAATAAATACACATATATATATCCAAGTACCCCAATCATATACATATATGCTTCTTTCCTCCCTCAAATTTGTCTGTACCTTGTTTTCTTTTAGTCTTTATGTTTTTTCAAATCTATACTCTCTGGAATCATGAAATGGAAAATTATGACGTGAAGTATATGTATTTATTTCTGATTGGAAAAAAAACACAATGGCAAGAAAATTTTGATAAATTTAAAATAATCAATCATCAATTCCCTGCTTCATTCAATTTTAAATCTATGAAAAATTGATGAGTTTTTAATTAATTCTTGAATCATGAAGGCTTGAAGAATTTTTACTAAGAGATTAAGTGTATGAAATAAAGAAGGATCATGATTATTTGAGGAGATATTATTTCTGGTATCACCACAAGTGTTATAATTAAAAAAAGGATCACAGGGAGGCCTTTACTCCACAAATATTTTATGAAGAATTATACAGCACTTCATAATGTTTAATATATCTTCTTGGAACCAAATTCTACTGGGTTGAGAAATTGTTCCAAATAAACATTTCAAAATCCAAATCCTCTTTATGTGTTGTTTCTGTCTGCTTCTTGAACTTTTTTGACAATTTTGCATGCAGGATCTTGAGGAACTATTTATTATTTCACAAAAACAGGTCATTTTGGATATATTCCATCAGCAAAATAGTATCCATAGGTATATTGATTATTGTTGATCTCAAAAGATAAATTTGATACCAGTGCCTTCAAAAATTAACCAAACCATACCTTAAATAAGTCAGAAAAACAAGAAGGAAATTGAATAAAATCATGAAAAACCATACTGGTGATAAATTAATTAAATATGTGATTATTGGTGAGTATTTTGATGTCATTTCAAGTCCAGGGTGAGCCAAAAAAACAGTGCCACATTATTAAATTTAATAATTCTACTGTTTCTAAAATCATTTTTGGAGATCTTTCTTTTCCTCAAAACTTACCATACAAAGCTTGAGGGAAATTTTTCCAGCCCCAATGCATTCCATCAATTTTACTACAACATCCAGGGAACCCATATTCTTCATATTAATTCATCATAACCAAAAGCTCTTCATCTGTTGGACCTCCGAGGAATTCCCCCTCAAAGAAAGACATAATAGGGCGTATCAAAGTTAGCAAACCCGCCATTAGAAACCCGCCATTTTTTTTGACTTAACCCACCATTTTTAATGGCGGGTTTCTGAAATACACATACCCCCTAACTGGTGTATTTCAAAATGGCGTGTTTCATGAAAATGGCGGATTTCAATCATGAAACACGCCATTAAATCCGCCATTTATGCATCATCATCCATCCACCATCCATCACATCAAAAACACCCATCCACATCAGCAAATCCATACCGGTCCCATATCCATCGCATCACACACATCTCTATTGTTTTTCACATACCTTCACGTACCCATCTTCACACAAATCCCATCATCATCTCATCACCCCACATCACTCACCACCTTTCTCAACATTTCCAATCAAACATCCCGCCAGCAAGTTGAAAATGAAAAAAAGCTGACTGAACTTTTGCTACTGTTTGACTCCCATTCAGACTCTGATTCAGACTCCGATTTGGAATCAACTTGGTTAGCTTTGAATTCTCTGTTGGCAAAGCAATACATGGTTCCAAGAATACACACTCTCCATAAACCTATGTATGAAAGGCAAAAGCTTCATCTCATCCCTGAGTTAAGCTTCCAGCAACTGTTCCGAACTTTGTTGCCTTCTTTCATGAAACTTTTGGCAATGATTGAAGACCACCACATCTTCCAGAACAATTCTTGCAATCCTCAACGCGATCCAGCCATCCAACTTGCCGTTGCTCTTTTTAGATTGGGGTCAAATGGAAATGGAGCAGCAATCCATCAATTGGATAATCTATTCTCAGTCAGTTACGGAAGCATTGACTTATACACCAAAAGAGTCATGATTGCTATCCTATCTTTCCGTAGCTTGGTCCTTTCATGGCCAACCAAAGAAGAACGCAAGGAGATATCTCAAGTAATGGAGACAGAAGGCTTTCCTGGTTGCATTGGTTTTGTTGATGGAACCACCATCCCCTTGAGTCAAAAACCCAACCTAGATGGCAACCACTATTTTGATTGTAAAAAAAGGCAATTGATTCATTTCTTTTCCAATCGCTATGATAAAACTTTGGATCACACACTGACCAAATATGTTCCATCTCTTTGTTTAGATACTCCGTGGAACTACAACTTGTTCGCAATAACAACAAGAAGTTCATCTCCCTCCATGCTGGCCTTCCAGGTTCTTGTCATGATTCATATGTATTCAATTGGATGCGGATTGCCCAACAACCAGAGATCTACTTTGACCATGATCAATACCTTCTGGCCGATTTGGCTTATGCTAGTGGGAAATATGTAGTTCCAGCATACCGGAATGTTTCGTCCAATGATCAAGGAAAAACCAATTTTAACTATCATCTTGCCCAATCACGAGTTCGGATTGAGCATGCCATAGGAATTCTGAAAGGAAGATGGGCCAGCTTAAGGGAGATGCGAAACCAGCTCCAATGTTCCAAAGATATGAGGTTCCTCATCAACTGGATTATCACTTGTGTAATCCTTCACAACCTTTTGGCCAACATCAAAGATGAATGGGACGAAATATTCCAAGATGATATTCCTGATCCGCCTCAAGTCATCCCTGTCTCATCTGGTCCCTCATCTTCTTCTATGAGAGAGAGGATTCTTACTCTCACCCTTGCTCGCTTTGATGAGTAATTTTTGATTTTGAAATTGGTAAAAATTCCCTTCACCGTATTTTTTTGGTTTTGGTTGTTCACCCAAGATTCATAGGCTGAGTTTTTTTTTTATTTTTTTTTTAGTGGACTTGAATCCAAAAACACCTCCACCTCAAAACCTGCCACTCACCAAATGCCACCCCCCTCCCCCTCACCACTCAACCCCTTCAACCTCACCCCACTCACTCACCGGTCAAACCCTGCCTCCTCCTCACCAAACCACCTCACTCATCACCACCACCTCTCTCACCTCACTCACTGAATCCCCTCCTCCTAATCCTGGTAAGCCCCTTCCACCCTCTTCCTTCTCCTTCCCCTCACCAGTTGCTGATCCTTTGATCATTCAACCTTTAGTCCCCCCCTGGATCCACCCCACTCACTCACCGGTCAAACCCTGCCTCCTCCTCACCAAACCACCTCACTCATCACCACCACCTCATCTCACCTCACTCACTGAATCCCCTCCTCCTAATCCCGGTAAGCCCCCTTCACGCTCTTCCTCTTTCTTCCCCTCACCAGTTGCTGATCCTTTGATCATTCAACCTGTAGTCCCCCCCTGGATCCCTTGGTCAATCCCTCAAGGTCAATCCCTCAAGGTGAGCCCCTCCCCTCCTCCAATTTCTCCTCTCATTGATCAAGCAATCGATTGCTCAATCAATTTGCAATTGATCGGCCATTGATTTCTCAATCAATTGCCAATCGATCGCTTGATCGATTCGCAATTGATTGCGTGATCAATTGCCAATCAATTGCCCAATCGATTCGCAATCGATTGGGCAATCAATTCGCAATTGATGGGTTTATTGATTGCAAATCGATCGCTCAATCAATTCGCAATTGATTCACAATTGATTGAGCAATTGATTCGCAATCAATTGGGCAATTGATTCGCAATCAATTGGGCAATTGATTCGCAATCAATTGGGCAATTGATTCGCAATCAATTGGGCAATTGATTCGCAATCAATTGGGCAATCAATTCGCAATCAATGGGTTGATTGACTGCAAATCAATCGCTCAATCGATTTGCAATCAATCGGCAATCGATCGCTCAATCAATTCGCAATCAATTGGCAATTGATTGCCCAATCAATTGGCAATCGATCGAGCAATCAATTCGCAATTGATTGGCCAATCGATGCAGGGTTTTTGTAGGGTACAGGAACTGACTTCCCCGTTGTTTTTTTTTTTTTTTTTTTTTTTTTTTTTTTAGGTTTTTGAACTCGGCCAGAACACATTCTTTCAAGTCTTACGCCAACCAAGCTATGTCCTGGGACAGTCTGGTTTGCCTAGTATGATGCCGGCTGCGGCTCCTCATCATTACCACTCCTCCCCATCTAATTCTATTCTTTTGATATCTATTGATTCCTTCACTGGCCACCAAACTCAAAATGTTATACATCCATCCAAATTTCACCTTGATCCTCACCTCGGGTGCAGCAAGTGCCTGGGAGGGAGAAAGATGGAAGGAGATGGTATGAAAAACATAAAGAGAGGTGGAAAGCAGAGGAATCGTTGATTTTCATCTCTTTTTTATTTTTTTAATCCCACCGTTTCCATAATGAGAACGTTGCTAACATTTTTTTTTTTATTTGTTTGACCGGTCTTTTTGTTTTTCCAACCCCTTTTTTGATATCAATTTCTTCAATGCCTACCAAACTCAAAATGTTATACATCCATTCAAATTTCACCTTGATCCTCACCTTGGGTGCAGCAAGTGCCTGGGAGGGAGAAAGATGGAAGGAGATGGTATGAAAAACATAAAGAGAGGTGGCAAGCAGAGGAATTGTAGAAAAAGGAGGGCTCAAATGAGGGATTCGGAAATTTCTTTGGAAGTGACTGACAACTTGATCAAGGAAAAGTTTGCCTGGTCTAGACGAAAGCTATGCCCTTTGGATCTGTACCCTGATATCATGGCTGAAAAGAAAAACAACCCTCAAAAACCCACCCAGGAAGAATTTAAGCAAGCAAAACAGACAATTGGGGCTTTCCACTTCTTCCACCATGGAAAAGTTATTGTTCTTGACCAATCTGATCACCATGCTCTTGTTGCCATCATTGAATTTGTGCCTTTGGATTGACTATCTGAGCAAGATAAGAAAGATATCAACTTTGTGACAACATTCCTTCACAGTTCAAAAAAATTTGTCAACCCGGTTGGTCCCTCAAGATCTTGGGGTGGAAAAATGTGGGCAATTGGTTGGCAAAAATTTATGAACCCTTTGGAGTTATTCGGATGTTATGTGAAGAAATCATCCATTAGATCTTCTCCTCAAGAGTACGCTGTCCTCAACTTGAAGGCCGACAAAGTATCCCGAATTTTAGGACAAATGTTTTGTAATTTGGCCAAACTTGCCTTTGAATCAAACCATGATACCATGAAGGACAGCAACATCCCCTCTTTCTCTTTGTTGGAATTTGGTTCCAAGCCTACACCTTTTGATTGCTCCCCACACCTCAATTTCACCTTGTATTCTTTTTACAATTCTCCTCATATTGAGAAAGGAAACATCTCTGGCTATTCCTTTTTACTTGTGGTCCCAACCAAAAAATCAAATGGTTGACTTATTGAAGATACGGATGAATATCAAGTTTCAGATGGTCAATTTGTTTTTCCTGACCTTGGCTTTGGAATTGATTTCAAGCAAAAAGGTATAGTCAAAATGGTTTGGGCGGCTAACAAGTACAAGCACTGTACCTTTCCAGCTGTGGACACAGCAAACCATACCAGAATGGCCATGTCACTCCAAATTAATAAAAAAACTCAGAGCACTTGTAGGAACATGAAAAACAGCCAAATTTACTCTAGAGAAAAAAATATCAATAAAAACAAAAAAGATTTGTATATTGGTGGGGTTAAGAATGCTCTCAAACGTTGTTGTAGTAAAAAATAATTTGTTTTTCTTTCATCCATGCAAATATATTTACAAGCCCAGCATTTGAGTAATCTGCTGTATTTCTTCTACCAATCAACCACTGCCAATGCAAGCCAAAACTACTGATACCTTATCCTTTTTTTCATTTGCCTGTTGTTCCCTCTCCTTTTCCAGTTGCACTTGCTGCCAATCCTTCTCCTTTTCCTCTTTTTGAAACTCTAGCTCAGCTTGTCTCAACCTCCACTCAGCATCCAATTTTTGTTGATTAGCCAAAGTCTTGGCTTGCTGCTTTTGACCATCCATGGCCAGTTGGCAATCCCACTTTTGCTTTTCAAACTGAAGTTTATCTGATTCAATTTGTGATTTCACTGTTTTTTGGAGGGGAATGGCAATGAGCATGATTTTGAAAGCAAGGATATTGAATCAATCAACTTACATGAATCTCGCTTCTCCATGATTTCTTCAAAGCCCGAAAAATGGAAGTGTTTCTCCTCTTTGGATGACTTTTGGGGTTGACATTGATGGAATTGGAGGCCTTTTGCTTACCCTTGGCAGAGGAGGGTTGAGTCTGAAAGTCCTCACTAGTATTTGAAGGCGATGTGGGAGGCCCCATTGGCTTGAGTTTTTGGTCAATCAAAAATGGATGAGCCTGTTTTTTTACAATGTAAATCAGTCAGGAGCAACCAGACAGAATCAAAAACAATTTATTTCCTTACTTGAGCCAATGTTGATGGCAATGGTGATCCAGGAATAACATCCTCCTCATTGGGCAAGTTCTCCAGTTGTTCTGCCCCAGGAAGAGAGCAATCAAAAGAAGGAAGTGAGGGGTCCAAGGTTGGGATTGACTGATCAATCAATACCAAAGTAGAAGTGATTGGAGCCAATTGTGTTTGAATATCCTCCTCGTCATCAGATGGGGGCCACTCCAAGGCCAAGGTTTGATCAAGGTCCCCGTTGGTAGGCTGAGCATCCCCAGCCAAGTCCTTGGCATCAACAGAATCGGATTGTTGGGCATCAAAAGCAGCTGGGGGGGTGATGTTGGCCTTCTTTCCGAAGATTTCATCCATTTGAATATAAAAAGGACAAATGGAGTCCAACTTATCAACCACCAAGTTGATTCCTTTGGCTTTGTCCAAGTCGGTGATACCAAAGCCAGTGGAGATAGACATGGAGTGGGCCTTTTTGTACTTGGCTCAATAGTTTTTGAACCGCTCCCTCATCTGTTTGGATGACAGATCCAGCCTACCTTTTGTTTTGTTCTTGAGTTCATTGGCCATCAGGAGATAACCATTGACCTTAGAGGATTGAGGTAGGCCAACACGTGTTTTGTTGTCGGATCCAAAGCAGGCATTGTAGTTGGAGGGAATTTTCAGCCAGTTTACCAGGATGATGTGATCAGCTCTCTTGAGCTGACTTGAGCCCTTGGAAGCTGATGGGGGAGGATTGTTTGTTGTGGAGTTCCTTGGCAATGTTCTCTTGGGTGTGTTGGACTTGTGGGGGGAGGTTCGCTGAGGGGCCATTTGAAAGAGTTTGGGCTACGCAAGTGATGAGAGCGATAAAGTGATGAGAGCGATAAAGTGATGAGAGCGATAAAGTGATGAGAGCGATAAAGTGATGAGAGCGATAAAGTGATGAGAGCGATAAAGTGATGAGAGCGATAAAGTGATGAGAGTGGTGAAGTTTTGAGAGCAATAAAGTGGATGAGAGTGATCAAGTGATGAGAGCGGTTAAGTGATGAGAGTGATGAATTTTTGAGAGCAATAAAGTGGATGAGAGTGATCAAGTGATGAGAGCGGTTAAGTGATGAGAGTGATGAAGTTTTAAGAGCAATGAAGTTTTGAGAGCGATGAAGTGGATGAGAGTGATCAAGTGATGAGAGCGATAAAGTGATGAGAGTGGTCAATCAATTTTATGATGAGGGTGGGGGTAAAAAATTTTCTGATGAGGTTGGAGGTAGAAGGAGGTGGGAAGACAGGTGTGTATGACGCGGACAGGTGGTGGAAGCATTTAAATACTTTATTTGAAAAAACCCACTTATTTCAGGTTAACTTTGACACGTCTAATCTGAAATAAGTGGGTTTTTTTGATTTTTAATGGCGGGTTTGAAATGGCGGATTTGGGTTGAAACCCGCCATTAAAAAATGGTGGGTTTGGTTAACTTTGATACCCCCTAATATCATTAAAAAATCTTTTGAATTCTTATATTTCAATTTTCTTGCCAATTAAAACACATTTTTTGGTGCAGTGAGCAGAAAATACATAAGCAAATTGAAACATTGAAGCGTTAATTTCCTGATGAGGATAAAGATAAATTTATCCACAAAAGTCCTGAAAAAAATGAAATACAATAAAAATTTCAAATAATTATATTTCAATATTCATTTCTTTCTAAAACAATGTAATGTATTTTTTGGTCAGTAGGTTTGATTTAATTAACACTCTTTGGGTCCAATAGAAACCATGAGTGCCTAAATCCATTACTAGTCTTTGGAAGGTAACCTTGCTCATTCTGAATCTTCTTTAAAAAATGCAGCTGCTTTATCTTTCATCTGGATCAAAATAATCATCAATGAGATTCAGATGGCCTTGAACACAGTTACAATTGATAAGTTTTTGTTTGGAGTTATTCATTTGAAACATTTCAATTTTATGAATTTTATCTTTAAATTCAAGGAAGAATTTTCAAAATTAAAAATGGGTGTGGAATGGGAAGTCTTTTTTAAGGTTGAGGAAGGGAGCCATCTTGATTTTAGACTTGTGGTAGATGGTAGGTTGGTGGTTGGAGGCTGAAAGGTTGGGTGTGGTGGAATGGAGTTGATGCTTGATTTTTGAAAATTTTGAGTTTCAAAAATGAAGCTGAATTTCAAGAGAAGAGTTTGAAAATGGAGGGACCTAGCTAGAAACCCACTGAAGTGGAATTCAATTGTATTTTTTGGGTCTTTAGCTAGCTTCTGCTGCCATATGGAGTGGAAAATTGCAAAAATTTCACAATAAATGGCTTGCTATCTTTTTTTTTTTGGCTAGTGAGTTTCCACCCAATGAGCCAATCTCTCTAACAATTGGTGATGCTCTAAATACATTCAAAGTTTTGGGAGGAATCTTTGAGCATGGGAAATGGAAATGGCCTTTTTTGCCTGAATAATTAAGATAAATCTATAAATATGAAAGATTGAAAAATTTCACGCACCTTTCCTGGCACCAAGGCCCTTGGGTTTGTGTTCATTCATCAACATGTTCTTAGATGCACCTCTTGCATCCAGTTCAATCCACTTTTATTTTTTTCCCATCTGCTTTTTTTTAGTCTGCTTTTTTTTCTGGTCTGCTTTTTTTCCCAGTCTGCTTTTCTTTTCCAATCCACTTTTTGTTTCTAATCTTCTTTTTTTAGAAAAGATTCACAGAAAACTGATGTGTGTACATAAATTGTAAGTTTTCATACTTTTCAAAAATTTCTTTGTTTGTATGTAATGTTTTTGTGATGTATGTACAAATTTAAGTTTGTGGTGACTTCTTTTTAAAAATTTTAAAATAACCCATTTTATGTATATATTAGGTTTCTTTTTTAATATCACACAAATCAAAGGCCAAAATATGTAACAGGGTCAACAAATGTAAAAAGGGCAGGAGATTTAAAAACATTTGAAAGACATTCAATGAACACTAATTCCTCAGTTGGTTCAAGGTTTTTTTTGGAACATTGAACATTTATATAAACCCCCCTTTGATCCAACTTTGATTTGATGTACTTCCTCCTCAACCCAGGAATTAAAAAACTTGATTTTATTTTCACTTATAAATTTCATAAGGCTTCTACTCATGTACATTCAGACACAAAATGAGAAACTTTCCAAATTCATCACATAGAAGGTCCTCCTCCCCTTACTTTGTGGTTCCAAATTTGCTACACCAAACACATTCCAATACCCTTCTTCATGGTGCCCATCACCATCATATTGCAAAATTTGCTTTTCAGTATGGTCCAAATCAATCCATCAGGCTTGCTGATCCATCCTCACAAAATATGGATCAAATAATTAAAAACCTAAAAATAGGAGGCAAAATACCTGCAATATGGCTGTAAGGTAAGGTATTTTCTGGTTTTTTTTTCTGATTATGAAAGTAAAGCTTTTCTTTTTGATTTTTATTACTCAATTGACCCATAGAGATTTCATGATCAGGCACTCAGATGGCTCCTTGAGGAGAATTAGTCAACTGAGAAAATTTTATGACTCTCTGCATTATTTTATTTTTCATCCTTATGTTGAATTGGGTTGGTTTCCAGATTTGAAAGAAAAAGCAGGCAAGAATAGGGTCACTTTCATAAATTATTATTCAAATTTTATGGCATTTCTTCATTCTTATTTTTCATCTTTGCACTTTGGTGGTTGTCTTTCCAAACAATATTTTGTTGAAAAATAAATAAAAATTTGGACAGAGACATGATCCTATATTTTTCATCATGAAAATAATCAAAGGGTTGAGCAGCTTCATGGTGATGTGGATTCCATCAGAAATGGTGTTGAGATGGTCCAGGGAAAAGGTAAACATTTTTTCTATTCCTTATACAAATTTCAGAGTGCCTTGGCCAATGAGCCAAGGAATTTGAAATTCATTGTTTATAATTTAATTCATTATGGAATCAAAGATAAAAAATCTCTCACAAATCAATTATTAAGATCCATAACCACTATCATATTTTAAAATAGTGTAAAAAGTTTTGAAGAATCTTCTACTGATCTTCCAAGACTTGATAGATCATTGGAGGAAACAAGGAAAAACAGGAACTTGATACTTGAGGAAGAAAAGAATGCTGTTATAAATCAATCAGATGTGAAAAAAACTCTCTTATGAGTCATAGACAGAGGTAAATATTTGATCTGATAATGAATGCATGAAATTTTGCTCAACCCTCTTACTTTTTTCTTGATGGACTTGGTGGGTCTTGAAAAACTACCTATATAAATGAAACATCTCTCTCATGAATCATAGACAGAAGAAAATCTTTGATATCATAATAAATGCATGCAATTTTTCTCAACCATCTTAATTCTTTATTTATGGACCTGCTGGGTCTGGAAAAAATCTCTATATAAATGCTTGCTATCTTCTATCAGATCATCTGGAAGAATAGCTATGGCATGTGCTGGTAGGGGGATAGATTCCTTGAATATACCAAATGGAAGAACAGCGCGTATCACCTTTGGAATTCTCATGAGGTTGAATCACTCATCTGTATGAGGAATATCAAATAATTCTCAAAAGGGTGAAGCTCTCAAATAGGCTTCTTTGATAATCTGGTACAAAGAACCTATGACTCATGGGCATGCTCTTAAGTTGTTTTACAGGCTACTTCAAGACCTTATTTATTTCAGCCTATGCTTTTGAGGAAAGGATACAGTCCTTGGTAGTGACTTAAGTTAAATTCCACCTGTGTTTCACAAAGTTATACTTACCCAAATTGTTGATGAAATTTTTTCTAATTCTTCTTTCTGGAGACATTTCCAAGGTTTGCACTTTACTTGAAATATGCATGCTGCAGGGGATCCTGATTACCAGAATTTCTTATTCAATCTTGGAGATGGTCTGAATAATGTACAGTGGGTAGACAAAATTAATGGGAATGTTAATACTAAATCAGCTGCTGTAGTCCCAAGTACTTGTTTCAAGATAAATTCAACACCCCAAAAAAGAATTCAATAATTTCAATTGATATGTTTGCATAGCTTTGCATCTGTTGTTTCATAACAAAAATATTAAAATTTTTGTGAAATTTAATTCAAAATTCATAAAACAAAAATCAAAACAGTAAAAATACTTGGGAAAACAGGGTCTAGCAATAAAAAAACTGAAAAATTTTGTTGCATCAAAATTCCTTCTCATTGAATACATCTCAAATCAAGATGAAAAGGAACACATTAGATAAAGAAACAGTCTATATTGGTTGATTTTACATTTTTTTAATTCAAAGTTTGATACAGGTTGACTTCTTGACATTCAGGTTGAGTTCTGATCAACTAGCTGAGATGGACATGTTGCAATTCTTAAAAACCACTTGGATAAGCCCCTTGACTGGTAAATTTTCTTATTGTTCATTTATTCCTATCTCTGCAGGATTTTTGGTGTCCTTGCAAGGTTTGGGGGCAGATTTTTTATTTTTTGGTTTGAGAGGAAGATCTTCAAATTGTTTTACAATCCATTTGAACAAGCGCAATTTTCCAAGGTTTTGATCAGTTGAAGCCCTGGATCAAAAGGATGGAACAATTTTCAGAAAAAAATGAATTTCAAGCAAAAAAGAAGAAAAAATAAAGAGTGAAATCAGCATATGAAATTTTAAAAAAGTTACTCACCAACACTTTTTTTGTGATAAATCATTAAAAATTGGATGGAAATGGAAAAACTGAGACAATGATGTTGTTAACCATGGTCAACCTTTTGAGGTAGCCCAACGGTGGAAGGGTCAAGATGAACCATGATGCTTTTTGGGCTTGATCTAGATTGTTTGCAGTGCCTGGGTGTGTTTGCTTTGACAAACAGTCCCAAAGCTGTGGTCTACCCACTGTACAGGGTTCAAACAAAATTCTGCTTCCTGAAAAAATGGTAATTCACGGCTATTTTGAAGATAAATCTTTTCATAGATTAATCAAGAAAAGTTTTCCAAAATTTCAGCATTGCTACCTCAAAAACAGGTATCCAATGGACTGTGTTATTTCATTTTTCAAAAATAGATTGCTACTTGATTCTCTTCCTGAAAATTGATAAAACCAATCTATGAAGACTTATTACAGCCATGACTCTGTTGAAGATGATACTCAAAATCTATACCCACAAGAGTTTCTCAATGCATTATTTCTTCCCAAATTTCCTCCTCATAGCTTGACTCTGAAAGTTGGCACCCCTATAATAATTTTGGAGAACATGGACTGTAAAATTGGACTTTGCAATGGAACTTCCTTGATTTTTGTCAGATTGGGATGCAATGTTATAGTTTCCAAGATTGCACCTGGTGATCCAATAGGAAGGCTGGTGGCCATTTCCTGCGTCCCCTTGGTTACTAGCCCTGATGAAAATGGCCTCCCTCTCAAGATGATTTTCAAACAGTTTCCAGTATATTTGACTTTCTCATTAAAAACAAACAAATTTAAATGTGATATAATTTCAAATTTTGGTCTTTATCTGAAAAAGAAACTGATAAAAAAAATTAGGCTGAGGTTTTAAATGCTATACATCCCAGAAATGATGCATTTGCGATGTATATTGTGTTTGATTCACTCCTATTCAATAAATTGACTTGTAGTTTTTAGCTTAACCATGACTTAATTCTGAATTAAAAATTGTTTTTATTTTTTACACTTTTCCAATCAAACCACATTTTATTTCCAATCAAATTAATTATCAAATTTCAATCAGTCCCTAAATTTGGGGGCAATACTCTAGTACATAAATATGTACAATGGATATTCCTTGTGTGAAAATTAGATGTCCCAAGCATCCACATATTAATAAATAAGTTCAGGTACATCACTACACCCCATCATCTTTTTTTCTTTGGGATAGTTTAGATTATTGACTTCTGAATACCACCTCTTTTTTTTCTTTTTTTTTATAGTGGGAATTTGCATTTTTCATGGACCACTTTGGATATGCAAGATGTCAAAGATGAGATATAACAAGCCTAGGGGGCCTAACATTCTGCCCTGTTTCTTATCTACAAATTCATATGGCAATGAGCAAGGGAGAGAAAAGGAAAAAAGAAGAAAGAAGCAGATAAGGAAAAAGGAAGGATAACAGCAGTACAGATGGAGATAGGGGTACAATTATCATATCATGGAGGAACTGGGTGCATCAATTGAAGGTTCAAGAGTCTGGGGCTGGAGGGACGGGGGCCGTGGTTGTTTGCGGTGTTCTTCCTCTTGCTCCACAAAGCTGCCAAAGCAATCAATTGAGCAGATAAATAATTCCAGAATTGGCCAGGTATTTGGATTCTTCAGGGTGAAGCCTAGGTTGTTGGGGTTGTAAAAGATCTTCCCTTTTCTGAAGTTCCTCTTAAGAGACCTCCTTTGCTGTGTGTAAGCCGGGCAGAGATGAAAGAGGTGAGCTACAGTTTCCTTTTGATAGTAGCATTTGGGGCAAGAGGGGTCAGTTACTTTCCTAATGCGGAATAGGTATCCATTTAGAGGGCAGAAGCCTGATGCCAGCTGAATTGGTATTGCGGATACCCTGATTCCAATCCCATTAAGTCTACTTTTTAATTGGCAGCCTGGAGTGATTGTACCATTGAGGATGGTTTGTCTGCCTTGGTGAGATTGCTGTGGAAGGGGAAGGAGAGGGGTTTTCCTGCAGTCACCTCTGTTTTTGCCTTTCTGTCTTCTAGTTTGTTCCCCCAGATGCTGGAGTGACCAGGGCACCATACCAAGTTGATCTGTGCATTCAAATCGATGTTGGACCAAATTCTCATCAGTTCCCCGTACAAGTATTGGCCTGGTTTTGCTGCCAGGGGGTTCATCATTCTTTGGACTACCCCCTGGTTGTCAGTAAATATGTAAAAGAAATCAAATGCTTTCCAATCCAAGCTTGCAATTAGCTTGAAAGCCGCCAAGAGTCCTAATATTTTGCACTTGTGGTTTGAATGTAGGGTTTTCTTTCCTGTGGACAGAAGGAGAGAGTGGTCAGTGTTTAAGCAGATAGCCGCCGCTCCACCACCTTTTTTGGAATCATAAGAGCCATCCGTAAACAATAAAGCTTCCCAGGGTGTAGTGTTGTCAATGATTTTTTGTAAGATGGAGAGTGCTTCCTCTTTTGGTGCGTTTAAGTTCAGATAGCGTATTTGGCATGGGAGATGTTCTGGCTTTGCTTTAGTCCTTATTGCAATTGTTTCAGGTTGTACGCAGGTAAGAGTGCAAATTTGATCCCTGCAAATTACCTCATTTATTGCAGTTTTATTATAAGGTTGGTTGGCTGATAAGTGTCTCAGGAGTTCAGTTCTGATATTGGTAGGCCCCCCACCTGTGTGAGTTTTTGGGTGAAGAAGAGGAAGGCTGCTTTCTTGACTGCTTCCAAGAGTGGTTGGCTGTTCATATTATCATATATCCATTTGGAGTTGGTGGACCTGAAAATCCCCTTTGCAAATTTTGTGCACGTTTGGTCTAACTTATTTTCTAGGGCTTTTATTCTTGCTAGATTGATGTGATGAGCCCAAACATGGGCTGCTTAACTGAGATTTGGTAAGAGGACCAAGTTAATCAGTTGAGCTCTGTGTGTTTCAGACAGTCCCCAACTCATGTTTCCCATTTTTCACCGTGTATGTAAAGTGGACTGTCCTCTTGGTAGGAGGTTACTTATGTGTGAGTGATATGATAGTCTATTATCTATGGTCACACCCAGCCATCTGACAGTCTCAGAGAAAGGAATGGATAAATTAAAAAAGTGGAAAGGCCCAATGGGTTGTGTTTGGAGCTTAAATTTTGATAGGATCATTATCTGTGCCTTGTGTTTGTCAAATACAGCGGCATGACGTCTTCCCCAGGCCAGAAAGCTGTTGGCCAGGGCATTCATTAGGGCAATTGCATTGGGTAGTGATTTTCCTGCAGAAAATTGGACTACATCATCCACATATCCTATTGATGTTGTCTCATCTTCTGATTGTGTTGGTAAGTTGAGAGGATCTGAATTGTATATGATGTATAAGATTACTGATAGAGGGGACCCTTGTGGAAGTCCTTGGGTTACGGGCCTTGAGGTCAATATATAATCATCCAGTTGCATTTTTGTTGTGTGTTGTGATGTCAATTTATAGACGCGGATTGGGAACTGCTCTGCGGCTGCGCGCTCAGCATTGGAGGCAAGCAGGCTCAGCATTAGGGTATGCGGAGTGCTCAGCAGCAGCCGCTGTTTGGCTCCACACCTAGTGGACGGGTTGGGCTCAGCATCAAATGCGGTGTGGGCGGCAATCTGCACCAGAGATTGGATTCAGAAGGTAGTGCGCTCAACTAGGTTTGCGGGCGCGCCGGTTTGGATACGTAGGAGCGGAGCAATCCGCGGGCTATAAAGGAACAGAAAGAGCGCGCGCGCAAGCGCGCAGATCACGCCGGATAATACCAGACATCCACGACGGGCGCAGACAAACAGATACAGACAGGCACGGGGGGCTCCAAGTAGGGCGGGGTGCAAGAACCGCGTCATGAGAAGGACAAACTGGATGGACGGAACGGCGTACCAATGGCGGGGGAAGGTTGGTACGGAGGTGGGGAGAGGATGCTAGGGTTTCTGTTTTGGGATTGTTTTCTGTTTTGTTGTCATACTTTTATTTGTGCATGTACTTAGGTTAGGGTTGAGAGGGAGGACTTATCCTCACTCTCAACTCCGGGTTGAGGAGGGGGAGGGGGGATGGGATCAGACCATCAAATCATTGGATTGGATCAATCATCTCACCAAGAGATTAAAGGAACTCATACTGGATACACATCCAGGTGGAAAGTTCTTAGGATTGAAGGATTGGTGATTTCAAACTCTCTCTCTATTTTTCTATTTCTCATTCAAGTGCAACTTTGGGCATCCTCATCTCCTTTCAGACGCAGGGAACCTTTAACTTCCAAACCTTGGGAAAATTATAGGGGGAAAACCCTTATTCTTTCCACATCTGGGGGTCTGGCCGGGAAGTAACCTTCCGTTTCTTGTCTTTCAAAGGTAAATGGGCGCAATGTCCTATCCATACCTCCCTACAGTTGCTTCCTCTTCTTCTTATTCTTCTTCTTCTCCTTCCATTTCCGGGTCCGCTACTCCAACCCCACTTGCATCTTCCATCCCTCCTCCTCCCCCTCCCTCTGCTCAACCCAGGACAAGCTACGCCTTTCCCCCATTGGTCTCCAGTGACCATGAACCCACTTTTCTGGTTTGCATCAGGCCGCGCAACTACCCTCACATCCAATTCAACACTGCCAATGTGGAACGATTCATCTTGAGATACAAAGGTATTGCAGATGCGGAAGGTGCGTTGGACGCCAATAAGGCCTGGCTTGTTGTCCTGTTCATTATGAACAAAGAGAAGCTCCTGGATGTGGAGGAGATGGAAGGCTACGAGAATCAGGATTGGCCAAAACTGAAGGCGGAGATCCTAACGCGGTGGGGTAGGCGCAAACCTCAATTCCGGGAAAGTGATTTTGACCGCATGGCCTTGGAGGCAAGCACGCGCGGAGGAGTCAGAACTCGGGTGGAGATGGCGGATTACACCTTGACATTTGATTGGATCTATTGGTACTTGTCAAAAAACAAGGTGGTGGCGGGACAGATGGGGGCCATGAAACGCACATTTCTGGGCGGTTTAGGCGCTCAACTCCGGGCAAGGGTGTAGCAGCATCTTCACAATCACAACTTGGTAAAGCGGTCATTGGACGGGAGCATTGCGCTCCTTCCGGAGTTGGCTGTCATTTGCCAGGCTGTGGAGAGTGAGCTTGACTTAGAAGAGCTTATTGAGGATACCGCTAAGTCCTTCCCAGCGGGACCAAAGAAATCCGCCCCCCAGGTTTTGGCTCTGGCGCAATTTTTGGCCCCGGTTCCACCTACTTTCACGCGTTTTCCGGTTCCTCAACCCGCGCCCACGCCTCCGGTAAGTGAATTGACGGAACTGATGAAGGATGTGAAGATCTGCATGAGCCGTATGGGCCAGCAGCAGCCGCAAGGGCCTCCACCTCACATGGTGGAAGGGTTTTGGCTGCCCAGTAACTTTGTGCAGAGGGGGTGCTTGTACTGCGGGGCAAACATTCATTGGCAATTGGTGTGCAAGGAGCTTACAAAGGATCTCAACGCGGGATTGGTTTGACCGGCGGGGATGGGGTACATGTTTCCAATGGGCAAAAAGATTCCAATGGAGCCAAGCCAGCCAACCGCAATGCAGCAAGTGCGCACACAGGGTCAAGAGGCGGGAACGACGGCACAAGCGTCACTAGGCATTGTTACCGGTCCCAGATTGTGGCAGCCACCTCGGGTGGAAGCTGAGGCAAGGTTAGTGGCAACGGAAGAGAAGGTGGCGGTCTTGGATAAGATGGAGGTGGATGCAAAGGAGCGACCCCCGTCAACCGTTCCAAAACTGGCCGCGCGCGTGCCCGGAATTGAGGCGCTGGCAGCGAATCCTGTAGGGAAGAAGAAAGCGGCGGACATTGTGCGTAGGGTGATGGGTAACAAGACTCCGGTCCCGCTGAACTTGCGGGAACTGGCGGCTGTGTCTCTGGTGGTGGTAGACAAGATGGTGCAGGCGCTGCGGGATTGCGGTCAGGACTGGGTACCTCAGACGGTGCAGCGGGTTCATGTGGCCCGGAAGGAGGAGGGGTGCAAGGAGTGTGAGTTGAAATCAGTTTTGACTCCGCTCGCTTACGTTCCAATGGTCATAGCGGGGAGGAAGGTGTGGGCTATGGTGGACAGCGGTTCAATGGTGAACCTGCTGCCATCGCCAATGGTGGATGATTTGGGGTTGGTTTGGCGGAAATGTGCAATGGGTCTCCACGCGCTTAACGGAGGGGAGTGTTTTGTGGATGGGGTAGTTGAGGAGGAGGAGGTTGAGGTCGCCAGGGTCTGTAGGACCCTTTCTTTTCTTTAGGTTGATTGTGGGGATGTGATTTTGGGAAGGCCGTTCATGTTTGGGTTCTGAGCACAAATGGTTTTTGATCCGGAGGCAGGAACGGAGGTGTTGACGGTGAAGGATTCGTCCGGCGGAAGGTTTGAGACAACTATCTGCAATCACGGGCAAGGAAAGCGGAGGAGAGTGTTGGAGTATGAGGAGGAACCAGACGCTGAGTTGGTCTGCAACGGGCGACCCTTGGAGGATTTTTCCTAGTTGACTGAGGGAATTGCATGGAAAAAGCTCTGTTTTTGTGCGGGCGGTTGACTAATGAGGAGCAGGGAGGGGGAGGAAGGAAAGTGCAGGGCGCGCATGTCGCAGAAGTAAGTCCCTTTTCTCAGTATGCATTGCCCAAGGGTACTACGCTTTGAAAACCCTATCATCATGCCACACTTGTGAGCAAAGGCAAAAGCCGCGGTTCCGTTCTGTGCAGGACCTACAGCAAAGGATGCGTGCGGATGATGCCGTGCAACGCTGGCAAGTACAAGCCGGTGTCGCAGAAGTTCTGACCGCGGAATGAGCCAATGCCCCAGGAATTGAACGGACGGCTTTGACTGATCGCTTGGTTGCGGGACCCTTGGATCACGCCGATTAAGGCTTTGGGGTGGGTTACTAGTTCGGCACGGATCACAAAGGAGCGGATTGCAGCTTTCAATTTTGGCCCAACGGGATGGTTGAGTACGGAGGAGCGTGAGTTGCTGGTATTGGTTCTGGTTCTTTGGGAAAGAGCGCTAGTGTTTGGACCCGAAGAGCGGGGGCTTCTGAAAAAAAATATTTGCAACCCCTATGTCATCCCCACTGTTGATCACGAGCGGTGGCAGATCAAGCCAATTCCAATACCACGGGCGGTCCAGGAGCAGTTTCTGGAGTTGGTGCGGGAACGGGTGAAGACTGGCCTTTACAAACAGTCAACGTCTAGTTACTCCAGTCCAATCTTTGCGGTAGTTAAGCAGGACGGAAAGTCATTGAGGATTGTCCATGATCTGCAGCGGCTCAACTCCTTTACGATCCGGGACGCAGGACGGCCCTTTGCGTTGACAAGTTCCTTGAGTCAATGGCGGGGCGCGCTTGCTACGGTTTAGTGGATGTGATGGGGGGATACGACCAGCGCGAGTTTGATCCTTGCTCGCGACCTCTAATGGCATTTGAGACTGGGTTGGGAAGAATGCAGCTGACTCGGCTACCGCAGGGCGCGACCAATTCTGTCGCGGTGTACCAGGCACAAATGGCTTGGATCCTGAAAGATGATCTTCCGGAGGGAGTCCAAATCTTCATTGACAACGCGGGCATCAAAGGTCTGAAATCCGATTACGGAGGAGCAGAGCTGGTTGAAGTTCCCGGCGTCCAACGTTTTGTGTGGGAATACGTGCAGATTTTGGAGCGCATCCTGTTTTGCATTGAGGAGGCAGGACTGATGGTGTCGGGGAAGAAGTTGGCAGTTTGTGTTCCGGCGCTCAAAGTCCTTGGCCATGTTGTTGCTTCCAAATGCCGGCGCATTGCAGAGAAAAAGCGGAACAAAGTCCTCAAATGGCCGACCCCGCGGACGGTGTTGCATATCCTTCAGTTCTTGGGATTATGTAGCTATGTCCGTAGGTTCATCAAGAGGTTTGTGGAGGTGGAGAGCCTGCTCCAATCACTAACGCGGAAAGGCGCGGAGTGGAATTGGGGAGAAGAGTGCAATAGCGCATTCCAGAAGCTCAAGGAGATCATGGGACATGACATTGTGCTCCACGATCTCAACTACAATGCAGGAGGAATTAGGCTAGCGGTTGATTCCAGCGAATTCGGCGCGGGGGGGTTCTCACTCAAGAGGAAGACGGTAAGAATAGGCTGGTGCTTCCCAAGTTGGTCACCTTCACTCCGACGGAAAGCTGGTACTCTCAGCCAAAGTTGGAGTTGTGCGGGGTCACCAAGATTGTGTGGCGGCTTCAGTATCTTTTGTGGGGGGTTCACTTTGAGCTTTTGGTGGATGCAGAGGCGCTGGCGCGGATGATCAATTCCCCGGTGTTGCCCAATGCTCCCATGACCAGGTGGGTGGTGTTTCTTCAACTTTTGTCCTTTGCTGTTGTTCATGTTCCAGGGAAAGCGTTCACTATGCCCAACGCATTGTCATGGTATACAAGGGACAACCTGTTCAAGGACGCGGAACTGCTCAATGTGGAGACCCCGGTTGTCAAGGTAGGGGTTGTGGAGGCGGGGGTTCAGCTGCCACTCCGGCAGACCAGGCGGTATGCGATTCTTCATGATTACTTGTGGGACCTTTGTTTTCCCAATGGAACTACGGACAAGCACATGCAATGGGCAAGGCGGCAAGCGGGCAACTTCTATGTACAGGAGGGGTAGCTTTGGCGGCGGAAGACTCCGGTTCCTCTTGTGATTACCACTTCAAGGGCGGATAAGGAAGCTATCCTCCAAAGCCTTCACGACAATCTTGGCCATCAAGGGGAGGTTGAAACGCAGAGGCGGGTGAAAGAGCGGTTCTGGTGGCTGGGGGTAGTGTGTGCGGTACAGGAATGGTTGGCGTCCTGCGAAGCCTGTCAACAGCGGAGCGCGAGATTGCCTAAGGAAGTTGGAAGCCCCACAGGGGAAGACGCCCTCTTTGGTTGATTCTTGCTTGATGTTGTCCACATCAAGGCCGGTAAGTTTGCCTATCTGCTTGTTGCGCGGGACAACCTGTCCGGTTGGGTGGAAGCGCGTCCGTTGGTCAAGCTCTTGGCATACAAAGTTGCTCTGTTTCTGGAGGAAGATTGGTTTGTGCGGTATGGGTTGCTTCGTCTGGTTACAGTGGACGGATGGGCCGAGTTTTGTGGCCGTTTGGTTGAGTTGGTGAAGAGTTGGGGAGCCAAGTTTGGCCGAGTAACAGAGTATTATCCCAAGGGGGCCGGCATGATTGAACGTGGGCATCAACCAAGCAAGGATGCCCTGGTCAAGATGTGCGGGGAGGACAGTAAGCGCTGGCAGGAGACCCTTCCAATGGTTCTGTTTGCGGATTGGATTTCGGTGAAGCATTCAACAGGCTACTTGCCGTACAAGTTACTTTTTGGACAGCGCCCCGTGCTTCCGGTGGACATTGAGTTGGAGATGTTCCTGGGGGTTGACTGGTGGAAGGTGAAGACTTCCGCCGAATTGCTTGAGGCTCGCGCCAAACAGCTCCTTTGACGGGAAGGGATGCTTTCCAAGGCTGCGGACCGGCTGAAGAAGACTCAGACGGCATCAGTGCGCTATTGGGACAAGCGCTGCTCGCATTGTCTCCGGCATCCCTTGCAGAAGGGGGATTTGGTGCTCCTGTACAACCGGAGTCTGGAGTCTCAGTGGGGAAAGTTGTTTGCTAACCAGTGGAATGGCCCGTTCCCCGTGTTGTCCAAGTTCAAGGGCGGAAGCTATCAGTTGGAGAAATTAGACGGTACTCTGCTGAAACGGAAGGCGGCAGCTTTGCATGTCAAGCGCTTCTTTGCGCAAGGATCTACCTTGTTCAATGAGACAGCAGAAGGGGGTGACGGATAGGATGAGGGGAGTGTGGAGCGCAGAGATGGTGTAGGAACGCAATCCGGGGATTTGTCTTTGGGCGGAGAAGCAGAAAACGTGCCGTTGCAAAGGAGTAGGCGGTTGCAACCAGCTGGGGACAGTGGCCAAGTTGGGGGGGGGAGGTGGTGGGGGTAGGGGATAAGTTTTGATTTGGTGAGGGGGTGCTCTAGCCGGTTCACAGCCGGAACAACTAGACACCCCAGAATGTTTGTTTCTCTATGTTTCTTTCTTATCTGGATTATGGGGTCTTTTCTGGCTTGGGGTTTTTGCAGGAAACGCGAGGACATGCCCCACGGTTCTGTGAATGCAAGGACAAGCCCCACGGAACCGGGACGCAAGGAAAATCCTGCGGATGGGGGAAACGGGAAAAAGAGCAATTTGCGGGCAGTCTACGGGCGTCGCGCAAAAAAAAAAAATTATGTGTTCTTTTCTATTTTTCTTCTCTGTTGGTGTCTTTTTCTCTTTTTCTTTTCTCTCAGGGTATCTCCAGGATGGGTGGTTGGTAGGGAATAAGCTTGATTTGGTGAGGGGGTGCTCTAGCCGGTTCACAGCCGGGACAACTAGGCACCCCAGAATGTCCGTTCTCTTACTCTCTCTCTCTCTTCCCTTACGGTGGCGCGCGCTGGTGTTTGGTTGTTGTGTTTTTTACAGGAGGGGTACGGGGAACTGTGTGGCAGTCCGACTGGGGCGGTCCAGGTACCTTTGTGGAGCACCGGAAGGCAACTTTGCGGAATGCGCCGACCTACTCCAGCTCCGCCCTCTCTTTTCTCGACTTAGATCTTTCTCAATTTTTACTCGCGGGGTCTCTTACTTTTACTTAGGCCGCTCACTGGCTCACTTGGAAGTGGTACGCGCAATGGGTAATCAATTTCAAGCGCGGAATGATAAGAAGAAAAGGTACAACAAGATTGAAGGAAAGGAAAAGGAAAAGAAAGGAAAGAGGGGCCCGCCTAATCCACCTCCATCGCCCGGACCATTCCATTCCTCGCGTCCGCCAGGAGCGCCCGGAATTGCGCCAATACTTTGTGCCAGGAATCCGTTCTGTGGGCCCTTGGGATTGAGAGGAAGCCACGAAGTAGCTTGACCAAGTTGTCCGCGAACCAATCAAATCAAACCTTGGGTAGCATGCGGCCAATTGGAATCTCCGGGACCTTGGGAGACGTCCAACCGGGGGCAGGTGTTGCGGGGGGAGGAGAGGATGAGATAACCACCCTCTCCGGTGAGGGGGCTGGCGAGGGGGAGGACGCCGGGACCGGAGATGGCAATGGTGGTGGGGGTGGAGTAGGCAACGGAGCCGGAGGGGGTGTCGGCAGTCGTGGAGGAGGAGGAGGGGGTGCTGGCGCGGCTGCGGGTTGTCCGGTACGGTTTGATTCATGCCAACAGCGGCGGCCCAAGCCCGGGTTGCCGCGCGCCATTCCTCTGAGGTTTTATATTTGCTTTGTTGCGGAGGTCCGGCCCGGCAGAGAGGTGATGCCGAGTTGCAGCTCACGTCCAAGGTGGGGGGTGACGGAGCTTGGGGGCGGCGGGATGAAGGTGCACCGGGGGGTTTCCACGAGCCTTCCAAGATTGAGTTGTTTCTCGAGGCCACAAATGAGTCGCGCCTGGTTCTTTTGCGCGTTTGGGTGGGGTTGGGTCCGGGACGGGCTTTTGGCATTGTGTTGCTGAGAGAACATTGGTGGTGGCCGGCACAGCAGGCCGATCAAGCTTGACGGCCAGAGAGGAGTGTGCACGGAAGACCATTCCTTGCACAGTAGGTGCGGGGAGGGACCATGATGAGGGTGAGGAAGGAGGATGGGGGAAGGTGGTAGTGGGAGGGGTGGGGGTGGTAGTGGAAGTAGCGGTGGTGGTAGTATGGTGAAGCAATGGAAGACTTCTGGGGACAGAACTCAAGTTGGGGGGGGATGTGGTGTCAATTTATAGACGCGGATTGGGAACTGCTTTGCGGCTGTGCGCTCAGTATTGGAGGCAAGCGGGCTCAGCATTAGGGTATGCGGAGTGCTCAGCAGCAGCCGCTGTTTGGCTCCACACCTAGTGGACGGGTCGGGCTCAGCATCAAATGCAGCGTGGGCGGCGATCTGCGCTGGAGATTGGATTCAGAAGGTAGTGTGCTCGACTAGGTTTGCGGGAGCGCCGGTTTGAATACGTAGGAGCGGAGCAATCCGCGGGCTATAAAGGAACAGACGGAGCGCGCGCGCAAGCGCGCGGATCACGCCGGATAATACCAGACATCCACAACGGGCGCGGACAAACGGATACGGACAGGTGCAGGGGGCTCCGAGTAGGGCGCGGTGCAAGAACCGTGTCATGAGAAGGAAAAACCGGATGGACAGAAAGGCGTAAGGACAATGGGGGAAGTTTGGTACGGAGGTGGGGAGAGGAGGCTAGGGTTTCTGTTTTGGGATTGTTTTCTGTTTTGTTGTCATACTGTTATTTGCGCATGTACTTAGGTTAGGGTTGAGAGGGAGGACTTATCCTCACTCTCAACTCCGGGTTGAGGAGGGGGAGGGGGGATGGGATCAGACCATCACATCATTGGATTGGATCAATCATCTCACCAAGAGATTAAAGTAACTCATACCGGATACACATCCAGGTAGAAAGTTCTTAGGATTGAAGGATTGGCAATTTCACTCTCTCTCTCTATTTTCCTATTTCTCATTCAAGTGCAAATTTGGGCATCCTCATCTCCTTTCAGACCCAGGGAAACATTAACTTCCAAACCTTGGGACAATTATAGGGGGAAAACCCTTATTCTTTCCACAGCGTTCACAGAGGAAATCTTGAATTATTATCCATAGGTGGGAAGGGCAACATTTAGAGATAAGAATTTTGATTAGCCTATCTGGGTGTACTGTGGGGTAGGCCAACTGCACATCAAGAAAAAGAGCAACTACTACTTTTTGTTCAGCCCACTTGTCTTGCACCCACAAGTCCAGGTCAAGAACCGCGTCCTCTATGCCAACTCCCTTGCAACCACCGTAGTGCTTAGCTTGCAGGGCTCCAGATTTTTTTGCCCATTCAACTAGTTGCCAAGCTGTTATTAATTTGAGAGTCTTACCCATGGTGTTCAACAAAGCAATTGGCCTGCAGGCTCCCAGTTTGGTATAGTCCGGTTTGCTTGCCTTCCTAATGATTGCCATGATCAAGCTTTTCCAACAGCTTGGGTAGTGTCCTTGGTGTAAGATCCGGTTGAATAAGGTTACAAGGGTTGGGCCTAAGGATGGGGCCATCTTTTTGAGTAATTTTTTGTAGATTCCATCCGGGCCTGATGCCTTTCCCTTGGAGTTTTTATTGAGAGCAAAGTGTACCTTGTTCAGGGTCACTTCATTGAATATTGCCGCGCGACACAGATTAGTATGGAAAACATTAGATAGATCAACCTCAGGTTTGATATTCAAGGTGCCTTCAAAAAGAATTTTTGCTTGTTCTCCTTTTTCTGTTTCAAATAAGCCATTTGCTTGCCATAAAGGCAGAACCTTCCCGTTTGAGGTAGGTTTTAAGTGGCATAAGGCCTGATAGGGAGGTTTTGGAATGGGCTGTTCCAGGAATTTTCTCCAATTATTGAATTTCATCTGTCAAACAACACTGCAGAAATAGATATTCCATTTTTTGTAGCACCTGCAAGCCTCCTCAGTCCTGGCGTGGATCATCCATTGACGCGCTTGGCTTCTAGTCTTCAAGATTGGGTTAAGAATATCCGCATTCCACCAGCTTTTGGAGCAAGCCTTGTTGTGTTGGACAACTCTGCCCTGGTTGTGTTGAATGGATTTTAAACTGCTTGTGAGCGTAGAAGTGTAGTCATCAATGGTACAGCATGGAGGAATCTTTCTCAATGTCTGATTGAGTGTGCTGAACACTTTTATCTGGTCAATTTTCTCCCATACCAGTTTTGCCCATTGGTAGGTATATGCATTACCCTTCAGGCTCAGGGCACCTAGTAATGCTTGATGATCCAAACCAAAATTCTTTTCCAACAACCTAATAATGCATATACACAAGGATGCTTTGAATTTGGACCATATGAGGTCTATTGTGGTTCCTTTGCCCATGGAGGAGAAAAAAGTAGGAACGTGTCTTGGGGAGGCTAGGTGGAAGCCATGTTTGCCACACAGGTGAACAAGATTGGATTCTTCACTTTCAGCCTCCTGGATGCAAAGACCCTTTCTATCCTTTAGCTAACAGAGGTGATTGAATAAATAATAAATATATTATGTAATAAATGCAGCAAAAATACGTGAAATATTTGAATAAAGCTTATTGCAAGGTTAATTGGTTTGGTTATGGTTTATTGTTACAAATCAATATAGATAAATTGATTATTAAATATTTTTATAGAGGGACCACAATTATATTGGGGATCTTTAACACCTCTCTTCAGGGAATTCAGTATGAAAACATGTAGGCCTGTTTACTTTGGGCCATTTAGTTCAAAGGATATTTTGCTCAAAGATAATATGTATATAAAATACATGGTGGAGTGGCAGGGCTTTGTAACCAAGCTGCCACAAAAGAGAAAGGATAATGAAACTCACTGGTATATTATTAAATCCTTTGGGTATCTGTTTGGGACATGCACTGATGGGTTAAACCTGTATACTGGGTTTATAAGGTTGTTCAGCGGTTTAAATTGATAAAAGAGAGGGTTGAGGACAGAGATTATTAATCAGACTAAAGCCATAAATCACTTACTTATCTCTTATAAGTATTTTATTACCTTGGCACAGTGTCTGGGTATAAATATAACTGGGTCTCTGGGTATCAATATCCTCAAAAGAGCTCTTTATTTATAGCTTTTGGAGTCCCAATATTTTCCTTCTGAGGGGTACAGGGGCTCAAAGGGACAGACACGGGGGCTAGCAGGCTAACCATTGATAGCATGTCACGTGTTCTTGGTGCTGTAACATGGGTAGCATCTAATTCCACAGGTTATGGGAATTATTCTACTTTATAATTGATGTTTGGACGTGTGATTAGCACTAATCTGTCCTTTTTATTTATTATTTAATTAATTATCCTTATTAAATGTTCCCAGTAAGTTAATAATTATTTTAATAGACATTCCTACGGATATTCTTATGTCAGATGAGTTCTCATTATGTATTAAATATTTGGAGTAAAGTCATGATATTGATTTTACTCCTTATTTTCAAAATTCAGTTGATTTACTAAAATAATTACTTAAAAATGTAAGTCATGAGTATTCATGTAATATTTTTACATCATAAGTTTTTTTTGTATTTTGCAAAAATTTTGATTTCTAGAAAATCTCATAATATTATATTAAAGTATTTTAATATATTTTCAGAAGTAGTCATTATCTTATTTTCAACATTTTTGGTACTTTGAATTATATTTAATAAAAAACACGTATAAAGGTTATTTAAGTATTTTTATATAATTTTATGTATTTTTAGACTATCTACTATCCACAGGAACATTTATTACATACTTAGAATGTTCCTGTGTAGGTTATAGCATGTTTAGGAGGTACTTAAGTTTCTCAGGCGGCCTTTCACTTTGTCAACCCATAGTCCTGTGGCTGCATACTTGTCAGAGGCCTGGGGCTGCGTACACAACTTTGACAGAGTGACAGAGCTGTAGCTCAGCTTCCCGTGGGTGCATTTGCTGCCACGGCTGCATGCGGGAATTGTGACAGAACACATTTCCATCTGTAACTCCTAAAATATACACAAGAACTCAATTCTGACTGAATTTTAGGTGTGAAACCTATACGTGACACTACATGTGAAATATTTAATTGGCCAAAAAGTTCAATAGTGGTGCCGTGGTATTTTGGTCTTTCTTTTCCTTAATTATTTAAAAATATAAGGAGTTGGATTTCAAGGGTGGGGTCACTGAGTTACCCTACCTAATTTTGGGTGGAGAATTAATTTTTGCAATAACATTTATGGTTTTGCTTCTCCTTCTGAGGTTAATTTTATTATTATTATTATTATTTTATTTCTGTTACTTTTGCAGATTGCTCTGCAATAGTAGCAAGCTGACATTCACAGGGAGTGGATGAATGACCTACTGGGTTCCACAAATGGTGGTGTAAGTTGGAATCCATGAAGAGGACCATTGGAGTGGTCCTATTGTTGTATAAGGGTAGCCAGCAAGACAGATCCTTTAGACCTTTGTTGGATTTTGGGGGGTTGTATATGTTGACTAGGGTCAGCATACTTTCAGGCAACATCTGACTTTGTAAGCCTATTAAGTGCTTGGAATTTAAGGGGATCTGGACTGGAGTCTTTGAGGGGATTGTGCAATGGATGTATATGCAGCATTTGTGTTTATCACACCAATTTGTGGGGCAGTGTTTGTATCCAGCAAACATGCGCCAACTGGGGTATAGGGGGGGAAGAAGGGTGTGTGGATTCACCCAGGGTTCTTGTAGCAAGAGGATAAGGGCATCATGCAAGTGATTTAGGAGGGTTAACATGATCTCTCTGGATAGATGACAATTGAGTTGTAAGAATTTTACGGTGTTCATTATGGGGTGGAGAGGAGGATGGATTTCAAGCGGCAGTGCTGTGTTTGTGGAGCTATGGAGGGGATCAGATACCAGTGCATCAGCATATGGGTCATTGCAGGTGTTGATTACCATCAATAAAAATTAAAGTTTGGTCGCTTAGCCTGGATCCAAGAGTGTTTGAAGGGACAGATGGTACTGAATACCAAGTGTTTGGTGTCCCCTACGCCTTCTTCACCGTTGCATACACCTTCTTTACATCAAACACATTCCTTAATTTCTTCTGGGTCACTTGGACAATCTCTTGTCATATGATCCTCATTGCATCTACCACATCTTGCCAGTCTTCTGCACCACTTGCCAAAGTGTCTCATGCGTAGGCATTTGAAACACTGCGCCGGATACAGTTTGAATTTGGTCACTCTATGGTAATCATAGTCCAAGAAGATCCCTGAATGCGCCAAACGTTTGGCTAGATCTTTATTGGCAAGCGATAACACTATCAAACCCGCTTTTTTTGCTGTGCTGATGTTATCAGACAACCATTGCATTCGTACAATGTCTTCCTTATTTATATGATTTGCCATAGCTAAGCTAGATTTGCTGAGATCCGAGGTTGGGTTGAACTCCTTGGGGATGCCATGCACCAAAACAGACCATGTGCTCGGGGTGGCTTCTAAATCTGGGTGAACTTGTCTTGACCAAATATGCTTGTTTTCCATTAACCATTGCTGATGTGTTTTGTTTTTAGTGTAGAAAACGATGTCACCGGAGTTCATGATGTGGGCACCCGTGACAGTGACCATTTCGCCTTGCACCTTTGCATTCATCTTGGCTAACGTTTCATTTTCTCTCTGTACAAACAGGGCCCTCGGTATTTTGTCGATCTGGTTATTCAAGGGGTTGGAGTGTATGACTGCTCTTCCTGGTCGTAACGATCTTAGCTCCTCCCGTGCTGGCAGGAGGCAGGTGGGTCTTCTTCCTGACTGGTGGTTTGGTGTAGCTGTCCGACTGGCATAAGTCGGAAGTGATGGTAAGAGGGGGCGTGGTATCGATGGGATAGCTGGTATGGTCAATTGTTGGGACGCGACCATCTTCTTGATTTCCGCGATTTGGTCGTCTTGTCTTTTGTCGGCCTCAATTCGCTCCTTTTCGGCGCGTATCAGAATCCGGAGTAAATCAATCATAGTCCTGTTAAGCAAAACATTGCCGTCAGTTGTACAGTTTGAAGGGTCATCAATCAGCTGCGTTAGGAAGAGTATCAGGCCATTAGTTCCGTCGGCCTTCGGGGGTGGCGCTACCGAGGCTAGGTCTTTGCTGCTTTCAATATCCATCTCAACGTTTATGGTTCCCATCTTGCTAGGTGGGTCAGGGGGGCGGAGGGGTGGCATATTACCACCAGAGAGAGAGTGGAAGAGAGAATCAAGTCACAAATTTGGTGAGTTAGGAATAGAGATTTGGGGGCTCGGGGATTTTGGGGGTTTGGTGGTGAGGTTGTGGTACCGACGATGATCCTCCCACATCCCAGAGATGATGCATTTGGGATGTATATTGTGTTTGAGTCACTCCTATTGAATAAATTGACTTGTAATTTTTAGCTTACCCATGATTTAATTCTAAATTAAAAATTGTTTTTATTTTTCACATTTTTCCAATCAACCCACATTTTATTTCCAATCAAAATTATCAACTTTCAATCAGTCCCTAAATTTGGGGGCAATACTCTAGCACATAAATATGTACGATGGATATTCCTCGTGTGACAATTAGATGGCCCGAGCATCCACATATTAATAAATAAGTTCAGGTACGTCACTACACCCCATCATCTTTTTTTCTTTGGGAGAGTTTAGATTATTGACTTCTGAATACCACCTCTTAGCTTGCCCCTTTTCCCGGCGCAGGTATGCCCAACATGCACTTTGCCCGATTTGAACGTTTGACAGAAAGAATGAGATGCAAGAACACATTAGTCGGCGTCGGTCACTGAATTCTTTTGATGCGACCGAAGCAAATGACACCGGATTTTTACCGGGTCTTCGTAAAAAGCCATTTTTCTATAGAGAACAGAACAAGCGATTCGTGTTCCGAATCACAATAAGATCTTTTGCAAATAAATACTTGATCCCCTCACGCCAGTTGAGAGTGTTGTGGCAAGCTTCAATGTATATTACCACTAGTATTTATATCTATTTACATATTCGTTGTATGTTTTAGTCCAGTAGGTATGGTTGAGTATCACTCTCTATAACCTAGTTAGGTTTGGTAAAGTAGTAGGTTGGGTTACAACAGAGAGGTCCCAGGTATCGAAAAAATGCAAACAATGCAATATTTCCTTATTAGCTTTCATTTGAAGATTCCAATTATAATTAATGCACTCTTGTTTGTCCATACGCTGGCAAATCCTCCGTTAAGGCTATGAGGGTAACGAGATGTTGACATCAAACCGCTAATCAATCAATGGAAAAGTAATGAAGACTTCTTCTTTCAGTTCCATTGAGGCATCGGTCGATTTTGATGCATGGGAATGATGAACTCATTTAGCATGGCGAGCAACCATGCTGCCTTCGATCCTTCCACCAAATCATTTACCTCCGATCATTATGAACAACTCCGGATTCCGGATGACCTGACTATCGATCAATTCTTGTTCTCCTACTCCCCCATTCAAGCCATCCAGTCCATACATTCCCTTCAGGGACATCTCAGGCCAAAGCCTAACGGACGCACTTGGCTGATCGATTCAGTCACCGGAAGAGAATACAGTTTTGAAGATTGCCAACAACGAACAGAATCACTGGCCCAGGCCTTCTATCATCATCTAGGCTTAAGACCCGGTCAAGTGGTGGTCATCTACGCACCAAATGATATCGATTATCCAATATCCATCTGGGCTACCTTGCGTTGTGGAGCAATTATCTCAGGCGCTAATCCATCTTTCAGCATCCAAGAGCTCGTCCAACAGCTTTCCGTCTTGGCGGAACATCTCACGATCGCTGGCCTCATTTGCCATCCCGAAGGTTTTCAAACGGCCTGTAAGGCTGCGACTTTTGTCGGATTACCCCGTGATAAGATCCTTTTAATGTCAAGTTTATTGGATTCCAAGACCCCAGTAGGTTTTCCAAAAGAGGTCTTCACGCTTCGGGGTATCATTGAGAAATTCAAAGACGCTAGGGTCGAGCTTAAACCTACACAAAAACTTAACCCCGGTGAAGCTCGTGAAAAGATAGCATTTCTGTGCTTCTCATCCGGTACCACTGGGCTTCCGAAAGCAGTTTGCATCCCTCATTTTTGCGTGATTGCCAATATGATCCAAATACTTAAACACCATGACCAGGATGTGAGTGGCGAGAAGACGTTGGCAGTTCTTCCGTATTATCACATATGTATGTGTTTCGGAATCTTACAGAGAAAAATCGAACCCCCTTGTCCAGGTAGCAGTTGACAGATGAGTTTTCAACTCTATCTCTGACTCGATCAATCGATTTCTTTGTCCCATCCCAGTTGGATTAGTGGTTGTTTTGCACTCAGGCCTTTATCGGAACTTAACTAATGTCGTTGTTCCGAAGTTCATCCTTGAGAACTTTTTGCATTGTTTGACCTGTTTCCGCCCCTCCATTTTATGTTTGGTCCCACCTAGTTCGTGTCTATTTTTTCATCGAATTCGTACCTTTGATTACTCAAAACCACTTCCTAATCCGTCAATTTTTCGACGGCCTACCAGTCATAGTGCTCTTAACAAAACATCCGACAGTAGACCTCAAGAAGGAGGCAATCAATCGAGCCGTCAAGCAAGTTTTTAGTGGAGCTGCACCGTAGGTCCCCTCCAAGCAATCCCGTATTCCTATCTCTTGAGAAGCTGCCGTCACAACCCATTGACTTGAGAGAAAGATGAATGTACTTTTTTTAGGTTGACCGAAGCATTAATTGTAGCCTTCAAGAAAAGGTTTCCAAATGTAGAGCTCGCCCAATTGTGTAAGTTCTCACAAAAACCGACTATTTCATATATTTTACGGCATCCTTTTTGGTTTCTGTAAGGGGGGGGGGGCAGGCATGAAACAGCATTGAAATTTTGGTACTTTGTTAGACGGGATGACCGAAACATCAGCCATGGTTATCGGTGCCCCGCCACCGACAAGAAAACCCTGCCCAGCCGCATCGGTTGGAGTACTGTGTCCAAACGTCCGTATGAAGATCATTTCTGATCAAGGAAAGTTTCTCGGGTTTGGACAGAGAGGTGAAATATTAATACAGAGTCCTTCCAATCCCGTGAGCGAGGCTACTTCTTCTTGATCACACACATTTTCTTCCAAGAAATAACATTATGCTTCGAACAAATGACCAAAACTGATAGGCGAAATACCTTGGAAACCCCACGGCAACTATGCAAACCTTCTCCGAGAACGGTTATGTCCGCACAGGTGATGAAGGCTACATAGATCATCAAGGCTGGTTAGTGCTTTTTTACCAGGTTCCACGTTATTTTTGATATAAACAGATGCAAGCGGCCCTAATGAATTTTTGAACGACTAGGGTATATGTTGTTGAAAGGTTGAAAGATATTATCAAAGTGAAAGGGAACCAAGTTGCTCCGGCTGAGTTGGAGGGTCACTTGCTCGGACATCCATCCATTGCTGATGTATGTGTCGTCGGAATTCCCGATGACTTTGCGGGTGAATTACCACGGGCCTTTGTGGTTAGGACGGCAGAGGCTAAGAGAGAGGATCCTATCAAACTCTCATATCAAATCAAAAAGTTTGTCTGTGATCATCAAGTTCCATACAAGTGGCTGGAGGGCGGAGTCCAGTTTGTGTAAGTCCTAAGAGTCCGCTGAGGCATTGGTACAAAAACAAACTTCGCTTTCCTTTTTGTTGGGGCTCAGAGATTTGGTATTTGTTTCTATTTCAATGACCCACTTCTATAATTAAAATCAAAATTTTGTCACATGATCTAGGGATTCCATTCCAAAGAGCTCAAGTGGAAAAATCTTACGAAGAAAGGTGAAAGCCACTCATGTGACTCAGCAAGAAACCAAGTCAAAAATTTAATTTGAGGGATTTATTTATATCTTTAGTCTTAATGTTGTTAAAATCTTCTTTTGTTTTTATAGTTTGTTTTATCTTTTGCTTAAACTTTCTCCAGTTCCCCATGACCCATGCTCAAATTTACATTTCAGAATCACACCAATTTTCACTAGGGGCAGGTTCTTACTTTTTTCTTTTCATTCTAGTAATTCATCCTTCTCACAGTCTCTTCCACAAGACTGGAATTCAAGTAATTGTTGATCTATGACTTCCTGTTTTTAAAGAAGCTTGTTGGGGCCTATTTCCTGCATCTAAATTATCTTTGGACACCTATGTAATTCACACAACATACCTGGTTCCTTTTTATGCTTGGTCCTATTTTTAAGGCCAATGTTAAATTTGCAACCCTGTGGTTGCAAACGGTTATATTTTATATATGAATATATATTTTTTTAAACATTTTTGTTACCTTTTTTTATCTATTATCTATTTTTTTCTATTTTAATAAAAAAGAAAAAAATAAAAAAAACAAATAAAAATAAAATAATGAATCAAATTAAAAATATAAATATATAAAAAAATATAAATAAATAAATAAGTAAGTAAGTAAAAAATAAATTAGTTAAATAAATTAAAACCATAAATATAAAAAAAATATTTTATTTTTTTGCCATTCACAACCCATTTTGGTTTGCGTGACATGGTTTGCAACCCAAAATTGGTTGCAAACTGCCATTCATAAACCCAAAATAGGTTGCAAAAAGCCATTCACAACACATCTGAGTTACAAATGGCCGTTTGCTACTCAAGTGGGTTGTGAATGACTGTTTCCAACCCATTTTGGGTTGGGAATCGCGCCATGGGACCCCTTTTAGGTAGTGAACGGGGGTTGCAAGGTAGCAAATTTAACATTGCCCTATTTTTAACCCCATTCTATTGGAACTTACAATCAGATAGCAGATATTATTTTGAAATTTGCAAGCAATTCAGACCCACATTTGAGAAAAGAGTCTCTGAATTTCAATTTAATAGTACAAATTTGAAACTTTTTTTGAGGGGAAGGAACAGTGAGCCTCAAGCAAATTTTACATTTCAAGTATCCCATTAAATAATAAAAAACACCCCCCAACTTTACCAAGGTATTTTAACAGTAAGAACCAGAAAGATTGTGTTGGGCCCTGATAGATTGATGCCTTTGGAATTGATACATACACAACAGTCTAATTCAAATGCAAAAATAAAATGCCCAAAGTATGGTTTATAAATAAAGTGATAAATGTTAATGATGAATTCATGCTGTTTGGCTAGTTTCCAACCTCAGGAAAGCAGGTTGCCCTTGGGGTTTTTTCAAAAGCAGCAAGTTGTGAATTTATTTTTTTTCATGATTTTGAATATTTCACACCATCCTTCCTTGGGTTCCTTGGGTATTAAAACACACCATTAGAGTTTATCAGAGCTATCAAATCCATCATTTTTTCAATTTTGAGTCTCATCCAAATCTGCCATTCAAAAAAAAAAAAAAAAAAAAAAAACACTCAATTCACAAAGGGGTTTCATTGTTACCCACTGATGAGTGGGTGTTCAAAAATATAGAAAATGAAAATACCCCTACCCCAAAAAACATGTTGGAAAAAATTTTCCATACCTTTTTTCCAAATTTCATCCAGCTCTCACCTCATTGGAGATGTGATAATCCTCTTGAAACATAAACCACTCCATGATGTTGTGCTTTCTCAATTCCTTTCCAACCTTATTCTCAAATTTTCAGATAACTACCCCTACATACCTATGTATTTTTTTACCCAGGGTTTTTCTTTGAAGAAAAGTGTCTGCTCAGAAAATTCCAAAAGATAATTCAACCAAGTGAACCTCTCAAAGGATTTCAACATTGGCCAATCCTCCTTCTCAGTCAACTTCCAAATTATCAGCTGAGCTAAAGAAAGCATATCATATCATTCTTGTCAAATGGCTCAAAAATCCAGCTAACTAAAATGATTTCCTTGAAGCCAGAAATGAAACACTGACTGGCCTTACCTCCAGCTTCTGAGTTTAACATGCATCTCCCAATTGAAAATGGGCCAAAGAATAAATTAAAAATCTGGCATTATTTTTCATTGAAAATATGAGGGGTGTTTTCTCACTACTATCTGGAAAATTACAAAAAGAAAACATTCCCTCTTCATGTAAAATGGATTTGGAATAAAAAGTATAAATCAAGGCAAGAGGATTAACTTGGTGATAGAGAAATTTGAACCAATCTGTCTTTTCTAAAATAAAATGCATGAAATATTTGAGAAAAAATAAAACATCAGCCCACAGGCCGATTTAAATTCCCAAAGATCCTAGTTCATTAATACCAAGAAGATTTTTACCAGTCCCCAATCTAATTATACAAATGAAAATGAATCCCCTGAGCCCATTTCTTTTCCAGAATCTGATGAAAATGAGGATAATGCAACCATTTCCCACCAAATAAAATCCACATCAGCCTGTCTAATTCAGTAAAATCCTTCCTTTAATCCACTTATTTCCTCTGTGGTGCAATAAATTCCCTTCCTGGATAAATTCAATGAGTTAATCACACTTGCATAAGATTATTTTAATTAAATAACCAGTCTCTGACCCCCCAAATCTCCACTCCAATTGAATTTGACTTAATTAAGTATGGAGTTTCTTAAGATTTTTTTATTCTTTTATGAATATTCAATGGTAAAAAGCTGCACACTTTTTTGTGAACTAGGGAGATTTTGAAAATGGGACCTCTGATCTCACCTTACAAAAATATTGATGGTTTTCAGAAATATTCCTCCTCAGTTTTTGAAAGCAGAAGGACTCAAATCTCTTCAAAATAAACACAAAAAGCCAGTAAAAGAGGTGAAACAGCTCAATTTTTTGAGGCTTTGAGGAAATAATAAAATAAAAAGAATTGTGTAATATCCTTGATTATATAAAAAATTGGTACACATACATTGATACCAATCCCTAGAACACCCTGGAAACTGCTTTGATGCAAGATTGAAAGTGAGAAAGGTGATTTTGAAAGTAAAAGGTGGGAGAATACATCATCAATTGACAACTTAAAATTTGATTCTAGGCTCATTTTTGAAAAAAACAATCTTGATTTTCAAGAAGAGGATGAGGATAAATATTAATCTTTTTCATCAGAGAAAAACCACAAGTTTCTCTCAGCCATTTATTGTGTTGGCAGAAGTCAACTGCTTGAGGAAATTGATTTTTTTTTATGATTTTATTTCAAATATTTTAATTAAAATTTTATGGAGAAAAACAAAAAAAAAGAAGGGCAATGTTAAATTCATGACCCTGGGGTTGCAAATGGGTGTGAATCTCCGTTCACAAACCATATGTTTTGTGAACAGGAAATTCACAATGCGCAGAGGAGCAAGAAAAGTTGCTCACAACTTGCACGTCCCCTGGGGGGTCACAATCAGGGATTTGCGTACCCCCTGGGGGCTCCAGTTGGAGTCTTGCATACCCCCGGGGGTACTGGGAGTTGTGATTTGGGGTTTTGCCTGTTTTCCTGGAACCCCTGGACCAAATTTGAGTGCCCTCAAACCAAACTAGGGGATGTGGCATGCTATGTGGGACTATTATTGGACCACAAAAACAAATTGGAAACTGAATTCTGCAAACTTGGAAACCAAACTTGGGAGTCAAACACAAAGTCTTGTGAAAAATTGTACACAAAAATTCATTTTCCTCAAACCAAAAGTGAGCAAAATTTTGGAGTTGTTGAATTGAATACTAAATTGCGGTTGAATTTTGTTGGTTTATTGGGAACAGTGGCAAGCCCAAGCCCCCCTGGTTTAAACTTGGAGGTGTTAGCTGACTTAATTCAAATGGTTTTTAACAAAGCTTTGGAATCTAGGGATTTAGGTAGGGATTTGGAAAATAAAACATTGGAAGTCCCTATTGCATCCTCATCTAGGGTTAAAATTGAGGAAAAAGATGTTTTTTCACAACTGGAATTGCCTAAAGGTGGTGGTTCACATTTCATATGTCATTTGAATGAGAAGGATTTGGCTTGTCAAATACTAATGTAGCTAAGGGGTTCCAGAACCGCTTGACCCCCCTCCCGTGAGAGCCTTAGCTAGTAGTAAAGAATCCAAGATTTATTTTAAAAAATGGGCAGTCATGCATGGCTAGGCATTGACAAAATTCAAGTCAAAGAAGGATAAATATTTGGATCTAGCATGTGACAGATTTGGTGCGTATGAAGGGCAATGCCTCACCAAAGGGCAAAGGCAAAATAACACAAGGAAGGCTGGCTTTCAATTCATGATTAGTGCAAATTGGAAAGTAGCAGATCCCTCATGGGATCTCTCCATTAGAAATGGCCTACCCAATAATCAACCATCTGAAAACCCCTCAGTGCAACCTCAACTGAGGAGAATCTCTGGGCAAGCCTTAGATCTACTTAAAGAAGGCATGAAAGATGGGCTCAATACATTTCAACTTAAAAGGAAATTCCAAAAGATTTATGGTGGAGAATACATTTACAATAGAATAATCTATAACAGTAAGCCAAAGGTAAAGCTTACAGAACTGGATGGGAAAGGTGTTATGGACGTTCTATTGGAAAGGCTCCAGGAATCCCAGTGGGTTTCCAGGTCAAAATTTGGTGGAGATAGTCACTAAGAGGCCCTTTTCTTGGATCATCCTGAGTATATAAAACTTTGCAAAAAAATACCATCATATTTCATTCTCAAATCTTACTTATAAAACTAATAGGTACAACATCCCTCTATTGCATGTTGTAGGAATGAAAGCCAACAGGAAAACTTTTAAAAGGCTTTTTTTTAATAACAAAAGAAACCTATGAGTTCTAAAGTTGGGCATTGAATTAATTAAAGAAGTTGGCTTATGATCCCAAGAGGCTTCCAAACACCTTTGTGGCAGACTGTGAAAAAGCTTTAATTCATGCCATAGAACATAGTTTACCTGAGTCATCCAGACAGTTGTGCTTCTGGCACTTGTATAAAAATATTCAAGCAAATTGCAAATTTTGCTTCAGTAATGACAATGAAGGATAGCAAATATTTATGAATCTGTGGGAAAGGTATGGGGCCTCTAAAACCAAGGTGGAGGCAGAACTCAGAGTATGCCAATTGATTTCTTCTTCTGTTCATCTCTTCTGGGAATTCTGATGTTGAAATTTTTATAAAGTGTTTCTTGAAGGAAAGTGAGGATGTGCTCAATTATATGGAAAAGAACATTTTCCCTATCAAAGAGGTGTTTGTAACATTTTGGGCTTGTTTCAAACATGATTTTGGAAAGAAAAAACATCTTGGGTAGAAGGGGCCCATGCTACTTTCAAACAATCACGTGCAAGATTATTGGGGAACATTTTGGATGTGCGGAAACACCTTGAAGGAACCATTGAAGTCCAAATCCAATCAGTGCATGCATCAATTAGAAACTCTTGAATAAATTTAGGAACTTTTCTTGCAAAAGAACTTTTCCCTTTGGTTTACAAATTGTAAATTGAGGAAATTAAAATAATTGTCAAACAATTCAAAAATTTAAAGCACAACCATGATGGCAAGGTAGGATCAAACTCTTATTCAAAAACAGTGGGCTTGCCATTTTCCCACATTTTAGGTGAAATACTAGCAGAGGATGTTAATCCTCAGTGGAGGCTAGACTATGACCCTTCCAGTGAACTAAGTGGTCTTTTTGGGTTTTGTGAAGGGTACCAATCATAGGATTTACAGCAATTATGGGATGGTCATATTAATTATTATTTTTCTTTTTGAAAGTGCTTGAAAAATCCCTATTTTTCAACAAGTTGAATTCCATGCTTATGGAACAAATTCAACAAGTTAGATTGGATATTTTGAAGTATGTGGTCAATTATACATCAACTTTGATTTCCAAGTCAAGGCTTGAGCCAAAGTTCTTACGGCCCAGCCACGGTCAACCAAAATTGAAAGCTACTCATTGTGAACTTTCAAATTTTGAACATGTTGAAACAACATAAGAGGGAAAAAAGGGTTAAAGGGAACCCAAAAGAACAAAGATAGTAAGTCTTTTCTTTTGAGTTTTCATTTCTTCTTTGAATTCTAAAAAAGTTTCTGTTTTGGTTGATCATCTAAAAGATCAAATTAAGTTATATTTCAAGTCATAAAAATCATTTTCAGTTCATCATTTGGGTTTGGGTTCTGAGGCTGATCTTGTAATTCCATTAATGTAAAGGGTTATCACATTTTGAACATCATTATTTTGAGTGTTTTGAGTTAACATCATTATGATGTGCTTTGAATGAGATTTTATTGGCAAGTCAGTTCAAATTGTGTTGTGCTGATCCCATCATAAGGATTATTTTGACTTCTTGTGATGGGATTGGCTTAACACAAGTTAAACTTTCTTTTTGGTGTTTTTACTTTAGGGCTAGTCATTGATGTGGGCTTGATAAGAGTCACAATTTGAACTTGAATTTTTTTGTGGTGTTTTTACTTTAGGTCCTGTCCATTAAGGTGTACTTGATAGAAGTCTTTTTTGCTGGTTTTACTTTAGGGATAGTCCATTGAAAAGGGCTTGATAAAATTCCACCTCATTGGATCAGCTTGACACAAGTTGACCTTATATTTTTTGGCATTTTTAATTTAGGGCTGGTCCATAGACTTTCATTTTTTATTTAACTTTTGATGTTTTTACCTCAGGGCTGGTTCATAGAATTTTTCATTGTTTATTTAAAAGGGCTGCGCATTCATGGCCCCAGAGTGGCAAAAAATTTAGAATTTCCATTTAATATTTTTTTTCAATTTTTCAGTGTTTTTGTTTAGTTTTGTTTTATTTTTGTTTTATTTTGTTTTATTTTTGTTTTATTTCTTTTTTGTTTTATTTCTGTTTTGTTTTATTTTTGTTTTATTTTATTTATGCTTTGTTTTATGTTTTGTTTTATTTTATTTTTGTTTTGTTTTGTTTTGTTTTATTTTTTTTTATTTTTGTTTTATTTTTATTTTTTTATTTTTTATTTTTTTATTTTTATTTTATTTTGTTTTATTTTTGTTTTGTTTTCTTTTTGTTTTGTTTTGTTTTGTTTTATTTTTATTTTTTCAAGTCTTTTTTTATTTGTCTTTATTTATTTTATTTTTAATTTGTTGTCTTTTTTTTTCTCACCGCAAATGGGTTGTGAACAGCTGTTCACAACTGAAGCGGGTTGGCAGCAGCAGTTCACAACTGAAATTGGTTGTGAACCATGCCACACAGACTTATTTGTGTTGTGATCAAGTCATGTAGGGTTTCAAGTTTAACATTTCCCAAAAAGAAATAAAATCTCATAATTATTTAAAACTATCCTTAATAAAATTTTTAAGCTCTAATATATGAATACTTTTTCATTTTGAATTTTTTCTCATAAGAATATGTGACTGTTTTGTGAATCATTGATGTATTTTTTTTCTTTGATTGATATTCATTTAAATGGCCATGGAAGTCTGGCTCTGTCCTTCCAGAAAGGTTAAATTGCACTTCTCTGACTTGTTTTCAGGCAACATACTCTTGGAATCTGTTTTTTGATTGAAATAAATTCCAAATCATAATTCTGGAAATGTATATTCCCCATATTTGAAACCATGTTAATTTCATTTTGCAATTAGCCTTCCATCAGAATTTTTCTTTGAAACCACCAGAAGAAATGAAAATGAGTAAAATTCAATACAATCAATTTTATCATAACTCTGAAATTCATGAGCTTTGAACATCATATAAGGTCAAAATTAAAAAGGAGTGGGATTATTGCAAGATTACCAGGGAGAAAAAAATGGTGTGGTATTTTTTTTATAATAAATTGGTTGAATTCAAATGTGATCCTTTCTGGCCCTTGAAAAATGTAGCCCAAGATTCCAGTGACTTTGCTTTAATCTGGATTAATTTATTCCTATTCCTTGAGGGAGGAGTGGATATTTGGTTTTTTGATGTATTCCTCATTTAATTTAGAAGAATTTATTCATTTTAACCATTCAGATGCCTATGGCTGCTTTTGGAAACCACTCCCATGGAAGTGTATGTGTATATGCCCGCAGACAAGGCCCAAAACAAAATTTGTCCCAAAAATATGCAGGGTTGACCCTTTATGTCTGGCCCAAGTGGAATTATGGACTAAAAGTTACAGTGTGCATTGCAATGTACACTTAAACTTGCACTTTTTCAACTGGCCCTGTATGTCACATCTTGGACATACAGGGTGTAAATATTTTTTGGCAAAGTGGCACAAGTTACACCCTGGTTGCCAAACTGACCCTAATTTTTTCCACTCAAAGTCCTAGAAACTCTAATAGAGTTCAAAAACTTCCTGGAATTTTTCAGTAAAGTGGTTAAAAATTTTATTTCATTTTTATCATCCATAGATAGTTGGTGTAAATGGATAAACTTAATAGAAGAAAAAATTATTCTTTATCATATTTATAAAAAGTGTCCTTTCCATTGCTCAGGTGGTGAGTGTATCAACCATAGGCTGACCCTCCTTGGCTCTGCTTTTGTTTTTTGAAAAGAAAAATTCTACTTTTCATTAAAGATTGCTTGTTAATAATTAACTCGCAAATGTAATTAGAGCAACCAGATTAATTTCATGTTTTTGTATAGCCATTTTCCAAAAAATTCCAGGAAGACTGCAGAGTTTAGGGGGGGGGTTATTTCTAATTGTTTAGGAAGTATTTTTTTGGCTTGAGCCCAAGAAGTAAAATAGAGTTCTTCTTGAGCTTCATTATTCTTGCATTTTGTTTTGATTTTTTCTTTGAGAAAAGTACTGATTGAAATCAATAATCTTACTAATTGTTAATTTTTTTTGTAGGGTGGAATCTTGGGAAATGTGCTGAGTTCCAGGAAACAAAAAAATATTCTGGAAATAATTTTATCTGTGGTATCCACCTTTGAGTGAAATTTTGGAATTTAAAAAATTTCTTTCTCTAAAATCATGGCTCTGGTAAGGTTCTATCTACTCTGAAGTTTTTTTCAAATAATCAGCCATTTATTTCTGCATTTTACATTTGGATTCCATATCAAGAAAGTGAAATGGAAGCATTTAAGATTAAAATTAAATGCATATCAGTCAAATTTCAGATGGATCAATATTTAATTCAATGGATCAATCTTAGGCTGATAAAAACTATTGAAAATATATCCATCTCATTTGAGAAACCTGGATTGTGAATTTTTTTGTCTCAGGCTAGAAGGTGCAGAAATAAGGAATGAAAAACCTCACCATTGATTAATTTTTAGAATCTTCCTTTATTGATTTCAACATTAAACTAAAATTTTCAAATATTTAAGGTTTGAATACAACATGATCAGGATTATGATGCAGGAGAAATATAGTGACACAATTCCAAAGCTGGATCTCTCAGGTCAATTCAAGGATGTAAATGCAAGAAAATAATTTTTTATTGCAAAATAGTAGAGGAATTTTTTGAATAATATAGTCACAGTTCTTGATTAATAGGATAATTAAATATCTAATATAATTCAGTCATAAACAGAAGTCAAAAAAAAACTAATCTTAATTATCTCATTTTTCCAGAGTTCACTGTGTGTTGGAGCAATGGTTCAATAGATTATGATCAAGACAAAAAAATGCAAAAGAAAGAATAAAAAACTGCTAGAACTTTGAATGAGGTTAAATCAATTTATATAAACAAAATCAATCTCAATTCTGAGAAAATTCTTTGGTGAAATTCAAGAAACTTAACCATTATTAAAACAGACAGAACAGATAATTACAAGATTTAGTGTTGAAAAAGAACAACATGTAAGCCAATTTTTGGTGAATTTTTACAGGAAAATGTGGAATGAGTGAATTTAAAATTGCAAGAGTTAGGTTTTTTTTTGGAGAAAAAGCATCTTCACAAAGAAATGAATTGGAGCTAGGAGATTGATTTGGAGGGAGAAATTAGTTGAATAATTTTTTTGAGTAGAATGAGAATTGAAAAAAAAGAAGAATGCCATTTATGGAAAAATAAGTTAGGAGGAACCAGAGAATATATTTCAAAGAAAATAATCTTTTGGTTTTCATCATGAAATTTATTACATGGAAATGAGGATTTATCCAAGAAGGCAGACTAAAACAAGCCAAAGAGGATAGAATTGAAGGATTGGTGAATTTTTGAATAACTACCACAGAAATTTGCCATGTAAATTTACATTAATTCGATTTCCAAGCAGAAATTGGGCTTTGATGATGAAGTGATTGGTCAATGGGAGGTTTTTTAGGCTCATTGGAGTCAGTATTGAAGTTTAAATTTCAAGCAGATAGTCCAGTCTGCACAAAACAATCATCAGAAAAATAAATATTGATGAAGGTGGACCAGCCAAGTAAAATTTCAAAAAAATTCAAATTTATATTTTCATATTAAAATTAAAGAATTATGAAATTCAATAAACTTATTTAAGTGTAAATATGATGGAAAGTGTTAAGTCAAGTGATGATTTTAGTATTGATGACAATGAAGACCAAAGAGATGGTCATCAAAATTGGGAACAATAAAAATGGATTTGAAAATATTGGAATGGGTGTAATGGCTGGATTTTGCACAAGGGAAACCTTAAAAAATGGTGATCAAAATTCTATCTTATGTTTGGATGACCAACATTAAAGTATTAAATCTCTCAATAGAAAAGATTGGGGCCTTAAAACTTTCTGAATATGAATATTGAAAGATGATCAGACAGGGGGGTTTTTAGGGCTTAGGACAGGTATGGTGTATCCAGTTAGTTGTTTTGGGTGTTCAACTCCCACTTGTTCACCAAAAATTCATTTTTGGATGTCTGAAGAGCTTGGTGGATGGGGGAACAGCCAATGGGGGTCATCTTGTTGGTTAATCAACCCAACTTGGTTGTTGATCAACTCAGAGGAACAAGAAGAGATTTTTATGATTTTTTGATCCTTATAAACATCACAACCAACAGGAAGGCCTCCAGTCAATGCCTAAATATTGGAGGCTTCATTTTAAATTCACCATGGCCAAGTTGATGGCACAGACCTACTGGTTAAACAACAGAAAAGCAGTGCTTGATTGACTGCATGTGGCTTTTAGAACCAGTCAACTATGGTTTAACAAAAAATCCACTGAGGTTACAACCAAAAAAAATCAGTGTACACACCATATATGTTGAAGAAAATGGAGAAATAGAAATATTGATCTTGGAAATTCTTCTGATAGGAGTCAAATAAAAGGGTGTGTTGGCTTCAAGAGAAGAAGTTAAAAGATTTATATTACAAAGGTCCAAAAAAAGGAAAATATTAAAATAAAATCAGAGAGCCCATGAAATGAAACTAAAGGAAATAGAAAATGTAAAATGATTCAATAAAAAAAGTGGTAGATTTCAATAGTAAAAGCTCAAAAAATTGTGTAAATATATATTTCCTATTGAGATGATAGGGAATATCATGATTGATAAATTTAAAGTTTCCAACAGCTAATTTTGGGAACACCATTTTTTTTGAGAAACTTATCTTTTTTCAAAAATTAAGAATGAAGCTTTATTTTTTATTAGTAAAATACTTTTTGATGAAAAAACAAAGGGGGTATTCCAGAAATCAGCCATTTAATTTTTTGAAGATCTTAACTCTGATACACCCTAATATGATGATGGAAACTATTATCAAACAAACAAATAATCTCATGGGGCTGAATCAAAATAAAATATGATTAATGGGATCCAGAGAGTGAGGAAATAACAGAGGCTAGGAACACAAGAAAACTAATATTTAAAAAGAAATGAAGAATAATTGGTGTAATTATTGATTGATTTTTTTCTGAAAGGTAAGAGACAAGGTCATACAATGTGAGGATGGAGGCCATGATAAGTGTATGGGTGATGATGAATTTGACACTGGTTTAGATCTAATTGATTAGGATTGTTGAGGAGAGGATATATTAGATGATCTTTGAGATTTTTTTGCAGTTCTGGGTTCATTTTTTCCCTATTCTTTTTTAGGAAGAATCATTGATAATTTATTTTAGAGGCAAGCCTGATATCCCTTCTGTGAAATGAGTTGGTTCTTTTGATTTTTAAAGGTGTATTTTGCAAAAAGGTGTCATTATTTTCATGATGGATTGAATAAGTCTGATATGCACCATTGTTTTTTTTGATGAAATAATTTCAGTGATTTTTGCCTTGTTGAGAACTGATCTTCCTACCTTAATTTTTAGGCCTTCAAATCCACTCAAAAGAAACCACTTCTGGAATAACCAGTTCATTTTTGGGGTGAGAAATGCTTACTGGAAAAATAAATTCATCTTTTCAAGTGGAAAAAACTTTCTCTCTCATCTTTTCAAGTGGATCCAACTTTCTCTCAAGAAATAAACACCTCAGAAATTTATTTCTTTCTATGAAAGCAGTTTGTACCACCAAAAGATTATCCTTACTTTCATAAGTGAAGATCCACCAGTGGAACAAAGATTTCAGTTTCAAACACAACATTTGATTTTCAGGTTTCATGAATAGAAAATATTCCTTTGATGCAATTCCATTTTCTTTGGCATGGAGCTAACAAACAACTGACAAAATTGAATTTTTGAGATGTAGTATCTCATGCACTGGTGGGGGTGGAGGGTGTGGCATTGGGTGTTGAGCAATGATGAGGATTTTGAGTGGTGAGTTGGATTCCCTGTTTGAGCTTGGGAAGCTGCGGGGATAATGCACATACCTGTCATCTGCCTGTCATTGGTTTTTTTTATAGTGGATTTTGCATTGCGCATGAACCACTTTGAATATTCAAAAAGCCTCAGGGTAATTAAAAAGTGCCTACAGGGCCTCACACCAGCCCCCTGTTTGCGTTTAGATTAGAAATGGCAGGAAGGGGGGGAAACCAGAGGGGAGAAGGAAAAGAAGAAAAGAAAAAGGAAAAACAGCAAGAGAAGAAGAGGAGGGGCAAGGATTTTGAAAACATGATGCAACAGGTATGATGGATGGTGATGTGAATTTTGGCTGGTTGATGAGGAAAAGATTAACCCCCACAAGATGTGACTACAATTTTATTTTCCGGGGGAGCCTCTGGTGTCTTGAGCTCTGGAAAGGGCAAGAGAAACTGGAAACAATTTGTTTCTTGGATGAAATTTTCAAAGGCAGGTCATGCTTTAAGGGTTTTCAACAACAAGTATAAATTATTGGGATTATGATTTGTCCGCAATTGTATCAATTCCTTCCGCAGGTTCCAAAGGGGTATTTTGTATGCTGGGAAGAAATTAATGAAATGTGTTACTTTCTACCTCACATATCCGCAATTTGGAAATGAAGGGACTAGAAATTTCCTTAGTTTGAATAGTTATCCATTGAGACTGGAACTATCTGCTGCTAGTTGGTTTATAACAGCAAATGACTGAATCTCCAACTTTGAGATCTGCCTGGACAAGGTCTTATTCATTGTGACCTGTCCATCTAAGATTCTTCTCCTGGCCTTCTTTAGGTTGCTTTAAAGTGGAAAAGGAAGTTTGTCTCCTGATTTCACCGCTTTGCTTGCCTTTTTATCAGCCCGCTTTTTGCCTAAAATTCCCTTGCAACCAGGGCACCAAATGAATGAAATGTCCAGATTGGGTTCAGTTGTTGAGGCCATTTTTCTTAGTTTTTTGAAAAGATACTGGCCGGGTTTTTCTGTCATTGGGCAAATAGTTCTCAGCAAGACCCCTCGGTTTTTGGTGAAGATGAAGAAGCAATCAAAGGCTTTTTTGTTCTCCTTGTTTATTAGATTTAGTGCCACTATCACACCTAGGATTTTTCACTCATGATTTGAGTGGGCAACTTTGGTACCTGTGCAGAACAAGATTTGCTTTTTAGTATTCAATAATATGGCAGCTGCTCCACCTCCTTTCTATTTCCTGTATGATCCATCTTTTAATATTAGGGCATCCCTTGGCATTGCCTGCCTGATTAGGTTTAGAGTGGTGGCAATTGCCTCCTTTCTCAATAAATACAAATTCTGATATTTTTTCCTCTTAAATAGCGGGATTTCTTTGGCACCCAGTTGGACAGAAATTGTTTCTACATTAAGATTAAGGAAATTTGTCAGAATTTCTCTGCATAAAGTGGCATTTACTGCCAACATGTCCAGTCTGGTTTAATTTTTCAGCCTGCTAATAAGTTCATCCCTGATGCTTAAAGGTAAATCAGTTTGGGTCAGCTTTCTGGTATAAAATAGGAAGGCTGCCTTCATCACCACCACATCAAGAGGCCTGTGGGTGGTATTCTGTTTGATCCATGCAGTTCTGGTGGTCTTAAAGATACCTTTGGTCCAAAAAGCACATAGCATATCTCATTTGAAGGCCATGGCTGTAATCCAGGCGTGTTTTTCTTACTGGCCCACACGTGAGCTGTGTAAGAGATCCTAGGTAAGAGTACTGATTGTATGATTATCATGCAGTGGTGCTCCAAGAGACCCCACCTTGAGTTTCCAAGGCGCAAGAAGGTTTGAATGATGGATTTTCCTTTTCTTTGAATGTTTCCCAGGTGCTGGTGGTAGTTCAATTGTCTGTCTAGTGTTACCCCAAGTCACACTGCATATTTTGAGTACTCAAAGAGTGTATCTCCAAAGATAAAAGGTGAGGGGGGGCTTGGTGGGTTCCTGGAGTTGAACAGAATCATAAGTTGAGATTTTTGCTTTTAAAAAATGGAAGCATGCCGGATGGACCACTTAATCAATTCCTTGGCCAAGAGTTTCATTGTTTTCAGTGCCTCTTGCAGATTTTTTTTGGTGGTGAGGTGGACTATGTTGTCCACATATTGGATAGAGGTCAATTTTTTGGGGTAAATGTCAGTTATTTGGAGCATTTCTGAATTGAAAATGATATATGATATAACTGAAAGTGGCAAGCTTTGAGGCAGGCCTAGGGGTAATTTCTCTGGGGGAAAGATATAGTCATCCAGAAGGAGCATATTGCTCCTGTAAATCAAAAAATCTTGTATGATGATCCACAGGTAGGCAGGGAAGCCCCAGTTTCTAAGATATGCATCAGCCTATTGGGGTGAACAGTCAGATATGCTGACTGGACATCCAAGAAGAGTGTGATGACAACCTTCTTCTCTGCCCACTGGTCCCTGACCCAGGTGTCAAGGTACCATAGGGCATCCTCTGTAAATACCCCCTTTCTTCCTCCATAATGCCTGATGGGAAGGAAATTAGATTTTTTGGCCTATTCTGCCACTTGCTTTTCTAGGATAAGTTCCAATGTTTTCCTCTCAGTGTTTAGGAGGGCTATTGGACCATAGGCCCTCAGGTTGGTATAGCTTTGTTTATTTGCCTTACGTACAATAGCAGTGACCTCTCCTTTCCAGCAGCAGGGATACTTTCCCTGACTAAGAATCTGGTTGTATATCCAGGTCATGTGGGAGCACACCACCAGGCACGTCAATTTTAGAATCTCTTTCCGGACTTGGTCAGGGCCTGGGGCTTTACCTACTTCTAGCTTGTTTATTGCTCTGACCACTTTAGCCTTGGTTATCTCATCAAAAATGGCCTGTCAGCATTGCTCACCTACCCATAAGTCCAATAGGTTGATCTGGTTCCTGATAAGTGATGTCCCTTCAAATAGCATCCTTTCTTGTTCCACTTTTCCCAATGCAAAAGATCTGTCAGATTTTTTCAGCAGTAGACTTATCCAGATGATTTTGGTTTTATACTATGTAATGCTTTGAATATGGAAGAATTATCAGCCATTTCAAGATGTTTTATCCAGTGAGTTTTCTTTGCTTCCCTCACTTCCTTTTGGAAATAATCATTCCATTCTTTATAAAAATGGCATGCTTCTTCCAACTTTGATAGCAGCATCCATTGTTGGGTTTGGTTTCTTGTTTTAAGGATGGGGTTAAGTTTTTGCAGGTCCCAGTAAATTTTTTCCATGAGGTGTTGCAGTTAACCATGAGTCCAAGGTTGAGTTGGACTGTTTTCAGAGCCTCTGAGAGGTTATAAGCCTCTTCTTCTACATCCTGGCCTAAGGGGTAATTCTTCAGCTGGTTTTTGAACATGTTGCAGATTGTGTTCTGGTCCAGTTGCCCCAATTTGGTTTTTCCCACTGTCTTGTTGGGGGGAATTGAACCATGTTTATGCACCACTTAAGGGCTTGATGGTCTGATCCATAGTTCTCTTCCAAGATAAACACATCAGGTATAAGTTGGGTGGTGGCATTGTTTGCCCATACTAGGTCAATTGTTGTGCCCTTGCCTTTTGTTGTGTAGAAAGTTGGGATGTGTCACGGGGATACCAGGCAGAAGCCATGCCTGAGGCATAGGGCCAATAGATTGGCCAATTACTTATTTGTTGAGTTGTATCCAAATGGGTTCCACATCCTGTGATGCAGGTTTGAGTCAATGAAAATTCCCATAGGGCTCTGTCTGTTATGAAAAGTTGGTAACCATTGCTTCAGGTCCTTCAGACCAGTGTTGGTGCTAGGTGGGTTGTATACATTCACCAGCGTAAACTATTTGTTATCAGCTCCTCACATTTTGACACAAATTAAGTGCTTAGAGCCACCTGGGAGATGGGAGATTGCTTTTGATGGGACAGATTTGTGGATATATACACAACATTTGTGTCTGTCTCTCCAGTTAGTGGGGGTATGGTCATAGCTGGTTAGTAGGTTCCAGTCCAGATGGGTTGGGGAGAAAAGGTTGAAAGGATTGACCCATTTTTCCTACAACAGGAGTATGGAATCAGATGGGGGGAGATGGAGGAGAATCAGCGTGATTTCTTTAGAAATGTGGCATTTCAACTGCAAGAAAGAGAAATTATCCAGGGTGTCAACAGTATGGCTGGGGGAATGGAGGTTGGGATTGCAAGGGCTTTGACAACAGAAGGCGCGCCTGGAAGGAAGTTTGGGACAACAGCCTGTGGACACAACCAATTTGGGATTGGATGAGGTTGTCCAAATCTCTCTCCTGGAAGAGCGGAAGGTTGCAAACCACTGGGGACAGCAGCTAGGTGTGGGGAGACAAATGGAAGGGATAGTATTGTAGGAATCTAGGAGAGGTGCAATGCTGGGTCCATATATGCAAGGACAAGCCCTGCGGCAAAAGGAAGGTGGAGCAGAAGGGGGGATGAGGAGCACTGCAAAAAAAAAAAAAAAAAACAGAAGAGATAGTATTGCAGGAATGTGGGCGCAGAGCAATGCCAGGTCCTTATAAGCAAGGACAAGCCCCGCAACAAATGGTGGAATGCAAGGCGGGAAAAGGAGCGGAGCGTTGCAAAAAAAAAAGAATTTTTTCTTCTCTTGCTTTCTCTCTCTCTTCTTGGTCTGTTTCTTTTTATTATCTTTTTTTATTCTCTACAGATGGGTGTAATGGGTATGGATGGGTATGGTTGGAGTGTGTGCGGGAAAAGTTTGCTTTGGTAAGGGGGTGCTCTAGCTGGTTCACAGCCGGCATGACTAGACACCCCAGAATGTTTGTTCCTCGTACCTACTTTCTCTCTCCAGTGGTGGTGCGTGCGCACTGGCAGCTTGTTGTCTGTTTTTTTTTTTTGTAGGAAAGGTACGGTGAAATGTGTCTCAGTTCTTCTGGGTTGTTCCAGGTACCTTCCCAAAAACTTTGGTCACTAAGGGTTGGTGCGCAGACGTGGATCTCTTTCTTTCTCACTTACTCCAGGTGCACAGCCACAGAAAGGAACCTGGATCTCTGACTCAAGGTTGCTTCCCAGTTCCTCACTCTAACTTTTGCGCCTAGACTGAGGGTTGGCTTGTGGACATGGATTTCTTTCTCTCTCACTGACTTGTGGCACCGTTAGTTCTCACAGAGTTACTCAAATAAAAGGAACGCGTGCAAATGTTTATTTCTCAGGATTTTGGGAGAAGCGCAGATGCAATAGTTACAAGAAGAAATAAGGAGTTTTCTTTGGGATTCCAATCCATGGGTGCTAGTAGCCAAGAGGAAGCTTTGGACAAGCTCTTCTGACCTAGCCGCAAAGTCCTTGAAGTTTGCCTTTCAAAGTGCCAGCCCAGTAGGAATGTCCAGGATCTTGGGGGTAGCCGTGCGTCAAGGAGGAGTGGCTGGAGGGGAGGAGGAAATCACAACCTGCTTGGCGGATGCTGGGGTTGTGGCTTGCCTCAGGGGTTCAGGAGACAACTGCAGAGCAGGGGATGGCAATGCTGGAGGAGGAGGCGGTGGCCCGGAAGTGGGTCTAGGGGCCGGAGGAGGGCTGGGAGCCAGAGGAGGAGCCAGGCACTGTCCAAAGAGTTCATCAACGCGCAGGTCCGTTGCACCCTAATTGATGTGGACTCAATTGGCCCAGTGCTGAAGGGAAGCTTGGTAGGCCATGAAACTGTCAAATTCAACCCAATGAGGCAGTCCTGCACGGCAGATAGGAGAGGCCAAGTTGTGGCTTTTGGCTGATGACAGAGGTGGAAGGCTGAAGGCAAACCCCGCAGGGTCCAAGAGTCTTCCAAGATATTGTTGTGGTCCAACACCACAAATAGATCTTGATGCGCGCTCTTGCAAGGGCAAGGACCAGATTGGGGAGGGGTTTGAGGCATACCCTTGCTGAGAGAGCAGCAACAATGGCCCCAGTGGCATTGGGTGCACACACAGTGACCGGGGATAGTCAAGCACTTGTACCTGTTTTGGGCGCAGAACTTGAACAGCGCCATAGAAATGGAGGAAGTGCGGGAAGGCAGGAAGGCGGGAGTAAAAGGAAGGGGTGGTTGTGTGGGAAGTAGTGGCGTGGGAAGTGGGGGTATGGTCAAGGTAACGGTAGGAATACCTCTGGGGACAGAACTCAAGTTGGGCAGGGGTGTGGTGTTGTTATATAGCCTTTGTTGGGAACCGTGCCACCATTGGTGCACTCAGCATTTGGAAGTTCAGGCTCAGCATGTGGGATGCGCGCAGTCTCAGCAGTGGCTGCTGCGGGCTCAACAGTAGGCCCTGCAGGGTTCAACATACCAGGCATGGGTTGGACTTGACTGGGTGTGGTGGGTTGCGGCCTGCCCAGAACTCAGAGACCCAAGAATGGAGCCAGCCCAACCAGGTTTGCAGGCAGCTAGTTTGGGAAGGTAGAGCAGGGAAATTGGAGCAATAGGAGCAGGGTGGGCATGCGCAAGCGCGGGCCGGCCCGCACCGCGCTGAGTGGATACGGACAACGTGGGGGGCTCCAAGTAGGGCGCAACGGAGGGCTGCGTTGTGAGAAGGACAAACTGGGTGTGTGTAACAGTAGGCGGGCTTGAGGGTGGTTTTGGTATAGGAAAGGGTTAGGGCAGGTTGGTGTGGTGTCATGACATAGCCTTGGGTTGGGAACTGTGCTGCAGTTGGTGCGCTCAGCATTTTGTGGGTCAGGCTCAGAATTTGGGATGCATGTGGTCTCAGCAGTGGCTGCTGCAGGCACAGCATCAGCCACAGCAGGCTCAGCAGTAGGCACCACAGGGCTCAGCATATTGGGTGTGGGTTGGGCTTAATTGGATGTGACGTTGTAAGACTCCAAACGGTGCTAGGCCGTGGCAGTTCTGTGGAGGGGAAAGGTGCTGTTTAGGCTGCCCTCCTGAGTGTTACAAAAATATTTTAAAGTAACCAAGATCAAAGTCCAGAACCTGGTGAACAAGGCTCCAAATGTAAGAGGATAAAGATGATAGTAGTTGGTAGCTGGGGAAACAACACTATCTGAGGCAAGATGATACCAGGAAAAACTTGAATAGAAGAATTCAAGGATTGTTCAGAGTTCAACAAGACAAGGCAATTGTAAGTGACAACTCCCACAAGCTAATAGCTCTTGTTGTCGGCAGAAGCTTAGGAAAGATCAACTCAATCCCAAACAACCTCCAGGTTCTCAATGAACCTGCCCAACTCTCCGCAATCAAGCGCTTGAAGGGTACCAGATAACTGTGGGCGGCTGCACAAGACAAAGCTAATTTTTTGATGATGCTCTAGAAGCAAAACAATAACTGATTCAAACAAGAATAACCCAACACTTCTCAAGGGACTCAAGAGTAGCCTTGCGGAATTCAACTTCAAAAGAAATGGAGGGAGGTTTAACACTCCAGGTTTTAAGCTTAATAAAACCTCTTCAGTCAAACGTGACTGGTTCCAGAAAGATAATCAAAGGATGATCAGGAACATTATGGTTGGATAAAGGGATCAGGAGTGGTGTAACACACTCAAGAATTCAATCAGTCAAATTCTTCTTCAACCAGAAAAGCTATTGGTTGGTGATAAGAATCAAGTATCAGGGTTTGAGTATGGAGGATCAAGGATCAAGGGGCAATCATAGATATACCCAAATTTTGGACTCAGATGAAGGGGAATGAGACCCCACGGATAATTAATTTCAAGGCAATAATGATGATGATTCTCTCTGGTAGGATAGGATATGATAGGATTCCATATGCTACCCCTCCCAAAAGGCAGGGGGGAGAGCCCTCCTTATATGGGCAGGAGGCCCTGTTAGACTATGTACAACTGATTCTACAAATAGAGCGGATTTTTTTTTTTTTGATTTTCAGGTGATCAGAAAAATTTGATCACTCAGGCCAGTGGAAATCCGGCCTCCCTGACTGGGGTGGGATCTTTCTCATCCCTTCACCACCTCTTGGGTCTGTCCGCGGACAGGCAGGCGCGACAACACCGGGATCACCCACCACTCACCCAAAGGCGGAAGGGGTGGGAAAAGAAATTGACCAGACCGCCCGCGGATTTCCGCGGGAGGTAGACAATGTTTTCCCACCCCCACCCAAAGATGAAAGGGGGTGGGAGGGTGGAAGATGACCATGATCGTGGGTAGATGAGGATCGATTGGATAGGGCGGGGCTAGCAATCAAAGGCCAAGGAGGATCTGAGCGGTTGCAGTGCCGGAGGGGAAGGCAAGTTTCTCCTTGATGATCACTTGATCTCTCAGGGGGATAGCCAAGAATACCCCAAAGAAGGCAATAGAGAGACACCAGAGGATTAAGGAGGTGGGAGAGAAGATGATGGGGTTGAGTTGGGCAAAGGCAGGGATGATAACAATGAGACTGGAGTTCAAGGGCATTGCACATACGGCGGTTGAGGTTGTTAGGAGGAGTACATTCTTGGCAACCAAGAGTGGGATTGAGTTGAGGAAGGGGGTTAGTTTGAAGAGAGCATAACCTAGTATACTATATTTTAATGAAATCATCAAGATCCAGCCAGTCTGTAGACCAAATTACATGTTGGTGAAGGCAAGTAGGGTGCCAATGAGGATACCGGGAAGGATTTCGCGAATGCTTCTGGGATGATTGGATGAGGGAGAGGGGGATGATGAGGATGGAATGGGATGAGAAATATAGAGATCATGGTTGGTGAGATGAGGATGGGTTGATTGTTGTTGGGCTTCTGCTTGACTGATGAGCTTGGCTGATGATGAGGATGAGGATTAGGATGAAGTTGAGGATGATGGATTGGATGGTGGGAATATCTCGGGCTGAGCGGGTCTTGGCCCGCGCGTTTGGCCAAAAGGAAGGGGGGAACAAAGAGAGAAGGAATCAAATGCAATGCCTAGGTGATGAGACCAAGAGAGGCCTGTCCTAGACCACTGGTACAGGGGAATGCTTGGCAGATTGAGGAAATTGGAGAAGTGATACTGATAAAAAAATTCTGATTTTTTTTTTTTTTGAAAAATGACACCTAAATAAAAGCATTGTAAAAAAAATTTTGAATTTTACCGCATCTGGTCCAGGGTGTCCAGATTTGATTGCCACATCTCTCCCCAACTTACAGACTGTCCCTAGTCTGCATCTGAGATTGATGTCATAAAAAAAGAAGGGAAATATGATTGAACATAAGGAATGGCTATTTGATCTTGAGGGTGATTGAAAAGAATATCTTGATCCGTCCAAAGAAGATCCTAGAGTTGACTGCAATAAGATGAAGAAGGCTTTCCAGGCGCTCACGTATGTGGCATACATTAGAGTTTCACAACAAAACGCAGCAGATGACCCTGGTGGTGCATAATTGGGAGGACTTACTTCTGATTGAAGTTGCCTCTACAACAATGAAATTTCTTGACCTGATCAGCAGAGAACCTTCTGGCCATCTGAGTGCCATCCAGTTCCTCCAAAAGATATGATCCACCTCTGACTTGACGGACCACTCGATAAGGACCATTCCAGCAATTGGAAAAAAGCTTTCCCCACTGAGTTTCCAAGGATTGGTTGTAAGCTAAAACTAAATCACCAGGATTCAAGGAATCCCTAACTCAATTGGAATGCTTATCCTTCCCATGCTGGACTGATTTTTCCCTTGACTCCATCATTTTCCCATAAGCTTTGTCACAAAAATCTTCACTTTGCTCCAGTTGCTTGGATCTGGCAACTAATAGATCAGTGGTGGAAGAAACCTTTTCCCAAGGAATACCTAAGAAAGATTCCATTTCCAGATCAAGAGGAAGGACAGCCCTTTGACCAAAGAGGATTTTGTAAGGTGAGTAGCCAGTGGTTTTTTAGTTGAAATTGGATTAGAGAAGAGGACCAGAGGAAGAAATTTGCAACAATTCTTTCCACTTTCACCAGCCAACTTGACAAGATCAGCCTTCAAAGGGGCATGGCCTCTTTACACCATGCCTTGTCCTTCAGGATAATAAGGAGTGGTCACCCTATGTTGGCCAGGAAGCAATTGGATCATTTTGGCCAGTTTTCCACCAAACTCAGAGCCACCATCAGTTGAATAAGATTGAGCCAAGCCATAATGCATTGTCCAAGTCTCATAAAGGAAGGCTGCTACTGATTCAGAGATGAGGTTTTTAAGAAATTTTGCTTCAACCCATCCAAAAAAATCATCCCTAGCCACAATGAGGTAATTAGCTCCACCAGCCTTAATGTGAACCACATACATAGCAATCCTTCCAAAGACAGTGGACTCTCCAGTGGAATAACAAATTTCATCCAGGGGCCTAGTATCACGTTTCTGACATACTTCACAACTCTTGCACCATTGAGAGACTTATTTCTTCAAAGATGGCCACCAGAATTGTTTGGATATACGTTGATAAGTTTTGGTTTCCCCATGATGCCTAAGGCCTTCATGGAGACTTTCAAGGATTGAATCTTGTTTAGAGGGGATAGTGACAACAATAAGAGCACAAGGATTGCCTCTTTTCATAAGCCTAGTATCTTGGACAAAGAAATTGGAGGAATTCCTTTTGAGTAATCAAAAATCTTCAGCAGAGAGATCAGGAGGCCTTTGGAGAGTGGAAAGGTAATGCTCTAATTTTAGCCAGAAACCTTGTCGGAAGCCAGAATAATCTTGGGAGGAAAAGGTGAAGACTGGACAAATTAAAGGCTCCTCCTCATCAAATTCCACTCCAACATCCAATTCTTCATCTCCAAGGGGGGGTTGAGATAAAACATCAGGAATGGTGAAGGATTTTCCAGGCCTATGAACAATATCAAAAGAGAAAAGTTGGATAAAGGCCACCCAGCAAGTCATAGGAGCATTTGGGAGGCTGGGGGAATTGATAATTTTGATGATGGATTGTGCGTTGACTTGTAACTTGAAGTGTTGACCCCAGAGGACAGTTTGGAGTTTCTTCAACATTTGAGCCACGCCACAGAGTTCCAGTTTTGGTTTGGAGTACCTGGATTCTACATCTGAAAATAACAAGGATTCATAGAGAGCAGGACATTCCCAACCATTTTCATCTTCCTGAGTAAGGACAGCCCCAACAGATTGATAACTAGAATCAACAGCCAGTTTGATCTTTCCATCTCCTGGTCCAGAAGCAATCTTTCTCAAGACTATGTCTTTGCCAACCATCATTTTAAGCAGCTGAAAAGAATTTTCACAATCTTGGGTCCAGATCCACTCAGCATCTTTTCTGTTCAGGCAACGTAGAGGAGCACAGATTTTGGATAGAGATGGGATAAAGATTCAAACATAAGTAACAACACCTAGAAAACCCCTGACTTCAGTTGGATTGATGGGAGTAGGCCAAGAGAGGATTTTGTTGACTTTGGATGGAGCCATCATTCTTCCTTCCTTGCAGACCACATGACCAACAATTTCCAGAGCAGGGACACAGGCAGCCAATTTGGATCCGGAGATAGTGAGGCCAGATTCTTTGATTCAAAACAAGATCCTTTCCAAAGTGGTTGCATATTCCCAGATAAATCAACGGATTCCTGAATGCCAGGGTAAGAGCTCATTGTTATAATCAGAAACTGGTCCTTTAATTCTGCCATCGTCAATAAAGATTCCAGCATGATCAGGGATTTCATCCTGGAGGATCCAAACCATCTGAGCCTGATAGACTGCAACCAAGTTGGTGGCACCTTGAGGCAATTGAGTAAGTTGGAAACCACCAAGGGGAGTATTGAATATAGTGAGAGGGCAATAAATTGGATTTAAAGACCATTCATCATAGCCACCCATAATCTCACCTAGACCATAGCAAGCTCTCCCGGAGAAGGATTCAACAAATTCTTCAGTAGCAGGGGGAATAGCAGAGTCTTTAATAGTAACCTTATTTAGAGGCTGGAGATCATGAACTATTCTAAGTTTACCATTACTTTCAAGGACACAGAAAACAGGACTGGAATAGCTAGAAGTTGACTGTTTGTATAAACTGGTTTGGACTTGTTCCCGGACCAACTTGATGATTTTTTTGACTTTGGCAGCAGGGGATTGGGATCTTTTTCTTTTGCCAGGGATCATGTTCTACTACAGGAATAATATAAGGCAGACCATAGGACTCTTTCAAGAGAGCTCTCTCTTCTTCACAGAAAGCAATAGCTTTCTCCCTAAGAGCCAAGAAATTTTTGATCAAATACAACTCATCAGGTGGAAGCCATCCATCTGGTCCAAAGTTGACTACTCTCAGACGTTCTTTGGTGACACAACCAGAGGGGATGAATGGACCAGTGAGAGATTGAGGTAAGCCACAGTAAGGATTGCAGGATAGAGGAGGACGCCTAAGAGGAGGGTTGAGATTGAGAGGCATTGGTTGGTTGACTGGTTGGAGTTTCCTAGCAACTGGTTTAAATTTGGAGGCAAAAGAGAGCAGCTCTTGTTTTCACAAAGAGTTGACCAGAGAGATCTGACTGCAAGGATTGAGACCAAGTTCTAACGCCTTCCAAGTTCAATGTTCCGCAACATTTTTGAAAGGTGCCTTTTCCATAAAAGAATTCCCAGGAGATAATACATTGCTCAAATGCGTGGCACAAGGTAGGGTTTCAAAAAGGATAGTAGTAGGATACCCTGGTGGTGCACAATTGGGAGGACTTACTTCTACCCCAATTTGCCTCCACTGAAGCCCATATTCTTCCATACCAAAGCCACCAAAAATAAAATCAAGATTGGGATCTAGTCTAGACTCATTGCAGAGATTCAACTTGAAACTGAGAGAAGGTTTATTAGGAATAAGAGTACAAGGAAAAGAAGAAACAACAGATGAAAAAAAAATATTTTTGGATTTTTCCAGTTTGATTTGTTTTTGATTTTTGATATTTTTGAGATCAGAAGAAAACTTTGAAAAGAAAGAGAAATAAGCCTCTGGGATGAGAGTTAAATTTTGAGGCTGAAAAGAGCTACAACTATTAGTAGGATCAACTACTCCCATAAAAAATGAAAGGAACTTGAATTATCCTTCTGTTTTCCTCTTAGAGATGACTTAGGGAAATGACCAGGGAAATCTCTTTCCCAGCAACCAGAATCCAAAGAACAAAGAGGAACCTCAATTTTTCTGCCATCAGAATCAGGGAGGAGGATTCTCTCTCCAACTTGATTGGAAAACATAAGAGTTGCTCCAAAATTGATTAAGAAAGGTTGACCCAAGATCATAGGTCCATCCAAGCGTGTGATCCAGAAATGAGAAGTTCCAATGATGTTTTGGCCAATCCGGACTGGAATGTCTTCAACAATTCCAACCAATTTGCAAGACAGGTTTCCTATTCCATACACTGAAGAGGTGAAGCTGACCCTAGGGCTGAGTTTAAGTTTACAGGCCATAGCATCTGAGATCAAGTTGAGCTGAGAGCCAGAGTCAACAAGGAGTGAGACCGTTTCTGCTGATTCACCAAGATGGCAAGGAAGAAAACCAAGAGGACATGAGTAAAGAATAGACTCAGAAGAGGGATCTGTTCCACCAGAATCCTCTATCAAAGTTCTAGAGGAGACCTTGAGTTCCTCAGGACCAATTTCCACATGTCAATAAGAAACCCATTTCTTCATTCCTTCAGAAACAGATAGAGAGATCAACAGGAGTTCAGCCACAGATAGATCAGGAATTTTCAGATCAGAAATTTTATTTAATACCCCTTCCACAGCATTGAAGTGATCTTTGGAAATTCCCCTCTCAAAAAAAACTTTGGGCTGGGTGGAGGGAGGAAGATTGGGTGAAGCAGGAACAGGATCAGGGGATCAAGGAGGTTTAATAGATGAGGGATGAGGATCAGGGTGATCTTGAGACCTTTCCATGAGTGGCTCTTTTTCCACCTCCATGTCTTCTACATCAGAAGAGGGCTTGGGTGAGGATTGTCTTTTGGGTGATTTTTGGAGGATTGAGGTTGGCAAGGAAGGAGCTTTATTAGGTTTGGGCTCCTCATGTTGCTTCCTAGCTGGATTGGATTGGTAAGTACCAACCAGAGAGGAGGAGGAAATAGCTGGGGGATACCAGGGTTGAAGATTACCACAAGAAGATTGGAAATCCACCAAAGCCAAGGATGCCTTCATAGAAGGGGGTGACTGGTAAGAGGCCACCACATGACAAACGGGGCAAGAAAAATCAAAGGGGATTAGGGCACCATTAGGAAGAAAAAAGTTATTCCCTTTTTGCTCTACCAATTTCTCATCTTTGTCCTTCTGGAGCTCAAGACATCAACTGGTTCCATGGCCTTCCCTGTGGCAATAATAGCAGACTAAAGTATTTTTAGGAACAGAACTAGAAGGTTTAGGAACAACAAGAGAGGAAATCTTTTGATCCATTTTTTTCTCAAAGGCTTTCAGCAGCTTAGTGATCTTGTCCATTGTAGCAGTTTCTTGGTTAGGCTGAGGGTTCTTGGGCCTGCAATCAGATTCCATTTTATTCATAATCTCATTTGACTCTTTGAAAGAGGGAGCATGGACTGGTTCATTGGTTTTAGATTTTTCAAAAGTGAGGGCTGTTTGACCTTTCATAACTTTATCCACCACTCCCCTCAGGATAAGAAAACCAGGGAGCTTGAATTGATTATCCCTGGTAGTGATCATGGAGCCAGACTCCACCAGTTTGTCCTTGATCCTTTCCTGCACTCCAAGAGAAAAAGATTGGAAAAATAAGACTTGAATTTTGTCCACTGTGTTGATGTGATTGTTTTGGACAAGGTAGGATTGGATGGGATCCCAAGATTTCCTAAAGGACTGATAATCAGAAGCGCAAGCCACACCACCATTGGAGATCCACTGGGAGACAAGGTTATCTAGATCCTGCAAAGTAAATTGTGCTACATCTATTGTTCCCCCATAGGCCAACATTGCTCCCCGCAGAAGGGCCCAGTTATGCCGTTCAAAACCTTCAAACGACTCAATGATTTCCATAACTTCATCAGAGGAGATAAAAAATTGTAACTGGTAGGCCATATCAAATTTGCTAGCCCCGTCCACCAAAGCAGCCATCTCCTACGAGTACAAGAAGCATTCCACATTTTTCCCATTGAATCCTAAGTTCTTGTTCTGGGGCTTGATCTTAACCATCTTAGGACAAGTAGAAGAGTTGCTGGTAGATTCCATTTTGACAAAGTTTCCTAAAAGATCCAAGGAGCAGATTTCCAAAGTGGCTCACAAATGTGGAAAGAGTAGGGTTTCTTGAAAAACGACAAGTCTCTTGCCCAGCTGGTGCACAACTGGGAGGACTTACTTCTAGAAAAAGTTGCCTCCACGGATCTAGATGATAACAGAAAAAAGAAAGAGATCAAATTTCGAAGTTGATAATTGTTGGGACTGTAAATCCCAAGGTTGCTGGTTTGATCCCGGCCCGGGGGACCAAATTTAAGACTCCAAACAGTGCTAGGCCGTGGCAGTTCTGTGGAGGGGAAAGGTGCTGTTTAGGCTGCCCTCCTGAGTGTTACAAAAATATTTTAATGTAACCAAGATCAAATTCCAGAACCTGGTGAACAAGGGTCCAAATTTAAGAGGATAAAGATGATAGTAGTTGGTAGCTGGGGAAACAACACTATCTGAGGCAAGATGATGCCGGGGAAAACTTTAATAGAAGAATTCAAGGATTGTTCAGAGTTCAACAAGACAAGGCAATTGTAAGTGACAACGCCCACAAACTAATAGCTCTGGTTGTCAGCAGAAGCTTAGGAAAGATCAACTCAATCCCAAACAACCTCCAGGTTCTCAATGAACCTGCCCAACTCTCCGCAATCAAGCGCTTGAAGGGTACCAGATAACTGTGGGTGGCTGCACAAGACAAAGCTAATTATTTGATGAAGCTCTAGAAGCAAAACAATAACTGATTCAAACAAGAATAACCCAACACTTCTCAAGGGACTCAAGATTAGCCTTGCAGAATTAAAATTCAAAAGAAACGGAGGGAGGTTTAACACTCCAGGTTTTAAGCTTAATAAAACCTCTTCAGTCAAACGTGACTGGTTCCAGAAAGATAATCAAAGGATGATCAGGACCAGTATGGTTGGATAAAGGGATCAGGAGTGGTGTAACACACTCAAGAATTCAATCTATTGAATTTTTCTTCAACCAGAAAAGCTATTGGTTGGTGATAAGGATCAAGGATCAGGTTTTGAGTATGGAGGCTCAAGGATCAAGGGGAAATCTTGGATATACCCAAATTTCAGACTCAGATGAAGGGGAATGAGACCCCATGGATAATTAATTTCAAGGCAATAATGATGATGATTCTCTCTGGTAGGATAGGATATGATAGGATGCCATATGCTACCCCTCCCAAAAGGCAGGGGGGAGAGCCCTCCTTATATGGGCAGCAGGCCCTGTTAGACTATGTACAACTGATTCTACAAATAGAGCAGATTTTTTTTTTGATTTTCAGGTGATCAGAAAAATTTGATCACTCAGGCCGGTGGAAATCCGGCCTCCCTGACTGGGGTGGGATCTTTCTCATCCCTTCACCATCTCTTGCATCCGTCCGGGGACGGGCGCGCGCGACAACACCGGGATCACCCACCCCTCACCCAAAGGCGGAAGGGGTGGGAAAAGAAATGGACCAGACCGCCTGCGGATGTCCACAGGCGGTAGACAACGTTTTCCCACCCCCACCCAAAGATGGGAGGGGGTGGGAGGGTGGAAGATGACCGTGATTGTGGGTAGATGAGGATTTATTGGATAGGGCCGGGCTAGCAATCAAAGTCCAAGGAGGATCTGAGTGGTTGCCGTGCTGGAGGGGAAGGCAAGTTTCTCCTTGATGATCACTTGATCTCTCAGGGGGATATCCAAGAATACCCCAAAGAAGGCAATAGAGAGACACCAGAGGATTAAGGCAGTGGGAGAGAATATTATGGGGTTGAGACCGTCAGATTGGAGGTTGAGTTGGGCCAAGGCGTGGATGATACCAATGAGACAGGCGGTCAAGTGCATTGCACATACAGCCGTTGAGGTTGTTAGGAGGAGTATGTTCTTGGCAACCAAGAGTGGGATTGAGTTGAGGAAGGGGGTTAGTTTGAAGAGAGCATAACCTAGTATACTAGATTGTAATGAAATCATCAAGATCCAGCAAGTCTGTAGACCAAAGTACATGTTGGTGAAGGCAAGTAGGGTGCCAATGAAGATACCAGCAAGGATTGCGCAAATGCTGCTGGGATGATTGGATGAGGGAGAGGGGGATGATGAGGATGGAATGGGATGAGGAAGATGGAGATCATGGTTGTTGAGATGAGGATGGGTTGATTGTTGTTGGGCTTCTTCTTGACTGATGAGCTTGGCTGATGATGAGGATGAGGATGAGGATGAAGTTGAGGATGATGGATTGGATGGTGGGAATATCTTGGGCCAAGCGGGTCTTGGCCCGCGCGTTTGGCCAAAAGGAAGGGGGGGGAAAAAGAGAGAAGGAATCAAACGCATTGCCTAGGTGATGAGACCAAGAGAGGCCTGTCCTAGACCACTGGGACAGGGGAATGCTTGGCAGATTGAGGAAATTGGAGAAGTGATTCTGATAAAAAAATTCCAATTTTTTTTTTAAATGAAACCTAAATAAAAGCATTGTAAAAAAATTTTTGAATTTTACTGCATCTGGTCCAGAGTGTCCAGATTTGGTCACCACAGCGGGCCGCGGCCTGCTCAGAAATTATGGACCCAAGAATGGAGCCGGCCTGACCAGGTTTGTGGGCAGCTAGTTTGGGAAGGTCAAGCGGGGCAAATGGGGCTATAGGAGCAGTAAAGGTGCGCGCAAGCGCAGGCTGACCCACGGGGCAGGAAATCACGGGGAGCGCCGGGCAGATAAGGAAAATTCAGGGGATTCAAGTAGGGTGCCGCAGAGGGCCGCATCATGAGAAGGACAAACCAGGTGTGTGTAAGGGTAGGCGGGCTTGAGGGTGGTTGCAGTGTGGGAAAGGGTTAGGGTTGAGCTACGGTTCTAGTTTTTAGGGTTTCTTTTCTATTTGCTGTTGGGCTTTCATTGAGCTTTTACTTGGGTTAGGTCTGAGAGTGTGGGCATAAAGTCTGCACTCTCAACCCCAGCTGATAGGATGATATAGGATTGGATCACGGCTTATGGTAAGGTGTGGTGTTGTTATATAGTCTTGGATTAGGAACCGCGCCACAGTTGGTGCGCTCAGCATTTGATAGGTCAGGCTCAGCACTTGGATGCACGCGGTCTCAGAAGCAGCCGCAGCGGGCTCAGCAGTAGGCACAGGGGGGCTTGGCATACTGGGCATGGATTGGGCTTGATTGGATGTGGTGGGCGGCGGCCTGCTCAGACATTACAAACCCAAGAATGGACCCTGCCTGACCAGGTTTGCGGGCAGCTATTTTGGGGATGTAGGGCGGGGCAATTGGGGCTATGGGCGCGGGCAAGGAGTTTGCAAGGGCAGGGAATCACGCTGCGCCCAAAGTGGATATGGAAAAGTGGGGGGCTCTGAGTAGGGTGCACCGGAGGGCCACGTCATGAGAAGGACAAACTAGATTTAAGTAGCGGTTAGCAGGCAGGGAATGGGTTAGGGTTAAGCTAGGGCTCTAGGCTAGGGTTCTGGGATTAGGGTTTCTTTTACATTTGTTGTTGGGCTGTTATTGCGCTTGTACTTAGGTTAGGGTTGAGAGGGTGGGCATAAATTCCACACTCTCAACCCTGGCTTTGGGGGGGCATCTTATCTTATCTTATCTTATCATTGGATCTTGGGACAAGGAAAGGAAAATGAAAGGAAAAGGAAAAGAGGAGAGAGGATGGATGGATTAAAGGATACAGAAAGGAAAGGAAATTTGTCTCTTTATCTCTCTCTCTCTCTCTTTACTGGAGCATCTTTACCCTTACAGAAGCTAGGACCATTTATTCCAGAACTCAAGGATAACTAGGGGATTTTCCACCCTCTTGGTTTCCACAAAGGAAAGGAAAGGAAATGAAGGAAATTCATCTCTCTCTCTCTCTCTCTCTCTCTCTAAACCGGAGCATACTTGTCCTTACAGATGCTAGGACCATTGATTCTGGAACTTAGGGACAACCAGGGGAGTTCCACTCTCTTTTTTCCACATCTGGGGGTCTGCCCAGGAAATCTTTTGTCTCAAGTCTCTCAAAGGTACTCAGGATGCTACCAGCAGTCACTTCTCCTTTTTCTTTCTCATCCCTCCCTGTCCGCATTGAGACAAAGGATTACCCTCACATTTTATTCAGCACTGCAGGTGTGGAGCAATTCATCTCACAATATGAAGTGATTGCAGAATCCAAAGGTGCATTGGATTCAGAGAAGGCACACCATGTCATCCTGTTCATCATGGACAAGGAAGAGCTTTGGGACCTGGAAGAGATGGAAAGCTACCAAAAACTTGATTGGCCAAAACTGAAGGGGGACATGCTGGCAAGATGGGGGAAGCGCATGCCTTGTTTCTGGGAAGGCAAGTTCAAACAATCCACGGTGGAGGCAGGTGCGCACAGCAGGGTCCGGTTGCAAGCAGAATTTGATTATGTGGCAGCTTGTGCTCCGGCCCCACCACTGGCAACCATCCCTTGGGTTAGTGAGCTCTCAGAGTTGGCAAGGGACCTAAAGTTCTATATGAGCCACATTTTGAAGCACTGGGGTGGTTTGCCACCTTGGGCGGCGGAGGGTTTTCAGCTCCCTAGCGCACCCGCGCCCCAGGTATGCACGTATGGTGACAATAACAGCTATTGGAGGTTGGGATGCAATAAGAGGACAATGAATTCAAAAATGGGATTGGTTTACCCAGCAGAGAAAGGATACATGTTGGGAAAGTGGGTCTTGGAAGAGTTGGATCAGTCCGTTGCTATGAAGCAAGCCAGGACAAGGGGATGGGAAGAGGAAATAATGGTGGCGGTTGCAAGGGGAGCTACGGGAGATGGGATGAGAGCAGATGTGGAGGAGAAACCGCGGCTGGCTGCTCCAAGGCCTGTTGCGCGTGGTTTGGGAACCAATGGGTGGGAAGCAAGTCTTGCGGAGAAGAGAGCAGGGGATATTGTGTGCGGTTTGGGAACCAATGAAAGGTGGATGGGTCTTGTGGAGAAGAAGAAAGCAGCTGATATTGCGTGTGGCTTGGGAGCCAATGAACGGTGGATGGGTCTTGCAGAGAGGAGGGGAGTGGTGGTGGGAGGAACAGACCAGGCGTTGAAGGATTGCAACCAAAGTTGGACCCCTTCAACGGCAGGGACAATGCATGCAGAATGGAAGGACATGGAGCGTGGGGAGTGCGGGATGGATGAGCCAATGGCAGGCCCGTTACCATCACAGCTAGTGGAGATTTTGGCATTCGTGCAACAGACACGGGCAGCAGGGCTTCAGGTGCACAATGGGAAGGTATTGGATGTCAACGGTATGGCTGGGGAGAAGGAGGTTGGGGTTGCAAGGGATTTGACAAAAGAAGGAGCGCCTGGAAGGAAGTTTGGGACAACTGCCTGTGCACACAACCAATGTGGGATTGGATGAGGCCATGAAAATCTCTCCCAGCGCAGAGAAAGGTTGCAAACCACTGGGGACAGTGGCCAGGTGTGGGGGGGGGACAAACAGAAGGGATAGTATTGCAGGAACACGGGAACGGTGCAACTCCGGGTCTGTATACAAGAGGAAAAGCCTGGCTGCAAATACAAAAGGTGGAGCAGAAAGCAGGACAAGGAGCGCTGCAAAAAAAATCTCTCTCTTTCATTTCTTTTTCCTTTTGTTGTCTGGGTTTGTTTCTCTGTTTCCCTTTATCTTTTTCCTTTTTTTTCTATGGATGGGTTTAAGTTGTAATGGGTGCAGAAGTATGCTTGGGACACATGCGGGACAAGCTTGATTTGGTGAGGGGGTGTCCTAGTTGGTTCACAGCCTTAATGACCAGGCACCCCAGAATGTCCTTTTCCCTTATTTTCTTTCTCTCTCCAGTGGTTGTGCGTGTGCGCTGGATGCTTTTCTGTTTTATTTTGTATGTAAGATACGGGGGAACTGTGTGGCAGTTTGTCTGGGGCAGTCTAGGTACCTCATGGAGCTCTTGGACACTCACAAAGATGTGGGCTTGAAGCGTAGTTTCAGGACTTGTTGTTGCGTAATTGCGCATGGGGCAAAGCAGGTCTCAGGTTTTCTCACTCACTCAAGCAGGGAATGGGGTTTTTCCAGCAGGAACACTAGCATAAGAAGGAATGCATGGGCAGGAAATGTGTATTTCTTTAAGAAGTTAAGACAGGTGTGGATACAAAGAATGGAGAGAAGAGGAAAGGGGGGGCAAGGCATCTAAGCCATTTTCATTGTTTCCTCCATTTCTGCCTGCAATAACACTAACAGGGCCCGGAATGATGCCAGGAGCTTGCGTTGGTAGCTGAAAGGAAATTCTGCAACATTGAGGTTCACCTTTCAGCAAAGTTCTCAAATTTGGCTGCTGAGAGGGCCAACACGGTGGGGATCTCCAGGATCTTGGGTGGGGTTGGCGGAGGGGAGTCAGGCAGCAAGCAGGGTACTTCTGGAGGAACGCTTGGGGGGCTTGGTCCTGGAGGGGGCTATGAAGCAATCACAATTGGGGAAAGTGGCCAGGGGGGAGTGACCTGTGGGGTTTCAGGCCTTTTGTCCAAGTCCAACAAATAACTAGGGTTGGGTTCCGCTGCTGGAGCAGAAGTAGGCCGCGGGCTTGAAGGAGGTGCTGGAGGAGGACCCGGAGGAGGAGCCAGAGGGGTGTCTGCGCGCCATCTGAGTATCTCCTTGATGCAGGGGTCCCTTGCGCCTTGGGTGACTTGGACATGATTGGCCCAGTATTGTAGGGCAGCCTGGTAAGCTGCAAAGGTTGGGAAGTCCTCCTTCTGGGGGGGTCCCACATTGCAGAGGGGCAAGGCGGAGTTGAAACTCTCACTTGGAGGAGTGTGGCAAAGGGGAAAGCCTGGCAGAGTCCACAAGTCCTCCAAGATAATGTCATTGTCCAAAACCATCAACGGGTCTGGCTGAGCCCTCTTGTGTTGCCTGGGGAGGAGCCCAGGGAATTCCCTTGCTAAGAAAGCAGCAGCAGTGGCCACAAAGGCAGGCAGTGCACGTGCAACAGCCAGGGATGATCAAACACACATGCCCATTCTGGGGGCAGAACTTGCAGGGTATCATGGTGGCAGACAAGAGGAACTCTTGGCGGTGTGTGAGGAGGAGCACAAGAAAGCGGTTTTTTGATATGGGGAGGGGGCAAAGATGGTTGAGGTAGCACTGGGTAGACCTCTGGGGACAGAACTCAAGTTGGGGGGGATGTGGTGTCATTATATAGCCTTGGGTTGGGAACCCCTCCACGGTTGGCGTGCTCAGCATTTGGTAGGTCATGCTCAGTATTTGGGATGCAAGCAGTCTCAGCAGTGGCTGCTGCAGGCTCAGAAGTAGGCACCATGGGGCTCAGCATACCGGGATTAATCAGATGTGGCAGGCAGCGGCCCGCTTGGAAATTATGGATCCAAGAATGGAGCTGGCCCAACCAGGTTTGCAGGCAGCTAGTTTGGGAAGGTGGAGCAGGCCAATTTGGGCCATAGGAGCAGAACGGGAGCGCGCAAGCGCAGGCTGACCCGCGGGGCAGGAAATCATGGATATGGACAATGCGGGGGGCTCCAAGTAGGGTGTGGCGGAGGGCTGCGTCATGAGAAGGATGAACCGGGTGTGTGTGAGGGTAGGCGGGCTTGAGGGTGGTTGCAGCATGGGAAAGGGTTAGGGTTAGGCTAGTTTTCTGGTTTATAGGGTTTCTTTTCTATTTGTTGTTGGGCTGTCATTGCACTTGTACTTAGGTTAGGGTTGATAGTGTGGGCATAAAGTCTGTGATCTCAACCCCAGCTGATAGGATGATATAGGATTGGATAACGGCTTACAGTACGGAAAGGAAAGGAAAGGAAGGAAATTCATCTATCTCTCTCTCTCTCTCTCTCTCTCTAAACCAGAGCATCCTTATCCTTACAGAGTCTAGGACCATTGATTCCATAACTTAGGGACAACTAGGGGAGTTCCACTCTCTTGTTTCCACACCGGCCCATGGGGCAGGAAAAAACACGGCGCTCCAGGCGGATACAGACAACACGGGGGCTCTGAGTAGGGTGTGGCAGAGGGCAGCTTCATGAGAAGGAAAAACCAGGTGTGTGTAACAGTAGGCGGGGTTTACAGTGGTTGTGGCATGGGAAAGGGTGAGGGTTAGGCTAGGGTTCTGGTTTTTAGGGTTTCTTTTCTATTTTTTTTTGGGCTGTCTTTTCACTTGTACTTAGGTTATGGTTGAGAGTGTGGGCATAAATTTCATTCTCTCAAACCCAGCTTGGAGGTCCCACATCTCATCTATCATATATATATATATCATGAGATGATGTCTTACAGTACCAATATGAAGGGAAAGGGAAAAAATTCATATCTCTCTCTCTCTAAACGGGCACATCCTCATCTTAGAGACGCTAGGACCATCAATTACAGAGCTTGGGGAAAACTTGGGGAGTACCCTCCCTCTTTTTTCCACACCGCTTTTTGTCAAAGTGAACAATCTATCTGTGAATATAAATGCATCCCTTCAATAGGAACAATTTAAAATGGACTTTGTGGAGGTGGTGGCCTCCTGTTTCAACATTTCAAGATTTTTGAAATTCATGTTGCAGGGTAGATTTATGGGTCTGGCTCTTGACAGGATTGCAATGTTCTCCACCTGAAAATGGATGAAAGTCAGTAACATGTCTCTACAAATGGAAGCATTTAACGCGGAGGGAACCAGCTCCTTAGGTTTGGAAATTTTCCCAATGAGGTCATCTCTGATGCATTGGGGGAGACAAACTTGTTTTAGTTTCCTTGTGAAGAATAGAAAAGCCATTTTTGTGATAGCTTCAAAGGCTGGATGGTGGGTGCTATTTTGCTCAAGCCATCCAATTTTGGTTGTTTTAAAGGGACCCTTTGCCAATGTTGTTCAAATTTTATTGATCTTCTTTGTTATTATCCGGACTCTAGTCAAGTTTTTCTTGGTAGCCCATATGTGGGCAGCGTGAGTAAGTTTGGGCAGGAGCACCATTGAGAGTAGCTTGAACCAATTAACCTCTGAGAGTCCCCACCTAGAGTTACCCAGTCAGGATAGGGTATGCATTGTGGACTGGCTTCTTTGCAGTAACTTCCCAATATGTGAGTGATAGGACAACTTTTTTTCAATAGTTACACCCAGCCAGACCGCTGTCTGCAAGAATTCAACCAGGGTACCCCCAAAATTGAAGGGAGCTGGGGGATCAAAAGGAGTTCTGGAATTTGACAAAACCTTAGGAAGACCTGGGATTTTGGCCTATCAAAGGTAGCAGCATGTTTGGTACCCCAGATTAAGGACCCAGAGGCTAGGAAACTCATTTGCTCTAAGGTATCCTGGAATAATTCACCCGCAGTCAGGTGAAAAACATTGTCAACATAACCTATGGATGTTGTGGTTGAGCCGGGAGGGTTGGACAAGGTGAGAAAATCAGAATTATATAGGATTTATAAGATAACCAAAAGGGGCAAGACTTGTGGGAGGCCACCTGGCAATGATTTTGGCGGTGAGAAAAAATCTTCTAAGCGCAAGTTGGTGCTCCTATTCATGAAAACATCTTTGATAATCAACCATAAATAGGTTGGACAACCTTTTGTCTTTAGGATATGGACTAGTCAGTCAGGATGAACCATTGGATAGGCAGATTGTACATCTAAAAAGAGGGCCATGGCAATCTTTTTCTCTCACCATCATTCTTGTACCCATGTGTCAAAGTAGAGGATGGCATCCTCTGTGCCTACTCCTTGTTGTCCTCCATGATTCCAGCTTGATAGAGCACCAGAGTTAGTGGCCCATTCAACTAGCCTTCTGGCTAGAATGAGTTCTATGGTATTTCCCAGGGTGTTGAGGAGGGAAATTGGGCAGTATGCGCCCGGCTTTGTATATTCAGGCTTGTTGGCCTTCCTTATGATTGCGGTTTCATCACATTTCCAGCACAGGGGATATGTGCCCCGGCTAATGATTTGGTTATATAGGGACGTTAGGTTTGGAGTAAGTATTGGGCAAGTTAACTTCAGAGTCTCATTCAGGATTTTGTTGGGGCCTGGGGCTTTGCCAACTGCCAATTTGTCTATGGCTTGGGAAACTTCATCATCAGTGACTTCTACATATGAGGCCAAATGTACATCCCCTATGCGTCCAATATCCAATAAATCTATGTCAGATTTGATGAGGGAGGTGCCTTCAAATAGCATTTCTGCCTTCTCTTTCTTACTGGTTGCATAAGATCCATTGGCTTTCTTTAGTGGGATAACTTGGCCACTTGCTGTTGGTTTAATCCATGGAAGAGGGTTGAATACATTTTTGCCACATGAATCCAGGTAAGACCTCTAATGAATCTGTTTGGCTAGCCACACCTTTTCCCAAAAGTAATCATTCCAGCTTTTATAGCAGGCGCAGGCCTCCTCCATCTTTGAAAGCAACATCCATTGGCAAGCATGGTTTTTGGTCTTCATTATAGGATTCAGGTCATGGGGGTTCCACCAGGGCTTTGAGAAAGTCTCTTAATGTGGACCATCTGCCCTAGTCCAAGCTGTGTGCTATAAAGTGCATTTGCTAAAGATGTGGCCTCCATTTTGACATTGGCCGTTTCTTGTGAGGTTTGGATTATGTTTGCAAAATCCCTGAATATATTGATTTGATCAAGGCCTTTCCAGGTTGGTTTGGCCCAATTTTTTGGCCATACATATCCCTTCATTGCCATGGACTGCTTTAGGGCCTGGTGATCAGAGTCAAAATTCTCCTCCAAGACTGAGATATTTGTCATGATCCTGGAGGCTTTCTGGTTTGTCCAGATCAATTCAATTGTGGTTCCTCAACCTTTAGTTGAGCAGAAAGTAGGAACATGATTTGGGGAAATTAAGCAAAAACCGTTTTGGCCGCACAGTTTGATTAAATCTGCAGCTTCTTTGTGGGTTTATTGGTATCCTACCAATTTCCATAGCTTGTGATGTAGGTTGAATTCCATGAATAGGCACACAGGGTCTTTCCAATCATTTTTCTGGGGAAGCCAGTCCTTTAGCTCTTCCAGGCCCAGGTTGGTTTTTGGGGGATTGTAAATGTTCACTAAAGTGGCTGTTTCTTGGTTGGCGGTCTGGATTTGGATTCCTAGGATGTGCTTTGAGCCGCCAGGGAGTTGTATGATAGCCTCCAAGGGGATAGACTTGTGGATGTATATACAAAATTTGTGGCAATCATACCAGTTGGATGGGGTGTGGGAGAAGCTATTCAATAGGTGCCAGTTGGCATGAGAGGGGAAAGGAGGGTATAAGGGCTCACCCATGGTTCCTATAGGAGGAGAATGGGGGGCATAGGGGAATGGTGTAAAAGTGTCAGTGTGATTTATTTGGAGAGGTGAAAATTTAATTGGAGGGAAGGGATTTTGTTTGGGGTTGATGAGGTAGAGGTTTTCTGGGATGGGGTTTCATAGTTTCCAGTTGAGGGGTCTGTTGAGGAGGAGGGGACGGGTACATCAGTACAGAGGTTGCCTTTGGTTGTAATAATCATTGGAGAGGAAATGGTTGAGACCCCTTTGCTTGTCTCCACAATCTTTTGAATGGGCATAGCACACTGAAGACTGAGTGGTAGATGTAATTGATGCCTTCTATTTTATTTCTGAGTCCTTCTTTACACCTAACACATTCAGTAATTTCAGAAGGGCCTTCAGGGCATTCCTTGGCCATGTGTTTTCCATCAAATTTAACACACCTTTGATCTTGTCAGCACCACTTACCAAAGTGTCCCATCTTGGGGCACTTGAACCATTGGGCTGGCTAATGTTTGAATTGAGTTACTCTATGGTAGTCATAGTCTAAGAAAATGCTTGTGTATGCAATGCAGTCAGCTAGATCTTTTTTTTTAAAAGAGAGTAAAATAGAACCTGCTTTCTTGGCGGTGTTTATATTATCAGACAGCCATCTCACTCTTGTCAGCTCCTCTGCTTTGAAGTGATTTGCCATTGCCAATTTTGTCTTGCTGTGATCTAATGTTGGGTTGAAATCTTTGGGAATTCCATGTGCCAGTACTGACCATGTTCTCGGGATTGCTTCCAGGTCCATGTGGACATGTTTAGACCATAGGTGTTTATTGTCCATCATCCATTTCTGATGGATTTTTTTCTTGGTGTAAAACACTACATCATCCAAATTCATAACGTGTGCACCTGTTACTGTGACTAGCTTGTCCTGGATCTTAGCATTCATTTTATGACAAAGCTTTGTTGGCTCTCTGCACAAAAAGGTTGTTTGGTAATTTATTAATCTGATTTTTTAAAGGTTTAGAGTGGATGACTTCCCTGCCGGGCTTGTACAGCCTCATATCATCCCTTGTTGGTGTAGTAATTGTTGGTCTTCAGGCAATTTGGGGGGTCTTAACCGCCGCTTGTTTGGCATATGTTGGTTGTTGTGGCAAAACAATTGGTTGCTGGATGATGGGTTGAGTCTGTGTAGTTGTTTGTAGAGCAATTAGGTTGTCCAAGCGGTTGGCCATCAATCTTAGTTTCTGGTTGCCTCTTCTCTCAAGTTGGATAAGGATCTAGAAAAGGTCTAGCATGGTCTTGTTAATTATTAACTCTCTGTTAGCATTGTAATTACCTTTGTCAGTCATCCAACGTGACAATAGCGTAGTTACACCGCTAGCTCTGTCTTCATTGGGGGGGGTCACTGGGGCCTTGTTTTCAATGGTCATTTTGTTGTCAGGTGTTCCCTCATTTCTCAGAGGGTTGGGGGGCGGAGAGGGACCATTAGGTCCTGTGGAGAGAGGATTTAAGGGAGGATATATTCCTAGTTGTTTGATTTGGAGATGGAGAATTGTGAACCAGGGTTTTTGGGGGATTGGAGTTGAGGTAGTGGTATGGAAGATGATCCTTGGTTGGACCAAGCATTGATTTGTCATTCAATATTCCCTCCATTCAAGGAGGGTCAGGGGGCATAGGGAGGCCATGGCCTAGGGGAGAGAGAGATTGAAGAGGATGAGTTTCCTGATAAGTTTGAAAAAAAAAGGAGTAAAAGTGTGTTTTGGGGATTTTGGGGGTTTGTAAGTGAGGTGATGGTACGGAAGCAGATCCTCCCCTCAGTTGGAGCAATGGCTGATGGGGTCATGGGTCAGGCCAACCCGCTAGGTACCCATACTTGGTGGGTATTTAGCTGGGTTTGGGTCAGGTGTTCTCTAAAAAACCCTATGTTGACCCAACCCGCCTGAAGCTGCTGCATCTGCGGGTCCAGGTTTGGGCAGCTCAATTGGATGATGGGCTGGCCCATGGGTACCCAAAAAAATAAAACATCACTTTCAACTGATTTTTTCTGTCTTTATTCTTCTCTACTTGCATATTTTGTCCTTTCATATGTTTTTTATGCTCTCTAATTATCACCTTATACATCATTTTTAGTAGTATCAAGTGATACCAAAATTTGATGCCCTTAATTTTTTTTTTTTAAAAAAAAAAGCCTGGTGGGGCCCCATGACCCGCGGGTACCCATCACGGGTTTGGGTATGGATTCAGGGGCAGTTGACCCGACCCGCTAAGACCTGCCTTTTGGTGAGTCGGGTATGGGTAGCAATTTTTTTTGCCGACCCGGCCCATGAACACCCTGAGTCATACCCAAGCATACACACATACGTCATATATCCTCGTTGCTCTTCTTCTATTGTTACGCGATCTAGGGTGATTTCCTCAAGATCTACCTCTATTCATTTGTTTCATCAAGAGTCTTATCATGGATCCAAAGACAATCGAGAGTGCTGCTGCTCTTCATCCAGCTCCTCCGGGTGTAAAACACACCTATGGAACGGCTGGATTTCGGGCAAAGTTGAGTGATGACCTTCCTTGTTGAAGTTGGGGTCTCCCTTCTAGCACTTGATTCTGATCTCGGGGTTCTTGTACTCATGCCTTTCGCTTGGATTTCATTAGGGCCGAGACGTTGGATAGCGTCTTTTTTATCGTTGGTTTGTTAGCCGTGTTGAGGAGTAAAAAGCTGAATGGTCAAACGATTGGACTCATGGTAACTGCTAGTCACAACCCTGAACAGGTGAGCGCCTAGAGGAGGTCGATGTAATGCTGCTTTCCTCGCAAGATTTCCTGAGTCACCCAATTTTCTCCTGTTCCGTGCGATTCTACAGGATAATGGAGTCAAGCTGGTCGATCCTCAAGGCGAAATGCTAACATCTTCCTGGGAGTCCCATGCGACGGCACTAGCTAACTCGGCCAACATTCCCTCGACACTAACAGATATAATCAACTCCGAGAACATTGATCTCAATCAATCGGCCAAATTAATATTTGCTCATGACACTCGTCCCTCTTGTGCTTCATTGATCGATGCGTTCAAGGATGGCGTTAAATCGTTGGACCCGTCGACTCATATGATCGAAGGTGGTCTCAAAACAACCCCTCAATTACATTATCTAGTGAAATGCATCAATGATGGCGGTAAATACGGTGTAGCCACCGAGGAAGGTTATTACCAAAAGTTGGGCGATGCTTTTATCGCTTTGAACGTCAGTATCCTTTGAAATTATGTGTGCTAGCTCGAAAGCTAGTTCGATTTGACCATGTTCCAAAAGCAACGTTGTAACTCACCATCATGTCTTCACTTTTGTTTTCTTCTCTTCCTGTCCGTCCAACACGATCAAAATTCTTACACTCGGTTGATTCCTTCGCGCCTTGCCTTTCGTTTTATCTCGTCAGGCGCAAGTCACCAACCCTTACAATCTGAGTGTGGATTGCGCTAACGGAGTAGGGGCACCAAAATTGGAATCACTTAAAGCTTACCTTCAAAGTTCATCCCTCAATTTGAAATTATACTCTACCGAGATTCAATCAAGCTCTAAACTCAATAAAGATTGCGGAGCGGATTTTGTGAAAACGACCCAATCAGCCCCACGGGGGGTCACGCTAGAGCCCTTTTGTAGAGCTTGCAGTTTTGACGGTGATGCCGATCGACTAGTTTATTACTATCTTTCGGATGATCAAACCTTTCGCTTGATGGATGGCGATAAAATTGCCACTTTAGTTGCCGGCTATATTAAAGAATTAGTTCAGCTGGAGCCAGCTGCCCTCAGAGAGAACGTACGAATTGGGGTCGTTCAGACTGCCTATGCAAATGGAAACTCTACAAGATACATCCAGGACAAACTGGTGAGTAGCCCTCATTTGCTTTATTTGCTGCGTAGGTTGTTCATCTCATTCGTTGGTTGCTAACCTTTCGGCAAACTGATAAAATAGGGTCTTGCAGTCGCATGTACCCCGACTGGGGTGAAGTACCTCCATCATGCAGCTCAATCGTTCGACATTGGGATTTACTTTGAAGCCAATGGCCATGGCACGGTAGTTTTTTCCGAAGAGTTGGTTGAGAAATTACCAGTGACATCAAAGTTGCGTTCGCTAGCGGCATTGATCAATCAAACCGTTGGAGATTCGATTAGTGATATGTTACTTGTCGAAACAATACTCAACGCCCGCAAGTGGCGCATGGTCGATTGGGATAAAAACTATGAAGACTTGCCCAACAGACTGGTTAAGGTGATCGTCCATGATCGATATCAGTTTGTGACAGAAGATGCGGAGCGGAAGCTAGTTAAACCGGACCAAATGCAGGCTAAGATAAATCAAATCGTCCAAGCATACCCTGCGGGCCGAACGTTTGTCAGACCAAGTGGGACTGAGGATTGTGTACGAGTCTATGCGGAAGCAGCTACAAAAGAATCAACGGATGGTACGTTCCCCGGTTTTATGCTTGTATCATGTTTGCAAGGAGTATAGCACACTGACGCGTGGACCCTCAGAACTTGCATTTAAGGTAGCCGGAATGGTTTTTGACCTGTGTGGGAAGGGTGACAAACCGAAAGAATTCTTGTAAAAACGTGATGATACTGTGATTATTGATCGGAATGGGGTTTGAGAAATTCAGTAGTACATGCAAAATATTTCAATCAAATAATTAAACTGGTTGGCTGCTTGAAATCGCGGTGCTTATAGAACTTGAAGTGGACAATCATTCTATGTATTCTTCTTTTTTTGCCCTGTGATCTTCCAGTAATTCCATGTCGCAAGTTATTTGATTTCAAATGCATAATTGTCATTGAATTGTGGAGATGGTTCATGTGTGATGTTAAGAGGCTTGAGCACAATCAAGCCTTACGGCCCAGCCTTCACAAACAAAGTGCGTGCATCCTGGGGCACACTGGTAGTACTGCGCTGGAATCTGACTTGGGTGCAGGATGCGTAATCTACAAGATTAATAACCCTCTGCTCAGGAAGTAAAAAAGTGGCTTTCAACGGCCTGATGACTGCCAAATGTCAATGGCAGGATAGATTTTCCATGTTCGATTAATGAACACCTGGCATGGCGGACACAGTCCACACTAACTAGATGCACCTTCACGAAGTCCCACAGCCCACAAGTCAGAATCCTGATCTTATCTTCTTCTCCGATGGTAAAACTTCAGGTCTATCACTCCCAGTCAGTCTTTGGACAACCGAGAAGCCGGTCTGACACTAAAAATAACGACTTGAATACTTCTCCCAGCCCAAACAGGCCTTCAATTTGTTTTGCAACCGCATTTCAACCATGAGTTGAAGGATAATCGCCAGTACCGGATCGAGTCCAAATTGCTTGCGATGCGCCAGCCAGTGACAGGGTGATTTTTTTTTTCCTTACCTCCCATGAGTACCAGTAAAAAAAACACACGAAGTGATTCTAGCGATTAAAGTCCTGAAGTCTGATTGCAAATTGATAATGCTAGAGACATTTAAGGGCCTTTCAATCAAAGGTTGAAAAAAATGAGTACTTCTCCCAGCCCAAGCAGGCCTTCAAATTTTTTTGCAACCGCATTCCAAGCATGAGTTGAAGGATAATCGCAAGTACCCGCTGAGTCCAAATTTCTTACAAATTGCCAGCCAGCGACATGGATATTTTTTTTATTTCCTTAGCTCTCATGAGTACCAGTAAAAAAAACACGAAGTGATTCTAGCGATTAAAGTCCTGAAGTCTGATCGCAAATTGATAATGCTAAAGACATTTAAGGGCCTTTGAATCAAAGTTTAAAAAAATGAGAATTGAATGATAATCAAAAACTGAGATAGTAGTCTTCAAACGTACAAACTTGTGAGAAGAAACTAACCTTTAAATCAGAACCAAAGAGCTTCAACCTACAGTTTTCTTGAAAAATATCGAGAAAGAAAAGAAAAATACATGATCCAAATCATCAGAAATTTTTGAGGATTCATTTCTTTTTTTTTAGATTGTAAATTTTTAATGAAGGCTATCAATGGAGTCAAATAATTTTTCAAGTTTGAAAATTCTTCTCCATGCTTGGATATTTCTGCCATGCATTAATAAAAAAAATTGAGCACAAATTAAATGTTTGATGCAAATTCCACCCACTCACCAGCCACTTGCTTTTTTTATTTGAATCACCTTCATTCCTCTTTAATTTTTCAAAAAAAAACTTCATATAGAAGGCCTGTGACAAAAGGGGATTTATGAATGAAATGAATTATTCCTTCTTGAGAAATCAAAATCAATGAATTATGAGTTTGTGAGGAATATTATTGGATGTTTCTCATACATGATCCTTTGAAATCATCTTTTAGAGTTTCCAATTTGAGCTTCCAAATTGATTGATAGAATATTCCAATGTATTTAGCAATGAATAAATGTGTAAGACCAAGCATACAATTTTCAGAGGAAAAGAATTTTCTGTAAAGAAGCATGAAAAATTGGTGCATCTTTCAGCAAGTAACTCAACCTTGGAAACTTTGCACTAGCCATTGTCCCCAGCTTGTGGAACCCTCCTGATGTTATTTCAAGAAAGTGAAAATAACATGTGTCCTATGGGAATTGAACCCAGGTCTCTCATGTGCATGGCAAGTGTACTACCAACTATACTAAGGACGCTTGCTTCCCAGTGATGAAGAGATGTTTGTTGACGTCAATGACAATGTCACTTTGTGAGGACATATGATGAATGAGTAACCAATTAAAAGCATGCAGGGACTGAGGTTCTGAAGACTGCATGAAAGCATTGATCATATCTCAACAGTTATCCCAAATCAAAATTACTTCTTTCCTTGTGCCCTCATCACCTTCTAATGCCAGCACTACAGACCTCACAAAAAATCCCAATTACCATATCTCACTCACCTTCTTCTCATACCACAAATTCATCACTGACTCCACCATCTCCTTCCCTATTCCTTCAATTTGAGCCAGAATCAGTCCCCAATCAAGGCACACAACTCACAAATCCAGGAGGAGCTAAGTATTGCAAAAGTGGAGGCTTGATTCCATTTATACTGCACACTCTCCTGTTTGTGAATCTTTTGTGACTTGAATCTTATTCAAGATTTGACTCATTCAAAGGTACATATTCCACAGATTGTTATAGTTTATTTCTGTTCCCTTTATTCACTTGTGCTAATTTTTGTATATTCTTAAAACTTGAAATTTCACCCTTACAGGAGCTTCTTTCATATATATATATATCTATTAAGTCAAATCAAGGAATCTCTGGCTGAGGCTCTCTTCAATCTATATTTGAAGCTATCACCATTCTTTCATCCATTTTTTGGTGCATAGTCACTGTGCAGTGGTGCTTGGTTAAAGATTGACCTGAGCTTGGTTGGAGCTTGGCGTGAGCATGGTCATAGATTGGGCCTGAGCTCCTTTATTTCACTTGCTATCAAGTGCCTTAAGATTTATTGTGGTGATATATATATATCTTGTTTCAAAATGATGAGAAATTTTTGGTTGAATTGCAAAAAGAAAGGTGAAACTCAAGAAATAAGAGCGAATGGCCCTACACTGCTGTGTGATGACACGCAATATTAATTCCATCAATCTACGCTGAGGCATGGATGCCGGCCTATTTTTAGACCGGTCGGAGATGGTGGATAACATTCCCGGAGTGTCCCATGTAGTGCAACTTGACCCTACACAGTTGGGTTCCTGATTGAGTGTGTCTATGATTCTTTCTGCCAAAACAGTGAGATGCATTTGGCAGGGGCCCCTTCCGGGTTACCTTTGTATTTATGATCAGTAAAGTGTTTTTTCCATCATACTTTTCATCCACCTCCTTTCTCCTCAGATCCCGTATTTTCCCCGATACTTCTGGAATCGCTCCTTCAGCATCAACAACTACAATAAATACTTACGAATCTCTGAAAATATGACAGCATCTAATCCAATCTCTCCAATAGTAATATTCAATCTAATTCCTTGCCATCCTGTTTTCAAAAAACAAAAAAATTATGGATTACATTTTTGAAAAAAAACCCTTTTTCAGGTTGTCAAAATCTTTTCATTTCCGATATCAAAGCCCTTTCATTTCAGAGTTTTTATTTTTCTTTTGGAACTAAGAAACAATAAATTCAAAATAATCGGTCCTGTCAAATTGATAGAGCCTCCTTGGGGTTCAGGCAAGTTTACCGAGGAAACTTTGTTGATTAGAGCCGATAGAAAGAGAGAATAGAAATCACTCCTGCTAACCTATCTACGATCCATTCTCATTTGGTCCAATCAATAATAATTTGACTATTGATGGCTTTAAATTTATTTTTGCAATCGTCTTGTTTTTTTGGAAATATTTCTCAAAAATCTTTTTCAGCTGCTATATATTGTAAACGGTATCAACTTTTACGCATGTTGAGTTAAATTCTGTAAAGCACGCTGATGGTGTCGCTGATCATCACATTCCGGGAGGGCATGGACATGTTAGACTCTAATAAGGATAACTGGTGGTCATAAGATACCCCAATCGTCACCAAACTTTGAAGATTAAGTTGGAAATTTTCCATTGGGAAAAATCAGTTTGAAGGAAGAATTTTCTTCAAAGCATGGATAAAAAAACTGATTATTACGGCTCAAGCCTACGGTATGTGGAGAATATTCTAGTCAGCAACGTTGGCTCCAATTTACCTTGCAGGCCTATATGTAACTAAATTGCACTGGAGATGAAGGAATCACAGGATAAGGAGATCATCGACTCGAGGACAGAGGCTAGTTACACGAATAAGCGTGAGAAATATGGCAAGGCGTCAAAGGCCTAGATAAGTATGAACTGGAATGCAATTAATGATGATGCTTTTCCTTTTGGTTACATTGGGATAAAAGGTCGGCAAAGGAAAGGAAGAAGTGAGGCTGTAACTGGGGTGCCCGTAAATTCGATTTGAATTGCTCGACCTTCAGTTTAAACTTTTCGGTGGCACTTCCCACCAAGCTTAATTCATCTTCGGGCGCTAATAAACCATCATCAATTACCTTCGAATCCGCCAAGCTGACCTGAAGCATACAAGCGGAGGTGCACCCAAGCCACAAAAACATTAGTCAACTTTTCCAAACTTTCGGAACTTGATTTCAATCTTGACATACTTTAAATCGAGTGATCGCATTCTTATAGGTAAACAAATACAGCCAGATATGGTCTAATGTACTCCATGTATCTCTCAAGGGTTGCATCGATCCTTTTGTCAACCTAAACTCCATCATTAAGGGTCGACCTGAAAAACCAATGGACTCTAGGAGGCTCTTCCATGTGCCTTGTTGGACCCCCTCGCTGAGAAAATGATTTTGTTCTTCATAAAGCTTCATGTAAACTTTTGTTACAAGGTTAGTCGATTTGGAAGCCAATGTCATCATACTTTGAACTGCATCGTAGAGATGGTCTAAGTCAGTCGAAAGGTGATTAGAGAGAATTGCAATGTCTTTCGTAGTCTCTCCGAATGATTCCTTCTTTCCATGGTGGGCCCAGTGAACCAGATTTGTTACTACCGTAAACTGTAGTGTATGCGATCGCACCGATTGCAGGTAAATTGACATTTGAACTCACTCTGGGGACAGGTTTTTATTTCTATTTTTTCTTATGAGTGAGTAGTAAATTAACAAGTCAAAGATGAATCTAACCTTGAAAGCCATCAATGAAAACGTATTCATTCCCTGATCACCCAGAAGGATCAATTCATCCTTTAAATCTCGCGTCAGATCGGCCAATTCGATTAGACGCTCGCTGAGTAATTGCTTGTCTTTCAACTCGGTGGACCAACGAATAGAATATCCAAGATCTGATATTGCAGAGGGATTCAATTCACAATTATTGGAGTCATTTAGTTGAAGGGCTGAATCGAATAAGATTGAAGCTTGGTCTGCGGTCCGAGAGATGCTTCGAGCCATCTGGGAAACTGTATTGGCGGCTGAAGGGTCATCTGGTTTGGTGCTGCAAATCGCACCTCTTTTCGTCAAACAGTAGAGAGACATCATAGGTGAAGACAATGAGGAGATTGAAAATAACGAAGCGGAGACCGAGCTCGTCAGGTCGATTTGACTGGAGATCATCTTGATGGAGACCAAAAGAAAGTAGCCAATCGTCATCACGATCAAAGGGGCAACTGGACTATCCCAGCTTTGGGCTAAGAACTTTATCGACCTGACTCCGAACTTCCACAACGAGCATAGCCATACAAAGAAGGCCGATTGAGACTTCTCAATCGGATGCTTGAGAAATAGAACAATTTGTTGTTCGGGCTGATCTTCATGTGGACCGAATGAAGGTGATGGCAGCGATGTCAACTTCTCAGGCATTTTTTGTGTCACCAGGAGGGGCGGGCTAGGGATAACCTGTAAAGAGTTCAGAATGGGATGATATTGGCAATAATCGAAACCAATGGAGGTAGAAAGTGAACGCGTTGGAGTGAAGGTGCACATCAGTCAGTCGGTAGAACCTCTTCTTAAAGAGAATGAGAGGAGGCAAGTCATCTCAGCATCTCATGAAGCTTCCTTTGTGGACGACTTGAATGAAACTTGTTTACATGAATCTCCAGGAACTAAGTGACTTCCCGCAACGAGCAGCTAGCAGCGTTGCCTTGTCACGATACCTTTGTCACTTCGTTTTCATCCCGCAACACCATTCTTTCGACTAACCCGTGCCTAAATCCCAGCTCATCCCTCCCTTCGATCGGAAAACTTGGTGGAATTAGCGCGAGTCGAACCATAATGAAGGATGAGGCGGACAAGACGGGTCAGAATTAAAAGTGTTGTTTTGATCGATGGAGTGTCAGCCATTCACCATGAGTACAATGCAGGCGCAGTTGCTTGATAAACAACCAACCCCAGTATGCAACTCCTCATACGATGTGCAACCGTCTCTCCCTCCAATTTCTTGATTGGGAAGGCAAACAGTTGCAAGTCAAGCATATCCAGGATTCAAGTCATCTGTAGCCTGCGCCGCCGCTATAAAGATGTATGTAATCAACGGCCGCGCTTGATTTGATCGAGTTTTTTCAACATGCCCTTTCTTCGTTGGTCTTACTAAAACTACCTGTGACCGTCGTTGAACTATCATTGATTCCGTTTCCACATCGTCATGGTTACGATTGAATCGTGGAATGTCCAGACCAACAGATGAATGAGTCAAAGTATATCATGATGGGGATTGTGGTGCAAAGGTTGATTTGCAGTTAACCCAGATGCTTCTGTTCATTTCTAAACACAACACTTTGTGGACGGTGATTGTGAGAGCAGTAAAGCCTTGACGCCTCCTATCGAGCAAACGCTTCACCATCCCTATCCACCGGTCAGAGATGACGTAAAAACAAGGCAAAAGCGAAAGATCGCAGGTGACTAGTACCGATGGCACAAAAAACAGACCATCTGAGCAACCGGGCCGCGACAAGACCCGTGACTATGATGAAGCTCCGTTGCTCGCATAACAGGCAGAACATAAAAGATCATGGCCAGTCAAAACAATCCAAGAATCTGTCTTTAGCCTGTATGTAACTTTATGTAGAGCAGGGGATGAACCACACTTAATGAAGGAGTGATCCGGGATGGATCAAGCAAGAAGACGCTGGAAGGAGGAAATGCTGGGCTAGATTAAAAGGGAGAGGACCAGGAATAATCAATGTATAACAACGGTATCAAGCAGTCTTGTATTAAAGACAACTCCATTTTTGTAACCATCATCATTGTAAAAGACCTAAGAAGCATTACTTAACGCGTTAATCTGAAATAAAACGAAATAACAACAATATTCAAAATATCCCTACACATGAATTGCGCCAAAGAACCATCATGAGATGACGAGTTTTGACAGTGACGAATAATTTGATCAAAATCCACTCGGAAATCAGGGTAACATAAGTATCAATCAGTAGACGCCAAGGGTATAAAAGATATCAGCTCTGGACTGAGGACTCACCTTTAAGATTTTCAATCAAAAGTGTGTTTTGTTTCAAATGAAGGTCTTGTAAGGCAAATCTTTGAAGGGTGACACCTTTTTGTTGTATCCTTTCTGTCATCGAATTTCGACTATTTCGATTGATTCGGTCTTATTAACGATCCAACTGCAGTCTTGGGTCCTCAAAACATTTCCCATCTGCTAGAATCCAGTCAGGGTCTGTGAGTAATCTTCTACAAATCAAAAATTGGCTTTCGACTTTTCTATTTTTGTTTTCTGTGTGGTCTTTGAAATGAGAGAATCGTTTGCTTAATCATGCGAGATGAGGTTCAGCAGTACAGGAAATTAACCCTTTAACACCACCAGGGACTTGAATCATAGTGCTCTAGGGAGTGTTTGAAGGTTTGAGAACACCCAGCTAAAGACTATGCCAATGCACAAGCCCACATTTTTCTTTTATGAAAAAACTTTATAACTTGCTTTAAAATTTTATTTGAGAAAAAAAATGGATGGTCACAGGAGACACTGTGCTGGTATTTAGATTCTTTTCAAGTGATAAACATTGGCTAATTGTCCCTTGCTTTAACATCTAGAGAATCAAACAAGGATTTATGATAGTATTAAGATTGGGTTTTTATCAGGTTGATTACTGTTTGTGATAGGCTTGACAAAACTCAGTTACCCAGTCTCTGAACTAAAAAGAAGGCTCAAGTACAAAGGAATTCAGCTTTAATCGGCTTCAGAAACCTCCCCTTTGGATTTTCAATCTAGTATCTCAGGAGCTTGCATAGTAATCACACTTACTTACACTTTCTCTTTATTTTATTTTATTTAAGTGAGTATTTTCTTCTGGATTGCTCACTTTGAATATCAAAAGAATACCATAAAAACACTACAAAAATGATTTTTAACTCTATCACAGCATTTCCCAGTGATTCTTTAAGGAGTGAAAGATGGATGAGTGGAGGGGGGAAGGAATAAAAAGAAGAAAAAGAAAGAGAAGAGAAGGACAATGCTACTAAATTTAATGAAAATGTGAATAGGTGGCTTGAGGCTCTAAGTGTGTGTAGATTTTGAAGAGGATTATAAGAACTGGAAACAATGGGTTGCTTGTAGGAATGTTAATAACATGGGCAACAATAAGGGGTCTATAAGACAGGGATGCAGGTTTCTGTGGTCAAACCTTATCTTTTTTTCTCTCATATTCTCTTGCAGGCTCCTTATTTATACATTTTATTGAGCAGAAGAATTGAAGAGATCACTTGGAATTCCCCTGGGATATAAAAATCCTAGGCATTTAGGGCTATAATCTCTGTTGATTTGGAATAGGTAGGCCTGTGGTTTTAAGTATCTACATTCTAGCTGGTTAAGAAGAGCCAAAAAGATGAATCCAGAGTGGACTGGTCTTTTAAGAACAAAAAAATTACTCCAGGGTGATATATGATGGAAATTAATTCATTTTTATGAAAATTACTCTTAATTGAATTTGGGATATGCAAGTGTTTGTGCATAGCTTTAATAGCCTGGAAATTTGCTTTTTTGTTCCATTCAGCGTCCTAGTGTTCTAGGAAAAAGGCTAAATTTAGAAGAATATTTGGTAGAAATTTTTGCAGCTTTAACACATCTTCCCAGATGTGATCAAAAATATACTGCTATAAGGACCTTTTCAACAAAGGTGATGATGAATTCAAAACTCAAATGGGTTGTGTGGCATGCTACACAACTACAATTGAGTTGTGTGGCCTCTACATGACTACAATTGAGTCGTGTGGCCTATAAAAAACTACAATTGAGTTGTCTGGGGCGGTAAACAACTCAAATGTAATCTTGTAGAAAGCTATACAACTACAAGGGTTGTGGGCCAAAATAAACAAAATACAAAAGTAAAATAAATTGAATAAAAATTCAAAAACAAAAATCAACCAAAAAATCAAAATATGTTGATTTTTAGGTTAAAATAAATAAATAAATTGATTAATTAATAAATCCATTAATCAATTAAATAACTAATTATTAAATCAATCAATCAATCAATCAATCAATCAATTAAATAATAAATCAATAAATCAATAAAAATGAACTAATAATTGAATAAATCAATAAATCAATAATTTAATTGATAAATTAATAACTCAATAAATGAATAAATTGATAAAGTAATTAATTAATAAATTAATTAATAAATTAATTAATAAATTAATTAATAAATTAATTAATAAATTAATTAATAAATTAATTAATAAATTAATTAATAAATTAATTAATAAATTAATTAATAAATTAATTAATAAATTAATTAATAAATTAATTAATAAATTAATTAATAAATTAATTAATAAATTAATTAATAAATTAATTAATAAATTAATTAATAAATTAATTAATAAATTAATTAATAAATTAATTAATAAATTAATTAATAAATTAATTAATAAATTAATTAATAAATTAATTAATAAATTAATTAATAAATTAATTAATAAATTAATTAATAAATTAATTAATAAATTAATTAATAAATTAATTAATAAATTAATTAATAAATTAATTAATAAATTAATTAATAAATTAATTAATAAATCAATTAATAAATTAATTAATAAATTAATTAATAAATTAATTAATAAATTAATTAATAAATTAATTAATAAATTAATTAATAAATTAATTAATAAATTAATTAATAAATTAATTAATAAATTAATTAATAAATTAATTAATAAATTAATTAATAAATTAATTAATAAATTAATTAATAAATTAATTAATAAATTAATTAATAAATTAATTAATAAATTAATTAATAAATTAATTAATAAATTAATTAATAAATTAATTAATAAATTAATTAATAAATTAATTAATAAATTAATTAATAAATTAATTAATAAATTAATTAATAAATTAATTAATAAATTAATTAATAAATTAATTAATAAATTAATTAATAAATTAATTAATAAATTAATTAATAAATTAATTAATAAATTAATTAATAAATTAATTAATAAATTAATTAATAAATTAATTAATAAATTAATTAATAAATTAATTAATAAATAAACAAATAAAAAATAAACAAAAAATAGATAAATAGATAAATAGATAAATCAATAAATAACAAATTGTGTTTGGAACAACCCATTTGACACGTGTATGGGCCCCTGCACATTTATTGGCTTTTTTGGGGCCCTGAAAAACTCCCACACAACTGGGAGTTGTGAATTTATCATCACACCCTTTCAAAAAACATAAAAAAACATAGAAAAATTCTGAATATACCTAGGTGCATCAGATTTGTAAGGTTCAAAATTTTAAATGGCTGATTCCAGGCTTGTTATTTGTTTTCTTTCAAGATTTTTTTTCAGTTAAGCCCATTTTTTTTATTTTTATAAAAAAAGAAATATGGAAAAATCAAAATTCTTCCTGAAATAAGAAATTTAAATTTTGAATATTTTCAAGTCTGATACACCCAATTTCATGAGGGTAATTGACATATGATGGAGTACTTCAAAAAATATATCATCAAGTACAAAAATAATGACAAAAAATATATAAATATATTTCTTTGAAGAAAAATCAAGGTTTATTATGGAATGTAAATACCTTTGTACCAAACATAAAAGAAAATAGCACAAAAGCTAAATATACCTATTTCATGAAGGGAAGCCCAATATGATGAAATATTTCAAAAATAAATTCATCAAGTACAGATATACAAACAATAAAACCAAAAATTGATTTATTTGAGGGCCAGGCTTAAATGAGGCCAAGAATAACTGGAATCATGCCAATTTTCAATCTGGCGTGGTTTTAGAATTTTATTTTATAAAATTACACCAACAGGCATCATTGGCATGATTATAGTACTTTTTTTTACTATAGTCACACCAATTGGTATGATTTTCCAACCCAGGAAGGAATTAATCAGTTGAAAGGTGTCATTGGCATGTTTATATTAATTTTTCAATATAATCACACCAATTGGTGTTTTCCCAGAAAGGGAAGGCATTCAGCCTTTTAAAGTTTAAATGGGGTTCCTGGGATGGGATAAAATTCCATTTTATGAAGTTTTGAATCCCTCAAGACCTGTGAATATTGATTGGGGCCCTGAAAGGCCAATATAAGGCCTCCAGACCCCCGGGGGGGCTTTTATGGTTTAGAATGTTTTGAAAAATTTAAATATGAACACCAAATAAGTAAATTCAAAATTTAAAAGGTCGGTGTTAAATTTGCAACCCAACAAAACACATTCACAACCAAAAATGGGTTTTGTGGCACAGTTCATGGCTCATCTGAGCCATGAACGGCTGTTTGCAAACTTCAGAGTTGTGAACAGCCCTTTGTAAGCTATGTGAGTTGTGAACAGTCGTTCACAACTTGTTCACAACTCCAGGGTTGTGAGAAAAAAATAAAAATTAATTTTTTTTTTTTTTTAAAAAAAAAGTTTAAAAAGAAATGGAAAAAGAGAAAAATTAAAATGAAATGGTGAAAATTTCCAAACTCCAGGGGCATGAATGCACATTCATATTATACATTTTTATTTGATTAATTTGAAATTAAAAAACAGGTTCCATTGCAAGGTTTGAAAGACGCTACTGGATGCAATGCTAGTACTACTAATTTCCCCCAATTCTACAATTTATTTGGATGTTGGATGTGAATTAAAACTTTTACAAATTTACTGAAATATTCTTGAAAAATTAAATAATGATATATTATTTGCCACAAAAAAGATTTACTTTTTGAGAATATCAATTTTTTTTTTGATTAAAATTAATCAATCCTCATGATAGAATATTCATCTGATAATTTTAATTTTTGTTAGAATGGAATTTGTGTATATCACTGGGAAGGCTTTAGTCATTCCTGAGGATCCACAAAAGAGATTTTTAATGAAATATAAATTGAGCTAAGAATGGAATAAGTTGCATTCAAAATTTCAAATATACCTGAAGGACTTTTGGAGAAGAGTCAAGAGTGGTTTTACAATCAGTAAGAAATTCATTTTTCTCCTAAAGGATTGACAAAGAAATTTTGAATCTTGGAACTTAAAAATCTCATACATTTGTTTGATTGAAACATATTTACAATGCAGCAAAAAATCATTGTGAATTTGGAAAAATAACTGAGAAAACAAAGAGTGTCAACACCTCATAACTTAAATAGGAATAATTGTTGAATTTTATAGGACAAAGTAAACTTCATTTACTTTATTTATCTACAATAAAAAAAAAAAAGAAAGTAAGGAAAATTAATATTCCTACTGGAGAATAAAAATTTGCCTCAAAATTTTTATTGTTGAAAAAACAAGAGATTCTCATTTGAAAGGTAAACCAGTTGTGTACAAATACAAAAAAATTCATATTCAATTCCAAAATCAAGAAAAAAAAATCAAAATCACTCAATCAAATTTCATTCTATTGAAGCTCAGTCATTAATTTAACCTCACTCAATGAGAATGAAGGCTATTGAAAATCACCAATAATCTTTATCCTCAGAAAGTATCCATTACCATTTTGATTTCTCAACAATACTTAACTCTGCCTAATATGGCCACCAGCTACTTTGGTCCAATTTCCAAAAATAAAAAATTCAAAAACTTTGAATATTGCTGCAATATTCCCCATTATACTATTATTATCCTTTCATTAGATCTATGATCCACATGTTCAACTCTGTGTTTTATATATTCCAACTGCTTAAATTCAGGAGCTAATGTAATTACTTTGGTAGCTGTTCTTGTCTGTGTATTGTATTAGGAATCTCATGCAATTTTTTTATTTAAATTCTACCCAATTCCTTTCCTTGGATTCACATTTATAATTGAATTTCCCTTTTACATCAATTTATTGAATATTCACACATTCCATGCATGCTCTTCTACTTTTTCTTTTATTTCACAAGTTTTGAATCAATCCTGCTTTTGTTTATCTATAAAATATTTTTCCTTGGCCTTCCATCTGTTCTTCTTTAGAACTATCCAAATAAAAATTAAATCATTTTTGTAACCTTTTTACAACTTGCACATTCCCCAGGGGGTTGCGCAAGCCATAAACAACTTTTCTTGCAACTTGTTGACTTTTGAACCTCCAGTCACAACTAATATGGTTTGTGAATGGTTTTTCGCACCCATTTGCAATCCAGGGTTGTGAATTTAACACCTCCTTATTTTAAAATGAAATAAATATAATTTTTTTGCAAGGAATTCAAAGATGAGGTCCAATTTGGGGAGAAAAAATTAAATTATGAGAAAAATACAAAAAAATGACAAAAAATCAATTTCCTTGCCAATAGTGTGATATATCCAGTGGAATATAGATAAACTTTTTAAAAAAAGAAAAGAAAAGAAAAAAGAAAAATACTAAAAATAAAATAAAAATAAAACTCTACATGAAAATATTTCATTCTATGAATTCAAATCTTTTTGAATATGCAACAAAAGTATTATCCCATAAATAAGTAACCAAAGAAATATTAAAAAAAGACTTTTTTGAAGAAAAATCAAGATTTCTAATGGAATTTAAACACCTTTGTTCCAAAAAAAAGTAAAAAAAAATCTTCATATATTTGTTTCACAAGGAAAATTGAGATAATAGTAAATATTAAAGCACAATCTTCATTAAGTAGAATAACAAAAAAATTAAATATCAAGAATTAATTTCTTTGAATAAGAAGGGATATTTTTAGTGGGATTTAAAAAACTTATACCGAACTTGAAAATAACCCAAAGAATGCAATATATACCTATTTTAGTATTAAAATTGGAATGTTTTTAAACATTCAAGCAAAATATTCATTGAGTAACATAATATTGATTATAAAATCAACAATTTATTTTTTGAAAAGAAATCAATATTTCTGATGAAATTTAAATATATTTTTATCACAAATAAAAAAAAGAAAAACATGAAAGATACACTGAATGAATGAGAGGAGTTAAAAAATCATTCAAATTTTCCAAAGAAAATGCATCAAGTGCAAAATAATTTAAGGTTCAAAAATAATGAAAGAAATATCAAAATTGATATTTCCTTGATTATTCTTGCACTTGATGAAGTCTTTTTTGTCATTTTTAACCATGCTTTAAGCTATCTCATTCAATAGGCCTATTTTTTATTTTTATTTTTATTTTTTCATTTTTTTCATTATTGGTAAGAATATATTTACATTGCATGAAATATTGGTTTTTATTCATAAAAAAAAGATTTTGTCCTTCTTATTATGTTACTCAAAGAATATTTTGAACCCGATAAATTTCATCACAACCTCCAAGCAATCCAGAAAGATAATATCCACCACCACCTCATCCCATCATTTTTCTCATGTGAACCCAAGATTGGCATATCAACATACATCCAGACTATTTCCATCCAACCAGCCTTCAGGTTATCAACTCAAAAAAGATTTTCATTCATTCCTTTTGTATTATGTTGAGTTTGGAGCTCCTCAATATTTTCCACTGTAGAGACTCCTGTGGTATTATATAAATAATTTAGCAAATAGCTTGCTGTCAGTCCTTGAAGGGTAATTTAGTATTACTTCTACTCCTTTAGAGTATTAGTAAGACTAAGTTAGTTTTGAATTGCCTTCCCTTCTATTAATATAGTAAGTCTGCACAATAATTTATTTAAATTGATGGCTGGCTCTTTGAAACTTAAAATAGGTCTCAGCTCAGACCTAGATTAATTCTCAACTTTTATTGGTAGGATGTGTTGAAGAATGGAACAGATGTATTGGATTATTGGTTAGTGGTTGATCAGATCCATTTTATCTTAACCAATATTGCAATATCAAAGGGTTCAAGGGTAAAGGGATGGTTCAGAGAGGACCAAAGGATGGGTTTACCCAAAGAGGGCTGGTTAGAGGAAAGGTTGGTAGTTGCTTTTTCTTGTGCTCTCTTTATTTGTAAGGGTTATTTATTGATTGATGGTTGTTTCTTCTGTAATTTGGCGCTGAATATTTATGTCACAGAAGAAACCTTATTCAAGCATCTGATGGGCTTGTCTAATTTGTTATAGATGGGTTATAAGTTTATCTCTGATTTTCTTGTTTCTTTATAATTTGTTCACTGATAATATTTATCTGAGTAGGTACCACAGATGGCTACTGATGGGATGATGTGATAGGCCTGGATGGCATGCTGATGAAACTTGGATAGGGAAGAGAGGCCCTACTTAGATAGAAAATTCCTTCCCCCAGGGGTGCTCAAGGCTGCCCCTGAGGGCTATCCCTGTTCTGGTGAGGAACAGTGAGACACAGTTACATGAGAAATTTCTACTGGTTGTAAAAAGCTTGTGCAGTTACAAGAGGCATTTCTGCTGGTTGGAAAAAGCTTGTAAAGGGGTTTCATGCATGCACAGCCCTGCATAAACTTCTGTGTATTACAGATAAAATATATTCCTGTGCAATAAATGGTGGTTTTTTTGGTGCTACTTGCTTCTAACTTCATTTACTTCTGTGGATCACTGATGGTTTTTTTTGTGCTGCATGGTCTTGAATGTATGCATATATTGCTGGGTAGTTTCACGCTTTGCACTTAAGGATTATTGTCTTCACCACTTCGACATGTCCTCTCCTCAGTACCATCTACCTCAGTCTAAAAGCGTGACACAAATAAAAGCACAACATCAATGGTGCAATCCGCTATTTCCTCTGGCTTGCGCTGACCTTCCAATCTTGGCGACCAACTCAGTATATACTTGCGAACTTTGCGGTTAACTCCATACCGGTTGGCCATCCATTATGAGATCCAATCTCCTTCCCTGGCCAATCAACAGCCTTGGACTTCCATCTTTGGTCATGCATTGTTTGCTAGTTCGCATCTACGTCTAACCAAGCCATCACTACTGTATAGTTTGCAATTGGACTAGTCCCTACCCTGCATACACTATTACCTCTCATTTGCATTACCTTCAACGTCACTCGCTCCTATCCCAATTTGTCATGCAATTGTACGCTCAGATTCTATTTTCTTGCACTTACGCTAAGACCTCGGATCTATACCACTGCTCCATTTCCTATTCCGTTCCTGTCATTCATTGCCTCACCGCTTCACCTGTAAGTAGCTCATCACCAGGTTGTATCTAGTCACTTTGGATTACCTTATAAGGGCTATCCCCTTGCCTGATGATTGTCTCCTCAGTTAGTTCATTTCATACGTTCTCACATTTTGCTGCAACCTAGTTATCACATTGGACTCAGGTTGAGTTTCCTTCCTCGGAACACATTCCATTCATCTTGCTTTTTGTTGAGTGGCATAACCAAGTTTGCACTTTGCAACTGGGTCTTGCTATTTGCACTTGCCCTTGCACTTGGTATTCCTTTGCGCTCATGATCATCTAAGAATTGCCCTATAGTACGTGGGGTGGTTGTGTGACAGTAAATTAACTAACTCAACTCATCTATTGTAGCCTGCCAACCTATAGTAGACTTCTTCTTTTTTGATCACGTACTTTCTCAACTGGGAACGCTTCCCTTGCCCCTTAAAATGATGAGATCCATTGGGTAGGGAGAACCAGCGCCCCTTGGGCCCAACAACCCTTAGATCCAGTTCCTCCTTCTAAATCGCCGTCTGTGGAACCTCTTGATGATCCTTGGGCTCCTCCACGGGATGCTCTGACGGACCCTCTTGCAGAATTCGCAGACTCCGACCATTCTTCCGATGAAACCTTGACTCGTGGTAGACCAGGGGTTCGCACTACTGCTCTCAAGCCCAATGCTCCAACCCTGCTTTCAACATTGATCCAGGCCCTCACTCATGGTGACCAGCGATCTAGTCCAAGCACTCCTAGTTTTTGCACTCCGGGCATGAAACAACCCAATCACTTTTCAGGAGAACACCCTCATAAGCTTAGATCCTACCTACAGTCTTGTAAAATCATCTTTTCAAACGACTCCAACAATTTCCCTTCCGATAGACATAAAGTTATGTATGCTTTGTCCTTCTTAGGAGGTAGAGCCTTGCAGTGGTTCAAACCGTACCTCAAACTTTTGTAAAACAACAGTCCCACTTGTATTCTCAACAACTGGGACAAGTTTGAGCAACAATTGTTCACCCTGTTTGGCGATACCAATGAAGTTTGAAACGCCAAATACAAACTTAATAGTTTAGTTATGAAGGAGAATAGTAGAGCTTCCGTTTATATTTCTCATTTTCAAACCTTGCAGTCTTGCATTCAGTGGAACAAGGCCGCTCTTCTATTCCATTTCCAAAAGGGTTTACCGGCATGCTTAATCAAACAGCTTGCATTTGGGGGTCATAAGACAACCTCGCTTCAGCAGCTAATTGATTGAGTGATTGAGCTTAATAATGGCTATCATGACAAGAATTGCTCTCGGCAAAACAACCATGGACCTTCCACCTCGTTTCCAAGGGTGGACGACTCCTCAAAGCAAAACACGAGGAACCCAAAACCATCCAAACCAACCCCAACTTTGAACTCCAACTCGAAAGGGAAAGCCGTCGCCAAAACTCCAAAGTTCTTGGACAAGGAAACCGGGATGCTTCGAAGTGAGGAATGGCTGCTGTTAACTTCTGCGTCTCCTTCACTTATTCTCATTCCTATTGCCGCCATGCGGACAGTGGACGCCGCCCGGGTGTCCACCTCAAGATCTCAAATACCCCGTGGGAAGGGGAGAGCCACCCAATCTGATTCCTCCTTAACCAGTCTCCTGAGGATCTTTGATCATTGGCATCCCTGACCTGGGTGGTCTCACTTTCTTCTTCTTCTTCATTGTCCTCCTCATCCTTTCATCATCGTTTTCCATCCTTCTCGTCTTATTGTTTCCTTTTCAATTCTCCCCTACATCCTCCTCACATTCATCTTTTGGCTATCCAACCCATCCGTTGGCTATCCAACACAACACTGCAATCCATCAAATCATCACCATCGGGCACTCGACTTCATTCATCTGGTAACTGGTAAGAGCCAGTCTCTTTGCGTTCTCAAGTCCTCAATGCCTAACTCCTCGACACATTATCAACTGTCCGCCTCAGCACATCAATCCTCTGCGACCCAACCAATGCTTGATTCACTGCCCCAAACATTGTCGTGAAGCTGTATTGAAGACCTGTTGGTCTCATTTCTATTCTTCTGCTCCTCTGTGTTGTTTTTCATTTTTACTCATTTGTTTATCTCATGCGTTAGCATGTTGGTTTGTTTTCAAACTCAATTCAATCCCATTATACGGTTAAAAGCCAAACGCTCTACCGACCGAGAAACCAACGTGAGCAATGGCATCAACCTCTCGACATGAAAACAACGGATTCAGACAGGCAATGCTCAAGACCGCCTTGGAAACTATCCCTCTACTCTCCAAAGACAACTACAGTATCTGGAAGGACAAGATGAACTCCCTGCTCAAGCTACGAGGAGTCCTCCACGCCCTGGATTCTGAATCTATGGCTCTCTGGCCACAAGACAACGACAAGATTCAGTTCCTTCTCATCTCAAAAGTCGATTCAATCACCCACAACAATATCATCAGCGCAGCAAATGTGAATTCTGCCAAATCAATCTGGGCTTCCATCAAAGAGAGATACTCCTCATCCAAAGCTTCCAACAGAGCTCAAATTTTCAATGATTTCCTTCACATCACCTTCAGGGAAGACAATATCGCCGGTTTCATTACTGATGTTAGAACCACTATCAAAAAGATGGTTGACATTGGAATAGACCTACCACAGGACATCCTTGCCTATCTGATACTCTTCAAATTCCCCTCCTTGCTTCAAGATCTCAAGCGACAACTTATGCACTCGGGCAAGACCATCCACGTTGACTTTGTGTGCAACCATATCACCCAATTCAACAATGAAATCAAAGCCAAGAATGCCAATAAGTCTGTTTCCCTCACTGATGCAGCATTGGTTACGAACAAGACAAAATTCAAGAACCAGCAAACCAGCCGGTGCGTCGAAGGCTATCACAACCCCAAACAAGATAAGAATCACTCCGAGAGAGACTGTTTTCACCTCCATCCGGACAAGGCCCCTGATTGGTGGAGAGAAAACCAAGCCAAATGGAAGGAGAAGCAGAAACCAAAAAACAAAATGGCCCACTATCACGCCTACCTCACAAAATGGATTGAGTCCAAGACTCTGTCTGGACAGAATATTCTCATTGACAGCGGGGCTTCTGCTCATATCTTCAACAACAAAAAATTCTTCCTCACTCTCAACCAAAGCGTTGGTGAGAGTATCTCTACGGGCAAGGACGGGGCTAACTTACCTATTGAAGGAACCGGTACTGTCAAACTCTTGTGGAAGGACCGCACGGTTGTCCTCAATCATTGTCTCTACGTTCCAGAAATCGTAGTCAATCTCATCAGCCCAGGAATCCTCATAGGTAAAGGATGTCACATGACATCTGAGAAGGGTCACTTCCAAATTTCCAACAGAAACTCTCTCATCTTTTGAGGATCAATCATGGACAACCTCTTTGTGGTCCAAAACCCAAAACAAATTGGCCAGAATCACTGTCTCCTGTCCGTGAACAACTGCTCTGGCAGGAACCTGAAAGAGCTCCATCTCGCCCTTGGTCACGCCTCAATCAGTTGACTCCGTGAGATCGGAGACGTTGGGCTCAACAAACAAGATCTCGACTCATTCTACTGCAAGGACTGCGCTCTTGGGAAAATCACCAAGGCCCCGTTCAAGCTACAGGCAACTAGCGCCTCCAAACCCTTTGAACGCATCCACCTGGACTTAATCGGTCCCCTCAATCCCCCATTGTCCAGACAAGAGAGGTACATCCTCACGGTGGTGGACAATTTCACCGGCTACTTGAGCGGGATACCCCTTCAGAGCAAAGATCAAACTCCCGAAGTCCTCATTGCCGTGCTGGAGCGACAAAAGTTAAAATTAGGTTACTTTCCCTGCGAGCTGTGCTCCAATGGAGGGACTGAATTCACAAATCAGAGGTTAGTTCAATTCTGCAAGGACAATGCAATCAGACAACTGATTTCCAAACCACATCACCCCGAACACAATGGCAGGGCGGAAAGGGCCAACAGGACAATCGTCGAGAGTGTACGTTGCTCCATCAGCTCCTCCAAACTACCGATTTGTCTCTGGCCCGAAATCCTGAAGGCCTGCTGCCTCAGTCTCAACCAAATACCAAAGAAGGGAGGCTCCTGCTCCCCTTGGGAACAAATGCACAAGAGCTCCCTTCCGCTCTCCTATTTCAAACCGCTCGGAACCTCGGTTGTCTATCTCAACCAAAACAGGGTCAAGGGGAAGAAATTCCATCCCAAGGGATTAGAGGGGAAGCTGATTGGTTACAACCCCAACTTCAGATTGTATCAAATTCTCAAACCGGACAGCAGAATCATTTCATCAAAACATGTGAGATTCAACCCCAAGTCAATCAAGAATCTGGAAGGCGGCAATTCATTAAACCTCGACTTCTCAATTGAAGAATCAACGCACAGTTGACCTGAGCTCAATGAGACAAATTCAACCAATAGCCAACCCGATAGAATCAGAAACACGGAGTGCTATCGCGACAGATCTCCAGAGTCTCTTGCATCAGACAACTTGTCATTGGGTGATGGAACTCAAAATTCTTCCGAGGACGACCAACTGTCTCAAGAGATGATAATCACCTCAGATTCTCCAGATAACCAATCCACCTTGACTCAGATTCCGGAAACCAGTTTATCTGGACGGACTCTGAGAAACAGATCAACCCTAAGACCGCCCCAAAGGTACAGCTTCCACCACTACTACGAGCCAAAAACATACCTGAAGGCGATGTCGTGTGAAGAGGCAGAGAAATGGAGAGAAGCCATCAGGAAGGAACTAAACCAGTGCAAAGATTTGGGTGTTTGGGAAGAATACAATGGGCCAGATCCAGCTAACCCCCTTGAAACCACGCGGGTGTTCAAAATCAAAGACAATTTCCACGACAACACTCTTATCAACAAGGCCAGGATATGCGTTCGCGGCTTCAATCAGATCTACGGCCTTGATTACAAGGAAACATTCACCCCAACGGGAAAAATCACCTCTCTACGCGCAATTCTTCAACTCAGCCTCAAGCGCAACCTCTCAATCAGGCAGTTCGACGTCAAATCAGCCTTTCTCCATGCTCCCATCAATGAGGATGTATTCATCAAAACACCAGATGGTTGTGATTGACCCTCAAAATACCTCAAACTCAAGAAAGGCCTCTACGGATTGAAGCAATCCCCTAAGAACTGGTATGACACACTCGCTGAATGGATCAGATCTGTTGGGTTTGTTGAGTCCGATAGCGATCCCTGTCTCTACAAGTCAAGGGACGGCGACTCCTTCATCTTCTTCCATGTGGACGACCTGATCCTTGTCAGGGATGGGAACGGATTCAAGGATAAGTTCAACTCAAGATTTCAAAACTCGCAATGCCATGATCTGGAAACAATCCTGGGGATGAAGTTTGAAAGGTCCAAAGATTCTATTTTACTCAGCCAACCCAAGCACATCAATCACGGACTCAAAGAACTTGGACTCCAGACTTGCAAACCGGTTTCCACTCTTCTCACCCCTCACCTACAACTCAGCTTGGCCACGGATGAGGATTTTGAAGCCTTCAAGGAACTCAGCATCAACTATCGGTCGGGGATAGGCCTCCTCAACTACATTGCCTGCAGGACCAGGCCCAACCTCAGTCTTGCGGTATCCAGCCTAGCCCGCTTCCACAATAAACCTGGCCTCACCCACTGGAGAGAACTCAAGCGGACCTGGCAATACCTGAAGGCTACAAAAGACCTGAAGTTTACTATCAAGTACAACGACAACGCCGACTCCATTGTCTTTTACAGCGACGCCTCTTGGGCCAAAGACCCGGGGACCCGCAGATCTCAAACTGGCTACGTGGGGCTGGCCTTTGGATCTCTCATCTCCTGGGAAAGCTTCAAACAGCAAAACATTGTCTATTCCACCACTGAAGCGGAACTCAATGCCCTCCTTGACTCATTCCTGGAAGGGAAATGGTTGCGGAACTTGATTGGCAAGGTCTTCTCGACCAACATTCCCTGCTCCGCCCATCTCATCGACAACAAGGGACTTGAAGACAAACTCAAAAGATTTGGTTCGAATGCCAAAACTCGTCACATCAACCTCAAAACTAAAGTTCTCAGAGAGGAACTCAAACTAGGTAATCTCTCCGTTCAACTCATACCCTCAGATCAAATGTTGGCCAACCCAATCACCAAGGCGGTCCCCAAAGCAATCCTGGCCAAGTTGGTCCACCTGATCCAGCCTTTGTTTGCACTCCCTGTATGCTCATCAAACTGACTCTTTCCAGTTATGGGGGGGTGTTAACTTCTGCGTCTCCTTCACTTATTCTCATTCCTATTGCCGCCATGCGGACAGTGGACGCCGCCCGGGTGTCCACCTCAAGATCTCAAATACCCCGTGGGAAGGGGAGAGCCACCCAATCTGATTCCTCCTTAACCAGTCTCCTGAGGATCTTTGATCATTGGCATCCCTGACCTGGGTGGTCTCACTTTCTTCTTCTTCTTCATTGTCCTCCTCATCCTTTCATCATTGTTTTCCATCCTTCTTGTCTTATTGTTTCCTTTTCAATTCTCCCCTACATCCTCCTCACATTCATCTGTCGGCTATCCAACCCATCCGTCGGCTATCCAACACAACACTGCAATCCATCAAATCATCACCATCGGGCACTCGACTTCATTCATCTGGTAACTGGTAAGAACCAGTCTCTTTGCGTTCTCAAGTCCTCAATGCCTAACTCCTCAACACATTATCAACTGTCCGCCTCAGCACATCAATCCTCTGCGACCCAACCAATGCTTGATTCACTGCCCCAAACATTGTCGTGAAGCTGTCTTGAAGACCTGTTGGTCTCATTTCTATTCTTCTGCTCCTCTGTGTTGTTTTTCATTTTTACTCATTTGTTTATCTCATGCATTAGCACGTTGGTTTGTTTTCAAACTCAATTCAATCCCATTATAGCTGCAAAGGGAAAAGAACGGGCTGTGTATGTATTGTGGAGGTAAACATGATGTCGACAGCTGTGCAAAGCGGTTAGCGCGTGAAGCGGCTAAGCAGTCAAAAAATTAGCTTGTAGTTTTTCTGATACTCGCAAGGAAAACTACACATTATCTAAATCACCGCAAGTAAATCTTCACACTTGCAAGTCACTAGGTGCCCCAAGTTCAAGATTTATCCTATTTCATTCCAACAACACTCCTTATCAAGTATTACTTGATTCCGGCGCTAATGTTTCCTTCATCAGTGAATCTTTTGCCACTTCCAAAAATCTTACGCGTTCCGAGATAGATAAATTTCCTATCTATCTAGTAAGTAGTGCGACTGAACCGTCTTATTGGGTTTCCCAAAAGGCAAAATGGACCTTTGCATTTTCCAATTTCCCCAGCTTTGAATGGGATTTATTTGTCTTGGCTATACCCGGAATGGATGATACCATTCTAGGCCATGATTTCCTAGTTTACTGGAATCCGGATGTGAATTGGCAAGAAGGAGTAATTAACCTTTGAACCTTGCACCCCCAGAACGCTAATCTTTCCGTCAATCAGGAACTAAACAGCCTACCTGACACTGTCATTGAGTTGGATGACACTTTTCCGCCAGGAGATTTGCAATATCCTGACCTTCATTCTCAAATTCCCTCTTCAGATTTAGGAGTTATTGCTTACCTATCCAGCTTACCTCTTTCCTGTTCCTTTGAAGAGAAACAGAAACCAACCAAAAGGTGTATTTTGAGCTCCCTAATCCTCTTGCACCATGCGAGCAACTCAAACCCGGTGCTCAAAGATGACAAGATTGAAGATTTAGAAATTTTTCAAGAGTCTTTACCTTTGGTTTATCATGACTTTGCTGATGTATTTTCAGCTGCAAAAGCAGATAAACTGCCTCCATCCCGTCCTTAAGATCACAAGATCAAATTTACTGGCCCACCTCCGGCACCAGGACCAGTTTACTCTCTCTTGACGCAAGAATCAATTGCACTTCAAGACTACATTGCGGAAAATGTAGCAAAAGGATTTCTTCAACCAAGCAATTCAAACACCGGTTCCCCTGTCCTATTTGTACCAAAAAAGGACAGCGGACTTTGCCTTTGTGTTGACTACAGGAAACTGAACAAGGTAACCTGGAAGAATGCCTATCCAGTACCGCCTATGTCACATCTCCTTACCCTCTTCCATGGAGCTACTTATTTCTCAAAGTTAGACCTTCAAGGTGCCTATAACCTAATTCACATTAAGGAAGGTCATGAGTATTTGACTGCAATGAGAAACCGGTTTGGCAGTTATGAGTATACCGTCATGCCTTTTGGCCTCTGCAACGCTCCTTCCACTTTTCAACATTTTGTCAACAACATTTTCTCCGATCTTGTAGGTAAATACCTCATGGTATATCTTGATGATATACTAGTCTACTCGAGAAACCTTGAAGATCACATTGCACATGTGCAAGAGGTGCTACAGCGACTTTGCAAGAATGACCTGTTTGCAAAAGCCTCTAAGTGCAAGTTCCATTCCTCTTCTCTTCATTTTCTAGGTGTTGTAGTCTTGCAGCAAGGGCTATCGATGGACCCAGCCAAGAGCAAACGCATATTGGACTGGCCCCCACCTTCTTTGGTTAAATCTCTTCAAGTTTTCCTTGGTTTCAGTAATTTCTATAGAAGGTTTATTGCGCATTACGCCAAAAAAACCGTGAATCTTACTAACCTTCTTCAAAAAGAAACTCCTTTTATTTTTACCAAACAAGCTGCTTTGGAGTTTGAAGCTCTGAAGAAAGCGTTCACCACTGCTCCAATACTTGCTCACTTCAACGAGCTAGCTCGCACTATTGTCAAAACAGACGCAAGCAACTATGCAATTGCAGGAGTCATCTCGCAGTTTTCTTCTTCCACTTCTCTCTTTCACCCTGTAGCTTTTGAGTCTCGCAAATTGCTTGCTGCAGAGCTTAACTATGAGATTCATGACAAGGAACTTCTTGCAATTGTTTATTGATTGAAGAAATGGCTTTCATACCTTTTGAGTCTTAGGTAATCCTTTGAGGTTTTCACTGATCATAATTCTTTGAAGTATTTCATGAGTTCAAAAGTCCTCACACGTAGACAGGCACGTTGGGCCAAATACCTCTCTGAGTTCCACTTTACAATCACGTACCATCCTCGGAAACAAGCAGTAGTTCCTGATGCTTTATCACGTTGGGACGACGTTTACCCAGGGGGGGGGAGCACCTTTTCCAAAAACAACCCTGAAAACATTAGGACACTCTTCTCAACCCAATCTGCCCAACTCAGTTCAATCATTTCTTGCTTACGAGATTTGGCTTCCAAACTCTGACAAGCTCAACGCGACAACCCCAAGTGCATCGAACTTTGCAAAAGCGCGAACTTATTAGATAGTAGTTACAGTATAAATGATAATGACTTTTTAGTTTATGATAATTGTATAGTAGTACCAGATAATTCTTGCATTAAGTTAGATATCTTTGAGTCACGGCATGATTCTCCGCTTGCTGGTCATTATGGGCAGGATAAAACCTACCAATTGATTGCACGAGACTTCTACTGGCCTGGTATGACCAAAGAAGTAAAAGACTATGTTAGCGCGTGCTATGATTGCAATTGTAACAAGTCCTCAAAAAACCGGAAGTATGGGCTGCTCCAGCCACTTCCAATTCTGCCTTGTCCTTGGCACTTGCTGTCTATGGATTTCATCTTTCAATTACCTTCTTATAGTGGATATGATGCTATTCTAGTAATAGTAGATCGCTTCTCAAAGATGGCTTTATTTTTACGCAGTAATGTGACGGCCTCTTCAGAAGACTTGGCTAACTTGTTCATAGAATATGTATTTTCAAAACATGGCCTCCCTGACAATATAGTTAGTGATTGTGGATCTCTGTTTGTCTCAAGCTTCTGGACCTTGCTATGCCAACATTTGAAGATCACTTGCAATTTATCAACGGCTTACCACCCGGAAACGGATGGGCAAACCAAGTGAGTTAATCAGATCCTCAAACAATATCTTCAAATGTATGTTGCCTATCAACAAGACAACTGGTTGCAATGGCTCCCACTAGCCAAATTTGCCTACAACAACTCCACTCATTCCTCCACCAAACAGTCGCCCTTCCAAAATCTTTATGGTAGAAACCCGACTTTCTCTTCCCTTCACGTAGCACCTTCTCAACCTGCTACCAATTACCTTGAACAAATTCAATCCCTTCAATGGCAACTTTGAACCAACCATGAAGAAGCAAACCAGCGCTATAAGGAGCAAGCAGACCAATCTTGCACTTTGGCTCCAACCTTTGCAGTAGGAGATCAAGTATGGCTCAATGCTTGCAACATTTGCAGCACTTGCCCAACTTTCAAACTCTCTGGAGGAAAGCTTGGCCCCTTTAAAGTAGAATCAGTCATCTCCCCTAACGCCTTTAAACTTACTTTACCTACAAAATGGCAAGGTATCCACCCGGTCTTTCATGTGTCTCTCCTAGAGCCAGCTTGAGTCCTATACCCAGGCAAGACTCATCCCCCTCCTGAACCGGTCACTGTCCTCGATCATCAAGAGTGGGAAGTAAGCCGTATTCTGGATTCCAGGTTACGCAAAGGAAAACTTCAATACCTCGTCAAATGGTCTGGCTTCCAGTCCAACAAAGATTGCAACTTGTGGGAACCAGCCCATCACCTTTGCAATTCACCCAATCTGATTCAAGAATTCCATGCAAGCTACCCTTGCAAACCTTGGCAATCATGATTCTTTCCCATCCAATCCCCTCCAATTCCATTCCATTCCATTCCACATTTCATCCCATCCAATCCCATTCCATTCCACTCCACATTTCATCCCATCCAATCCCATTTCATTCCATTCCACATTTATCTTACTCAATCACATTCCATTCCATATTCCATCCCATTAAAACCCATCTTATTTCACCATCATTTCATCAGTTAATTCCTCCATCTCACTGTGTTATTCTTTTCTCATTTCCTTTCATTTCCACTTAAAATTAAAAAAAAAGAATAATAATAATATTTCTATTTTTAATAAAATATATATATATATATATTAAATTACAAAGTTTCTTTTATTTCTTTTTAAGCATCCTCCCAATTTGCCGTCAATTCTGCAACCATGGACCAAAAGTTATCAAGGTCTTCATCGTTGATCAATGCAGACATTCTTCGAAGTACCAGCACTTCCGTTACAATGTGCCTCTTGACAATCTCCTTGCATCTTGCAACCCGAGCTTGCTTTGGCCAAGCATTCCATCCGACTTCCTCCAAGAGCTCTTCATACCCTCTCTTCCTTTGGCCACCCAACGTGCCTTCTCCAATATTGTCCGTCAGGCGCCTTGCATCTGTTTCAACCGGCAATACGATTCGCACCGGATCCGCTTTGCCTTGGCCCTCCATCCCTTCCGTCCCAGCCACTTCATCCCTTCCATCTCCTTCATTCCCTTCTTCTAATTCACCCGCTCCATTTTTGTTCTCTCCACTTCCGTTTCCTCCATTTCCCGCTTCTCTTTCCGCTACGTTTTCTTCCCCCTCCCTTGCTTCCTTGGTTATAAATCCTACCGGTTCCGCACCGGAAACCTTGCCTTGCACCTCGGCATTCATCTGGGGCCCCGGGATTTCAGTTGGCGGTCCCCAGTAAGGTGGTGGTGGTGGTGGTGTGTTGGTAGTATATCTTTGAAAACGGGGCAACACTAGCAAACAAGCAAACAATTAGTTACTATTTCAAGTTCATTAGTTAGTCCTGATTAGTACTCACCAGGAACTCGAGTCCCCAAGTATTCAATCTCCGGCAATGGTGGTATCTCGTAATTAACCCTTGGCGCGGACCTATGACTTCGCATCTCCCTTGATGATTCCAAAGGACCCTCAACAGTTGACTCAAAATTTATAGGAAAGTTGCACGCCACCTTGCAAAGGCAACATTGCTCGCATTTGCCTTTGAGGCCTTGGATGGCAGTACTGGGAATACATTGCTTGTTGAGGCAAATACAGTTTTTGCAACGGCGGGATGACAATGACGACATTCTTACAAAATTTATAAAAATCTATTGGGTAATAAATTAAGTAACGTATAAGGGTATACAGTGATAATTAAACGACTTGAAATCAATGGGAAAATTTACCTGAACGCTTGCAGGAGCTCGGGTCTTTATACCCGGGAAACTGTCACGCTTTGCACTTAAGGATTATTGTCTTCACCACTTCAAAATGTCCTCTCCTCAGTACCATCTACCTCAGCCTAAAAGTGTGACACAAATAAAAGCACAACATCAATGGTGCAATCCGCTATTTCCTCTGGCTCGCGCTGACCTTCCAATCTTGGCGACCAACTCAGTATATACTTGCAAACTTTGCGGTTAACTCCATACCGGTTGGCCATCCATTATGAGATCCAATCTCCTTCCCTGGCCAATCAACAGCCTTGGACTTCCATCTTTGGTCATGCATTGTTTGTTAGTTTGCATCTACGTCTAACCAAGCCATAACTACTTTATAGTTTGCAATTGGACTAGTCCCTACCCTGCATACACTATTACCTCTCATTTGCATTACCTTCAATGTCACTCGCTCCTATCCCAATTTGTCATGCAATTGTACGCTCAGATTCTATTGTCTTGCACTTACGCTAAGGCCTCCGATCTATACCACTGCTCCATTTCCTATTCCGTTCCTGTCATTCATTGCCTCACCACTTCACCTGTAGTTAGCTCATCACCAGGTTGTATCTAGTCACTTTGGATTACCTTTTAAGGGCTATCCCCTTGCCTGATGATTGTCTCCTCAGTTAGTTAATTTCATACGTTCTCGCATTTTGCTGCAACCTAGTTATCACATCGGACTCAGGTTGAGTTTCCTTCCTTGGAACACATTCCATTCATCTTGCTGTTTGTTGAGTGGCATAACCAAGTTTGCACTTTGCAACTGGGTCTTGCTATTTGCACTTGCCCTCGCACTTGGTATTCCTTTGCACTCACAATCATCTAAGAATTGCCCTATAGTACGTGGGGTGGTCGTGTGACAGGTAGCCTGTGGTTGGCGTGTACTGGTGGGTTGTTTGGTACTACATGGTCTTGGCTGCCTGCATAAATTTCTGGGTAGTGATGGGCTAGATTTTTAATGGTGGTTTTTTGATTCCACATGGTCCTGGCTGCCTGCATAGATTGCTGGGTAGCCCTGTGGTGATATTCTTTGGGAGATTTGCTCTTCTTGATTTCTCTACTGCTTTTGGTAATGGTAGATATATATAGGTATGTGTTTAGGGATGCACAGGAAGGTTTGGTGAGAGATTATGTGAATAGCGGTGCTATGTCACAACACCCCCCCCTTTCCAAGCTGACACACCATTCTTTGTACAAGTGCACATGAGCAGAAAAAAGCGTAAAAGTAAAAAATCTGAGGAGTTACCAATGGTTGAGTACTAGAGACAATAGGCGGCAGAAATGGTCTGGGACAAGGTTCTTGGTAAAGATGTTGGCCTTCTGTTGGGGTGAAGAGATCCATTCAATGCTCACTTTATTTTTGTGGATGGCCTTGTTGAATATAAAGAACTCAAGTTTGACATGTTGGCATCTCTTGTTGGAGCTGTAATTGGTGCTAACTGTGACTGCCAACTGGTTGTTACATTTGAGGTGTATGGTGAAAAGTTGGCCAAAAATATCCTCTAGGAGTTTGAAAATCCACAGGGCCTTGCGGTTTTCAATGCCTCGCGCCATGAATTTGGCCTGAAATTTGGAAGCCGCAACTGTTGCAAAGTGCTTGCTGGGCCAGAATATGGGGTAGCCCAGAAAAGTGATCAAAACACCATGAGTGGACTTAGCGTAAGCACCGCCCCAAGTGGATTTGGAGTAGCAAAAAAGCTCCTCAAGCGCCAACCTTGGATGGAGATGCAGTGGGAGGTCTCTTGTAGTCATAAAAAAATTAAAAAGATGATTCAAAGCCTTCCAGTGATGGTTACCTGGTGCGCTTGAGTATTGCGCAAGACAGTTAGCGGCATAAGAAATGTCTGTTCTTGTTCCCATGGTGTGGAAAGAGATTGTGTTTTTGGTAAATTTACCGCAAAAATATAAAGTTTTCTGCAAAAATCTTGCTCCAAGTTCTGGAAAGCCCACTAGCCCTTGAGTCACACTCCTGTACCTCTGCAATTATTAATCAAATTCCGCTTCTGCACTCTAGCGGGAAACAACTCAAGCTAACTTGCAATGAAATAATAGTTATAAAAAAGACAGACTCCCCAATAAGCTCTGCACTTGGACTATTTCCCTATATACAACCTCTGAGAACCCTTGCTGGTAACTACACTCCAAAGTAACAGAAGAAAAGAATAACCCTGTAATCGGCCATAATAATCTCCAATAAAGGTAAACTCCAATGATGGTAGAATCCTCCCTTCCCATGCAACTAAAGAAAAGCTTCCTTATATATACAACAAAAGAATGCAAGCTGAAAATGAAAGACCCCACTTGTCTCCATGCATTCTGCACTGACCCGCCTTTGCTACTCCAAAAAGAAACATGAACTGCTGATGAACGACCCCTTTTCCCGCCGCCTCCGTGCGTTTGCACTGATCCTCCTTACCAATAGTCCAATCCTTACCCAATCTAATTATTTGCAGTAGATTTGGTGATCTTGTTGCCAATTACCCCTAACAGTTAAGTTGCGCCAATGCATTACTAACAACAGATCCTCCTTGATCTTCCCTAGCGGATCACTCCCAATCCTGCATGCAGCATAACTATGAATCCCCAAAGATCTGCATGCCGCCTCCTCAACTTTAGCTTTCATTGCCACACAGTGCTCCGCAATCATTGTGCTTATCCCATAATTGGCCTAATCTGTACTTTGTAGCTTTGATCACTTGCTTCTGCATTAGTATGCCCACCACGGCAGAGGGAAATTTATGTTTGACCCTGCAATGTCTTCAAAAAGCAAAAAATCCCGCCCATTCTTGCCATTGTGCCCACTAAAGGTGAGCGCTGCACCAATTCCAAGCCCTCAGATATTGTGCTCCGGAACAGACAGTCTTCCAACACGCTTCTCTGAGCCTATTGTACTGTGGACTTCCACCCACAGCTGAGATGTTCCAAGTCAAATGTCCAGTGGTGAGCCCACTTGCCTCTGTGTCTATAAATAACCACCAAAATGGCAAGGTAGCTCAACATCATGACCACTTGTAGGTATTCACCACTGGATGATGGCTTACCATTGGGGTAAGGGACAGGTTAAAAAGAAGACGGTAATGGGGTCTTAGCCATAGACACACTGTCCCAAAATTTCTTGGAAACCTTGTGGCGCAGCTTCCCCTGGTGGAGACAAAAAACATCCTTGATCCTAGAAATTTTTATGCCAAAAACTGATGTCAAAGACTGTTCCCATTTGATTTCCAGGCTCCCAAAAAGATCTTCCTCCAGCTTGAAAAGAACCTGCTCCAAGTACCAAGTGAAAAATCCATTGTCAACATGGATCCAGATGAGACCAGAGGAGGAAGGGTCACAAAGTAAATAGATACTTGTATTCTAAAAGCTGGCCTGGTAACCAAGTGAGGTGAGCACCCCCTTGAGGTTCAGACACCAACACCTAGCCGCTTTTCTTGTCCCATTTAGCACCTTAAGGAGGTGAAAAACATAGCCTAGCAGAACATTCATTCCAGATGGTGGCCCAACCCATATTTCCTTTTCAATTGAAGAATTGAGATATGCTTCCACAAAATCAAAAGAGTGAACAGGGCAATTGTTTTTGGGAGCTAAATTTAGAATAATAAGTAAAGAAATGAACATAGCCATGGGTTCAAACGTCTCCTGGAAATTGATACCTTCTTCTTGACAATTACCAAGGGCCATGCAGCAGCCTTGAAAAGTGGTTCAGAGCTGTTGGAATGGTATTTAATTGTTGGGACCCACCTTGTGGGCATAATTTTCTTTCCTACAGGGAGGGTTTCTAACACCCAGACCTCTTTTTGGTAGAAGTTGTCAATTTCTTTAACAAAAACCAGGAACCAGAGAGGCCCGTCAGAACTGTGAACCGCTTCCCAGTAAGACCTTGGAAGGGCAGAGGATGCTGCCACCTTGGCAAAAATTTTTTTTTCCTCTTCAAAAGCCTGCTTGTTGGTAAAATATCCAAGCTTCAGGTTGGAAGCCACCACAAAAACTTGTTGTTTAGACAGTGAGCATGTGGAAAAATCAGCTAGAGCAGATGAAACAAATTTGCCGCTGGAGGGGAAGAAAAACATCCATCCCTTGCTATCAGAAAGGTTTCCCACCACTACACCCTCCATGGCCCTAGGGTTGAGCTTTGAGCTCTTGTCAACTGGAAAATACACGTAGGTGCAATTTCCAAAAACGTGCATGTGCTAAAAGTTGGGCTGGAGGCCAAATACTGCCTTTTATGGGGTGGTAGAAGCAATTTTGGCATTGGGGAGGCGGTTTATGCAGTAAAAAGCCCACATAAAAGCCAAAATCCAGAAAATCTTACCAAGACCGCTGTCAGCAAGGAGAGTCCTGGCCATGTCGGACAGGGAACAATTGTGTTGCTCTGCAGCACCATTCTGGAAGTGATGGTAAGGTAGGTTCAGTTTGAGAACAATACCTTTGGCGGGTGTTGTAAGACTCCAAACAGGGCTAGGCCGTGGCAGTTCTGTGGAGGGGAAAGGTGCTGTTTAGGCTGACCTCCTGAGTGTTACAAAAATATGTAAATGTAACCAAGATCAAAGTCCAGAACCTGGTGAATGGGGGTCCAAAGAGTAAAGGATAAAGATGAAAGTAGTCAGTAGCTGGGGAAACAACACTATCTGAGGCAAGATGATGCCGAGGAAACTTGAATAGAAGAAGTTAAGGATTGTTAAGACTTCAACAGGGCAAGGAAATTTTAAGTAACAACGCCCACAAGCTAATAGATCTGGTTGTCAGCAGAAGCTTAGGAAAGATCAACTCAATCCCAAAGAACCTCCAGGTTCTCAATGAACCTTCCCAACTCTCCGCAATCAAGCGCTTGAAGGGTACCAGATAATTGTGGGTGGCTGCACAAGAAAAAGATAATTGTTTGATGAAGCTCTAAAAGCAAACAATAACTGATTTGAACAAGAATAGCCCAACACTTCTCAAGGGACTCAAGAGTAGGGTGGCGGAATTCAACTTCAAAAGAAATAAAGGGAGGTTTAACACTCCAGGTTTTAAGCTTAATAAAACCTCTTCAGTCAAACGTGACTGGTTCCAGAAAGATAATCAAAGGATGATCAGGACCGGTATGGTTGGATAAAGGGATCAGGAGTGGTGTAACACACTCATGAATTCAATCAGTGAATTCTTCTTCAACCAGAAAGGCTATTGGTTGGTGATAAGGATCAAGGATCAGGATTTGAGTATGGAGGCTCAAAGATCAAGGGGCAATCATGGATATACCCAGAATTTGGACTCAGATAAAGGGGAATGGGACCCCACAGATGACTTATTTCAAGATTATAATGATGATAATTCCCTGGTCAGATGCCCTAAGATACCTCCCTACATGCCAAAAGGGAGGGAAGAGCCACTCCTTATATGGGCAGGAGGCCCTGTTAGACTATGTACAAGTGATACTACAGATAGAGCGGATTTTTTTTTTTTTTTTTTGAGTCAGATGATCAGAAAAATAGATCACCCGGGCCAGTGGAAATCCGGCCTCCCTGACTGGGGTGGGATCTTTTCTCATCCCTTCACCTTTCTTGCGTCCGTCCACGGACGGGCGTGCGCGACAGCACAAACATCACCGCCCCACCACCCAAAGGCGGAAGGGGTGGGAAAAATTGAACCAGACCGCCCGCAGATGTTTTCAGGTGGTAGGCAAAGCTTTTCCACCCCCACCCAAAGGTGGAAGGGGGGTGCAATTGGAAGTTGATAGGCCGTCAATGTTGGCCAATTTGCGGACCGAGGGGGATTGAGTGGAAGTTGATAGGCCTTAGGGGTGTGGTGGGGGTTGTCATGGTCATGACAGGAGAGGTTCAATTGAGTTGAGGGAGCGCTTGTTGAGATCAATAGTCCTCTTGGTCTCCAACATCAACCCACCCGTCCATCTACCAATCAACCAGAGCAGTGCCTTGTCAATTGAGCTGTGAGCATAGTTGAGTAGGTTGACAAGGAGGTTGAGGAGGTTGAAGATTGGGTTGATGCAAGCCTTGGTGGAGCAAGAGATCCTGATTAGTTGGAGGTAGTGCAAGTGATTGAGATCATCAAGGAGGTTGATGGCTAGATGGATGGAATGGATGTAGGATTCTAATTGTGATTTGAGTTGGTTTGAGGAAGATCAAGTAGGTGGGTCTAGGATGGGATGGAGATGATGGGCTTGCGCAGTTGTTGGATGGCAGCCAAATGGCGCTTTTCATCATCATCATCAGCCATTGTGGGGGCTGCTGGGCTGATGGGGTTGGTGGAAGAGTCCCAGGAGGGATGATGGTGAGGTTGCAATTGGGACTTGGGGTGATGGTCAAAGCGGAGGAAGATTGGGCCAAGCAGGTCTTGGCCCGCGCGTTTGGCCAAAAGGAAGGGGGGAACAAAGAGAGAAGGAATCAAATGCAATGCCTAGGTGATGAGACAAAGAGAGGACTGTCCTAGACCAATGTGACAGAGGAATTCTTGGCAGGATGAGGAAATTGGAGGAGTGATACTGATACAAAAAAAAATCCCAATTTTTTTTTTTTTTTTTTTTTTTTTTTTTTTTTTTTTTTGAATGTCATGTAAATAAAAGCATTGTAAAAAATTTTGAATTTTCCGCATCTGGTCCAGGGTGTCCATATTTGGTCACCACATCTCTCCCCAACTTACAGACTGTCCCTAGTCTGCATCTGAGGTATGTGGCATACAGTAGAGTTTCACAACAAAAGGCAGCAGATGACCCTGGTGGTGCACAATTGGGAGGACTTACTTCTGATCAAAGTTGCCTCCAAAACAATGATATTTCTTGACATGGTCAGCAGAGAACCTTCTGGCCATCTGAGTACCATCCAGTTCTTCCAAAACATATGATCCACCTCTGACTTGACGGACCACACAATAAGGACCATTCCAGCAATTGGAAAAAAGCTTTCCCCACTGAGTTTCCAAGGATTGATTATAAGCTAAAACTAGATCACCAGGATTCAAGGGATCCCTGACTCAATTGGAATGCTTATCCTCCCAATACTGGACTGATTTTTCCCTTGACTCCATCATTATCTGACAAGCTTTGTCACAAAGATCTTCACTTTGCTCCAGTTCCTTGGATCTGGAAACTAATAGATCAGTGGTGGAAGAAACCTTTTCCCAAGAAATACCTAAGAAAGATTCCATTTCCAGATCAAGAGGAAGGAAATCCCTTTGACCAAAGAGGATTTTGTAAGGTGAGTAGCCAGTGGTTTTTTTAGTTGAAATTCAATCAGAGAAGAGGACCAGAGGAAGAAATTTGCAACAATTCTTTCCACTTTCACCAGCCAACTTGACAAGAGCAGCCTTCAAAGGGGCATGGCCTCTTTCCACCATGCCTTGTCCCTCAGGATAATAATGAGTGGTCACCCTATGTTGACCAGGGAGCAATTGGATCATTTTGTCCAGTTTGCCACCAAACTCAGAGCCACCATCAGTTGAATAAGATTGAGCCAAGCCATAACGCATTGTCCAAGTCTCATAAAGGAAGGCTGCTACTGATTCAGAGCTGAGGTTCTTAAGAAATTTTGCTTCAACCCATCCAGAAAAATCATCTCTAGCCAAAATGAGGTACTTAGCTCCACCAGCCTTAATGTGAACCACATCCATAGCAATCCTTCCAAAGACAGTGGACTATCCAGTGGGATAATGAATTCCAGCCGGGCCCCTAAGATAACGTTTCTGACATACTTCATAACTCTTGCACAATTGAGAGACTGATTTCTTCAAATATGGCCACCAGAATTGTTTGGATATACGTTGATAGGTTTTGGTTTCCCCACAATGCCCAAGGCCTTCATGGAGACTTTCAAGGATTGAATCTTGTTTAGAGGGGATAGTGACAACAATAAGAGCACAAGGATTGCCTCTTTTCATAAGCCTAGTACCTTGGACAAAGAAATTGGAGGACTTCCTTTTGAGTGATCAAAAATCTTTAGCAGAGAGATCAGGAGGCCTTTGGAGAGTGGAAAGGTACTGCTCTAATTTTAGCCAGAAACCTTGTTGGAATCCAGAATAATCTTGGGAGGAAAAGGTGAAGACTGTGCAAATTAAAGGCTCCTCCTCATCAAATTCCACTCCAACATCCAATTCTTCATCTCCAAGGGGGCTTCAAGACAGACCATCAGGAATGGTGAAGGACTTTCCAGGCCTATGAACAATATCAAAAGAGAAAAGTTGGATAAAGGCCACCCAGCAAGTCATAGGAGCATTTGGGAGGCTGGGAGAATTGATCATTTTGATGATGGATTGTGCGTCAAATTGTAACTCAAAGTGTTGACCCCAGATTACAGTTTGGAGTTTATTCAACATTCAAGCCACGCCACAGAGTTCCAGTTTTGGTTTGGAGTACCTGGATTCTACATCTGAAAATAGCAAGGATTCATAGAGGGAAGGACGGTCCCAACCATTTTCATCCTCCTGAGTGAGGAAAGCCCCAACAGATTGATAACTAGAATCAACAGCCAATTTGATCTTGCCAGCTCCAGGTCCATAAGCAATCTTCTTCAAGACTATGTCTTTGCCAACCATCATTTTAAGCAGCTGAAAAGAATGTTCACAATCTTTGGTCCAGATCCACTCAGCATCTTTTCTGGTCAGGCGACGTAGAGGAGCACAGATTTTGGATAGAGATTGTATAAAGATTTGAAAATAAGTAATAACACCTAGAAAACCCCTGACTTCAGTTGGATTGATGGGAGTAGGCCAAGAGAGGATTTTGTTGACTTTGGATGGAGCCATCCTTCTTCCTTCCTTGCAGACCACATGACCAACAATTTCCAGAGCAGGGACCCAGGCAGCCAATTTGGATCCAGAGACAGTGAGCCCTGATTCTTCAATTCAAAACAAGATCCTTTCCAAAGTGGTTGCATATTCCCAGATAAATTGACGTATTCTTGAATGCCAGGGTAAGAGCTCATTGTTATAATCAGAAACTGGTCCTTTAATTCTGCCATTTTCAATAAAGATACCAGCATGATCAGGGATTTCATCCTGGAGGATCCAAACCATCTGAACCTGATAGACTGAAGCCGAGTTGGTGGCACCTTGAGGCAATTGAGTAAGTTGGAAACAACCAAGGGGAGTATCAAATGTAGTGAGAGGGCAAGAAATTGGATGTAAGGACCTTTTTTCATAGCCACTCATAATGTCACCTAAACCATAGCAAGCTCTCCCAGAGAAGGATTCAAAAAATTCTTCAGTAGCAGGGGGAATAGCAGAGTCTTTAATAGTAACCTTATTTAGAGGCTGGAGATCATGAACTATTCTAATTTTACCGTTACTTTTAAGGACACAGAAAACAGGACTGGAATAGCTAGAATTTGACTGTTTGTATAAACCGGTTCGGACTTGTTCCCAGACCAACTTGATGAATTTGTTGACTTTGGCAGCAGGGATTGGGATCTTTTTCTTTTTCCAGGGATCATGTTCTACTACAGGAATGATATAAGGCAGACCATAGGATTCTTTCAAGAGACCTCTCTCTTCTTCACACAAAGCAATAGCTTTCTCCCTAAGAGCCAAGACATTTTTTATCAAATACAACTCATCAGGTAGAAGCCATCCATCTGGTCCAAAGTTGACTACTCCCAGAGGTTCTTCAGTGACAAAACCAGAGGGGATGAATGAACCAGTGAGAGATCAAGGTAAACCACAGTAAGGATTGTGGGATAGAGGAGGACGCCTAAGAGAAGGGTTGAGATTGAGAGGCATTGGTTGGTTGACTGGTTGAATTTTCCTAGCAACTGGTTTATATTTGGAGGCAAAAGAGAGCGGTTCTTGTTTTTGCCAAGAGTTGACCAGAGAGATCTGACTACAAGGATTGAGACCAAGTTCTAACACCTTCCAAGTTTGATGTTCCGCAATGTTTTAAAAAGGTTCCTTTTCCATAAAAGAAGTCCCAGGAGATAATACATTGCTCACATGTGTGGCACAAGGTAGGGTTTCAAAAATGATAGTTATAGGATACCCTGGTGGTGCAAAATTGGGAGGACTTACTTCTACCCCAATTTGACTCCACTGAAGCCCATATTCTTCCATACCAAAGCCACCAAAAATAGGATTGAGATTGGGATCTAGGTTAGACTCATTGCAGAGATTTGAACAGGAACTGAGAGAAGATTGATTAGGAATAAGAGTACAAGGAAAAGAAGAAACAACAGATGAAGAAGAAATATTTTTGGATTTTTCCATTTTGATTTGTTTTTTATTTTTAATATTTTTGAGATCAGAAGAAAACGTTGAAAAGAAAGAGAAATAAGCCTCTGGGATGAGAGTTGACCCTTGAGTTGAAGTTTGAGTCTGAAAAGAACTACAACTATTAGTAGGATCAACTACTCCCATAGAAAATGAGAGGAACTAGAATTATCCTTCTGTTTTCCTTTTAGAGATGACTTCGGAAAATGACTAGGGAAATCTCTTTCCCAGAGACCAGAATTCAAAGAACAAAGAGGAACCTCAATTTTTCTACCATCAGAATCAGGGAGGAGGATTCTCTCCCCAACTTGATTGGAAAAAATAAGAGTTGCTCCAAAATTGATTAAGAAAGGTTGACCCAAGATCATAGGTCCATCTAGGGGTGTGATCCAGAAATGACAAGTTCCAACAATTTTTTGGCCAATCTGGACTGGAACATCTTCAACAATGCCAACCAATTTGAAAGACTGGTTTCCTATTCCATAGAATAAAGAGGTGAAGCTGACCCTAGGGCTGAGTTTAAGTTTGCAGGCCATAGCATCTGAGATCAAGTTGAGCTGAGAGCCAGAGTCAACAAGGAGTGAGACCGTTTTTGCAGATTCACCAAGATAGCTGGGAAGAAAAACAAGAGGACAAGAGTAAAGACTAGACTCAGAAGAGGGATCTTTTCCACCAGAATCCTCCATCAAAGTTCCAGAGGAGACCATGAGTTCTTCTGGACCAATTTCCACACGTTGGCAAGAAACCCATTTCTTCATTCCTTCAGCAACAGATGGAGAGATTGACAGGAGTTCAGCCACAGATAGATCAGGAATTTTAAGATCAGAAATTTTCTTTAATACCCCTTCCACAGCATTGGGGTAATCTTTGGAAATCCCCCTCTCAAACCAAACTTTGGGCTGGGTGGAGGGAGGAAGATTGGGTGAATCAGGAACAGGATCAGGGGATTGAGGAGGTTTAATAGATGAGGGATGAGGATAACGGTGATCTTGAAACCTTTCCATGAGTTTTTCTTTTTCCACATCCATGTCTTCTACATAAGAAGAGGGCTCAGGTGAGGATTGTTGTTTGAATGGTTTTCCAAGGATTGAGGTTGGAAAGGAAGGAGCTTTATGAGGTTTGGGGTACTCATGTTGTTTCCTAGCTGGACCGGATTGGTAAGTACTGACCAGAGAGGAGGAGGAAATAGCTGGGGGATACCAGGGTTGAAGAGTACCACAAGAAGATTGGAAATCCACAGAAGCCAAGGATGCCTTCATAGAAGGGGGTGGCTGGTAAGAGGCCACCACATGACAAATGGGGCAAGAAAAATCAAAGGGGATTAGGGCACCATTAGGAAGGAAAAAGTTATTCCCTTTTGGCTCTACAAATTTCTTGTCTTTTTCCTTCTGGAGTTTGAGACATTGACCGGTTCCATGGCCTTCCCTGTGGCAATAATAGCAGACTAGGGTATTTTTAGGAACAGCACTAGAAGGTTTAGGAACAACAAGGGAGGAAATCTTTTGATCCATTGAGTTCTCAAAGGCTTTGAGCAGTTTAGAGATCTTGTCCATTGTAGAAATTTCTTGGTTAGGCTGAGGGTTCTTGGGCCTGCAATCAGATTCCATTTTATTCATAATCTTGTTTGACTCTTTGAAAGAGGGAGCATGGACTGGTTCAGTGGTTTTAGATTTTTCAAAAGTGAGGGCTGTTTGACCTTTCATAACTTTATCCACCACTCCCCTAAGGATAAGGAAAACAGGGAGCTTGAATTGGTTATCCCTGGTAGTGATCATGGATCCAGAATTAACAATTTTGTCCTTGATCCTTTCCTGCAATCCAGGAGAAAAAGATTGGAAAAATAGGACTTGAATTTTGTCCTTGTGTCAATGTGATTGTTTTGGAAAAGGTAGGATTGGATGGGATCTCAAGATTTCCTAAAGGACAGATAATCAGAAGCTGAAGCCACACCACCATTGGAGATCCACTGGGAGACCAGGTTATCTAGGTCCTGCAAAGTAAATTGTGCTACATCTATTTTTCCCCAATAGGCCAACATTCCTTCCTGCAGCAGGACCCAGTTATGCCATTCCAAACCTTCAAACGACTCAATGATTTTGATAACTTCATCAGAGGAGATAAAAAATTTTAACTGGTAGGCCATATTGAATTTGCTAGCCCCATCCACCAAAGCAGCCATCTCGTAAGAGTCCAAGAAGTGTTCCACATTTGTCCCATTGAAACCTAAGTTCTTGTTCTGGGGCTTGATCTTAACCATCTTAGGACAAGCAGAAGAGGCGCTGGGGGATTCCATTTTGACAGAGTTTACTAAGAGTTCCAAGGAGCAGATTTCCAAAGTGGCTCACAAATCTGGCAAGAGTAGGGTTTCTCAAAAAACGACAAGTATCTTGCCCAGATGGTGCAAAATTGGGGGGACTTCCTTCTAGAACAAGTTGCCTCCACGGATCTAAAAAAGAAAGAGATCAGATTTCAAAGTAAATGATTCTTGGGACTGTAAATCCCAAGGTTGCTGGTTTGATCCCGGCCCGTGGGACCAAATGTAAGACTCCAAATGGTGCTAGGCCTTGGAAGTTCTGTGGAGGGGAAAGGTGCTGTTTAGGCTGCCCTCCTGGGTGTTACAAAAATATTTAAATGTAACCAAGATCAAAGTCCAGAACCTGGTGAATGGGGGTCCAAAGAGTAAAGGATAAAGATGAAAGTAGTCGGTAGCTGGGGAAACAAAACTATCTGAGGCAAGATGATGCCGGGGAAACTTGAATAGAAGAAGTCAAGGATTGTTCAGAGTTCAACAGGGCAAGGAAATTGTAAGTAACAATGCCCACAAGCTAATAGATCTGGTTTTCAGCAGAAGCTTAGGAAAGATCAACTCAATCCCAAACAACCTCCAGGTTCTCAATGAACCTGCCCAACTCTCCGCAATCAAGCGCTTGAAGGGTACCAGATAACTGTGGGTGGCTGCACAAGACAAAGCTAATTGTTTGATGAAGCTCTAAAAGCAAAGAATAACTGATTTGAACAAGAATAGCCCAACACTTCTCAAGGGACTCAAGAGTAGAGTGGCGGAATTCAACTTCAAAAGAAATAAAGGGAGGTTTAACACTCCAGGTTTTAAGCTTAATAAAACCTCTTCAGTCAAACGTGACTGGTTACAGAAAGATAATCAAAGGATGATCAGGACTGGTATGGTTGGATAAAGGGATCAGGAGTGGTGTAACACAATCAAGAATTCAATAAGTCAAATTCTTCTTCAACCAGCAAGGCTATTGGTTGGTAATAAGGATCAAGGATCAGGATTTGAGTATGGAGGCTCAAAGATCAAGGGGAAATCATGGATATACCCAGAATTTGGACTCAGATAAAGGGGAATGGGACCCCACAGATGACTTATTTCAAGATGATAATGATGATAATTCCCTGGTCAGATGCCCTAAGATACCTCCCTCCATGCCAAAAGGCAGGGGAGAGCCCCTCCTTATATGGGCAGGATGCCCTGTTAGACTATGCACAAGTGATAATACAGATAGAGCGGATTTTTTTTTTGAGTCAGATGATCAGAAAAATGGATCACGGGGGCAGGTGGAAATCTGGCCTCCCTGAATGGGGTCGGATCTTTTCTCATCCCTTCACCTTTCTTGCATCCTTCCGCGGACGGGGGCGCGCGACAACACAAAGTTCACCCACCCCCACCCGAAGGCGGAAGGGGTGGGGAAAATTGAACCAGACCGCCCGCAGATGTTTGCGGGCGGTAGAAAACGCTTTTCCAGCCCCACCCAAAGGTGGAAGGGCGGTGCAAGTGGAAGTTGATAGGCGGTCAATGTTGGCCAAATCACGGACCAAGGGGGATTGAGTGGAAGTTGATAGGGGTCAGGGGTGTGGTGGTGGTTGTCATGGTTGTGACAGGAGAGGTTTGATTGAGATTTGAGGGAGCGCTTGCTGAGATCAATAGTCCTCTTGGTCTCCAACATTGACACACGCGTCTTTCTACCAATCAACCAGAGCTGTGCCTTGTCAATCAAGCTGTGAGCGTAGTTGAGTAGGTTGAAAAGCAGGTTGAGGAGGTTGAAGATTAGGTTGATGCAAGCCTTGTTGGAGCAAGAGATCCTGATGAGTCGGAGGAAGTGCAAGTGATTGAGATTTTCAAGGAGGTTGATGGCCAGCTGGATGGAATGGATGTAGGATTCTAATCGGGATTTGAGTTGGTTTGAGGAAGATCAAGTAGGTGGGTCTAGGATGGGATGGAGATGATGGGCTTGCGCAGTTGTTGGATGGCAGCCAAATGGCGCTCATCATCATCATCATCAGCCATTGTGGGGGCTGCTGGGCTGATGGGGTTGGTGGAAAAGTCCCAGGAGGGATGATGGTGAGGTTGTGATTGGGACTTGGGGTGACGGTCCAAGCGGAGGAAGATTGGGCCGAGCGGGTCTTGGCCTGCGCGTTTGGCCAAAAGGAAGGGGGAACAAAGAGAGAAGGAATCAAACGCAATGCCTAGGTTTTGAGACCAAGAGAGGCCTGTCCTAGTCCACTGGGATAGAGGAATGCTTGGCAGGATGAGAAAATTGGAGGAGTGATACTGATACAAAAAAAAATCCCAATTTTTTTTTTTTTGAATGACACCTAAATAAAAGCATCATAAAAAATTTTGAATTTCTTGCATCTAGTCCAGGGTGTCCAGATTTGGTTACCACAGCGTGCAAAGTCAGCCAGCACCCTGGATCCAAATTTGCTGCCATTGTCAGTGCAAATGACACAGACTACTTGCTTTGCATTGTTCTCAAGTTGTTGCACAGCTTTCATCAAATGACCAGCCACCTCACTCTTGAGCTTAAGAGGAATGGCTTGGCTGAAAAATGTTGCAATGTCATATACTATCAAAATATGGAGGGCACCTCCAATTGACACATCTTCAAATGGACCCATAAGGTCAACAGAAAGCACCTCAAGAGACTCAAAAGATGGCATCAAAGTACCCAACCTTATGAAGCTAGTGCTCTTTGCAATCTTTCAGGCGCTGCAATGTACAACACCCAAGGGAAGCTTTTCTGGGAGACCAGTCACTCCTCCATGACCTATGAGGTGCCTGAGTGGGCGTATACTGCAATTTCCAAAACGGAAGTTCCAGTAAAGTAGAACACACTCATCCTCAGTCAAGTGATCAGGATTGGATAAGATTTCAGAGTTAGGCAATGTTGGCACCAGTTTACAAGTGGAATTTTTTGAAACAATGGCATCCATACCATGAGCATTCACAGACAAATTGGATAGCAGATGGAAAGGGGTTTAAATGTCCCATTTACACATATCAGGAAGCAGGGGACATTCAAGCAGAAGAAAAACAGTTGCATTAAAGATAATGAATTGATCAACCATCTGATCATAGGAAAAACAAACTTCCGCCCTGAGGAACACTGCAAGGAATATCAGAGTGTTGTGTGCATCCTTACAGTATAGAACGTCTGGTACCACAACCTCCCCACCATCTGGGGAGGGGAACATTATATTTCCAACAACTGCAAAGGAGTCACAGAAACGGTCAGTAGCCACCCTCAATGGTACAGGTTCACGGAGACAAAAGTTGACAAGGAGCATACGGTCTCCAGTCAGGTGTTGCAATGCACCGCTGTCCAATACAAGGCACAACTCTTCAGCATCAAAACCAATGGAATTGAAATGAAGAGTGCTGATCTCAAGGCCATCTTTGGGCAAACCAATTGCCCATGCAGATGGCGTAGCAGAAACAGTGGAGCAACTGGAGGAGAGGGAGGCCAATAATCTGCCAGCGCCTGCATAGTAAGGTGGACAGTATAAGTCAGGAGGCCTGGAAGCCAGAAAAGCTTGGTTTCTGGGAGGAGGTCTTGTGAAAGGATTCAGGTTGGGGTAGGTAGCATTCATACCCATGGGTGCAACAATGGAATAGAACAACTGAAAACCACTGCCTTCCTGTGGTGTCACACCTAGAATGCCATAGCCTCTGTATGGCGCAGGTCCCATGCCATGGGAGGGAAGACGGCAATGGTTGTAAAGCAGGTGAGGGCATCTGTTCTTCATATGGTCAAACAAACCACAATTCCAACAAGAGGGAACAACTTCCACATACACTTCCACGCCATTGGGTTGATGAAAGTCCATGGACTCAAATGTTGATTGGGAAGTTGGAATAGATTCTTGGGCGGAGGCCACATTGGTGGATAATGTTGGAAGGGTAGAAAATGAAGGTGGGGAGGAAAATGAAATTGAAGAGTGTTTTCTGGAAATTTTGTACAGCTCTAGGATATGGTTGAAAGAGGGTGGGCAGCAAGGCTGGTGCGGTGCATCTCCCTATTGATACAGTTTTGAGAATTGCAATATAACTTGCCAGATGGATCCAGTCCTGCCTGGGGAACAAAACCAACCAAGAAATTTCCTGTGAGCCTTACCCCTAGGGTGTCAAGCTTTTCAAAAAGATCCTTGATACAGTGGAGATCTCCAGTGGCCATATTGGGGTCAGTTCTGAACTGGAAGATCTTATGGAACACTTTCTTCTGGGATGCTCTGTTGTGAGTGTGTAGATGATCCTTCAGGAAGACATACATGGAGTGGCTGGTAGGGCATTTCTGTAGAATTTGCTTGAGAGTTAACAACACAGACACTAGTATAATTGGCCAAACTACTTGCTCATGGTAATCATAAAAAAATTGGCCTTTGAGGTAGTTAGGGTTGTCCACGGCCAATCACATTTGTTCCTTAGTGTTGTCAACCCAGACAGACCAGTTTGAGCCATTGATCTTGAGTTTCTCTGCATTGGTGATTGTAGAAATGATTGAGTTTGAGGTGGAAGAAGCATTGCAAGCCTCTTTATCCATGGTACGGGGGTGAATACTGCAATTTGGAGGCCTTGGAAATCTGTGTCATGCACTTGAGGTGTTTGTTTATTATCCATTCCTTGTTTGCTATCCTTTTCTCCGCAGCATGGATACATTCTTAAAAAGCACATTCATGCCCCTCAAGATCTGCAAGGCACTCATCATGGGGGGAAATTTCTCTTGAGAATTGGTAGCCCAATGCGCCTGAGGAGGGCCAATATTTAACTTTTTTGTTGAGGAGTTTGGTAGTAGCCGCAACAGAGGCTGGGGTGAGATGCTTCAAATAGGATATTTGGCATACATGGTGCTTGCCCTTGAGTGATCAGCCCACATTGTCAAGTGGGGAGGACATGGGGTGGAGTGAGGTGGGAAAATGGAAGGGAACAGGGAAAAATGAAACAGAAGGAAGAAAAAAAGCAGGAAAAGGATGATATTGCAAAGTGAGAGGGGAGGGAAAAATAGCACAGGTGAAAGGGGCACCCAGATGAAGACACTTTGGAGAAACCAATTGACTAGGAGGCTTTCTTCACAGCCACAAATGAGATATGGGTAGCTAATCCAATCTTAGTCAGAAAATCAGACAAAAACTCTCCACCAGAACAGAGGCAAAACCAGGCTATTCAGGGGAAGGAAATAATGGAGTATGAAATTCTCGCAAGCAGATTTAGACAATTGATGATATCAGGGTGACAGGGACAATGAAATGTTGCAGACAACAGGCCAGACTACACCGGCAAATTTGCATGAATCATCAGTATTCAATATATCCAGAAATGAGAATGAGGGTTTTCTTTTGCAAGAAGAAGGCTCATAACCCATTGGGAGATTCAATCTTATTGATTTCTTTACTGTTTGTGATAATGGTAAATATTTTTGTCTTTTTTCTGTTCGTATTTTGTAACTGACAAATTTAGTCAGCCTCACTTCTATCTTACTGCTTTTATTATCCTATTATTATTGTCTCAGGCCCCCTCTGGGGGCTCTCTAGTTGTTTTAAACCTGCAAACTTAGGCCCTCTTTAGGGTTCTCCAGTTGTGCTTAAATACTGGTCCTCCCCTTGGACCAGGAATGAGATTCATCTGATTACCAGACAACTAAACCGGAGTGTCCCTTCCTCCCCTTCTGATCAGTTCCACTTGACTATACAAGTATTTTCCCTTTTCCCTTGGCTCTTTGTAGCCTTATCAGCAATTCTAATTTGGCTCTTCAGTAGCCTACCATACTCCTTCCTTCTCCAAATAACCTTGCTCCTAATCTTAAAACTTTCATGGTTAAAATACAAATCTCATCCCGCTAAGCTATCCAGTCAACTTCATTGTTCCCACTGGTTGCCTTACCACAAACATCCCTTTCCATCCTTCTTGTCCACTTCAACAAAAATCATGGTTCATCAACATCAAACTCTAAATCCACCCAGATCCTTCCAACCTCATCTTCTCAACCCTTGTCATTGGCCCGGCCTCATCTATAATCTTGACTCTCCATCAAATCCTTGCTTGTCCACTCCAATCATCCATCCCTTGATCTTGCTTCTCCTGGTTGGCCGTCACAGCTTACACCCTCATGGGACCGGACTCTTTGGTCCAAGCTTGCTCCCCCGGCTCATCCTCCAACCATGGCTCTGGCTCCTTGGATCCTTCACTGCTCAAATTTTCCTCCTTCTTCCTTGATAGTGGTATTGTCTCCTCAAACTCTTACTCATCATCCCTACCCTGGACAATCAATGGCCCATTGGTGATATCCTATTTGGTCTTGGCTTCTTCCTTGAATATTTAGAATTCTTGCTTCCCCTCATTGCTCCCTCAACTCCCTCCTTCAGTTAACTCAAACCATCCACCAGCTCAACATTATTCCTCATCAACATCCTCATTCACTCAAATCAGTCATGATCTAGATCCATTTGCTCATTGGCTCCCTCCCACCCATCTGGTCTCCTAGCCCATCAAGACCTCCAACTCAGCTAGATGCCTGCAATTATCTCGCGACCCAGATTGCTCTTGAATCTTGCTTTTAAAATCTTGATTGCTGCCCTGATTTCAACCCTATTCACTATTCACCTCAACCTTTGCGCTCCTCTCCTTGCTCTTCCACTTTTCAACCTTGCTTGCTTACACTCTGCAACCTCTCCTCAACATTCCGCAACCTTTCTTGCACATTCACTTGCAACTTGTTTGCCCTTCCTTTTGAAATCTCCCTCTCCTCACCCTCATGCTACCTCAACCACCAACCTCCTATACCACATCCATCCCTCATTGCTCTACTCCTGTCAGCTTGCTACTATGTACAGAGCAAACTGTCAAAAGCAACACAAAACTATGAGAAAATAAAATATCTCAATGAAAAAAATAAGGAGTGAGAAATCTACAAATATTATTACAGAAATGGATTCCTAACCCAAAATTAGGCAGGGTCACTCACTGACCCCACCCTTGAATTCCAAGTCCTTCCATTTTTAAAATAATCAAAAAGAAAATTACTAAAAATGACAACACCAGTATGGCACTTTTTGGCCATTTTAATATTTCACACGTGTTGTCACGTATGGGGTTTACACCTAAAATTCACTCAGAATTGAGGTTTTGTGTATATTTTAGGAGTTACACGCGGAAATGTGTTATGTCACAATTCCCGCGCGCAGCCCCGCATCATTACATATCCCTACATACTCGTAGTAGCAGATTCCCGTGTACTAGAGACCCACGGGCAGCCGATTCTGCCACTCACGCAGCGGATCCTACCCTGCGCGCATCTGTAATAACTGATCCCTGCGTCTGGATCTGTCATGACTAATCTGACAACCAGGTACCGCTCAGAAGAGCTACAACCTAGTTAGAGTTGCCTAGTATATGTAACAAACTGAAATATGCATCACTAATCATCTAAAAAGATTAAGACTTAAATAAAATTAATGAAAATTAAGTTTAAAATTTTTTTTAATAATAAATCAAAGATCAAGGATTACCACGTAAATCACTGACCGTGATCTTTGAAGACCACAAAGCAATACAAGGAGTGTTCATAAAAATCATTAAAAATTATCTAAATGATCAGCAGATGATGGTCAATCAGGAAACATCCACATCTGCGCGCTTTAAAGCAATATCAATAGTAAAAATAAAAAATGAGTACAGAATGATCAAATTTACACCATAACAGATTAACAGATCCTGTGGCTAAAGTAGTAGAGAAATACAGAAGATCCAAGGAAAGCTGATTGACAGCACCAAGTGGACGTGCTAATCTTGCCCTGAATGGCTTGCCAGCCTCAGCCCACGAGCAGAAACCTCTCTACGTGCCCTGAGAATCTCAAAATCATCCAAAAAGGTATTTATACAGACCTCTTTTTGATCCATTATTCCAGAATCAGTTACCAGGAATTATTTATTATCAATCAGACACCGTTTCATTATTGATCAAGTGCTTATATGAAGATAAGCAAGTGATTTATGACTTAGTCTATAGTATTATTATTTACCCTTATTAACCAATCAACCATTGAAGTTTAGTCAAGCAATCTACCCCATCTGCTCTGAAACACTTCCAATTATTCCAGGATTCTCGTTGTAAAGTGCTCAGAGTGAGTTTTACCCTTCCTGTCTTGGCTATTTGAGCTGTTAAGCCCGGCCATTAGTGGAATAAGTCCTTTCTAAGGCACCCATATTTATTCCAAGGTTATTAAACTGCCTAAGGAGGCCCCTTGAAGAGAGGTTGCTAGTCTGTAAAGATCCCCAGTAGTATAATACTGTGGCCCCTCTTTTATACTATATTGAAAACCATTTATTAACAAACCAATGAGACCTTGCAACTGCTCTTATTATATCATTTATTTGAGCTTCTAAGTGTTTATTATTGGAATAATAATTATTATTATCATTCAAGAATTTTTATCACTCTCTGTAGCTAAAGGACTCCAAGGTTCCTTTAATTAAAGAGCTGAAAACTCCTCAGAATCCCCATCTCACCCCCAATTGCTCCTTTCATCAAGGCATCCAACTAAAATCTGTTAAAATATGTATGCACTTACGTGTGTTCTACGTATAAGTGTAATCCAAATGGAATGCACATATGGGCCTCTCTGGCCCATATGGTGTGGTGTCAATTTATAGACACGGATTGGGAACTGCATCGCGGCTGCGCGCTCAGCATTGGAGGCAAGCGGGCTCAGCATTAGGGTATGTGGAGTGCTCAGCAGCAGCCGCTGTTTGGCTCTGCACCTAGTGGACGGGTTGGGCTCAGCATCAAATGCGGCGTGGGCGGGGATCTGCCCGGAGATTGGATTTGGAATGTAGTGCTCTTGACTAGGTTTGCAGGCGCGCCAGTTTGGATACGTATGGGCGGAGCAATCCGCGGGCTATAAAGGAATGGACGGAGCGCGCGCGCAAGCGCGCGGATCACGCCGGATAATACCGGAAATCCACAACGGGCGTGGACAAACGGATACAGACAGGCGCGGGGGGCTCCAAGTAGGGCGTGGTGCAAGGATTGAGTCATGAGAAGGACAAACTGGATGGACAGAACGGCTTACGGACGTCGGGGGGGAGTTTGGTAGGGAGGAGGTGTGGAGAGGAGGCTAGGGTTTCTGTCTTGGCATTGTTTTCTGTTTTGTTTTCATACTGTTATTTGCGCGTGTACTTAGGTTAGGGTTGAGAGGGAGGACTTATCCTCACTCTCAACTCCAGGTTGGGGAGAGGGAAGGAAGGGGAAGGAGATCATCACATCACTGGATTGGATCAAACATCTCACCAAGAGATTCAAGGAACTCATACTGGATACACATCCAGGTGGATAGTTCTTAGGATTGAAGGATTGGCTATTTCACTCTCTATCTACTTTTCTTTATCTCTTATCTCCTTATTCCTATTTCTCATTTCAGGTGCAACTCCGGGCATCCTCATCTCCTTTCAAATGCAGGGAACGGTTAACTTCCAAACCTTGGGACAATTATAGGGGGATAACCCTTATTCTTTCCACATCTGGGGGTCTTGCCGGGAAATAACCTTCCGTTTCTTGTCTTTCAAAGGTAACTGGGCGCCATGTCCTATCCATACCTCCCTACAGTTGCTTCCTCTTCTTCTTCTTCTTCTCCTTCCATTTCCGGGTCCGCTACTCCGACACCACTCGTGTCTTCCATCCCTCCTCCTCCCCCTCCCTCCGCTCAACCCAGGACAAGCTACGCCGTTCCCCCATTGGTCTCCAGTGACCATGAACCCACTCTTACGGTTTGCATCAGGCCGCGCGACTACCCTCACATCCGATTCAACACTGCGGATGTGGAGCAATTCATCTTGAGATACAAAGGTATTGCAGATGCTGAAGGTGCGTCAGACACCAATAAGGCCCGGTTTGTTGTCCTGTTAATTATGGACAAAGAGAAGCTCCGGGATGTGGAGGAGATGGAAGGCTACGAGAATCAGGATTGGCCAAAACTGAAGGCGGAGATCCTAACGCGGTGGGGTAGGCGCGAACCTTGATTCCGGGAAAGCAATTTTGACCGCGTGGCCTCAGAGGCAAGCGCGCACGGAGGAGTCAGGACTTGGGTGGAGCTGGCGGATTATACCTCAACATTCAATCAGATCTATCGGTACTTGTCAAAGAACAAGGTGGTGGCGGGACAGATGGGGGCCATGATACGCGTGTTTCTGGGCGGTTTAGGCGCTCAACTCCGGGAAAGGGTGCAGCGGCATCTTTACAATCACTACTTGGTAAAGCAGTCATTGGACGGGAGCATTGCGCTCCTTCCGGAGTTGGCTGTCATTTGCCAGGCTGTGAAGAGTGAGCTGGACTTAGAAGAGCTTATTGAGGATACCGCTAAGTCCTTCCCAGCGGGACCAAAGCAATCTGCCCTCCAGGTTTTGGCTCCGGCGCAATTTCTGGCCCCAGTTCCACCTACTTCCATGCGTGTTCCGGTTCCTCAACCCGCGCCCACCCCTCCGGTAAGTGAATTGACGGGACTGATGAAGGATTTGAAGATCTGCATGAGCCGTATGGGCCAGCAGCAGCCGCAAGGGCCTCCACCGCACATGGTGGAAGGGTTTTTGCCGCCCGGTACCTTTGTGCTGAGGGGGTGCTTGTACTGCGGGGCAAACAGTCATTGGCAATCAGCGTGCAAGGAGCTTACAAAGGATCTCAACGTGGGATTGGTTTGACCGGTGTGGTGCCCCATCCTGGACACCCTGGCCGCCTTAAGACCTCAATCCATAAACTGTTGCGCAAACGTACTGCCTGGCTGAACAAGTTATCCTCAGGCTCATCCAAACCATTATTTACCCGCGCGCGCGCGCCGCGCTTCCATTATCCGCGTCGCGCGCCGCGCCGCGCCGCGCTCCTTTCATCCGCGCGCGCCGCGCGTCCTTTATCTGTGTTGCTTGTCATCTCCGCCGTTGTCATAGCACGTCCTCATCTTTGTTGTTGCGTGTCTTCATCTTTGTCGTTGCGCCTCCCAATCTCCTCATTGCTACCGTCGCGCGGCGCTCATCCATGATTTACTGAATCCATCCCGACCGCACCCCCAAGCATTTGGCAAATCCTTGGATCCGTCAAACCTCCCATTGCACTTGATCTATCAGTCGTGGATCTCAAGGCCGTCAGGATTTACTCAACTTTCTCAAACCAATCTCCTATCCGCCCATCCACACTCTCATGGACTTCATCCGTCACCGTTCCTGGGACTCTCCCACCCGCTTCTGCCTTTGGACAAGGGGTGGGTGACTCTGGTATTGTCACGCGCGCCCATCCACAGACCGACGCGAGTGACCACATGGTTGCCTTCCCTTTTCCGCTCTATTTGTAGAATCCGTTGTATATAGCCTAACAGGGCCTCCTGCCCATATAAGGAGGGGCTCTCCCCTGCCTTTTGGCCCAGCATAGAATCATCGGAGCATCCCAGAACATCAGAGGATCCCATCATCCTATCAGACCATCATTAGTAATCAACTTATCTGTGGGCATCCTTCCCCACCTATCTGAGCCATTTATCCGGGTATATCTATGATTGCCCCTTGATCCTTTGAGCCTCCTTACTCAAAATCTGTCCTTTGTGACCTTGATCCTTATCACCAACCAATAGCCTTGCTGGTTGAAGAAGAATTCCTGTCTGCCTGAATTCTTGAGCGTGTTATACCACTCTGATCCCTTTTTCCGACCATACTGGTCTTGATCTCTCCTTGATCATCTTTCTGGAGCCAATGACGTTTGATTGAAGAGGTTTTATTAAGCTTAAAACCTGGAGTGTTATACCTCCCTTCTTCTTTGAGGTTGAATTTTTCCACGCTATTCTTGAGTTCCTTGAGAAGTGTTGGGATATTCTTGCTCAAATTTGTTATTGATTTGCTTCTAGAGCTTCATAAACAAATTGCTTTTGTTTTGTTCAGCCCCCCACAGTTATCTGGTACCCTTCAAGCGCTTGATTGCGGAGAGTTGGGCAGGTTCATTGAGAACCTGGAGGTTGGTTGGGATTGAGTTGATCTTTCCTAATCAGCTGCTGACGACCAGAGTTATTAGCTTGTGGGCGTTGTTAATTACAACTGCCTTGTTCTATTGAACTCTGAACAAACCTTGACTTATTTGTTCAAGTCTTTACCTGCACCATCTTGCCTCAGATAGTGTTGTTTCCACCGCTACCGACAACTCTTATCCTCTTCCCTTATTTTGATTTCTCATCCATAAGGTTCTGGACCTTGATTCCGGTTACATTTAAATATTATTGTAACTCCTAGGAGGGCAGCCTAAACAGCACCTTTCCCCTCCACAGAACTGCCACGGCTTAGCACCGTTTGGAGTCTTACACCGGTGGGGATGGGGTACATGTTTCTGACAGGCAAACAGATTCCAATGGAGCCAAGCCAGCCAACTGCAATGCAGCAGGTGCGCACACGGGGTCAGGAGGCGGGAATGACGGCGCGAGCGTCACTAGGAATTGTTAACAGTCCCAGATTGTGGCAACCATCTTGGGTGGAAGCTGAGGTAAGGTTAGTGGCAACGGAAGAGAAGGTGGCGGTCTCCAATAAGATGGAGGTGGATGCAAAGGAGCAACCCACATCAACCGTTCCAAAAACGGCCGCACGCGTGCCTGGAACCGAGGCGCCAGCAGTGAATCCTGTAGGGAAGAAGAAAGCAGCGGACATCGTACGAAGGGTGATGGGTAACAAGACTCTGGTTCCGCTGACCTTGCGGGAACTGGCAGCTGTGTCTCCGGTGGTGGTAGACGAGATAGTTCAGGCGTTGCGGGATTGCGGTCAGGGCCGGGTACCTCAGACGGTGCAGCGGGTTCATGTGGCGCGGGGAGTATGAGTTGAAATAGGTTTTGACTCTGCTAGCTTAGGTTCCAATGGTCATAGCGGGAAGGAAGGTGTGGGCTATGGTGGACAGCGGTTCAATGGTGAACCTGCTGCCATTGCGGATGGTGGATGATTTGGGGTTGGTTTGGCGGAAATGGGTGATGGGTCTCCGCGCACTGAACGGAGGGGAGTGTTGTGTGGATGGGGTAGTTGAGGAGGAGGAGGTCAAGGTCACAAGGGTCCGTAAGCCTCTTTCTTTTCTTTTGGTTGATTGTGGGGATGTGATTTTGGGAAGGCCATTCATGTTTGGGTTCCGAGCACAAATGGTTTTTGATCCGGAGGAGGGAATGGAGGCGTTGACGGTGGAGGATTTGTCTGGCGGAAGGTTTGAGACAACTATCTGCAATCACAGGAAAGGAAAGCAGAGGAGAGTGTTGGAGTATGAGGAGGAACCGGACGCGGGGTTGGCCTGCGACGGGCAACCCTTGGAGGATTTTTTCTATTCAACCAAGGAGAGCGCACGGAACAAGCTCCGGTTTTGCGCAGGCGGTTGACTAATGAGGAGCAGGGAGGGGAAGGAAGGAAATTGCAGGGCGCGCACATTGCAGAAGTAAGTCCCTTCTCTCAGTATGCATTGCCCAAGGGTACTACGCTTTGAAAAACTTATCATTGTGCCACACTCGTGAGCAAAGGCAAAAGCCGCGGTTCCGTTCTTTGCAGGACCTACAGCACAGGATGCGTGCGGATGATGCGGTGCAACGCTGGCAAGTAAAAGCCGGTTTCCCAGAAGGTCCAACCAAGGAATACGCCAATGCCCCAGGAATTTAACGGACCGCTTTGACCGATTGCTTGGTTGTGGGACCCTTGGGTCACGCCAATTAAGGCTTTGGGGTGGGTTACTAGTTTGCTGCGGATCACGGAGGAGTGGATTGCAGCTTTCAATTTGGGCCCAACAGGATGGTTGAGTACGGAGGAGCGTGAGTTGCTGGTGTCGGTTCTGGTTCTTTGGGAAAGGGCACTCGCGTTTGGACCTGAAGAGCGGGGGCTTCTGAAAAACAATATTGGCAACCCCTATGTCATCCCCACTGTTGATCACAAGCCAATTCCAATACCGCAGGCGGTCTGGGAGAAGTTTCTGGAGTTTGTGCGGGAACGGGTGAAGACTGGCCTCTACAAACAGTCAACGTCTAGTTACTCCAGTCCGATCTTTGCGGTAGTTAAGCAGGACGGAAAGTCGTTGAGGATTGTCCATGATCTACAGCCAATCAACTCTTTTACAATCCAGGACGCAGGACGACCCCCTCGCGTTGATGAGTTCCTTGAGTCAATGGCGGGGCGCGCTTGTTACGGTTTAGTGGATGTGATGGGGGGATACAACCAGCGCGAGTTGGATCCTTGCTTGCGGCCTCTAACAGCATTTGAGACTGGGTTGGGAAGAATGCAGCTGAATCGGCTACTGCGGGGTGCGACCAATTCTGTGGCGGTGTAACAGGCGCAAATGGCTTGGATCCTGAAAGATGATCTTGCGGAGGGAGTCCAAATCTTCATTGACAACGCGGGCATCAAAGGTCTGAAATCCGATTACGGAGGAGCAGAGCTGATTGGAGTTCCAAGCGTCCGACGTTTTGTGTGGGAATACGCGCAGACGTTGGAACACATCCTGTTTTGCATTGAGGAGGCAGGAATGACGGTGTCGGGGAAGAAGTTGGTGGTTTGTGTTCCGGCGCTCAAAGTCCTTGGCCATGTTGTTGCTTGCAACGGCCGGCGCATTGCAGAGAAAAAGCGGAACCAGGTCCTCAAATGGCCAACCCTGCAGACGGTGTTGCATATCCTTCAGTTCTTGGGATTATGTTGCTATGTCCGTATGTTCATCAAGAGGTTTGCGGAGGTGGCTAGCCCCCTCCAATAACTAAAGCGGAAAGGCGCAGAGTGGAAGTGGGGAGAAGAGTGCAATCACGCGTTGGGGTAGCTCAAGGAGATTGTGGGACGTGACATTGTTCTGCGCAATCTTGACTAAAACACAGAAGGAATTAGGCTAGCGGTCAATTCCAGAGAATTCGGCGCAGGGGGGGGGGGGGTTCTCACTCAAGAGGACGCCGGCAAGGATAGGCCGGTGCTTTACGAGTCGGTCACCTTCACTCAGACGGAAAGCCGGTACTCTCAGCCAAATTTTGAGTTGTGCAGGGTCACCAAGATTGTGCGGCGGCTTCAGTATCTTTTGTGGGGGGTTCACTTTGAGCTTTTGGTGGATGCGGAGGCGCTGGCGCGGATGATCAATTTCCCGGTGTTGCCCAATGCTCCCATGACCAGGTGGGTAGCGTTTCTTCAACTTTTTTCCTTTGCTGTTGTTCATGTCCCGGGGAAAGCGTTCACTATGCCCAACACATTGTCGCGGTATCCATGGGACAACCCATTCAAGGATGCAGAACTGCTCAATGTGGAGGCCCCGGTTGTCAAGGTAGGGGTTGTGGAGGCAGGCGTTCAGCTGCCGCTCCAGCAGACCAGGTGGTACGCGATTCTTTGCAATTACTTGCGGGACCTTTGTGATCCCAACGGAACTACGGACAAGCACATGCAATGGGCAAAGCGGAAAGCGGGGAACTTGTACGTACAGGAGGGGCAGCTTTGGCGGCGGAAGACTCCGGTTCCTCTTGTGGTTACCACTTTGAGGACGGATCAGGAAGCTATTCTCCAAAGCCCTCACGACAATCTCTGCCATCAAGGGGAGTTCAAAACGCGGAGGCGGGTGAAAGAGCGGTTCTGGTGGCCGGGGGTAGTGCGTGCGGTGCGGGAATGGTTGGCGTCCTGCGAAGCCTGTCAGCGGCGGAGCGCAAGGTTGCCTAAGGAAGCCGGAAACCCCACAGGGGAAGAGGCCCTCTTTGGTCAAGTCTTGCTTGATGTTGTCCACATCAAAGCCAGCAAGTTTGCCTATCTGCTTGTTGCGCGGGACGACCTGTCCGGTTGGGCAGAAGCGCGTCCGTTGGTCAAGCTCTTTGGGGAAAAAGTTTCTCTGTTTTTGAAGGAAGATTGGTTGGCGCGGTACGGGTCGCTTTGTCTTGTTACGGTGGACGGAGGGGCTGAGTTTCGCGGCTGTTTGGTCAATTATCTGTTTTTGGAGGAAGATTGGTTTGCGGGGTACGGGTTTCTTCATCTGGTTACGGTGGACGGAGGGGCTGAGTTTCGCGGCCATTTGGTCAAGTTGGTGAAGAGTTGCGGAGCCAAGTTCAGCCGAGTAACGGAGGATTATCCCAAGGGGGCTGGCATGATCAAAAGCGGGCATCAACCAATCAAGGAGGCCCTGCTCAAGATGTGCGGGGAGGACGGAAAGCGCTGGCAGGAGGCCCTTCCAATGGTTCTGTTTGCGGATTGGATTTTGGTGAAGCGGTCAACAGGCTACTCGCCATACAACTTACTTTTTGGACAGCGCCCTGTGCTTCCGGTGGACATTGAGTTGGAGACGTTCCTGGCGGTTGACTGGTGGAAGGTGAAGACTTCCGCCAAATTGCTTGAGGCTTGCGACGAACAGCTTCTTTGACAGGACAGGATGCTTGCAAAGGCTGCGGACCAGCTGAAGAAGACTTGGAAAGCATTGGTGCGCTATTGGGACAAGCGCTGCTTGCATTGTCTCCGGGATCCCTTGCAGAAGGGGGATTTGGTGCTCCTGTACAACCGGAGTCTGGAGTCTCAGTGGGGGAAGTTGTTTACTAACCGGTGGAACTGCCCGTTCCGTGTTTTGTCCAAGTTTGAGGGCGGCAGCTATCAGTTGGAGGAATTAGATGGTACTCCGCTGAAACGGAAGGCAGCAGCTTCGCATGTCAAGCGCTTCTTTGTGCAAGGATCTACCTAGTTTGAAAAGATAGCTGAAGGGGGTGAAGGATCAGACAAGGGGAGTGTGGAGCGCGGCAATGGTGTAGGAACGCAATCCGGGGATTTGTCTTTGGGCAGAGAAGCGGAGACCATGCCTTTGCGACCAGCTGGGGACAGTGGCCAAGTTGGAGGGGAGGTGGTGGGGGAAGGGGATAAGTCTTGATTTGGTGAGGGGGTGCTCTAGCCGGTTCACAGCCGGAACAACTAGACACCCCAGAATGTTTGTTTCTCTATGTTTCTTTCTTATCTGGATTGTGGGGTCTTTGCTGGATTGGGGTTTTTGCAGGAAACACGGGGGCAGCACGAAGCTGGGTCCGTAAACACAAGGACAAGCCCCGCGGAACCGGGACGCGAGGAAAATCCCGCGGATGGGGGAAACGGGACAAAGAGAAATTTGCGGGCGGTCTATGGGCGTCGTGCAGAAAAAAAAAGTGTTCTTTTCTATTTTTCTTCTCTGTTGGTTTCTTTTTCTCTTTTTCTTTTTTCCCTCAGGATATCTCAAGGATGGGTGGCTGGTATGGGAATAAGCTTGATTTGGTGAGGGGGTGCTCTAGCCGGTTCACAGCTGGGACAACTAGACACCCCAGAATGTCCGTTCTATTACTCTCTCTCTCTCTCTTCCCTTACGGTGGCGCGCGCTGTTGTTTGGTTGTTGTGTTTGTTACAGGATGGGTACGGGGAACTGTGTGGCAGTTTGTCTGGGGTGGTCCAGGTGCCCCTTTTTGGAAGGTTTGGTCACTTACGTTTGCTCAAAAAGCAAAGCGTGCGGATGGGGACCTCAATGTCAAGCTCATTCTCACAAAGTGTGGTCGCGCACTTTTTCTCAGAAGGTGAAGACCTCGCGCAGATACGTGTATTTTCTTAGGACAAAGGAAGTGCAGTACAACCAAAAGAAGAGAAAGGGAAGAAGGGGAAGGGGGGGCGATGTGCCTAAGCCATCTTCATCATCTCCTCCATTTCCGCCCTCAACAACGCCCGTAAGGCATGGAAAGACGCCAGGAGCTTGTGCTGGGATTCTGAGGATTGGGCGCCGGGGATCACAAGGAAATCCCAAAGCATCGTGGTTGACCTTTCGGCAAAAACCTCAAAGCCGGCTGCCGGGAGTGCCATTACAATCGGAATTTCCGGGATCTCGGGAGGGCTGGGGGGAGGAGCGGCCGGTGAAGATGGGGCCTCCGGGGAACCAACAGGGGGGCTAGGTTCAGCTGGAGGCAATGATGGGACAACAATGGGTGACGGAGGCGGAGGGACGTTGGGGGTTGTAGGCCTCTCATCCAAGGCCGCTGGTGGTGGCGGGGTGCCTCCTGGAGGAGGAGGAGAGGATTCTGGCACGGCCGCGGGTCCGGTACCGTTTATTTCACGCCGACAGCGGCAGCCCAAGGGTGGGTTGCCGCGCGCCATTCCTCCGAGGTTTTGTATTTGCTCCATTGCAGAGGTCCGGCCCGGTGGAGAGGTGATGCCGAGTTGCAGTGTGGAAAGAATAAAGGTTATCCCCCTATAATTGTCCCAAGGTTTGGAAGTTAACCGTTCCCTGCGTTTGAAAGGAGATGAGGATGTCCGAAGTCGCACTTAAATGAGAAATAGAGATAAGGAGATAAGAGATAAAGAAAAGTAGAGATAGAGAGAAATTGCCAATCCTTCAATCCTCAGAACCTTCCACCTGGATGTGTATCCAGTATGAGTTCCTTTAATCTCCTGGTGAGATGAGTGATTCAATATGATGATGTGATTCTTCCTCTTCCGCATTGATGCTCCCCTGCCTCCTCCAACCCGGAGTTGAGAGTGAGGATAATTCCTCCCTCTCAACCCTAAACTAAGTACACGCGCAAATAACAATATGACAACAAAACAGAAAACAATCCCAAAACAGAAACCCTAGCCTCCTCTCCCCACCTCCTCCATACCAAACTCCCCCCGTTGTCCATACGCCATTCCGTTCATCTGGTTCATCCTTCTCATGACGCAGTCCTTGCACCGCGCCCTACTCGGAGCCCCCCGCGCCTGTCCGTATCCGTTTGTCCGCGCCCGTTGTGGATTTCCGGTATTATCCAGCGTGATCCGCGCGCTTGCGCGCGCGCTTCATCCATTCATTCATAGCCCGTGGATTGCTCCGCCCCTACGTATCCAAACCGGCGCGCCCGCAAATCCAGCCAAGCGCACTACCTTTCAAATCCAATCTCCGGGGAGGATTGCCGCCCACGCCGCATTCAATGCTGAGCCCAACCCGTCCACCAGGTGCAGAGCCAAACAGCAGCTGCCGCTGCTGAGCACTCCGCATACCCTAATGCTGAGCCCGCTCGCCCCCAATGCTGAGCGCGCAGCCCAGACGCAGTTCTCAATCCGTGTCTATAAATTGACACCACATCCCCCCCCAACTTGAGTTGTGTCCCCAGAAGTTTCCCATTGCCTCACCATACCACCACCTCAGCTACTTCCGCTCCACCCCCATCACTTCCCACTACCACCTTCCCCGTTTTCCTTCCTACCCGTCTCCATCATGCTCCCATGCAAGTTCTGCGCTTGGAACAGGCACACGTGTTTGATCATCCCCGGTTGTTGCGCCTGTTTAGCTTGCCTTCGCCGTCATCGTTGCTGCTCGCTTAGCGACAGCATCCCTCGGGCTCCCCCCTAATCCGGCTCTTGCCCCAGGCCGCGCAAGAGGGCTTGCCCGGACCCGTTCGTGGTTTTGGAAAAAGAGTCAATCTTGGAAGGCTCGTGGACACCACCGGGCTCACCTCCATCCCGTCGCGCCCGAGCTCTGTCACCCACCACTTTGCATGTGAGCCGCGACTTGGCATCACCCCTCTGCCGGGCTGGACCTCCGCAACGGGGCGAATACAAGACTTTGGAGGAATGGCCTGCGGCAACCCACGCTTGGGCCGCTGCTGTGGGCGTGAACAAAAGGGTACTGGACCCAAGACTCTCTGGAAGACCCGCGGCCGCGCCAGCACCTCCTCCTCCTACTCCACAACCGCCGACACTGCCCGCTCCACCAGCGGACTCAGATGAGAGGCCTACGACCCCCAACGCTCCTCCACCTCCGTCACCAATCATTGTCCCGTCATCACCTCTAGCTGGACCGAGCCCCCCTGTTGGTTACCCGGAGGCCCCATCTTCACCGGCCGCTCCTCCAACCAGCCCTCCCAAGATCCCGGAGATTCCGATTGTAATGGCGCTCCCGGCGGCCGGCTTCAAAGCTTTTGCGGAAAGGTCGACCACAATGCTCCGGAACTTCCTTGCAATCCCTGGTGCACAATCCTTGGAATCCAGGCGCAAACTCCTGGCGTCTTTCCGGGCTTTACTGGCGTCCTTGAGGGCGGAAATGGAGGAAATGATGAAGATGGTGTAGGTGCATTGCCCCCCCCTTTTCCCCTTCTCCCTTTCCTCTTTTCTTCTCTTCTTGTTGCTTGTACCGCGCTTCCCTTTTCCTATCAAGAAAATACATGTCTCCACGCAAGCTCCTAACCTTCTGAGAAAAAAGTGCGCAGCCGCGCTTTGAGAGAGTGAGTCCAAGATTGAGTCCGCGCCCGCGCGCAGGCTTTGTGAGCAACCGTAAGTGGCTAGCCGTTCCAAAAGAGGCACCTGGACCTCCCCAGAAGAACTGCCACACAGTTCCCCGTACCCTTCCTGTACAACCAAAACACCAGCGCGCGCCACCGTAAGGGAAGAGAGAGAGAGAGTAAGAGAACAGACATTCTGGGGTGTGTAGTTGTCCCGGCTGTGAACCGGCTAGAGCACCCCCTCACCAAATCAAGCTTAGTCCCATACCAACCACCCATCCTTGAGATATCCTGAGAGAACAAAAAAGAGAAAAAGAAACCAAAAGAGAAGAAAAATAGAAAAGAACACATTTTTTTTTTTGCGCAACGCCCGTAGACCGCCCGCAAATCATTCTTTGTCCCGCTTCCTCCATCCGCAGGATTGCCCACGCTTCCCGGTTCCGCAAGGCTTGTCCTCGCTTTTACGGACCCGGCTTCGTGCCGCGCCCGCGTTTCCTGCAAAAACCCCAAGCCAGCAAAGACCCCACAATCCAGATTAGAAAGAAACATAGAGAAACAAACATTCTGGGGTTTCTAATTGTTCCGGCTGTGAACCGGCTAGAGCACCCCCTCACCAAATCAAAACTTATCCCCTACCCCCTCTACCTCCCCCCCCAACTTGGCCACTGTCCTCAGCTGGTCGCAACCGCCTACTCTGTTGCAACGGCACGGCCTCCGCTTCTCCGCCCAAAGACAAATCCCCGGATCGCGTTCCTACACCATTGCCGGGCTCCACACTCCCCTCGTCAGATCCTTCACCCACTTCTGCCGTCTCTTCAAACAAGGTAGATCCTGGTGCAAAGAAGCGCTTGACATGCGAAGCCACTGCCTTCCGTTTCAGCGGAGTACCGTCTAATTCTTCCAACTGATAGCTGCCGCCCTCGAACTTGGACGACACGCGGAACAGGCCTTTCCACCGGTTAGCAAACAACTTCCCCCACTGAGACTCCAGACTTTGGTTTTACAGGAGCACCAAATCCCCCTTGCGCATAGGGTTTTCGGAGGCAACGCAAGCAGCGCTTGTCCCAATAGCGCACCAATGCCGTCCAAGTCTTCTTTAGCCGGTCCGTGGCCTTTGCGAGCATTCTTTCCCGTCAAAGGAGCTGTTTGGCGCAAGCCTCAAGCAATTCGGCGGAAGTCTTCACCTTCCACCAGTCAACCCCCAGGAACATCTACAACTCAATGTCCACCGCAAGCACGGGGAGCTGCCCAAAAAGTAACTCGTACGGCAAGTAGCCTGTTGACCGCTTCACCAAAATCCGATCCGCAAACAGGACCATTGGAAGGGTCTCCTGCCAGCGCTTACCGTCCTCTCCGCACATCTTGACCAGGGCGTCCTTGATTGGCTGATGCCCGCGTTCAATCATTCTGGCCCCTTTGGGATAGTACTCAGTTCCTCGGCCGAACTTGGCTCCGCAACTCTTCACCAAATTGACCAAACGGCCGCAAAACTCAGCCCCTCCGTCCACCGTAACCAGACGAAGCAACCCGTACCGCGTGAACCAATCTTCCTCCAGAAATAGAGCAACTTTGTCCAGCGAGAGCTCTACCAACAGACGCGCTTCCGCCCAACCGGACAGGTTGTCCCACGCGACAAGCAGATAGGCAAACTTACCGGCCTTGATGTGGACGACATCAAGCAAGACTTGCACAAAGAGGGCGTCTTCTGACTTCCTTGGGCAGTCTTGCGCTCCGCCGTTGACAGGCCTTGCAGGACGCCAGCCATTCCCGCACCTCACGCACTACCCCCGGTCACCAGAACCGCTCTTTGACCTGCCTCCGCGTCTCGACCTCTCCTTGATGACCAAGATTGTTGTGAAGGCTCCGGAGGATAGCTTCCTGATCCGCTCTTGAAGTGGTAACCACAAGAGGAACCGGAGTCTTCCGCTGCCAAAGCTGCCCCTCCTGCACGTAGAAATTCCCCGCCCACCGCTTTGCCCATTGCATGTCCTTCTCCATAGCTCCTTCGGGAAAACAAAGGTCCCGCAAGTAGTCACAAAGGATGGCGTACCACCCGGTCTGCCGGAGCGGCAGCTGAACGCCTGCCTCCACAACCCCTACCTTGACAACTGGGGCCTCCACATTGAGCAGTTCTGCGTCCTCAAACGGGTTGTCCCTCGGATACCGCCACAACGCGTTGGGCATATTGAATGCTTTCCCCAGAACGTGAACAACAGCAAAGGAGAAAAGTTGGAGAAAAGCCACCCACCTGGTCATGGGAGCGTTGGGCAACGCCGGGGAATTGATCATCCGCGCCAGCGCCTCCGCATCCACCAAAAGCTCAAAATGTACCCCCCACAAAAGATACTGGAGCCGCCGCACAATCTTGGTGACCCCGCACAACTCCAACTTTGGCTGGGAGTACCAGCTTTCTGTCGGAGTGAAGGTGACCGACTCGTAAAGTACTGGCCTATCCTTGCCGTCGTCCTCTTGAGTTAGAACCCCCCCGCGCCGAATTTCCTGGAATCAACCGCTAGCCTAATTCCTCCCGCGTTGTAGTCAAGATTGTGGAGCACAATGTCACGTCCCACAATCTCCTTGAGCTTCCGGAACGCGCAATTGCATTCTTCCCCCCACTTCCATTCCGCGCTTTCCGCATTAGTGATTGGAGCAGGCTCACCACCTCCGCAAACCTCTTGATGAACATACGGACATAGCTACATAATCCCAAGAACTGAAGGATATGCAACACCGTCCGCGGGGTCAGCCATTTGAGGACCTTGTTCTGCTTTTTTTCTGAAATGCGCCAGCCATCGGAAGCAACAACATGGCCGAGGAATTTGAGTGCCAGGACACAAACCGCCAACTTCTTCCCCAACACCGTCAGTCCTGCCTCCTTGATGCAAAACAGGATGCGTTCCAATGTCTGCGCATATTCCCACACAAAATGTTGGATGCCGGGAACTTCAACCAGCTCCGCTCCCCCGTAATCGGATTTTGGACCTTTGATGCCTGCGTTGTCGATGAAGATTTGGACTCCCTCCGGAAGATTGTCCTTCAGGATCCAAGCCATTTGCACCTGGTACACCGCCACGGAATTGGTTGGGCCTTGCGGGAGCCGAGTCAGCTGCATTCTTCCCAACCCAGTCTAAAATGCCGTTAGAGGCCGCGAGCGAGGATCCAACTTGCACTGGTTGTATCCCCCCATCACAGCCACTAAACCGTAACAAGCGTGCCCCGCCATTGACTCAAGGAACTTGTCAATGCAAGGGGGCTGTCCTGCTTCCAGGATTTTAAAAGAGTTGAGCCTCTGTAAATCATGAACAATCCTCAACAACTTTCCGTCCTGCTTAACCACCGCAAAGATTGGGCTGGAGTAACTAGACTTTGACTGTTTGTAAAGGCCAGTCTTCACCTGCTCCCGCACCAACTCCAGAAACCGCTCCCGGACTGCCCGTGGTATTGGAATCGGCTTGATCTGCCACGGCTCGTGATCAACAGTGGGGATGACATAGGGGTTGCCAATATTGTTTTTCAGGAGCCCCCGCTCTTCGGTCCGAACGCAAGTGCTCTTTCACAAAGAACAAGAACGGAAATCAGCAACTCACGCTCCTCCGTACTCAACCATCCCGTCGGGCCCAAATTGAAAGCTGCAATCCGCTCCTCCGTGATCCGCGCCAAACTAGTAACCCACCCCAAAGCCTTAATTGGCGTGACCCAAGGGTCCCGCGACCAAGCAATTGGTCGAAGCGGTCTGTTCAGTTCCTGGGGAATCTGCTCATTCCTCAGTCGGACCTTCTGTGACACCGGCTTGTACTTGCCCGCGTTGCATCGCATCATCCGCACGCATCCTTTGCTGTAAGTCCTGCACAGAACGGAACCGCGGCTTTGGCCTTTGCTCACGAGTGTGGCACGATGATAGGGTTTTCAAAGCGTAGTACCCTTGGGCAATGCATACTGAGAAAAGGGACTTACTTCTGCAACGTGCGCGCCCTGCACTTTCCTTCCTTCCCCTCCCTGCTCCTCATTAGTCAACCGCCCACGCGAAACCGGAGCTTGTTCCGTGCGGTCTCCTTGGTCAACTAGAAAAAATCCTCCAAAGGTTGCCCTTCGCAGACCAACTCCACTTCTGGTTCCTCCTCATACTCTGACACTCTTCTCCGCTTCCCTTGCCCGTGATCGCAGATAGTCTTCTCAAACATTCCGCCGGACGAATCCTCCACCGTCAACGCCTCCGTTCCCGCCTCCGTATTGAAAACCATTTGTGCTTGAAACCCAAACATGAATGGCCTTCCCAAAATCACGTCCGCACAATCAACCAAAAGAAAAGACAGGGGCCTATGGACCCTTGCGACCTCGACCTCCTCCTCCTCAACTACCCCATCCACACAACACTCCCCTCCGTTCAGTGCGCGGAGACCCATCACCCATTTCCGCCAAACCAACCCCAAATCATCCACCATCCGCAATGGCAGCAGGTTCACCTTTGAACCGCTGTCCACCATAGCCCACACCTTCCTTCCCGCTATGACCATTGGAACCTAAGCTAGCAGAGTCAAAACCTATTTCAACTCATACTCCCCGCGCCACATGAACCCGCTGCACCGTCTGAGGTACCCGGCCCTGACCGCAATCCCGCAACGCCTGAACCATCTCGTCTACCACCACCGGAGACACAGCTGCCAGTTCCCGCAAGGTCAGCGGAACCAGAGTCTTGTTACCCATCACCCTTTGCAGGATGTCCGCCACTTTCTTCTTCCCTACAGGGTTTGCTGCCGGCGCCTCAGTTCCAGGCATGCGCACGGCCGGTTTTGGAACGGCCGACGGGGGTCGCTCCTTCGCGTCCACCTCCATTTTATTGGAGACCGCCACCTTTTCTTCCGTTGCCACTACCCTTACCTCAGCTTCCACCCAAGGTGGTTTCCACGATCCGGGTCCGGTAACGATGCCCAGGGACGCTTGCGCCGTCGTTCCCGCCTCCTGACCCTGTGTGCGCACCTGCTGCATTGCGGTTGGCTGGCTTGGCTCCATCAGAATCTGTTCGCCTGTTGGAAACATGTACCCCATCCCCGCAGTTCAAACCAATCCCGCGCTGAGATCCTTTGTAAGCTCCTCGCACGCCAATTTCCAATGACCGTTTTCCCCGCAGTATAAGCACCCCCTCGGCACAAAGGTACCGGGCCGCCAAAACCCTTCCACCATGTGAGGTGGAGGCACTCGCGGCTGCTGCTGGCCCATAAGACTCATGCAGATCTTCAGGTCCTTCATCAGTTCAGTCAATTTGCTTACCGGAGGGGCTGGCGCGGGTTGAGGAACCGGAACACGTGTGGAATTAGATGGAACTGGGGCCGGAAATTGCGCCGGAGCCAGAACCTGGGGGGCGGATTTCTTCGGTCCCGCTGGGATGGACTTAGCAGTGTCCTCGATAAGCTCCTCTAAGTTGAGCGCACTCTCCACAGCCTGGCAAATGACAGCCAACTCCGGAAGGAGCCCGATGCTCCCGTCCAGTGACCGCTTTACCAATTGGTGATTGTAAAGATGCCGCTGCACCCTTGCCCGGAGTTGAGCGCCTAAACCGCCCAGAAACGCGCGTTTCATGGCCCCCGTCTGTCCCGCCACCACCTTGTTCTTTGACAAGTACCAATAGATCCAATTGAATGTAGAGATGTACTCCGCCAGCTCCACCCGCGTTCTGACCCCTCTGCGCGCGCTCGCCTCTGAGGCCACGTGGTCAAAATTGCTTTCCCGGAATCGAGGTTCGCGCCTACCCCACCGCGTTATGATCTCCGCCTTCAGTTTTGGCCAATCTTGATTCTTGTAGCCTTCCATTTCCTCCACATCCCGGAGCTTCTCTTTGTCCATAATGAACAGGACGACCAGCCGGGCCTTATCAGCGTCCAACGCACCTTCCGCATCTGCAATACCTTTGTATCTCAAGATGAATTGCTCCACATCCGTGGTGTTGAATTGGATGTGAGGGTAGTCGCGCGGCCTGATGCGAACCGGACGGGTGGGTTCATGGTCACTGGAGACCGATGGAGGAATGGCGTAGCTTGTCCTGGGTCGAGGGGAGGGAGGGGGAGGAGAAGGGATGGAAGAAGAGAGTGGGGTCAGAGTAGCGGACCCGGAGACGGAAGGAGAAGGAGCAACTGTAGGGAGGTATGAATAGGACATTGAGCCCAGTTACCTTCAAAAGACAAGAAACGGAAGGTTACTTCCCGGCCAGACCCGCAGATGTGGAAAGAATAAAGGTTATCCCCCTATAATTGTCCCAAGGTTCAGAAGTTAACGGTTCCCTGTGTTTGAAAGGAGATGAGGATGTCCAAAGTCGCACTTAAATAAGAAATAGAGATAAGGAGATAAGAGATAAAGAAAAGTAGAGAGAGAGAGAAATTGCCAATCCTTCAATCCTCAGAACCTTCCACCTGGATGTGTATTGGGTATGAGTTCCTTTAATTTCCTGGTGAGATGAGTGATTCAATCTGATGATGTGATTCTTCCTCTTCCGCATTGATGCTCCCCTGCCTCCTCCAACCCGGAGTTGAGAGTGAGGATAAGTCCTCCTTCTCAACCCTAACCTAAGTACACGCGCAAATAACAGTATGAAAACAAAACAGAAAACAATCCCAAAACAGAAACCCTAGCCTCCTCTCCCCACCTCCTCCGTACCAAACTCCCCCCATTGTCCGTACGCTGTTTGGTTCATCCAGTTTGTCCTTCTCATGACGCGGTCCTTGCACCGTGCCCTACTCAGAGCCCCCCGCGCCTGTCCGTATCTGTTTGTCCGCGCGCGTTGTTGGTGTTTGGTAATATCCGGCATGATCCGCGCGCTTGCGCGCGCGCTTCATTTGTTCCTTCATAGCCCGCAGATTGCTCTGCCCCTACGTATCCAAAATGGCGCGCCCGCAAACCTAGCCAAGCGCACTACCTTCTGAATCCAATCTCCAGGGCGGATCGCCGCCCACGCCGCATTCGATGCTGAGCCCAAACGGTCCACCAGGTGCAGAGCCAAACAGCGGCTGCTGCTGAGCACTCCGCATACCCTAATGCTGAGCCCGCTTGCCCCCAATGCTGAGCGCGCAGCCATGAAGCAGTTCTCAATACGTGTCTATAAATTGACACCACAGCGGCTCATGTGCGAGATGGGGGGTGACGGAGCTCGGGGGCGGTGGGACAAAGGTGAACCGGGGGGTGTCCACAAGCCTTCCAAGATTGAGTTGTTGTCCAAAACTATAAATGGGTCTGGACAAGCCCTCTTGCACAACCTGGGGCAAGAGCTGGATTAAGGGCGGAGCTTGGGGCATGCCGTCACTAAGCGAGCAGCAACAGTGGCTGCGACGGCAAGCAACACAGGCGTGTCAACTAGGGGCAATCAAACATGCGTGCCTGTTCCGTGTGCAGAACTCGCATGGGAGCATGGTGGCCATGGAGCGGGAGGAGGATGGGGAAGGTGGTAGTGGAAGTAGCGGGGGTGGTGGTATGGTGAAGCAATGGAAGACTTCTGGGGACAGAACTCAAGTTGGGGGGGATTTTGTGTCAATTTATAGACACTGATTGGGAACTGCGTCGCGTCTGCGCGCTCAGCATTGGAGGCAAGAAGGCTCAGCATTAGGGTATGCGGAGTTCTCAGCAGCAGTCGCTGTTTGGCTCCGCACCTAGTGGACGGGTTGGGCTCAGCATTGAATGCGGCATGGGCGGAAATCTGCCCCAGAGATTGGATTCGGAAGGTAGTGCGCTTGACTAGGTTCGCGGGCGCGCAGGTTTGGATACGTAGGGGCAGAGCAATCCGCGGGCTATAAAGGAACGGACGGAGCGCGCGGATCACGCCGGATAATACCGGACATCCACAACGGGCACAGACAAAAGGATATGGACAGGCGCGGGGGGCTCTGAGTAGGGCGCTTTGCAAGGATCAAGTCATGAGAAGTACAAACCAGATGGACGGAACGGCGTACAGACGTTGGGGGGGAGTTTGGTACGGAGGAGGTGTGGAGAGGAGGCTAGGGTTTCTGTCTTGGGATTGTTTTCTGTTTTGTTTTCATACTGTTATTTGCGCGTGTACTTAGGTTAGGGTTGAGAGGGAGGACTTATCCTCATTCTCAACTCCAGTTTGGGGAGAGGGAAAGAAGGGGAAGGAGATCATCACATCACTGGATTGGATCAAAAATCTCACCAAGAGATTAAAGGAACTCATAATGGATACACATCCAGGTGGAAAGTTGTTAGGATTGAAGGATTGGCAATTTCACTCTCTCTCTACTCTTCTTTATCTCTTATCTCCTTATTCCTATTTCTCATTTCAAGTGCAACTCCGGGCATCCTCATCTCCTTTCAAATGCAGGGAACCCTTAAATTCCAAACCTTGGAACAGTTATAGGGGGATAACCCTTATTCTTTCCACAACAGGCCTGTGTGGATGTCACTTATTTGGGGAAAATGGCCTCAAAACGTGTGAAACAGGCTCATTGGTACACGGGCCCTAACAGGCCTGGTGGGGGATATGGGCAAATAAAGCCAGATGGGCTTGTATGGGCATAAAGGGCCCAAGGTTTATTTTGGACATACTTGGCCAAACGGGCTGGCCCGCCAAAGTGTGTTTGTCTCAGTCTTCAGGCTTGGAGCAGACCATTGGGGCCGCTGCCCGTGCTGCGGCCCGCTTGGGGCCGCTTGTATCCCTTGGTTTGGCCCACGCGGGGCTGTTGGGGCAGCCAAGGGATCCTGCGTGGGCCCAGCTGGTTGCCAACGGCCGCCACCGCCGCAGGAGCAAGGACCAGCGGCCCTGGATCCCTTCCCCTCCCCTTGCTTGCCATTGCAAGGGGAGGGGGTGGCTGGCTGGGTTGAACCAGCCAGCGACCAACCGCAACAAGGTGGTTGGTCAGGGCAGGGGGGATTTCATCACCCCCTTGCCCAGGTGATGACAAGGCCGGCTGCAAGGAGAGCGACCAGGGGTGGGGGGGATCTGATCACCCTCCCACCAACAAAGGGAGAGGGGTGCTCTCCCCCCCCCTTTACCAAGGGGGAGGAGCAACAGGCTGAGGGGATCTGACCACCCCCCATCTCACTATTCCTGACAATGCCCTGGGGGTATCAACCCCCAGGGCCCCTGGTGAGGGGATTTTACAGCCCCCACCAGGGATTAGAGAGAAAGAGGGGGGGGAGGCATGTCCGCCAGTTACACCCCCCCCCCCCCCCAAGTGAGGTTGAGACTGGACCCAGGTGAGTCCTTGGTCCCACCTGGCCCATATGTGGGGCCAGGGGTTGGCTGCATGAGGCAACCAGCCCATAAGTAGGGAAATAAGAGGAACTGGGCTTGTTGTAACGGACAACCAGCCAGGGGATTGAAAAAAAAGGGGCTGGTTCAGCCCCTTAATGGTGGAAAAACCAGAATGGACCAGAATAGGCTGGTCATAAAGGTTCAAGGACTGACGCCATGCGGGCTGATGTAGTCCAAACTAAGTAACAAGGTCTGTAGAGCCTGTAGAGCTATTTTGGGGCGGAAAATTTGCCTTTTGGCTTGTTGTATCATGGGCTCAAAAGAGGCCAATCTTTTGTACTTAAGGAGCTCTTCTCCCTGCTGTTTTCCATCCATCCATTCATCATCCAATCAAATCCATCAACAATATCATCCAACGTGTTGCCTCATTGTGAGAGCCAATCAAGCAATTATTGACAAAAGGTGTCCAGAATTTCTTTTGCTTTAAATACTGCTAATTTGCCTGAGCTATTTGCTGGCCATAATTATAACACATTACCAGTACCAACATCATCATTACGTCAAAGCCATATAGACCCTTGTACCTTACTCTGGAGAACCTCAAAGACCTCAAGTTTTGCAAGAAGATGTCCTATATCCCTGATTTTAGCTCCACCAAGATATCTCTGAACAGTCAGAATTATAATGCTTGGGCTGTCCTTATGTATAGTGAGCTGGAAAATATCTTTTGTGGGGAGATAATGGATGCAGATGACACTTTGATCAGTTCAGAAGTGGAGAAAAAGTCTTTTCATCTCATCCTTAGGCATCTTGATGAGAATCATGTGTCATGGGTTGCCAATACTCTTAGGGAAGATGAGAGAAGGAGGGGCAGCATCCTTTGGAAGTTGCTTAAGTCCAAGTATGCTGGTGATTCTGTTCCCCAGAAGGGTATAGCTTTCAATAAACTGTTTAAGTTACAATATTTGAATTGTAAATAGTTTGTTGCAGAGGCTAGGTCTAGCATAGCCAAGTTTAAGTTTTCAGGACTTAACATGGATGCTGAGTGTCTTTCACTCTTAATCCTTCAGAAGCTACCAAAGGACTTTCATTCTTTAGTTAGAATTATTTCTCAATTGGATCACTTCCTGGGGAGGAGGATGTTCTGAAAAGGATTGAAAAGGATGATCTTCAGTTCAAGATGAAGGGGGGTTCTGGAACAGCCCTTGTTGGAAAGAATGGAAAATCTTGCAAGAAGGCAAAAAAGGATTTTTCCTAGGTCTTATGCTATAATTTCAGGATAAGGGGCATTATTCTAAGGATTTCAAGGAGGCCAAGAAGAGGAAGAAGTCCAAAGAGAATGACAAGGATTTCAATCTCACTACTGAAAACGTTACAATGGTGGCATTTGATGGTCCAATGTAAATGGTTGTTGGGGAAGAAAGTCCCAACAAGAAGGCCAAAATTGATGAGGATCAAGAAATGGACTTGATTGATTAAAAAGTGAGTAATCTAAACCTCAAAGATGAGAAATTATCAGTTACTGATAAATATTCTTTACTATTAGGAGGATTGAAGGAGGATGTTCTTGTTTTGATTGATTCTGGCTGTACAGATCACATGTTTTTTGAACCAAATTTATTTTCAGATCTTAGTGATTATGATGGAGTTGAAAATATTTTTCAGAAAGGCAGAACAATTCAGATTAAAGGAATTGGAAAAGTTATTCTTGCAAATCACTTGGGTTTCAAAATTTGTTTTGAGAAAGTGTTCTATGTACCAGAGTTGCCTTATAACCTTGTGTCCCTTGGATTGTTGTGTAAAAAAGGTTTCCAGATTTGTTATCTTAAAGAAGATAAGTTTGTTATTGATATTAATGGGAGAACTGCTCTTAGTGGACAGGTTTGGAACAAGATTTTGTGTGAAAGCTTGTTAACAATCTCAGATTTGAGCACTGTTGCTCACAATAGAAGTGGCCATAAGTTGAAGGACAGCAACTGTGAGAGTTGTACCTTAGGGGCTAAGACTAGAAATGTGTTCTCAGAGTATATATTGCACTGATGTTCCTAGAAAGGAATTTTCCATTGATTTGGAAGGGCCATTCACACTGGAGTCCCTTGGTGGGGCAAGATACTTCATCAATTTAGTTGATACCGCAACTAATTATGTTTGGGTTAAACCAATTTGATCTAAGGATCAGACCACAGAGGAGGTTTCTGTAATCTTCAAAGTCTGGAAACAGAATGGTCTAATGAAGGAGATCAAGAGGGTTATCACCAATGGAGGTGGCAAATTTTTGAGTAAAGAGTTTGAGAGGTTATTGAAAGATTATAGTATCATTCATATAGTCACTACTGCAAGTACTCCACAAAATAATGGAATAGTTGAGAGAATGAATAGGAATTTACTGGACAAGGTCAGAACTATTATGTCTCAATCTGGTCTACCAAAGTTCTTATGGGCTAAGTTGATGTGTACAGTCCGTCTTTTGCATAACATTGTAAGTGTTAATGGGAAGAGTCCTCATTATCAGTTTTGGAAGTTGTACCCCAAAACATCACACCTAAAAACAATTGGTTTCTTGGTGTATTATAGTGTCCACCATAATGAGATTGTTGGAAAATTAGACCCTAGAGCCAGAACAGGGGCACTTGTAGGCTATGATTTAATAAGTAAATCATATAGGATCTATTGTCCAGGGACAAGAAAGGTTATCCGTAGTAGGGATGTAAAATTTGATAAAAGCACCTTTCCACTCAAAAGGAGTGAAGATGATTTTGTGAATAAGTCACAGCAAGAAATAGAATTAGCACCTATTTCACCAGCAAAGGCTGAGGAACATGTGGTTCCAGAAGAGGAAGAGATGGCATACATGCCACCAGAGGGTTTGGTACCCGCTTCAGGGGAGTCCATTAATTTGGAACCTGATGAGCCTCCACCTCCAGTAAGAAGGAGTGGTAGGGTTAGAGTACCAGTTTATAGGTAAGGGGAATGGAAGTCCCATGATGCTGCCGCAGGATATGAGGAAGATAAATTTCAGGAACTGTGTATGCTTAACAAAGTCCTGGAGTTGAGTTCAGAAATGGGTAACAGGGTTAACACAAATAGCTTTGGCCAAGCTATGAATTCTGATGAGAGAGCCAACTGGAAGAGTTCTATTTTTGAGGAATTTGATTCTCTAGAAAATAATAGTGTCTTTGAAATGGTAAAGCAGGATTCTGTTCCAAAAGGAAAGACCATTTTGGGGTCTAGATTGGTGTTAAACAAGAAGTTTGACAAAAATGGAGTTTTGAAAAGATTCAAAGCTAGATGCATTGCACAGGGCTTCAAGCAGAGAGAGGGTATCAATTACCAAGAAACTTTCTCACCAACTGAAAGGCTGTCCACCCTCAGGTACATCATTGCTCTGGCAGTTGAGTTGGTAGAAGAAATAAGAAAAGCTGATTTTCTAACAGCATACTTGAATGCAAAACTTGGAGAGGAGGAGACTGTTTATATGTCAATACCTGATGGTTTTTTTGAATGGTTAGTAGAGACTAAACCAGAAAACATGAAGAAAATCTGTGTAAGAAGTTTTCTTTCAGCAGATAAAGGGTAATATGTCCTTGAGCTGTGTAGATCCCTTTATTGATTGAATCAAGTAGCTAGATTGTGGTATAATACCATGAGTGAGAAACTGATACAGATTGTTTTCAAGACGTCTGAGGCCTACCCTTGTCTTTTTGTAAGAAAGGATGCAATTTTGTTTGTATGGGTCAATGACATTATCATTATTGGAAATGGTAAAGAGAGAGTCATGGAGACACTCAAAAAGGAATTCAAGATAAAAGATCTTGCTCTGGCGCAACAGGTGCTAGGAATGAAAGTCAGTAAGAGCAAGAATGATATTAAGTTAGACCAGAGCCATTACGTGGCAGCTCTTCTTAAGGGCTTAGAGGATGCAAAGGAGTTTGGTACTCCCATGCAGTCAAACATTTGTTTAGAGAAGTCTACAGATGAGGAGTATCTGGAGTTTATTCAATTGGGTAATGAGTACAGGTCAGCTTTTGGATTGCTTAATTATTTGGGGCAGTGTACAAGGCCCAATATTGATTTTGCAACTGGTGTCTTGTCGCAACACTTAGAGAAGCCAAGCATGAGGCTTTGGTCAGCTTTTAAGAGAGTTATTAGGTATCTTAAAGGAACACACAGTCTGGGACTGTTGTTTACAAAGTCAGAAAACTTTGATTTGGTTGGTTATTCCAATGCAAGTTGGGCAGATGGTAACACTAGGGAATCAACAAGTGGTTTTGTATTTTTCTTAGGTAAGAATCTGGTGTCATGGATGTCCAAGAAGGTGTTGGAAATAAGTCTCTCATCAACAGAGGCTGAGTATAGAGCTTACTTAGCAGCTTCACAGGAAGCAAAATGGTTGAGAAAAGTCTTAGAGGATACACATAAACCACAAGGGTTTGCATTTTTGTATTCTGATAACCAGAGTGCCATTGCGTTGGCGCAAAACCAAGTGTTCCATTCAAGAAAAAAACATATTGATGTTCACTATGACTATATTTGCGATGCAGTTAACTGCAAGGAGATTGTGTTGAGGGACATGCCCACTGGAGCAATGATTGTGGATATCTTGACTAAGGCTTTAGATAGGAACAAGCATCAAGGCTTTGTGACTAACATGCCGATGTCACCCCTTTTGGATTAAGGGGGTGTGTTAAAATATGTATGCACTTACGCATTTGCTACATATAAGTGTAATCCAAATGGCATGCACATATGGGCCTCTCAGGCCCATTGGACAATCACACTGACCATACAGGCCTGTGTGGATGTCACTGATTTGGCAAAACTGGCCTCAAAACACGTGAAACAGGCTCATTGGTACACGGTCCCTAACAGGCCTGGTGGGGGATATGGGCTTGTATGGGCATAATTGGGCTCAAGGTTTATTTTGGACATACTTGGCCATACAGGCTGGCCCACCAAATTCTGTTTGTCTCAGGTTTTAGGCTTGGGGAGGCCCATTGGGGCCGCCTCCCATGTTGCAGCCTGCTTGAAGCCGCTTGTATCCCTTGGTTTGGCCCACGCGGGGCTGTTACGGCGGCCGAGGGATCTGGTGCGGTGCAACACCGCGTGGGCCCGGCCAATTGCAAATGGCAGCCACCGCCGCGGGGGCAAGGGCCAGCAGCCCCGGCTCCCTCCCCCTGCCCTTGCTTGCCATTTCAAGGAGAGGGGGTGGCTGGCTGGGTTGAACCAGCCAGAAACCAACCACAACAAGGTGGTTGGTCAGGGCAGGGGGGATTTTTTCACCCCCTTTCCCAGGGGATGACAAGGCTGGCCGCAAGGAGAGGACCGGTGTAAGACTCCAAATGGCGCAGGGCGTTGGCAGTTTTGTGGAGGGGATAGGTGCTTTTTTAGGCTTCCCTCCTGAGTGTTACAAAAATATTTAAATTTAACCAGGATCAAGGTTCAGTAACCTTTTTTAATGAGGAATCAAAGGGGATAGGGATAAGTCAATAGAAACAATAGCTGAGGGGGGAAGCAGCACTACCTGAGCCAAGATGATGAGGAGAAAGACTTTGAACAAAATAAGTTAAAGTTTGCTCAGAGTCCAGTAGAACAAAGCAGTTGTAAGTAACAGCGCCCACACGCTAATAACTCTGGTTGTCAGCAGGTGCTTGGGAGTGATCAACTCAAACCCAATCAACCTCCAGGTTCTCAATGAACCTGCCCAACTCTCCGCAATCAAGAGCTTGAAGGGTACCAGATAACGGTGGGTGGCTGCACAAGACAATGCAATATGTTTATGGATCACTGAAACAAACAGTAACAATTTCGGACTAAGAGTAACCCAACACTTCTCAAGGATTCAAGAATAGTGTGGCAGAACGCAACTTGGATAATTAAAGGGAGGTTTAACACTCCAGGTTTAAACTTAATAAAACCTCTTAGTAAAATGTGACTGGTCCAGAAAGACAATCAAATGAATGATCAAGACCAAATAATGGTCAGAAAAAAGGATCAAGAGTGGTATAACACACTCAAGAATTCAATTTAATGAATTTTTCTTCAACCAGCAAGGCTATGGTTTGTGATAAGGAACAGGGCCACAGAAGGGCAGATCAGAGTTTCAGACTTAAAAAAAGTCAAGGGTAAGGGATAAGGATCAAAGGATAATCAAAAGATATATCCGGATAAGTGATAAATTTCACAAAGGAAGGAGCTCTTGCATCCAAAGCTCATAATTCTCATTCGTGGGAAGAATTGATGATGGAAAAAAGCAGGGGAGAGCCCCTCCTTTTATAGGCTAGAGAGCCCTGTAACTATTTACAATTGGATAACACAAATGAAAGCGGACAAATTTTTTTTTTTTTTTTAAGGATGAGGCTCAAGCTTGGGGAGGCCCGGTTCGCTTCTGCCAATCTTCCAGACTGGGGTGAGAGATTCTCACCCCAGCCTGTCGCTTGCGAATGTCCGTGCAGTCGTTCACACACCTAGTAACAATGCAACACCCCCTCCCATCCAAATCTGGAGGGGGGTGAGAAAGAAAGAAACCGTAAAATAAAAGAAAATAACAATAAAAATAATAAAAAAATGAAAGAAAAAGAAGAAAAAAAAAGGGCAGTGAGCAAACAATTGAAAAAGAGAGTAAGAACCAAAAAAAAAGAAACAAAACAAGAATCAAATGAAAAGAATAAACAACAACAAGAGAGAAAAAAAAAAGAAAGAGAATGACAAATGAAAAAAAGGAGGACATTCGCTGCTGATTGTCCGATCTAGAAGGAGAGGGTGATCCTGATGATGATGGAGTTGGGGAGCACAATGATGATGATGCTCATCATTGCTGGACGGTTTTGATGATGAGCAATGGGGAGGATCATGATGATCAACCAATGGTCGCGATGAAAGTGAGGAAGCAATCAAGGATGCAAGCAATGAGGATGAGGAGGAGCAATGCAATGAGGATGAGGAGGAGCAATGTGATGAGGATGAGGAGGAGCAATGCAATGAGGATGAGGAGGAGCAATTCAATGAGGATGAGGAGTAGCAATGCAATGAGTTGCGCATGGCCAAAAGTTAGCAAGAGAGGCCTGAGCACAAGGAGGGGGGACTGAACCCAGGGTAGGAGGGAAGTGGGAGCAATGGAAGGAAGAGGAGGAGCTACACCAGTAGGAAAGGAAGGGTTGGAGTGAAGGATCCAAATTTTTTTGAAGTTCAAAATTTTTTATTTTTTATTTTTATTTTATTTATTTATTTATTTTTTTTGATTTAAGGTATGACAAAAAAAAAATATGTATAAAAAATTTTTTTTTTTAAATTTTTGAATTCTTTTCCCAAGGTGTCCCAAATGGTTCACCACACTGGCGGTGGCAGGGATCTGATTGCCCTCCCACCAACAAAGGGAGAGGGGCGCTCTCCTCCCCCCTTTACCAAGGGGGACGAGCAATGGGCTGAGGGGATCTGACCACCCCCCAGCCAACTATTCCTGACAATGCCCTGGGGGTATTAACCCCCAGGGCCCCTGGTGAGGGGATTTTACTGCCCCCACCAGGTATTAGAGAGAAAGAGGGGGGGCATGTCTGCCTGTTACACCCCCCCAAAGTGAGGTTGAGACCAGACCCAGGTGAGTCCTGGGTCCCACCTGGCCCATATGTGGGGCAGGGGCTGGCTGCATGAGGCAACCAGCCCGTAAGTTAGGAAATAAGAGTAACTGGGCTGGTTGTAACAGACAACCAGCCATGGGATTGAACAGCAAAGGGGCTGTTTCAGCCCTGTAACGGTGGAAACAACAGAATGGACCAGAATAGGCTGGTCATAAGGGTTCAAGGACTGTTTTGGCTTGTTGTATCATGGGCTCACAAGAGGCCAATCTTTTGTACTTAAGGAGCTCTTCTCCCTGCTGTTTTCCATCCATCCATTCATCATCCAATCAAATCCATCAACAATGTCATCCAACGTGTTGCCCCATTGTGAGAGCCCATCAAGCAATTATTGACACAAGGTGTCCAGAATTTCTTTTTCTTTAAGTACTGCTCATTTGCCTAAGCTAATTTCTTGAAATAATTATAACAAAATCATCATTTAAAAATGGGGTGATCCATTCATTTGGCCCGTCCTTTCACCCTCTCAATCCTGCAATTGCTCCATCTCCACCAACTCAGCCGCTCCACCTACTATGCCCTCATCCCTCACTCAATCTTGCTCTTGAAGGTCAATTGCAATCTTGTTCTCATCTCTTCCTCATTGTTTTGAATTTGATTGTAACTTTGTTTACTCTCTTCCAGACTGTTGACATTGCCTTTTTGACCCTCTGATATCAATTCCAACATTGCTTGTCCTCATTTTGCTTCATTTCCCACTCACTCTTCAATGCCTTTCCCGGTCCATACTCAATCTCTCAACCTTGAATTCATCCTCACCCTTATGATTCCATTCATCTCCTCCACCTTGATTGCAACATCAGTTGCACTCCTCTCCTGGCTAGTCCACCACTTGTCTCACTAACTCAATGGCAAACTTGATGGCAACCTCAATTGCTGCTCACCTCTGCCTTCACTTGCTTGCTCACTTAACCTCACTTGCAACTTTGATTGCCTCCCTTTTGCTACTCACCTCCAACATCTTGCGCAATCTTGCATCCATCAAAATCTGCAACCTTGCAGGTGTTTCATCTGAAACTTCTCCTACTGCTTCACTTGCCATCCCCGCTCATTATCACGCATCCTCCCTTGCAGCCTTGCTCTTCCACCTCTCCATCTTGCTTGGTTGTTTCTCATCCCCAAATTGCTCAATTGCTCCATCTCAACTGGTTGCTTGCTCCCATCCATCTCCTCCGCTCTGCCTCTACACCCAAACTCACTCAATCTCCAACATTGCATCCTACTCTACAACAACAACTCACCCATCATCCTCAACCCAGATTTCAACTTGCTCCTCCACATCTCCACCATCCATCCTTTCAACCATCAACCATATGAACTATCACCTGACAATATGATGATCAACAACCTTAAACATTAACACAAACATTCTTCCATCTAGTATTGAAAAGGCTGGTGTGCTGGAATCCTTCCCTACTTTTGTTCAATACTATCTTTATGTCTTCCTACTCTCCACCCTCTTTCATTATCACAATCACATTCATTACCATGAAATACTTTCATCCACCACCATTATCCAATAACATTCACCACTCCATTCCAACTTCATCTCTATCATCATCATCATCACCATCACCATCACCATCACCATCACCATCACCATCACCATCACCATCACCATCACCATCACCATCACCATCACCATCACCATCACCATCACCATCACCATCACTATCACCATCACCATCACCATCACCATCACCATCACCATCACCATCACCATCACCATCACCATCACCATCACCATCACCATCACCATCACCATCACCATCACCATCACCATCACCATCACCATCACCATCACCATCACCATCACCATCACCATCACCATCACCATCACCATCACCATCACCATCACCATCACCATCACCATCACCATCACCATCACCATCACCATCACCATCACCATCACCATCACCATCATCATCACCATCACCATCACCATCACCATCACCATCACCATCACCATCACCATCACCATCACCATCACCATCACCATCACCATCACCATCACCATCACTACAATCATTATTATCATTATCATCACCATCATCATATTCTCCCCATTAAGCTAGGCAGCTATGCCTGAGGTCCTTGTTGCTCCTCTTAAAATAGTAATATTATCCTCCCATATCATGCTAGGAAACTATTCCTGAGGTCCTTGTTTCTCCTCTTAAAATAGGCTTTCCCTCCCCATCTCATATCCTTACAAGGTGGTGTCTTGTCATTTATTCCTCAAACTCTCATATTCTCCTCTCATTTCTCATGAATCCCTGGAATGTTTACTGGTTTTAAATTGGTTCCTAAATTTGTCAGTTAAGGTGGTGTGTTGTCTTTTTTCTGTTCATATTTTGTAACTGACAAATTTAGTCAGCCTCACTTCTATCTTACTGCTTTTATTATCCTATTATAATTGTCTCAGGCCCCCTCTGGGGACTCTCTAGTTGTTTTAACCCCGCTACCTTAGGCCCTCTTTGGGGTTCTCCAGTTGTGCTTAAATACTGGTCCTCCCCTTGGACCAGGAAGATATTCATCTGATTACCAGAAAACTAAACCGGAGTTTCCCTTCCTCCCATTCAGATCAGTTCCACTTCACTATAGAAGTATTTTCCATTTTCCTTTGTCTCTTTGTAGCCTTATCAGAACTTCTCATTTGGCTCTTCAGTAGCCTACCATACTCCTTCCTTCTCCAAATAACCTTGCCCCTCATCTTAAACCTTTCAGATATATGTAGGTATGTGTTTAGGGATGCACAGGAAGTTTTGGTGAGAGAGTATGTGGATAGCGGTGCTTTATCACAACAAACTTGTACTGGTGTGTTGCTTGGTATCACATGCTTCTGACTACATAACTTTCTGTGTGGTTCTGGGGTTGGGTTGGTACTGGTAGTTTGTTTGGTTCTTGTTGAGGCTGATTCCACTTTCTCCTGCCTATAATGTTCCTTTATACTTCTGAAAAGTCTTCTATATGTGTATTTGAATGCGTTCTGGGTGAGGTGACAGGAGCTGAACTAGTTACACAGCCTCTTGTATCTTTATTTCTGTATTCTGGCTGAGGTGACAGGGTTGAGGGTAAGCTGTGACTGCTATTTACTTGAGGGTTTCCAAGGTATGTCTTTATGCATTCCACAGATCTGTGACACCTGGTTGGGTATGAGTTGGCCACAGTTGAAGGTTTCTTGGGCTGTATCTTCTAATCCATAAGGGATAGAGGGGTACTTTGGCTGAGTAACTATAGGTTATTTTTGATGCAGAATCCATTTCTTGAGTAAATTTGAGGGTTTGAGCTGTTTTATACTATAAAGTATTTTTGATGTAGAATCCATTTCTTGAGTCAATTTGAGGGTTTGAGCTGTTTTTATACTACAAAAGTGAGTATGATGGCTATAGGGCAGGTTTGGTCTACCACACTGCTCTCCAACCTCTTTCAGCGCCCTTGATTATTTAGTTATCATTGTGCATGATTGGAATAATTATAGCCTATCTTGACCAACTTGTCTATATTGTTTTATGTTTGTGATACCTTTAGCGGTCACAAACACCTTAACTTTTCCTGATACTTTAAGTTATTTAGGCCATCCTGTTTCTTCATATCTTGCACCTATAGCCTGCCAGCCACACCATCTGATTCATGCCACAAGCTCCTGATACAAAAATTTCATTAAACATAGCTTAAGTGATATCATTGTTAAATTTTTACCCTCAACCATTTCATCAAATCTTACCTTATTGAATATTCCTATTTGTTAAAAGGCCTAACTTTTGGTTCTTCCCTTATCCATAAATTCTATTACCTTTCTGATCCCTTGATTGAAAACCATCAGATTCTCCCCCTTCTCATCCGGGCCCACTTACTGAAGCCACTCTTGAATCTGGTCCCTTATGGAACCTGTAAGTTGGATTGTAACCCCTTCTGTCATCCGCCTATCCTTTCCTTCCCTCCTTGATCATCTTGTTGAGCCTAAATTCCACAAATTCCTTGGTGAGTTTCTCAAAATTGAGTCCTCAGGTACTTGTCAAATATTCACTAATGTTTCTCAAAATTCTTGTTTGATCTCACACCAGTGAGGTCATGAACAAGACAAGATTAGAACAATCAAATATTTAAATCAGACCTTCCTCCACCTTCCAATTTTCTTCAAATACAATGGATCCAAGCACCAAACCCCCCTTGGCATTCAAGTTTACAAGGAAGGTATCACCATCCTTCAAAACTGATCTTCTCAATGGTGCCTTACAGGCCAAAGCCTTTCAACAAAATGAAAATAAAATTTTTCAAGAGGTTCAAAACCAACATTCCACCGCTCAACTACTTAATTCCCTCAAAAAGAAAATATCAACATAATCATGCACTGAAATCAATTCATCCAATAATCACCACCATCTGATCCTTGCATTGGAATATTTCAACCTTAAAAATGGAAACTCAAGCCTGAAAATCAAAAAACAGACCATTTGAGCCTCCAAAAAATCACTCAATCTAGAAATGGGGGTAAAATCTTCCATTATTATTGATCCAAAGCCCCCAAAGGCAAGGCTTGAACATGGTGAGCTACAGAATGACTTAGAACCAACAAATGGAAGATCTGGTGGACTTGTTTTTGTCCAGTAGGAAGGATTTGGAAGTTCCCTCAACTAATCATACTACCCTGGAAGGCTCTCAAATTCAGCCTTACTTGAGCTCCCCTCCCCTTCTCATCCCAAAGGCATGTATGCAACAAAATTGCAGATTTTTTTTTCTGAATTATTTTCTATGAGCCTCTGATTAGATTCACACCTCACCCAAGCTATTTACCAAAATTTGTCTTCAAGTCTTCCTAATCCTGATCCTCCTTCAAGACACATGTCCTCCTCTTTATCCTTGTCTACACCTTTTTAATCATCCATTCCCAAGATTAATTTTCTTCTGTCATTTAATCAGTTGGATGTTTTCCACCTTTCAAGCCCTCACTTGCATCCTCTTACCTTGGTTCCAACAATACCATATCCCATGTATTTTCAACCCATTTCTTCTTTTAATCAATCCAGGAATCTATCATTGTATATTCCCTTACCACCACCACCATCCCCTCCTTTGTCAGGATTACCCTACTCACCCACCCCCAACCTTCTTCTGCACCCCCTGCCCATTTTTGTCCAAAGTTGTTTGATACATTTTACCATGCATATATTTCTTTTTTATGCATTGATTTGGTGTGATATCCCTCTTTTAAAAACCAAGTGATATGCTTATATTTTGGCATATCCATGCCAGATTGTCTTTAATTTGATCATAGTAATGACCTGAAATCAGTTGGTGGTTTCTTGATTCATCCCAATTGCTGAAATTTTTCAATGATTCAAGCCCACAGTTTGAAAAAAATGAGAGCTGATGAATGTGACTTCCTCTATAAATCTGAGGTAATTGAGTTAAAATTATCGGACATTAAAAGAAACACCTTGTAAATTTTCTCAATTTGGTGACCAAAAGCAAGGACAAAGGAGTGAACTATGGTAGCTGAAATCACCAAAGCCATGGTGCAACATTGTTGATTTAAGTTGATTTGAAACGCCACTTTTGTATTTCAAGGATTGCTTTTTTATGGAGGAAGATTATCTCAAACATCAGTATTCTTGGAAAAATAGTTGAGTAGTAGATTTGAATCAGAAAGACCAGGCGTTCTATGGTTGGATAAGCTGAGGAAATGAAACATATTGGAAGAAGGAAATTGTGAGATTGGCAGAGGAATAAAAAATGGCTGCTGAAAAACCTTTCAGGTTTCATCAGTCTCTGAAGGTGATTAATTTAATGGTCCGGATCCAAAAGAGCCGGGAACATTTTGGAGGGAAAGGCAAAGAACAGGGCTACCAAGCTTTTTAAAGAAATTGTGATTCCTATCAAATCTCTTTTATTCATGATTCATGAGTGAGCCAAGTAAATACATACAGGTTTATTGAAGCCATTGATTGTATCAGCAGGCACAGCAGATCATGAGTCTTTTGATGGATTTCTGTTTTCTGTTTAACTAATTGAATTTTTCAAGGGAAAGGTGTTCAAAAACTTATACTTGCTATGGGTTAGATTAGGAAACAAGGACTTCAAACAGTTACTGAGATAATTCTATCCAGGCAGGTTGGAAATTCATGTTTCAGTCAACAAAATTGCAAAAATTTATTTTAAATTCAAAAACAGACTATCTTTTGATTGATTCTGGTTTCCCCTGTGAGATAAAATGAGTTTCATGGATCAATTGGTAGGTATTTAGATGGGGTATCTTCATTTTGATGGTTTGAGAGTCAAAGAGAGAGAAAGGGGAGGAGAATGGTGGTTTTATAATTCATCCTTTTGTGGATCACACAATTTTGTGAGGAAAATTGATGTTCTTATGGGGATTGATGAGCATTAATTGGGGACAAGAATGAATGAGGGGATGGATGAGAACTCAAAGAGGATGATTAAGTATGATCAAGGATACAGAGAGAGGATAGAGAGTTATATTGTATATTCAAAAAACCCACTTATTTACAGGTAACCCTGACATTTCTGATGTGAAATAATTGAGTTTTTTGGTTTTTTAATTGCATTTTTGGTCCAGAACCTACCATTAAAAAATGGTGGCTTTGCTAACTGTGATACACACTATTATAGTAAATAAATCACTATAATCATGCCAATGACACCTTTTTACAGCTTCTGGCCTTCCTTTGGGGAAAGTTCGCACCAATGGGTGTTATAATAGTTAAAAAATTACTATCATCACACTAAGTGCACCTTTTGGAATCATTTTGGGGAAAATAATCTCTAAAATCACGCTAATTTCAAAATTTGGCATGATTTCAGTAATTCTTTTGGCATGATTATAGTAATTCTTTTGGAATGATTGTAGCCTGGGCCTTTATTTGAATAGGAATCAATATTTCAATTTGAATGTAAATACCTTGATATCAAACATCAATGAGCACATGAAAATGCTACATGTACCTAACATATGAGGTGATTTCAAATATGTTGAATCATTTGAATAAAAAAATTCATTTATCAACATAATAATAATGAAAAAATATAAAAAATTCATTTCTTTAAATTAAAATTATATTTCTAATTGATTTAAAATTACTTTATTAAAAATATCAAAATAAATGGAAAAACGGTACATACACCTAAAAATGAGTAAAATTAACATATGTGCAAATATTTCAGCACAGAATTCAAAAATTACAGAAATAAGAACAACACATATTCAAGACTGATTTATTCGAATAAAAATAAATCAATTTTTTTTATTTTTCTAATTCTTGATGAATTTATGGTTGGAATTTTCAACATATTTCAACTCATCTTTGAAAACAGGCATATTTAGCATGTTTGAATTGTTGTTTACATTTGGTAAAACTTCATCTGCATTCAATCATAAATATTATTTTTTCAAAGAGATGAATCTTTTATCTTTTCTATATTGTTCTTCTTCTTGATCAATTTCTTGTTGAAAAATTTATACATATTTGGACTTTCCTCATTCAATGGGTTTATTTAAAATTATATATTTTTTTTGATGTTTGTAAAAAAAATTATTAGGATGTATCAGAGTTGGAAAACCCGCCATTAGAAACCCACCATTTTTTCTACCAAACCTGCCATTTTTAATGGTAATTTTCTGAAATACGCATACCCCCTAACTGGTGTATTTCAAAATGGGAGTTTTCATAAAAATGGGGTGTTTCAAAAATGAAACCCACCATTTATGCATTGCTATCCATCAGTATGTAAAAAAGCCAAACCACAACTCAAAACATGCCCAAACCCCAAAATATCCACCTCATCTCCTTTTTTCTCAATAATTGTGACTTGATGCTCCCTTCATCTCTCTTCACACCAGCCCTATGGTTCTCCTTTGCGCCCAAAAACCAAAAAGTCTGGTTGGAACCTCAAATGATGCAATCAAAGTTGAAAATGGCATCAATTTGGCATACTGGTAAGATTCCTGGTTTTTTATCAAGCCTATTCTCACCCATATAACTCCTCAGCTCCTCTCAAGATCCCTAATCAATGGCAAACCTACCCTAATATTCAGATATTGATTCAATAGAGCATCCAAGCAGTAATACTCTGATGCCAAATTTGAATGAATCTATCCTAATTAAACCACATCCTCCCAAACAAAGGAGGTTAAAAACTGATATCATTGGTGGATTGTCTCACCTTCCCCACTCCTTGCAAGGCATACCTGGAAATATATTGTGGTAAGGTTTCCCAACTGTAGTGATCATTCAAGCTGAGACTCAATTGAACTTCCTCTTGTCACTTCTGCTGAAATCTTAGGCCTCTTTGCAGGAGTAGTGGGGCTGGCGGTTGGATGGAGTGATGATCACCTTACTCAGATCACTTCAATCCTTCTCATTGCCTAGACCCATCCAGTCTGATAAAGATGGCAACAATTATGATGAGTAATTGGAACAAAAGCCAATATTTCATTGGTTTTGACCACTGTCCCAGGAGATTGAAAATTGATCCAGCCATCCAAACCATTGTCATCATCCTTGATCCCTGCTTGAAACCATGCCTTGCAGAATCAGCTCCCAGTCTGATGACAAAGGAAACAATCAGGATGAGTCATTGACATGAAAGCCAAGGATTCATTGGTCTCAACCACTGTCCCAGGAGATTTAGAATTGATCCAGCTATCCTGACAGTTTTCTTTTCATCATCCTCAATCCCTTCTTGCAACTGTGCCTTGAAGAACCAACTCAAGGCGCTTGGCCGGACTACAACCATCAATGTATTCAAACTGCTGCAGGACTCCCATTCCCATCCAATCTCAAGCGGCCCAACCATCTTTCATCCCTTCCTCTCCCAAAATCTCATCCCTCCAGGCCAAACTCAATTGCACCAAGGCCAAACTTGTACGGTTTCAGATAAAATTGGAATCCAAGTTGAATGATTACAATGCACATTGGATCAAACTCAAACCAAGACTCAACCAATAATCCAACCTAGGTGCTCAACTCAATCAGAGATTGCAAGATTCTCAAAGCCTCAAGGCTAGCTTGGACTCCCACCTCAAATTCAATCAGAACCTCCATCAACAGGTTCAGGAACTTTGAGCCAAGAGGCCAAGTTACTACAGCTCCTGCGGGATACCCCACCACCTTCCAAACAATTTATCAATTGATCATACTTGTAAGTCCCCCCCCCTCCTCATCCTCCTTGATCAATCAATTAATTTATGCCCCCCTTCTCCTCCTCCTCCTCCTCTCTCAATTGTGCAGAAATTTGATTGATCACTTGTGGCTCAATCAATTGATCCAAGCGTGATTGATTTGCAATTGATTGTCCCCCCATCCTCCTCCTCTCCCTTCTGCTCCTCCCCATCCTTTGCATGATGCTAATGGTTTTTCATTTTGTGTTTCTCTAGGTCTTGAAATTGGTTAACTCAATTTTATGTTGCGTGGGTGACTCATTTTTCTTTTTTTGGAATTTACAAAAAAATGTTGTTCTTAGGATCAAGACAAGTTTTTTTTATTTTACTTTTTTTTCATCCAATCTTGTTTCACCAATAATAATCACATTACTGACAATGGCTTTCTTTCTTTCTGTTTTTTAAAAAAACATTTCCCCCCGTTTTCTGGATGGCCAAGGCTTCTCCCACAACCTTCAAAATGTTATACAACAAATTGAATAACTTCTTGATCCTCACCTCAAGCACAGTAGGTCCCTGGGAGGCAACAATTTGGAAGGAGATTGTTTGAAAAACATAAAGAGATGTGGGAAGCAGGGGGCTCTTTGGAAAAAGAGGGCTCAAATTTGAGATTTCCCCTGTCTTCTTGACTGCAGATGTTTCTCCCACAACCCTATGAATGTTATAGAAAAAATTGAATACCTTCTTGATCCTCACCCCATGTGCAGTAGGTTCCTGGGAGGGAAAAAGATGGGGGAGGTGGTTTCAAAAACATGCAGAGAGGTGGCAAACAGAGGGCTCCTTGGCAAAAGAGACCTCAAATGAGAGATTCCGAAATCTCTTTTGAAGTAGCCAAAGAAGGTTTTAACAATAAAGTTGTGTTGTCTGTTAAAAAACTGCAACCTTTGGATTTTTACCTTGCTTTAACTGCTGAAAAGACAAGAGAAATAAAGTTATGAGAGTGATCAAGTGATGACAGCGATGGCAGTGGTGATTTGTTGAGAGCAATAAATTGATGAAAGTGATCATTTTTTGAGAGAAATAAATTGATGAGAGTGATCAAGTGATGAGATTGATGATGTGTTGATAGCAATAAATTGATGAGAGTGATCAAGTGATGAAAGTGATGATTTGTTGAGAGAAATTAATTGATGAGAGTGATAAAGCAATGAAAGTGATGATGTGTTGAGAGAAATAAAGTGATGAGAGTTTTCAAGTGATGACAGTGATGATGTTTTGAGAGAAATAAAGTGATGACGGGGATCAAGTGATGACTAATGATTTGTTGAGAGTGAAAAAGAGATGAGTGATGATGTTTTTAGAGCAATAAAGTGATAAGAGTGATCAAGCAATGACAGTGATTATGTTTTGAGAGCAAAGAAGTGATGAGAGTGATCAATTGATGACAGTGATGATGTGTTGAGAGCAATCAAGTGAGAGTGATCAAGTTATGACAGGGATGATGTGTTGAGAGCAATAAAGTGATGAGAGTTATCAAGTTATGAAATTTATGAAGTGTTGAGAGTGATCAAGTGATGAGAGTGATGAATTGGATTTTGTGAATGAGATTGGAGTTAGAATTTTTTTGATGAGGTTGGAGGTAGAACCAGGGGTGTATGACATGGACTTATGGGTGTTTGACATGGACTTATGGGTGTTGACATGGACTTATGGGTGTTTGACATGGACTTATGGGTGTTTAAGGTGGTGAAAGCCTTAATATAGTTTATCTGAAAAAAACCATTTATTTTCAGGTAAGTATCACACGTCTGATGTGAAATAAGTGTTTTTTTTATTTTTAATGGCAGATATAAAATGGCAAGTTTTGTTAACTCTGATATGCCATATTTAAATTTTATTATAAATTTCAATTTGTATTCCCAGAAATAAATCTTTTATTTCTAATGATATTACTATTATTATTATTATTATCATTATTATTATTATTATTATTATTATTATTATTATTATTATTATTATTATTATTATTATTATTATTATTATTATTATTATTATTATTATTATTATTATTATTATTATTATTATTATTATTATTATTATTATTATTATTATTATTATTATTATTATTATTATTATTATTATTATTATTATTATTATTATTATTATTATTATTATTATTATTATTATTATTATTATTATTATTATTATTATTATTATTATTATTATTATTATTATTATTATTATTATTATTATTATTATTATTATTATTATTATTATTATTATTATTATTATTATTATTATTATTATTATTATTATTATTATTATTATTATTATTATTATTATTATTATTATTATTATTATTATTATTATTATTATTATTATTATTATTATTATTATTATTATTATTATTATTATTATTATTATTATTATTATTATTATTATTATTATTATTATTATTATTATTATTATTATTATTATTATTATTATTATTATTATTATTATTATTATTATTATTATTATTATTATTATTATTATTATTATTATTATTATTATTATTATTATTATTATTATTATTATTATTATTATTATTATTATTATTATTATTATTATTATTATTATTATTATTATTATTATTATTATTATTATTATTATTATTATTATTATTATTATTATTATTATTATTATTATTATTATTATTATTATTATTATTATTATTATTATTATTATTATTATTATTATTATTATTATTATTATTATTATTATTATTATTATTATTATTATTATTATTATTATTATTATTATTATTATTATTATTATTATTATTATTATTATTATTATTATTATTATTATTATTATTATTATTATTATTATTATTATTATTATTATTATTATTATTATTATTATTATTATTATTATTATTATTATTATTATTATTATTATTATTATTATTATTATTATTATTATTATTATTATTATTATTATTATTATTATTATTATTATTATTATTATTATTATGTTACTCACTAAATTTATTGTTAGAATACTTTAAAATATTTGAATTAAAATCATACAATAGGCATTTTTAGATTTCTCATAGGTTTTTTTAGGTTTGGATTCAACAAATTCAATTTTGATATTCAATATTTTGTTTTTGAAACTTATAAATTTTTTGATGAGATATTCCAAAATGTTTGAATTCCTCTCATGAAATAGGTATATGTCACTAATTTATATTTTTGGCTCAGTTCCACACTTTATAGATTGGTGATGGAAAATAGAAATATGTTATATTTTCGGGGGTGAGATCTCTGTTGGAAAAAAATGAATAATCCTGTATAATAATATTTTTCAATTTCCCATGAGCAGAGCTCAAAATATTTTCACAATCACCTGTGATATAAATTGAAACATAATTTAATTTTTCAATGAAAAAATGGTACACCAACCAACATCAGGACAGTGAGGATATCTTTCTTGTTTTTATTTCCACAAATGGCAGGGAAATGAGGCTTCTTTTTCCAATTCCATTTATAAGGATTTTTTGATAAAAATTTGGATAAATCATGAGGCATATTCAAACTCTTATCTTGAATAATTGAAAAAAAATGGGAAATATTGGAGTATCACATAGCAGCCAAAATGTTTAAATGCATAATCATGAATATGACTAATATCTATTCATCATAAATACATAGTTATCAATGGAATTTTGAATTCTATCCATAACAAAAGGGGCAGCTGGTAGTTGAATGGACACATGTCAGATATGTAATACTGTGGTTTTGAAGAATATAGTAACTTACCCAATCCAAGTGATGCACGCCTCTCCATCCATAAATCATAGAAATTTGGGATTATTTCCACTTGAATATTCAATTCTTCAGCTTCCTGGTTGAATATTTTCTGCAATCCGTGAACCATGACTTGTGAAGTGTGCTTATTGTGCAACCATCTCTCTGTTTTGGTCCAGATGTTTGGGGATGGCTCAAAATTATTCATGAGCTTGGGTTCAATTTCTTCATGTGTATTTTGCAGCCAAAGTTCTTTTTCTGGAGTCAATTTGGTCTTCTTTAAGAAATTTAATTTGAGCCATACAAATTATGGTTATTTTTTTCTGTCATTGATGATTTTAATTTCTAGACTCAGAGAGATCCCATTTTGTGTTTCTATTTATAGGTGAAGGAAGGTTGATTTATTATTGCATAAGAAAAAATGGAATATGCAAGATATAGGAATACTCTGAATAAAGAAAAGGGAAAGAAATATTTTGATGAAAAGAAAATACTTAATAACAAATAATTTAGAATGACTGACCATTCTATGTCAAAGACTGTTTCAAATCAACAAATCAATGTTAAACAAATTTGATGGACATGTGATCATTAAGATTTGGATGTCTTTTTTTTATCAAACATATAAATTTGATAAAAAGAGGCTCATTTTTTTGAGGGATGTTACAGGTCTTAAAAAATGAATCAAATTTTATGAATCACATATTATTCTGATGTACCAAAATTGATTGCAAAAATCAGAGAAAGGATGGCTTTTAATGTGGAAGAATAATTTAAATTAGTTTTTCTTTTGCGCTTTTGATGATTTTAATTCATATTCTGTATCCTCAATACTTTGATGGATGTTAATCTCATCCTTGGTTCTCTATGCTGCAACAAAGAAATTGAAGAAAACAATGGATCATTTTTGAGACTTCCAGAAATTTTTTCTGGGGTGAGAGGCTGCTTGATTGAAAGTTATCTTTCCTTACCTGAGAATAACTATTTGGTAAAAAAAAGGCAAATCAATCAAGCTTGTAAAGTTTTTGATGCAAGTAGTTGGGGAAAAATATTCCAGTTTTTTAATTTATACAATTTGAAAATCACAGGAGTATTGGCTTTGAAAATGCAGTAATTTCTAAAAATGAAAAAAAATTGTACAAACAGGCTTCCTTATTTTTCAAAAAACTCTCACACTTTGATAATTTGAAATTTTTTGGAGAAAATTGATCATTGTTCCAGAATTGGAAGTATAAGGAAATTTACATCATTTTTCAATAAAACCTCTTTTGATTCACTTGTCAAAATTGTTTAATGTGTCATGGTTTTAAGTGGGAAATGGAGTACTCTTGACCTGGAAATTGAATATATTACCAGACAAGTGGAGTTTTATATTAATTTTGAGTGTATCAATCTGAGCACAAATCTTTTTGGCAAAAACAATGTTTACAAGACCACACAAAAAATCATTTCATAAACCAAAAAAATGTGGAAAATCTAGCCATAATTTGCAATAACATCACACTATAAGCTCATGCAGCAGAAGTGTTAGAAGAAACGGGGTCAGAGGTTATTTTAGTCAAATTATTTAATGTAGCCTTTTCTAAAGCCCAGGAAGTTTTAAAATTTCTGCCAAGCTCATAGTCAGTAACCAGAACAATATCCTCCAGAATAACTTCAGCCAGATTGGGATAAGTAAATCTTTCAGTGAAAATATTTATCACACATCTCCAATCAATTGTCTTATCTTTACTAAAACCCATATCATGCAAGGCCATGAGAATATATGACCTTGTGTTACCCAGTTGACCCCAGAGGGGATCAGCAGGCAATCCACCCTTCAACTTTTATTCAAGGAAAAGGGTTCCAAACTCAAGCAGCATGCCAGCCTTCTATCTGGGCATGAATCTTCTATTTCCAGGACATATCCATATTGAAGCAGGACCAAAAACCAAAATGTGTGCAACACATGCTAGAGAATTGACCCCCCATTGATTCTTCTTTTCAGCTGAGTCCTTAGATATAAAATGCTGTCAATTATCTTCCCTTTCATCAAGTTGTAAGTTGATGAGTGCAGTCACTAGAGAGACCATGCATTCAAACACCGTATTCAAACTGCCTCTTCCACTGGTGACCTCAGCATCGTGGTTAGAATCCAAACTCTTGGTTTGAAGGAATTTTGGATCATCAATGACAGATGCCTGCAGGTTGGAAAAGTAGCTTTTTTCTTTGAGTAGAGCTTCATTGGAAGTCCCATCAATCCATTTCATAGATGAGAGCACATTTATTGAGATTTTGTATGAGACCACACCTATGATGTCATTCAAGTTATGCTTCAATTTCACATAGGCTCTGCGTATTGGCTCTCTTGTGTACATCAGGATCTATGAAAGGCGATGCACATGGGTTTTTTCTGCCTTCTTGAAGCAAGAGAGAGAGGAGGTATTGATGAAGGTATTTTCAACAAAGACATCATCATTCTTTCACAGCAAAATCTTTTCTGAGGAGATAGAAAATAAGAATCAGTTTATTTGCATAGGATTGGATTATTTTGTAATCAGAATTTACCATCTTTTCCTTTGTTCAAACAAAGGCCCAATGTTTTTAGGATTGTTGATGTCTCAGGGGGTTTGCCAAGATCCTCTAGCCAAGAAGTTTAATAGTGTTGGATATTAGAAACTGTGTGCTGGTGATCATTTTAGAATAGCTTGAAGGGGTTGCATTGTCCTTTATTTCTTCCCAGTATGAAAACCTTAAGAGGTGATCCTTATTTAAGCCAACAAAGAGTTCTAGGTAATGGAATAAAGTAAATTCCCATGCTTTTCATTTCATCACATCTTGATTCAACTAACCAGGTGGTTCTATTGGCCTAGTAATTTGGGCCTGGGTTGTAATTTGGGTCCTAGCTTCACCTTCTGGCTGGCATGGTATATTTCCCAATGGATCCCCAATTCTTGGATGGGGATTCCTTTGAGTTTCATCCTCAGTGATGATTCCAGCATTAGAAGCATCCCTTCTTTGGGGTATTATGGCTGATTCATTCTGATTCAGAAATGAAATACAAATGTTGAGTAAATTTTCTGTAAAGGATCAAGAAAATTGTGGAGGAGAGGCAACTGACCTGCTCAGGGGATGTTGGAACTAGGGTGGGAAATGGAGTGGGACTCCTGGGTGATGGTTCAAGCACAATTAATTTGGGTTCCTCTGGTGGAACATTGTCTGAATCTGAAAATTCAGAGTCAGAATCAGAGGAGTCAGATGGTGCTTGTGAGCTTGAGGGGGGCCTTTGTGCAGATCTTCTAGGTGCTTGCAAAGCAGCTTGGGATTCCAGGCAAGCAGATGCCTGATTTTCAGAACCCATGGCTGGTCCTTGAGGTGCAACAACTGGGGGGTGCAATAGGGTATTTTCCAGTTCCTCAATGGTATGATGAGCAACAGCAAGATTTTCTGGGGCTTCAATTGGATTTTCCACTATATAAGTTTCAGATGGTATTCCAGATTCCACTAAATACATTGGGACTGTATCAGTTATGCATATTTCAAATCATTCCAGCAAACCTTTTTGTGAATCACATGGTTTATTTAACTCACTGAGTTGCTCCACCTGGTCATTTGGAGGCACTGGTGTAAGATGCGTAACAAATTGGTCTGCATTAGGAGTTGTTGTAGTGTGATTGACAGTTTTGTTGATTTTTGATGGGATATTTGAAGGATCCCCTGGCTGTTGGCTCTTTTTCTTGGTCAGTTGAAGGTTTAGCCATTCCAAAAGCTATGGCTGATTGCAAGTCAAATTCTCCACTTTTGCATCATTCTTCTTCTTTTAGAACTCAAGCATTGACTGAACAACTTTCTTGTGTGATTTTTTGACATGGTTATCCCCCAGTAGAGCATTAAGTTGATTAAGATTTTGTTGTTCTACAAAACTCAAGTAGGAATTCCTCATCATTATCAGACCACACACAAATCAGAAAATAAATATTCTTACCAGGAAAATCTGCCATGGTGTATTCAAAAAGGTTGGTCAGGTTGAGATGGGCAAGATTTTTCTTCTTTAATCTGATGGGGTATTAGTTGGTTGAGATCTAATAAGTTGGAGATTTATTTCTTGAGAACTATAACCAGCTTGGGCTGAGAGATCAGGAATAGACAGAAAGAAATATATCAGACAGAATCTTAAAAGAGATAGAAAGCGTGGAGAAAGAAATGAAGAATCCTACAGCGTAGATCAAAGAATGTTGTTCAAGGTGACAGCTTTGAGTTTAGAGGAGATCTGTAGACAATGAGACAATTGAGAAGTAAAGAAGAAATAGAAAACAAGGAATTCGAGGTACTGGAGAAGAACTATTTGAATTGTAGAGTTAGATTGACTTCAATAGAGTTTGTTGTAGAAGTCGTCATCTTACCGGTCAGAGATTGGCGAATTAGGTTTGGGTGTTTACTTGATGTAGGGAGGATGGCCGTCGAGGAGATTGGAAGAGAGAGAAGAATGGGAATAGAAATAGATAGGAAAGATAGGCGGGAGATACGTAGAAAGACGGGATAGAAGAAGAAAGAAGAGAATTGAAGAAGGTCGAGAGGATGAGGAGAGGATGAGATTGTTCGTTGATTGTTGTGAGATTGGACTGCAGCAGTCAGTCCGAGTATGTATGAGAAAGTCGCATTGGGGTCCCCATTGTAGGTTCAGTGCGCATCCGCGCCCAGAGGCGCGGTCAGAAATAATAATAGATATTAAGGGACTCTGCGCGGAGGCGCGGTAGAAGAAGATTGGTTAAAGACACCTGGGGAATATTCAACAACCCTTTTGACTGGTAAGATGCAATTGACTGAAGATTGACTAGGTTGATTGGGGAATATGATTTGTTTAAGAAGATGAAGGGCCCCCACGGAGGTGGCTTTAGTCAGAGGATCTGCTATCATTTCAGCGGTGGGAACAAGAAGTAAGTTGAACTTGGCAAGAGAAAAATCTTCCCGCAGGCCTTTAGTTTTAATGTCAATGTGTCGTGACTTGGAGTGTGACCCAAATTTCTTTATTTTATCATCTAAACCTTTATTATCTATGTACATCGTTGGTTTATTGGAAGTAGAGCCATGTATTTCTTCAACTAGATGGGTTATCCACTTCAATTCAAGGTAGCAATCGAGCAGGGCATTGAGTTCAGACTCAGTGGAGGAATATGTAACATTTTGTTGCCTTGAGGAGTTCCAAAGGACCAGACTACCGTAGTGTAAGACTATGTATCCAGTTTGGGACTTGCAAGAAATGGGGTTGTCTCCCCACCTTGCGTTGCTATAGCTTGAGATAGATTCTTTAGTCAAGTCGTACTTAAGAGTCACTTTGAAGTCCTTTGTGGTCTTGAGGTACTTCCATACTTTCCGTACTTCCTTCCAGTGACTGAGGCCCGGCTTTGCATTGAATCTTGCAAGACTGGAGACAGCAAAGGAAATGTCCGGGCGAGTATATTGAGACAAATGATTCAGCAATCCGGTTGCAGATCGGTAGTTGATATTCAGTTGACAGAACTGCGCATGATCTTCATCTGAAGCCGGTTCAAGATGAAAATTTTGAGTGAGAGGCGTATTGATGTTTTTGCAGTCAGTGAGACTCAGTTCTTCAAGGCCCCTCTTGATATGTTATGTTTGGCTTAGGAATATACTGTCTCCGTCAAATTGCATTAGCATCCCAAGGATTTTATTTGGCAAATGACAGGAAGAATTTGAGAATCTTTCTAATAAATTGACTGCGAATAAGTCAGACCTTCCTACCAGAATTAGATCGTCAACGTTGAAGTAGAGGACTTCCGCTGATTTAGAGTTGAGATATAAACAGGGGTTGCTGACGGATTTGCAGAATCCTTGGGACTTGATCCAAGCGGTAAGTGTGTCATACCAATTTTTAGGCAATTGACGTAGCCCATAGAGCAATTTTTTTAATTTTAGATAAGGAGATTTTCGATTTGATCCTTTGGGAGTTCTGATTATTACTGTTTCATTCAAGGGAGCGTGAAGAAAATCTCCCTTTACATCAAATTGAGTAAAATTCATTTGATTTTTCAAGCCGTAGATCAAAGCAAGACAAAGGGATCCGAGTTTCCCGTTGGAGCCCAAGTCTCTTCAAAATCTACGCCTTGAACCTGGTCAAATTCTTGCACGCACAGACGCGCTTTATATTTGAAGGGTTCTCCGTGGCAGTTTTCTTTAACCTTGAATACCCAAGTCGTGTTTAGTATGTTGTCTGGTTCCCTGTAATATTCTTCCCAAACTTCTTGCATTTCAATTGATTTGAGTTCTTCTTTGGAGGCTGTTTTCCACCTAGGCTACTTGGAACATTTCCTGGCGGCCTTATAAGATGGAGGTTTGTAGTAGTGGTGGAAGCCGTATCTTTGAGGTTTTTGGAGTTTGTGTCAAGGACGGAGGTTGGGTCGATGACGAGGTTGTTTGAGTTCAGGATGTGAAGGAGGAGGTGGAGATTCCAAAGAGGATGGGAGAATTTCTTCTTGATCCAAGTCCAAGTCAGAGTGTTCAGGGGTAGACTCCCTAATTAGGTATTGTTTTTCATTGGTTGAGAAGTCAGTTCCGTAGGCATTCAAATTGTTTTGAGAGAAGATTTCAGAGCCTTGTGGCTTGTAGAAAGGAAAGTTGTTGAGCTGATTCTTGAGGAACTTGACGTGCTTGGTTTCCACAACGGTTCCAAGGGTAGTTAGGACCAAGTAGGAATGGAAGATGGGGTTGAATCCAATGAGGACTCCTTCTAGACCTTTTTCATCAAATTTTCTTCCTTTCTGAAAACGGTTGGCAAGGTAGATCACAGAGAAACCTACGGGTTGTAAGTAATTAGCTGGGAGAGTCTTACCAAACATGAGTTCCCAGGGAGAGGATTGGTTACCTTCTCGAGGGATTTGATTTAACATGAAACAACAGCTGCGTGTCACTACATGCCAATAGTTCTTAGCAAGGCGGGATGAGGAGAAAGTGGACCGGGTGGATTCAATGATCGTACTATTGGCTCTTTCAACTTGTCTGTTGTGTTGTGGATGATACGGCTCAGAAGTGCGGAGTTTGATAAATTTCCTTTTTGCAAGGTCTTTTAACGTTGAATTGCAGAATTCAGTTCCTTTGTCTGAGTAGATCTTGGTGGGGTAGTAATTCAAACGCTTATATTTGGTTTCTAGAAGATTGATGATTGTTTCAGATGTTTGCTCTTTGGAAGCTAGAGGAAAAGATGCGAGGTAGCCGGTATAGTTGTCAACCAGATTGAGCAAGTAATGATGGCCGGCCTTTGACTGAGGAGTGATCGGACCAACTAAATCAAGATGGATTTTTTCTAAGGGCTTACTAGCGGGATTGGAGGTGTTTGAAAAGGTAGATCTAGTAATTTTGCTCTTGATGCAGTTATCACATTGAAAGGCCTGGAGTTTGTCATTTGAGAAGCGGTCTTTTAGGAGAGGTTTGAGAGTGGAGATAGACGCGTGACCGTACATCTTGTGCAATTTGGATAGAGTATATGGTTGAGAGTTTTGATTGACAAAGTTCACTGTGTTATTTTGGCCAGTCAAGCGTGGCTTTTCAATGACAAAGAGATTATCTTTTATCAATCCCTTCAGTACAATTTGATCCTCTCTAGTCACCTTGAATGTATTTTGGGTTTGAGTGAGATTACATCCCTTCTTTGCGAGGAGTCCAGGACTGATCAGGTTGACAACTATGTCAGGTACGTAGGCGCAATCTTCAAGTGTGATCATGGAATTGTTCCATTCAAGTTTGACCAATCCAATCCCTTGTATTTTGAGATTAGCTTCTAGTTTTCCAGTCTTGATTTCCTCAGGCTCCTCTTGTAGCTCTATGGAGGAGAAGAACTTCAGATCATTAAAAATATGTACGTTAGCTCCGGAGTCTAAGAGCTGATTAGGGTTATTATCCAAATTGACCCATAGAGTCAGCAAGGCGTGGTAGTTGATCGTCGGATTCTTCTTAATCTTGTTTTTCCACTTGTTTTGTTGTTCAATCCACCACTCAGGTGCGATCTTGGGATGTAGATGGAAGCATGAACTCTCCGCGTGAGGGGCGTTGGGATTGTGATATCCTTCGCGGCATCTCATCTTAGCTTTCTTCTTGTCCTTGTAGCTCCTTGTCTTAGTCAAGACTAATGAGACATCGGTAGATGATTTATTCGGATTGGACTGTGCCTTTCTCTTGTTGTGGTATTGGATGAGGTGATTGAAAACAACATCCATTGTCAGATTCTTCTCTATATGCATAATTTGTTGCTTGAGGTTTTCCAATGTAGGTGGGAACTTGAATAGTAACAAGTACGCCAAGATATTGTTAGGTAGCTCAATCCCAACGTCCATCATTCTTGTGATGGCTTTTCTCATTTTGGTGATGAAGCTTTTGATGGCATTTTTGCGGAAGACAGAGTGGAGGAAGTGATTGAAGAATCTCGCTTGGTTAGCTGTCTCTGAGGAAGCAAATCTTCTTGTAATTTTGGCCCATAAGAGTTGAGAGGAGGAAATGTTTGTGGAATTGACAACATTTGCATGGGTGGTACTTTTGAGCTTGGATAGTAATATCGCCCTGATTTCCCAATCTTGTTTTAACAACAGAGGGCCAGAATTTTGAGTGATAGCATCCTTGATATCTTTGAGGTTGAACAACATTAACATCTTTTCTCGCCAAAGTGAATAATTCTCTTCATTCAAATGAGGTATGGCGTCAACCGATGCCTTCAGGGCAACTTGATGAAAGTAGTTGTTCCCTCCGGCTGGTTTGTTCATGGCTTGGTTGATTCAATTCGTAGGAGGTTCCTTCGGCTTTTAACCGTAATAAGTTGGAGATTTATTTCTTGAGAACTATAACCAGCTTGGGCTGAGAGATCAGGAATAGACAGAAAGAAATATATCAGACAGAGTCTTAAAAGAGATAGAAAGCGTGGAGAAAGAAATGAAGAATCCTACAGCATAGATCAAAGAATGTTGTTCAAGGTGACAGCTTTGAGTTTAGAGGAGATCTGTAGACAATGAGACAATTGAGAAGGAAAGAAGAAATAGAAAACAAGGAATTTGAGGTACTGGAGAAGAACTATTTGAATTGTAGAGTTAGATTGACTTCAATAGAGTTTGTTGTAGAAGTTGTCATCTTACCGGTCAGAGATTGCCAAATTAGGTTTGGGTGTTTACTTGATGTAGGGAGGATGGCCGTCGAGGAGATTGGAAGAGAGAGAAGAATGGGAATAGAAATAGATAGGAAAGATAGGCGGGAGATACGTAGAAAGACGGGATAGAAGAAGAAAGAAGAGAATTGAAGAAGGTCAAGAGGATGAGGAGAGGATGAGATTGTTTGTTGATCGTCGTGAGATTGGACTGCAGCAGTCAGTCTGAGTATGTACGAGAAAGTCGCATTGGGGTCCCCGTTGTAGGTTCAGTGCGCATCAGCGCCCAGAGGCGCGGTCAGAAATAATAATAGATAGTAAGGGACTCTGCGCGGAGGCGCGGTAGGAGAAGATTGGTGAAAGACACCTGGGGAATATTCAACAAGATCAGAATGGGAAAAAAATCTTCAGTTATGGATTACCTGCCTAAATATTGGAAAAAAACAGAAATCATCTAAAAGGTTTGTGAAATATGATGGACAGATGTATGTGCAGTGTGTTGGATTTACATGCTTATTTGTGGAAATAAGCTGGGGAATCAACCTTTTTTCCAAGTAAGCGCATAATGTAAAAATGTGTTTCCTGTACCAGGACCATGTTTGCATTATGATAAGTTGTCCATGGTGCCAGACTGAGGGGACTTGGGTTACACATGAAAAGTTAAAGTGATTTCATAAACCAGGGGGGCATGGAAAACTTATGCTAAGTTCTCCACAGGTCCACCAAGGCTGTGGGTGCCTTTGTGAGGATTTTGAAGTTGAGTGTCTCTTCATTGTATTGTGGATGACTTAGCATAAGTTTTCAATGCTCTCACCAGTTTCTCACATCACCTTTACAGGTCATGTGTATCCTGAGTCCTGGCTTACTGGCACCATGGAAGACTTATCATAACACAACCATGGTCCCAAAACCTTATACAACTTTTATGGAATTACTCCTATGTTTTGACTGATGTGGGATGGTGGAAAACTTAGCATAAGTTGTCCATCACTACAATGAGATTGTGTCTGAGAATGCACTTATCAAAAAAATTATACAGTTCATGTGGATTTTCACATTGGGTTCTGAGGAAAACTGCAGGATATATTTCCAAAACAGCTATTCTTTGAATTGAATGCAAAAAAATAATTCAATAACCATATCTAGATTTTTTCCATTTACTTTATATAAAATTTCATTATGAGGACAACTTTGGAGTTTCAGAAAGCAATGGGCAAGTTTTTTTATTTATTTGGAATGAGAAACCAAAATGGTTTTCTGTTGATTGGAGACTGGGTGGAGGGAAAGTAGTATGATGGGGAAAATGCAAGTTTGCCATAATATCTCAACAATAACCTCAATTGTTGCATAATCAACCATGAAACCAAGTTTTGGGAAGGAGAGACCATTGCCTGTTTCAATGGAGGGAGGTGGAATTGGCGTGCCTGTGGGTTTTTCAATATATGATAACATACCATAAGTATAACCATTCAAATAATCCTCATCAGTATGAACAAAATTTGAAAAGTCATCACAAGTCAAAATCACATTGGATGCATCAGGGAAAGATTCTCTTTGATCACCCCACTCCAGAGATGTCCAGTTTGGTATTTTGAACTCTTCAGATACTTTCTTGTGCTTCATATGGGCAGTGTTGGAAAGACATTTGAAACAATTGAAGACCAATTAATTGTGAACTGGAAGCTTAGCCCATAAGGAATCATCATTTGCGATGTTTTCTTCAGTCAAGTCTCTTCTTCTAGAATATATTCATTATTGAAAAAAAAATTTTTTTGAGTAACTCAATCTTTATTTGATGATGAAAAATTTGCAATTAAAATCAGAATACCTGAAGAATATACTCAATAAGTTCCCTGGCGAAAGCCAAGCCCATAAATGGAGCCAGATTTGGTATTTTGATTGGTTTTGTTAAGGTTTATTTGGTTGATGGCCATTTTATAGAGATCAGATATCATTTCTGAGAATTGAGTGGCCAGTAAGATATAAGGATGCTGGTTGAGGGTATGATAATTCAATACTAGGTATGGCTCATATTTACAATTACTAACAACATGAAGGGTAGTTTCTGGCCCTTTTAGAGGTACTATAAATTTTAAAGGTTGAAGATTTGGCGTAAGATCAACAAAGTAGGCTGGTTCAGAGTTTTTTTCCTGATTTCAGTGATCACATCAAGCTTTCCAATGTTTTTTATGTGCTCTGGATTTGGCTGGTTCTGATTGAATGAAGTGGAGTTCTGGATTGCTTTTATAAGTCAATTCTGGTGTTGAAAACTTATCCTACTTCTGAGACACTAGCTCATCTTTTGAAAAAACCATGTTTCATAAGCATTCACAGATGTCCAAGTCCCAAAAATCAACAAATAAAACACAAAATAATCGTTTGTAAGATGAAATGATCTTGATGGTTTTAAAAATACGTACATATGGCTACTTTGAGCACTTTGAAGGGTTTACACTCATTAATGAGGTTGTGTGGCAAAAATGGAGGATCTGAGAGTAATTTTGGATTCATTCAAAGGGGATTCAGAGTGGAATTGTAAATTAAAAACATGTTAAAATGGTTGGAATTTGATCATGATGAGCAGTGGGAACAAAGAAGCATCATCAGCGGGAAGAAGGTTGGGTGATGATCAGAAAAGGAATGTTGATTGAAAAGATGTCCATGATCAAGTTAGTGCCACTTTATTGAGCATTTAATCACCAGTACAGAATGGGCAATGTTGAACCAAAAGAAGAATGTTGGGGGGCAAGGCAAGTAGTGTATGAGAATCAACTTGATGTGATCATGATGGGGAAGAGAAAATGGATGGAAGGTGGGAGGTGAGGTGAATGGGAATGATTAAGGGGTTGAAAGGTGATGATGATGAAATGGAAAAGGGGGGGGTTACTTACAAGATAAAAAGATGCTGTTGCCGCCAAGAGGAACAAAGGAGGATGCAAAAAAGCCTGGAGATTGCGGGGTTCAAAGCAGTTGAGCTTGTCTGCAACAATGATTGGAGGAGCGGTGCTTGTGGTGGGACCAGGCCTAGAAATAATTCAGGCGGGATAGGAACAACATTGCAATGGGCCCATTGGCGCTAACGAAGAGGAGAGGAAGGAAAGAAACAAAAAATCACTGCGGTATTGGCCTTGCACTTGTTGCAAAGTCTCCTGAAGGAAAAGAGGGTATAATCGCAGAGTTGAGCGGAGGTGCAAAGGTAAGAGCATCCCCAATTGTTGGAGAGCGCGGCTCCTTAGGTAGCAACTTGCTAGCCAAAAAAAGTAGCTAGCAATCAATTTACCATGCGCGTTTCACAATTTTCTGCTCCATAAGGCCGCAGAAGCTAGCTAGCAACCCAAAGCGCACAATTGTGTGCCACATCAGCGGCTTGTTAGCTAGGCCCCCGCTTTGTTGCAACTTTGAACTTGTTGTTGCAACCTGTTGTTGCAAGTAATCATCACCAATCATCCTCCAAACACTCAAAAAATCTTGAAACCCATTTTTGCAAGTCATCATCACCAATCATCCTCCAACAACTCAACAAATCCCAACCTTTCAGCCTTCAAAACACCTACATACCACCTACCACCTCTCCAAAAAAAAGATGGCCCCTTTCCTCACCCTCAAGAAGTACTTCCATTTTGCCAGCTCCCACTTTCAACATCAACAACTTTTCCTCAAAGTTGAAGAACAACTTCATAAAATGCAATTTCTTCAAAGAAGGAACAAATCAAGAAGAAAAATGATCAATTGTAATCAAGTTGAAGGCCATTGTAATCTCATAGCTGATTATTTTAATCAAGATGCAAGATACACAAACCAGATTTTTGAGAGGCAATTTAGAATGAGCAAGGTTACCTTCCAAATGCTAGTAACAGATTTGGGTGCTCATGACTGCTATTGGACCCAAAGGATGGTAATTAAATCAACTCTACTGACCAAGAAATCCCTTCCATTGTTCCAGAATGTAATCAATATTGACATCTATTTTTTTCATTTTTTTAAAAGGTTTTTTCAGGACTGGTGTGGACAAATTGGTCTTTCTCCTCATCAGAATTTCACTACTGCAATTTTCCAATTTCCCTATGGATATTCTGCTGACTGCACCAACAAATATTTTAGAATTGGTGAATCTACTGCAATGGAAACTTTGAAGAGATTTGTGAATGATGTTGTCATTTTATTTGAGGGGGAATACCTCAGAGGTCCAACAGATGAAGAGCTCTCATTTATCATGAAAAATATGAAGCACATGGTTTCCCAGGATGTTGAGGTAGCATTGATGGAATGCATTGGGTCTGGAAGAATTGCCCCCAAGCTTGGGCTGGTCAGTTTAAAGTAAAAGAAGGATGTCCAACAATGGTTTTAGAAGCAGTATCATCATTAAATTTAAGAATATGGAACTGTTTCTTTGGCTCACCTGGGACTCACAATGACCTCAATGTATTCAACAATGGTCACATATTTGATGAATTTCTCACAGGTATTTTTTTCATTATTTTATTTGCCTTATTCCTTGTTTGTTTGACTTATTGAAGGATTTTTGGGTTATTTTTTTTCAGGCACTGCATCAGATGTATATTTTGAGATCAACAATCATAAATATACCTATGGATACTATTTGGCTGATGGAATATATCCCAACTGGCCAGTTATTGTCAAATTTTATAGAATTCCTCAAGATCCTGAAATTAAAAATTTCAATAAACTTCAAGAAGGAGCCAGAAAGGACATAGAAGGAGCATTTGGAGTTTTTCAAGGTTGATTTGCAATAATTTCTCAACCCAGTAGACTTTGGTTCAAAGAAGATATAGTTAAGATTAGAAATTGCTGCATAATTCTTCATGATATGATTGTGGAGGAGAAATCTCCCTGTGATCCTTTTCTTAATCACAATATTTCCAGTTCTACCACCACTTACATCTCCTCAAATGTTCATGATCCTGCTTTATTTCATACTTTTCAATCTCTCATTCAAAATACTTCTAGGCTTCATGATTCAACTCTTCATTAACAGCTCATCAATGATTTAAAGATTCACAATTGGATCAAGAGGGGAATTTAGGGTTTATTGTTTTAAATCTCTCAAAATTTCTTTGCCCTTTTATTTTTTATTTCCAATCATAAGAAAGACTTATATTTCAAGTTCTCTCAAAATATTTCCTTGCCATTTGATTCTTTTGTTTCAAATAATAAATGAATATATATATTTCAATCTTCCATTTCATTTTTTCAAAGATTAATTATTTGAAATCAAGCAGATTCCAAAAAAATAATCCAAAACAAAGAGAGGTACAGGCCAATTTGAGGAGTAAAAGTAGTCACATATGGGGTACGTTGATACAGATAGTTGTGTTTATTGAATCACCTTTCTAGTTGATCTTGGACTTTTTGCTTCAACATCCTAAACATCTCTTTACTGTCCTCATCAGGACACCCTCCTTCATATTGTAAAATAACCATCAAAAGCCCCATTGCAACCTTTATTTCCACTTTCTTGCATTCCAAATTGTACATATTCTACAAAAGGTTGTTCTGACGCTCACCAATTTTTTTTCTTCATCAGGATCTGGAGTTGTGAACCAGAATCATTGCCATATTTTGAATTGGGCTCTGAGTTCAAGCAAAATTGCTTTTTGGCCTTAACACCCTCAGGTAGAGCAAAGGAATCGGCAATGGATGGCAATGATGGGAGTTGGCTTGCAGGGGTTCTTGGCTTGCTGAGGCCATAGCTGGTGGCCAGTTTGCCAATCCATTTTTGGTGGTTTCAAAGGATTTCCCAAGAGCCTTCAACTTTGAATTTTTGGCCCTTGGTTTGTTGGTGGTATAGCTCCTTTGCATGGTGCATTCAGTCCATTGGACTTGAGCCGCTTGGTGGTGATTGTTCAATTGCACAATAGATGGCCAGAAACTTCAAGGTGGCGGTGTTGAGGTTGACCCATCTATAGAATAGAGAGCAAAACACATGTTAGTTTGTGTACCACCAAGAGAAGTGAAAGATCAAGAGTAAAATCAAATCTTACCTGGACCAGATACCCTCCAAATCACCGTAAACGCCTTTGCTGTGGATGTTGGAGTCTTCCTCAACCCGTTTGAAGAAGTTGATGCCAGTTTGGTTTGTTGCAACTTCCGGATGTTTGCTTACATGAACCCACAATTGAGCAAGCTGCTCCTCTTCTTGAGGGGTCCAGTTGGGCGCTCCTTCCTTCTTAGCTTTGTGATTCTTGGTTGGCGTGCTAGATGGAAGGCTGGTGGGGTCCATATTGGGTGATAAAGATGGTGGCGGATTTGGATTGGAGGTGATATGCTTCAAGGAGGGAGCGAGTGGAGGGAGGGGGGAGGTGGGAGGTGGGAGGTGGGAGGTGGGAGGTGGGAGGGGGATATGTGGGGAGGATATTTCTGGGGAGGATATCAAAGTTGGGATGGATGGAGGGGATCTACATACAAGGGTGGAAAGGTATGGAGGGGTATTGGCATATAGGATATGCAAGAAATGTCAAGCGGGGGAACTAGCAAGCTTGCTAAATTCCAATAAGTTTATGGAAATCTTGGCAAACTTATGGAGCTTGCTTGCTAGCAAGCCCTTATTTTTGCATGATTGTGAAAATTGCTTGGTAAACTTAGCTAACAAGCGGGTTTACTGAGAAAATTGGGGATTCCCTGAATTCCAATAAGTTTATGGAAATCTTGGCAAGCTTATGGAGCTTGCTTGCTATCAAGCCCTTATTTTTTCACAATTGTGAAAATTGCTTGGTAAACTTAGTTAACAAGTGGGTTTAACAAGACAATTGGGGATGCCCTAAATGGGTGATTTGGGTTGGTTTGGAGTTGTGCAAGAGGGTTTACTAAGACAATTGGGGATGCCATAAGTGGGTGATTTGGGTCTGTTTGGAGTTGTGCAAGTGGTAGCAAGGCACAACTCCAAAGTTGGGCCTAGTGAGAGGTCTGTGCGCACCCACATGCAAGCAAGGCAAGTCAGGACATGTCTTGTACACTCATCTTGCTTGCTTGTGTGGCCTTCTGCATCACAAGGCTGCGCGACCCCCCAAAAATTTGCAATTTGATGGTTTGGAGGGCACAAGGGGGTGGCCAGGGGGTTTTGGAAGCCGCGTTGTGGCGTATCAAGGGATTTGTTGTGGCCACAACAAATCCCTGCATAATGATGGTGGGGGTGATTTTCTTGGCAAGTGTCAAGGCAATAATTTAAATCTGTTGTGCATCAGCACAATCTGGTTAAAAAAAAGAGATCCTAAAAAAATTTAATCAAAAATGGTTATTCCAAAATAAAGAGTGTCTACCATCCAAAAAGGGTGAAACCTATTTTTGAACAGTAAACACAATAGATGCTGAGTTTTGTGGAAGAAGTAATCAGAAAATAAAAGAAATGGGGCTTAGATACAAAAGGATATTTCTGAGTCCAACCTTTTTGGTCAGTTTAAACCAGAAATAGATGGAAATGATGTCATTATGCTAAAATTGACAATGTATAAAATAGGCTTATGGGTGATATTGTTTAAATTTTAACTATTTCAGGAATAATGACCACACACTGTCTTTAAAAGGTAAAGAAAAAACTTTATTAAAAGATTTTGATGTAGTAACCTCAAATGTGCCATTAAATCAAATGTTAATTTTGGATTGCATTCAACTTCATTTCAAAATTTTCATTGAAAAATTATTGTTACAGTGAGATATAACTTTCAGAAAAAGTATAATTCATTGAAAAATTGGTTTCTGTCATGGATTATGACTGAAATTAAGGAAATGTATTTGAAAACTTGTATGATTCTGTAAAAGAGACTTCAAAAAGGTCTGATGGGATTTTATGGCTCAAAATCTTGACACCAAAAATATTTTAATGATTCTTGAAATTTTACTGCCATAAACAAAACTCATATGCTTATATTTGTTCAATTGAGAACAAAAATTTAAATAAATTCAAAAAAACAATCTGCTGTTTCTGTTTGAGAAACTTTTTGATTAGCAGATTCAGAATTGATTATGGAATTTCATTATTAATGATTTTAATATTTATCTATAGATAAATTTTCACAGGACAGGATTAATTCATGGATTCATGATGCCAAATGGTTGATATTATGTTTGCCATGATGATTTTGGATAAAAGATTGTTGAAAAAAATTTGAGGCTTTGGTGTATGCAAAGGGGTGCATCATAAAAATTGGGGTAATCAGAAAATGCTGACTTAGGCTTGTAAATTTTCAGAAGCATGGTGGACTTAGGCTAAGTGCACCATGGTTCTGAAGAGCAGTTGACTGTGGTTGTGGGACTAGAAAATCTGACATAAATCATCTCCCATCTTTTGGAATTTATGAAACTATTCCAGAAAGCATGAAATCACATAAAAGACATGGCCACAACAAGAAATACCTAAGTGTGAAACAATTAGAAAGCAATGAAAAAATTTAATTTAGATTTTTGGCCACAAGAATCATTGCTTGCTCATGCCTTCAGGTAAGCCTAGACAAAATCTGGAATATCCCAAAATAATCCCAAATTACTATTATTGCAATATAACCAAAAATTTCCACTCTTCACAGAATCACAATTTGTGGTCCTAAATGCTACAAAAGCTACCCTTCCACTCCTAAAATCACACCAGAGTATTTTTACTTGGAATAATGTTTGGGAGGATCACCAATGAATTTTGTGTTTGATTTTCATCATTGAAAAAATTTTCATGAAATTATTCCACATTTCCTTGAATTGAAACAGCAGTGTAATTGATTTAAGCTTTAAAGAAAGTTTGACTACCTTATCTATTAAAGTAGCCTTTTTTGAATCCAGGGTGAGAAATAAAGGCGCCTTACCATGGATTATTTGGTGACATCTTATCTTTCAACTATCTTGAGTGACTCTATAAAGATCTCAATATTTTTACCAAAATTTGGATGAAGTCCAAATTCAAGGATGTTTGAATACACAATTCATCTTCTTGCTGGCCAAAAAACTCACAAGAAATGCAATTAATATTTCAAAATATTAATCAAGCCCAAAATCACACCATTTTTTTGAACATTCCACCAAACAAAATGGAACTGAGTTTCACTAAGGCGTCATAATTAATTTTTTTCACTTTTCATAATCATTATAACAAAATTGGTGAACTTTTTACATCTGGAAGAAATTATTCATTTTATTCCAGTATTGGAGTTTTCTCAAAAAATTAAAATTGAAGGTTGGTTGCAATCATTCAATGATGCAGATGAAGAACTTTCAGGTGCATGCAAGAAACAGCACAGCCGGTAACTCCATCATAGTGCCTTTCAATGTCATGCTGGCTTGCATTTATTCTTGTTTGTTTTTATTTGACCACCACAGGGTCAAATACCCACCCCATTGTTACCAGAACAAAACTTCAGAAAAGATTCAAACCACATTATACCTGCCCATTACAAATTGAATCAGTTATATCTGCTCCTTTCCCAGCAGTGTCAACAGAGATGTGGAGGGGTTGAAAACTTAGCCTAAGCTGTCCACCACACCCATCAAATGTTGGGATAATCCATTTTCAGTTTAAAAATGATTTTCTGATTGGTTCCAATAAGAAAACTTCCAAATTCTTTTGCAAAAATATTTAAATCCATTTATCCTGATTCACTTATTATATTTTCCTCCAATTATTTATTTTTTTTCTTCAGAAAGAATGCATTCTTAGAAATTGAGCAAAACCTTCTTTCATGGATTAATCAAGATAGTCCCAATATTCATGATTTTTTTCCCTTGAGTATCTGATGGGCTTCTCACACTCAATAAACTATGCCTAAAATAATATTGATTTTGGAGACACCATGTTTCTTGAACAGGGTTTTCAAGGAAAATTCTCCAAAAATCCAGTTCATCTCTTATGTAGACATTCAATGTGAACTTGAAAACCTAATTTTCAAGAACATTAAATCCCTCTCTGTTTTGAATTCATGGTTCAAGATATAATATCTTCTGCTAAATCCACTTGTGCTATCAAAGGCTCTTGTATATGGTCCTGCCTAAATCCTTTTTAAAGACACTTCACCTGGTCTTCCTGATTGAATTTTTCAAACTATATCTACCAGCTGTTAGAAATTTGGAATTGCTGGTTCCAACCAACAGCTGCTTCCACTCATTTATTGTGGATTGAAATACTTTTTCATCAGAAAATATTCAAAACCAAATGAAACTTTCCCAACAACAGAAAAAATGAGGAGGCTTTATAAAGATTATTTTTTATTCCCCATAAACTCTTTCAGTAAATTTTTGTGTCATGATTCTACCATCACCAAAACACTATGAACCTAAGCCTATTGCATTATTTGATGCTTAACCACTTTGGTAACTTGTGGGGGAAGTCACAATTTCCCCAGATGGAAAAATTGCCAGGAATTTTGGTTACAAATCACCAGCTGTCATCCATATCAATGCATGAGTTAGCTTTTGTAAGCCTGAATTGCAATTTTTTTTCTTTTCTTATTTTTGTTTTTGGTTACAAAAGATTTAATGCCAGTTTGTGCTAATTGAAAGAATGATGGGGCATAATAATGTTTCGTATTTAATTATTCCTTATCCAAAATAAACCTGCCTCAATACATACATCAAACAAGTTACTAGAATGCATTTGACATTAGAAATGCTCCAAAGAAAACATCAAAACTGCCAAAACGCAGGATATTTAAAATTTTATTCAATTAATCCAATCTCATCTATTCATCTCCCATAAATGCATTCAAATTCCATGCTTTTCAATATTTCCATCAGAATTAAATGATATCAATAACTGTAAATAAACTTCATTTTCATTTGGGAGTCAGGAAACACTGCCTTCTGAACTTTTTTGTGCTTTCAATCAATCCATCTAAAAATAGATTTGGTTTACATAGACCTGCTTCCTTCAGTGAATTAGCATGTTAAAGTGCACAAACCAAAAAACTGAAATAATATATAATTTAATATTCCTTGTTTGTTGCCTTTTCAATTCTTCTTCAATCAACCCACAATATGCATTTTCTGAAGTGCAATGAATACACAACCATAACTGATTCATTCTTTCAAAAATTTGAGGTGAGTTTTTGTTGCATTTCAACATTGAGGGCTTGAAATTAATCCAATAAAAATTTCCAGAACTTCATCAAACTCCTGCAACAGCCAAAGGGTTTCTGGGATTCGTATTTCATTCTTTGGGATCAAAATGGCTTAGGATGAAAAAAAATAACACATTTGTTTCACAATGTAGAAATATCAATAAAAAGTATTTTTGTGAGTTTTCAAAAATACCAAAATTTTGTGGGAGCAGTGTGCATTTAGCCTAAGTGCACCATCCATCCAACAAATTCTCCATCATGCCTGAGGGCATTGGTCCTTGCCAAAAGAACTTGCATGGAATAATTCAGATTTACAGTCTACCATGATTATTCCAAATTACCAGTAATTGACAACAATCATTAAAGCAGTTGAACAACAATGTTGGAACTAATTCCTGCACCATGGTGTTGAGAAACACAGACCAACAATACCAGAATAAAAAGAACATGACCACCCCCAATTTTCATCAGTGTTATTTCTTTTTGGATAGATGGCTCAATATTGTTAGGAAAAAAACCCACCTGTTGAATCATTATGAATTCCAAAATGATTCACTTCAGAATTAATTTAGTATCAAGCTGAATCATTTCTTGGTTAAAATGAAATTTTTGAGATGGAGGTAGAAACTAATTTTCTTCTCAAAAAATCATTTTTATTTGTTTATTTTAAATATGATTACCACATGGGTATTCTTCATTATCCAGATCAAATAAAACAGCTCTAGATAACAAAAACCAATGCATATTAAGGTAAAATGCATCACAAGCTGCATGATCCTTACACACCAATACTCTTTGTCTCACTGAATAATTATTTGCTTTTTCTTGGATTGAAAACAACTAGCAATTTTAATTGGATGGTTTTTTCAACAATTCACACCAGAAAGAAACAAAAACTTATCTGTATAATATAGAATTTTTATGCCTCATACTTTCTTCCATCAAATCCAAACATAGATTAAGGAGTTTTTCTTTATGTTAAATTTGTGCACATTCATCATGCAGAAAATTCTTTGAAATTTGAGATTATAAAACTGAATGCTTGTATACTTCTATTATTGGTTTGAAAATCTTACTCTCTGGTCAATAGGAAATGGCAGGTTGCATTGGGAATTATATATTGATCTCATATCAAGTAATAGAAGAATAGAATATCTATCCTTTATTGATTTCTTGATGTGATTTGCATTTGGAAATTTTTACTTTGATTGCTTAATCTTGTTCATCAATAATTTTTTATTCAGTTTCTTTACACAAATCTTCTAATTGTTATGAATTTCGCGCTTTTTTGTGTGATTGCTTGAAGTAGTCACAATTTTTCATGCTGGATATTTTTAGTTAAACTTGAAAAAGATCCCTCCATTTCAAATATTGTCATATTTTCTTGATTAGCAAATAATCAAATATCTTCAGTAATCATTTTTATTTTAAGGAAAGGATTTTGACCAACCAGAAATAAGGAAGTTTTAGAACCACTGCCCCATGAATTACAATTCCAAACTCACTTTAGAATGTACTATAGATCCAGGCATGATCTTCCAAAGCCCTTATCTGCTTATATAATGAGATGAAATATATTTTTTTTTACAAAAATTGGAAGATGAAAGTCCAAATCCCAATTTCCATGCAAAAAATTCGGCACAACTCAATATGATGAATTCAATCAAAATATTTTTTTATACTTCCAAGTTCTTCAAAATCAACCTTGCAAAAAGTGAACCTCCATGCATGCAAATTTTCCTTGTCCAGCCTGCTGCATTGGCTTTTCACAACCAATTTTTGTGGATTTTGATGCTAAAATCCTTCACCAAAAAATAAAGACAGCTATAAATGAACTAATTTAAGCTGTGCCTTTAATTTCCATCTCTACTTATGACACTAATTCAATTGGCTGTTTAAACAAATAAATTAGTTTGGAAAGCATGCGTTTACAATATATAATATGATTCCTTTGATTTTTCAACAAAATTCCACTCAAATGTTCTCCATACTTAATTATACAATTGATTTGATATTCACATTCAATAATACTAGGTGTATCCCATGTATGTTTAAATTAAAATATTCTCTCACCCAAATCATGTTCAAAGATTTTTGTCATGGCAGAAGGTGTTCTGGATTAAAATTTTTCAATTTTAAAGTAATTTCTTTTCTACATAATTTGAAAAATACCAAATTTAAATGTTTCAAATTCTATTTTTCCACCACAGATTCTTTGGGATTCTTCACTTCCTTGACCAAACATAATCACCAAAACTTTGGTGGAGTTTGAGGAAAATACCACCTCTTTTCACCTTGATGATGATATGATTTTCCACAATACTGTACTTTTATGCAATTATTCCCTTACTTTTATTAAGGAAGTATACTTATATAAATACCATTTGGCCACTTGGAAGACAAATTTTGGAACAAAGAGAAATCAAAATATATAATCTCTTGATTTCTGAAATTTTTCAGATTGCCAACAAGAGACAATCTGACTTCCTATTTATCAGTTTTTAGGAAATCAAGACATAACCATCAAATCAGGAACACTATAATCTGGTTATCAAACTGGAGATTCAGAAATTCAAACTGGTAAGATCTAATTCCCCTAGCACAAAGCCTCCATAATCATGATACAATCCCAAATATGAATTCTTGTTTTCATCCATTTTATGTTACCAAACTACAAAAAGCTCAGTTAACCCAGCACCACCAACCATTGAACCATCAAATGTCCCCCTTCCAGATGACCAAGTCAATATGGAAGGTGTTGAGCAAGATGATGAGCTTGATAACTCTGCAGCCCCATCATAATTTATGATTTCCCAATCCCACCAATTCCAGAAAAAGAAAAAAAGTATGGCCTAGGAAAAATATTCAATCTCTTTTCATGCATGTAATCTTGGGATCCCGCCTTCTCCTAGTGGTATCTTCATATACTTACGTGATTGGACTAAAGTGATTCTTGGAATTGATTCCAACAATGAAAAGCTCCCTGATCCTCCAACTTCTGGTGAACTATCTTCCCTGAAAAATCATATCTCAAAGAAGAAGGAATTCATCACCAATGCCATATCATCAAACACTGGTAAACCCAACCAATACAATTCCAATCCACACCTATGTGAAAAGGAGCTCAAACTTGTCAAGAAGGATGAATTGCGGCAATTGCAACAAAAAATTTCTTCAAAATATCAATCACTAGAAGCCACTTCTATTGGCCAAATCAACCCTCATGATGAGACATGGATATCCTATGCACGGGCCCTCATCCAAAATGCCAGTATTCCTAGATGCACCTACCACTTGGAACAGAATCAAACATCCAGCTGGAATTCCTCTCTTACTGCAATTATAATAAGAGCATGGGAGATGTGCCATAAACGTGGGGGTAATTCTGCGTATTCAATAACCAAGAATGACAACACCCCAGAAAACCGCGTTGGCATAATCAATCTTTGTCTCCTATCAAATAAGGCTCTTTGGAAGAAGGAAAGAAATGTAGAAAGGTAGACAGAGGCTCCAGGAGCAGGAATTAAAATGTTTCTGCATCCCAGAGTTTAAACAAGAAGAAAGTAGGTCAAATTAATATTTTGAAACTTTGGAAATGTCTCTCACTGTTCAATTACCAACTTTTCATGATTGTTTTGAATACAGAATGACAAGAAGGAAATCAGGAATATAAATGCAGTAGAGTTGGAAATGATGCGTTTTTTCCCTGAGACTTCTGCTCTTTTCTTGGATAGTGGCTTTATTTCCAATTTTGAGGGTGAAGATGAAGAATTGTTCAATCATGCCAATATCTGGAGGGCTGAACAAATATCCCAAATATATCACTACCTTGATGAAGCATAAATTCAACTAGGAAAAACCCACACATCAAGAGGGAAAGACAAGTGAAAATTAGAAGTCTTTCAAAACCCAAAAATTTGACAGGATGTGATGACCCACCTTCACTTCCTACCTCAATACCTCAAAATTGGATAAGCAAGGAAACCCTGCAGGATATAACTCCTGTTGAACAAAAAAGCCTTGAGTTTACTTCCAGAAGTTGATCTCACAGATGTGGTTTCCTTTCTCAGAACTCAATTCTCCAAGCCCTCAAGCTTAATGGAAACCACTCAAAAATCTTAGGAATATTGAGAATAGTGTATTTTTTCTATTCTTCCTCTAAAGAATAGGGAAAAATTTGTTTGGATGCAACATTGAATATTGTGAAAGTTTTATCCAGTATTCCATGTATCTTAATTGGGCTTCCACTCATGCTTTTTCAACTTGAAACTTGTAATAATATGTAAAGCTAGATTAACTCAATTTAGGAACCTAAATTGTGTGGGTTCTGCCTGATAAAATTGAGTTATAAAAAATTAGGACACATTCCAAAACTCCTGAAATTTTCAAATGAATGAATTTATAACTTTTTTTCAACAAACAACACAAAATTTATACTAAGATTGGGAAAAAAATAAATTGAAGTGTGTAAAGAATTAAATATCCCATTGAAAAACACTGAGTAATTTAATTTTGTGAACCCCATCTTTTTTTCAGATAATCCAACATTTTTTTGCTTTCTCACAACACCCAAAAAGCTTTTTACTCAATGTAAAACAGCAATTTTGAGATCAATCATATTTTGGACATTCCCAAAAATATTTCTATGAAAAATACACAGAATATACATACCACTAGATGAGAATTCAGTATTTTGAGAAAAGGAGTCTGACTCCAGGAATGGCCAATTTATTTTTGGAAAAAATGTCTACTCAAATTTTTCAATGCCAAAATGTAAATTACTATAATGGGTTTGTATTGATATAATTCATTTTGAGACTGGATATATTATTTTTGGTCAAGGCATTTGTAATGAAATTTCAATAAAAATATCTTTGGATTTCTTACATATTTTGCATGCGCCACAAATTTGTAATTATTCTATGATCTATCAATTAGAAATCTTTTGCAAGATAGAAGATCTATTGTGAAATCCCTTGGCCACTGGCCCAAATATGAATATTCAAAATGGAAGCAATAAATTTTTGAGCATATTTGATTACTTAAACTCACCAGGAGATACAAAAACAAACTGAATATTCATAATGATTCTTATATATTTCTGGTTGAATCAATAAATTTTAGACAAGCTCCAACAATCTGACTTACCACAAAATCCAAATCAATCAGAACAATGGAGCACACTACAAGAGTTGGAAACATTTGGATATGCCAATGTGCCAAATGTTCTGAAAGAAAATTTGAACATGGAAGAAATATATACACTGGTGTTGGAAGGTCCAAAAAAGCACATCAAAACCATGTATTGAAGTCAAATGATTCTACAAGTATATGTGACAGGATATTTTCTGGTTATGATCAATATTTGAAAGATAAATGATAAAAAATTCATGGTGCACAAATCAAACAAAAAAGATACCAAACATTTTCCATTCCACTACCAGAATAAAACCCGTCAGTGAAACAGAACAAGAAAATATCAGCACTGTGAGTGAACATCTTCTTCAAATGTATACTTCTTGATTTGTGCTTGAATTGAGGTGCCTTTTCTTATTTTTCCTCTATTTTATCACATTAAAGCCAAGAATTGAAGATTCCAATGCACCAAACAACCCTGAAAGGGTTCCTTCCTATATTGAAATAAAACAGACCCCACCAGAGAACATGGAAATTTATGATCAATCTGGGAAGAAACCTCTTAAATTTCTCTATCACACTCCAAGTCCCCTTATCTCATCACTTCAAATCCTTCACCAAAGTATTGAGGAAAATTTTGGTGAACATGTTTTTCAGAAATACATCAAGATAGAAAATGAAAAAACCCACATTAATTCAATGTTATTTGGCCAGCCCAACTATTCAGCAGAAATCCATAAATGTCTTGCAACATTAAAGAAATATTTTTAATTACAAATGATCAATTTGAAAATGTCTGTTGTGAAATTTTTTACAAACTCTATCCCTTGGATAAAGCACTTCCTTCTTCTGAAACCCAGTCTGGTGAAGAAAATCAAGAAAACAGGCTGTAATGACGGGGAAAAGGTAACACAGTCAGTGGGAGTCAAACCCACATCTGCCCATTGCATGCGGGATGCTCTAACCATTGAGCTATAACCACTTGGTGCAAGGTGTACATCACAACACCCCCCCATACACCAAGCACCCATTTGGCGCGCCCTTTTTACCCCATAGTCATGTGGTTTTTATTCAATTTTTATAGCATGATATACAGCGTGAATCAGGATGCTACAGCTGCAGTGCTGGGCTCATAACCTGTAATGACGGGGAAAAGGTAACGCAGTCAGTGGGAGTCGAACCCACATCTGCCCATTGCATGCGGGATGCTCTAACCATTGAGCTATAACCGCTTGGTGCAAGGTGTACATCACAACACAGGCACTATCCCAAATGCAATGATATTTTTCATTCAACAACTGGAGAGCCCGTTACATGTGGGTCAAAACTTTGGATTCAAGACAAGAAAAAATCCAAATTTTATCCTCTGAAGCAGTTTGGACACCAATTAATCAAGAAGTGGATTGCAAGACAATTACTTCTCCCTTTTTTTTAAGAATTACTCAGTGCACCTCAACAGCATCAAGCCAGTAATCCTAATAGACTTTGTGATGTTTGGGACGGAACTATGTGGAAGGAATTCAAGGATGAAACCAATCAAGTTTACACAGAAGAACCCGGGAACCTTGTTTTTGGAATTCAAATCATTTGGATGAATCCCCATGAAATAAAGACCAGTGGAAAAAGCATCTCTCTTGATGTAATATTCTTAATATTTCTTCAACCTCCCACCCAATGTCTGTTACAAGCCGCACAATCTTTTTGTGTATGGATTCACACCAAAAACCAAGGAATTTACCTCATTAAAACTGAACAATATATTCAAGCCACTTTTCTCTGAGCTAATGGACCTTTGGAAAGGAATATACTTCACAAAAACCAACAAATACCCCAATGGAAGAGTAATACGTGCTGTAATATTGCCTCTGATTGGTGATACACCTGCCTTGCATAAAATGGGTGGATTTGAATCTTACCCTTCCACAATATTCTGTTCCCACTGCAACCTCAAGCTCAATGAAACCCAAAAAACCAAAAAAGAGACTTGGCCATTCAAAAATAATAAAGATCACATTAAATGGGCAGAAATTTGGAATAAAAATTCATCATTGTATGGGAAAGCCAACCTTCTCAAGCTACATGGTGCCCAGTACACAATTTTCCAAACTCTGCCATACTTGTAACCAACAAATATGACAAAAATTGATGCAATGCATACATCCATCTTAGGAATGCTATGAGATTATAGTGTCACCTACCTTGGAATGATAAAGGCTGGTCAAACTCTTCAAAATTTGGAGAGAAGGCAAAACACTTACCCAAAAAGTGTCACAATTACTCAAGTTAGCAGCCTTAGATCTGGATCCAAAAAAAAGCACTATTTGTCACCAGAGAGGTCCCAAAGAGTAAACCAGAGGAGAGTTCAACAATTTCTAGAAAGCTCCCAACAAACCCTTGAGGAATCAGCTCCCAATCCAATTTAAAAGGTGAAAATTTAGGAAAATCAACAGCAAGAAGCACCATCCAATATTCAACAGAGTACTTCAGTACCAATTGTTGTAGTTCAGAAAATTACAGGGCTTCATCCTCCCAGCTCCTCAAAAAGTTGGGAATATTCTGAATATCAACTCCTCCAACCCTTTGTCCAGAGTTCTCTAAGGCGTCATGAGAACACATCAACAAACAGCTCACCCAAATCTTTGCCTAAATCAAATGAGAAAGGAAGGAAAAAAGCTGACTCACAAGAAATAAATACAATTAGATCTATTACAAGTAAATCAGGAAGCCAAAATGAAACAGGGAAGAGCACTCAAAGTTTTATGGAAGAAATCTCACATCTCTCTGTTGAATATTCCAATTATCCACTTTATTCAGCTTCATCAATAGAAGAGGCAAGTTTTTCATCAATGAGAATTAATCCTCAAGAACTCAAAATTCTTCAAGAGGGTAGCAACTTGATTGCATTTCCATCTTGGATTACTAGAATTCCCAGAAATATAGGTTTTCCTTCTTCTGGTACTCCTAAGGCTGCTAAATGGTTGGTTTTGTACACCATTCATGTAGTTCTTGTTTTTCTTCCAAGGTGGAAGTGGAACTCATCAAACAGCTCAAGGGAGGAAAATCTTGTATCAACTACCTCTAAACTTGTTGGTATTATCAACTTAGCCATGTCTCATCAACTTTCCCATTACCGGGTGAGAGTATGAATGAATTGATTTTGGCTTATCAGGAGGAATTATTGCTACATTGGGGAAATGAAATTAAACCAAAGCCAACAATTCACTTCTCTCAGCATATGACTAAGATGATCATGCTCTATGGTCCTCTCTCAATATTTTCATGTTGGTCAGGAGAAAGGCTGAATCACATATTGACCTTGATCAAAAAAATAAAAATATACATAGGTGACACAGATTTCTGAAAAACATTTTTTTGATTGGGAGAATTGAGCTGATTGGTTTGTTAAATTTCATGTTTCCTTGATCTCTTGAATGGATACCTTGAGAGAGTAAAAATTCAAGGTGTTGTTGAAAAATTGGATCCAACTGGAATGCTTTTGGCATCAATTCTAATCAACTACCAGATCTTCAAAGTTTTTTCTATTTTTCTCAGTCAGATGATATTTCAAAGTCTAAAAAAGAAATTCATGGTTTGGAAGAAGGTTCATTAAAATAATTTATTCAAAATCAGTCAACTTACAACCTGTTGCCATGGGACCAGCTTGAGTTGTTGCCTTGAAAATCAATGCTCTTCCATGGTAATAGCATAACACCTCATTGCTACAATAAAATTAATTCTCATATTTCATTTTCATCTATATCAAATCAAGACCCTTGTGACATAGGAAAGGTTTTGTCCATATTTTATGAAAAAAACTGTGGGAAATATTTCCTCATTGTTGAAACCTTTCCACTATTAGAAAGAACTGATACTTCAAGAAATCCATACCTTGGCCTAACTCATCTCAATGCTCAAACGGTTTATCAAGAAGGAGGATAAATATCTGTTATACATCATTATATCATATCAGTTTTTGTGGCAAGCATGGCTTATGAATCAAAAATTGCAAAAAATTCCAAGAATGTTTATTTTGTTGTGGCAATTAACCAATTGGTAAGCTATTATCAATAAAATTAATTTATGAAGAACATTATTTGTTGATCTAGCTGACTTGTATTTCCTTGGATAACAGGAGAAAATATAAGAAAAAACAGGGAAAACATTTTTATTTTACCAGATATTGGTATAAAACAAAATTAGAGGATGCATCTTTTGCATTATTTTTTTAACTTAAACCCATGTATAAGGTATAAAATTTGCACATAGAAAAAATAATTAATCTCAAAAAGCTGAAGCATCCATTCTGGGAGAAAATTTCTAGTCTTTGTTTGCAACAATACTTTGAATTGATCAGGAGCTACCACTTCAATTTTCCTCATTTTCAAATTCTATATTGGTGGCAATCACAGCCCATAACACCCAGTTCTGATTGTAATTCATTGGAATTTATTGTATTAAAGTATGGTTTTACAATTAAATAAAGAATTCTCAATCATTCCATTATGTAATTATATTCAATTCAATTCATGAATTAAATAAATATGGTGCATTAATCTTCCAGGACCATCCCAAAATCAATTTGATGTTTGACTCCAAAACCAAAAAAAAGTCAAAACAGGTTTCACTCACTATGCCAGGTGCTACACCTGCTGGCAGGTGCAGCCATTTTTTTCATGGTGATTGGTGTTTTTCCCATTATCCCTGTCTCATCAAAACCAGCTTATCATTTGATCTCATATTTTTTCCCTCCTACTGGTTGGAGTCATCTCAATATTTGAACTTTCAACCTATCTATTCTTCTGCTCCATCATTGCTTTAAATTCCTCAGGCTTACTCCACTTTGAAGGTTCCCCCTCAACATCCCCACTGTCAAATCAATGGCCTTGATCATTTAGGAATCTCATCCTCTGTCCAACTGACAATGCTTCCTAATCCAATATCAATCAGAACCATGGTCCCAGAAACAAAATGTGTCAAGATGATCTTATCAGGGGAAAAAAACAACCATACCAAACCTATCTGGATCAAAAGCACCAGGACCCAAGAGGTTCAAGTTGAAACCTTATTTGTGGTGCAGTCAAACTCCATCTTGTTGAGAACCATCTCCAACCTCAAATCAAACTCACCCTAAGATGCAGTAACTGATCATCCTGTTGCCCAGTGCAACCATCCTTGCCACTGGAATCAGCAAAATTGGCACAAGCAACAACAAAGACTCTCAAAACCTACTTGCAATACCAATCCAAACAACAAGCCATATATAAGCAGCAGGTGTACAGAACTTTTCTCTTCACTCATCATTGGCATAAAAACAAACTACAATTGCCTCATCTTCCTCACAAAATACCAATGCAAACCTGATTCTATGAAATCTCAATTAAAATTTCTGCCCAGAATTTTCCTGGATCATTAGCTTGTCTTGATGTGATCACTAGCACCCCTCAACATCAAGAACTCTTACATCTAAAACTCTATATCATTGTTGCCTCATCAAGCACCTCCCAATCTTAATTTCTTTCTCCACTTCTTCTTTGCTTGCATCTTTTTGTTTCACTTTGTTTCCCTTTAATTTTTTTTTCTTTCACTTTCATTTTTCTTTCATCAAATACTTTTAACCTCTGCTTTATTTTGTTTGTCATTTTTTCCATATAGAAATCTCACAAAATGAGATTTCCAATCCTCCAAAAGATGTCCAATGACCCATTCAATCCCAGTGGTTCTAGCTAACAGCTTCACCATGCTAGATTCCATTTGCCCCCAAACACCTCAATGGGTGTGATTCTCATCAATTTACTCAGCACAAATCAAGTTTCATCTGCCAATGATCCCAATGCAGATTACATGTCAACATATATCCATGTTGAACAAATGTTGTTCATCCAAGTGAGATGGTGATAGGCACCGCTGGGACCATCATTGAATTTTTAAACTGCAGTATATCACCAACTTCTTGACAGGAGACACTGCTAATGCTTTATTCAAATCTGAGCCACAGGACAATGAAAATTTGTGAAGAATTTTTTTTTAAAAAAAAATATTTGTTCAAGTTTAATTTTTCCATTTTTATGGTGCAATATGAGTCTCTAATAAAAAAAACCAGTGGTTGGCAGAAAAGAAAAAAATTTGCGCCCTTGGATATGGCCATTCTACAACCTGGTCATTGCAATCTGAGCACTCAAAGTTTGTGGATGAAAACTGGGGTTGGCTAGAGCTATTTTTTTCCATCTTTGGAGGGCAATTGATAAAATCTAGCACACAGTATTTTGTATTGTACAAGCAGGTTGTGTTTTTCATGTCATTAAGTGATCAGAATGGATAGCAATAGGTTATAGCTACAACAATTTTTCTGACTGAAGCAAGGGGGCAATCCTGGTAATTTGGAGCTAGTCAAAATCAGGTGTGCTTCCCATAAAAAAAAGGATTGAAAGAACAATATCAAATATAAAAATAAAAAATCTCAGATTAATATGCTGTGATATTGGCTGATTTAAGATAACACTTGGCTAGGGGAGTGACAGCGTAGTGAAGAGAGGGTAGATGGATTTACCAGTAAGGGATCAATGACCTTTGGTTGTGAAATGATGGCTTCAAGTGGTATAAGGGCTGAACTTGTGTAGGATGGCACCAATTGTGATAGGATAGATGATTAGTTTTGAGGCATGACACCTGGATCAATTGTGTGCATGAGTTGTAGATTTTTTCCTATTCAACCTTGAAATAAGATGATGATGAAAACCAATAGGAGATTCTGGTAATTTCCACTCATCACCCAGTGTTTCCAAGTAGTTGCAATTGAGGAATAAGTAGGCTGGATTTTGATCTGGATTGAGGTTTTTTTCAGAGAAATGGGAAACATGAGAGTGTGATTATAATGGTGATGGGACACTTGATAACAAACTCGTGATTTGATTGGCTTTTTGCCTAGTTGTGTTTTCTTGATTATTGAAAGCTGAGGAACCAGAAATCAGATGGGCTTGAGATTGTGCCATTTTTCCTTCTTGGGCTTTGATTTAATTGTTGAGAGCAACAAATTTTTTAAATAATCTGTGAGTTAACCAGTGGTATGAGTGAATTTGAGAGCAAGGAGTGATTTGATGACCAGGTTGGATGGAATATCTGGTCCCAGATTTTATATACCATATTGGAAAAAAACTCACTTATTTGCAGGTAACTCTGACAGGCCTTATGTAAAATATGGTGTATCAAAGTTAAAAAAACCCATCATTTTTTGATGGCAGGCTTCAACCAAAATCCTCCATTAAAAATAAAAAAAAACTTATTTCAGATCAGAAATGTCAAATTTAACGTGAAATAAGTGGTTTTTTTCAACTAAAGTATATAAAGGTACCCACAGCATCAACCACACCCTACACCACAACATCCATCCCTTTCTTGCCACTTTCATCCAACTCCAACATCCTTGAACATCTCATCATCCTCACTGCTTATCCTTGCTTTCCACCTCCATCCATCTCTGACCTCCTCAGAAATCCCATCATCCTCACTGCTCATCACACTATCCGCTGAAACCTCACCTCCTCCTCACCATCTACAAATTCCTCCTTCACATTCCACACCACACTACATCATTGGCCTTCATCTTGCAGCTTTGACTACCCAGTTCCCGCCTAATCACTCCTTGCTCCTACCTCGCCTATCAAAATGGCCTCTCAGAAATCCAAAACCAAATACTGCCTACCCAAACAAACATCCCCAAGAAATTCAACAACAAACAATCCTCCTCCCTCAGCTTCAAACAATCCTCCTCCCTCATCTTCAAACAATCCTCCTCCCTCAGCTTCAAAATCATCTTTCCAAATCAAGCAAGAAGATCACCTAATCCTGGTCAACTGGCTCAAAGCTGTATCAAACTATGCTGCTTGCTTTGGGTCAAAGAAAGAATAATGAGTTGGTCAATCGCCATCTTCAAAGGTAAATGGTTATCTCCTGATGGACAATTAGCTCAAGAACAACACAAAAGGTAGGCTGGAGTTTTCTTCCAAGAAAATGTGGGAGCAATTCAAGAACTACTGGGCCAATTACACAAAAGCCCATTCCATGCGCACCTCAACTGGGTTTGACATAACCAATGCCAATAAAGCCAAGGGGATAAACTCTGTGCTTGGGAAATTGGATTCAGTCTGCCCTTTCTACAACCTGTCACGCTTTGAGCTTGATTATTGTTGTCCTCCAACTTTGACATACCCTTTCCTCAGTACCATCTACCTCAGTCCATAAGCGTGACAAAAATCAAAGCACAACATCAATGGTGCCTTCTGCTTACCAACTCTGGCTTTCATAATGACCTTCCATCCTTGGAAACTGACTCAGCACCCACTTGCAAACCTTGCAGTCAACTCCACCTCAGTCAACCATCTATTTGGGCTCCGCTCCTTCACCCTGGGTATCAATAACCCTTGGGTTCCCATTCCCGGTCAAATGCTCTTGCTAGCTTGCACCCAGGCTAGTCAAGCCACCTCAACTGTATAGTTTGCAAATGGTCTAGTCCCTTACCCTGCATAGATTACATCTTCATATTTGCATTGCCTCTGACCTCACTCCCTCATGTCTCAAATGTTACACTCCAATACATTTGCCATCTTTTGTCTTGCACTTATGCTAAGACCTTGGAAACGTTCATACTGTTATTTCATTTTGTACTCCTTTCATGTAATTCATTGACTCGTTGCTTGTAACTGTAGTAGACTGTCCATCAGGTTGTATCTAGTTATTTTGGATTACCTTATAAAGGCTACGCCGCTTGCCTGGGGATTTTCTCCTCAGTTAGTTAATTTCATATGTTCTTGCATTTTCTAAATCCAGTCATCACATTGGGCTTGGGTTTGGTTCACTTCCATTGGAATATTCATACCTCTTGCTTTTTGTTGAGTCAATCCACCATAATTTTGCACTTTGCAGTTATCCCTTGCTACCTTGCACTGGCCCTTGCACTCAGCTTCTCCTTTGCACTCACAATCATCTAAGATTTCCCTATAGTACGTGGGGTGTGGGGTGTGAAAGTAAATTAACTAACTCAACTCATCTATTGTAGCTTGCCAACCAACAATAGATTTCTTTTACAATTTCACATACTCACTCAACAAGCAACGCTTCCCTTACCCTGTACAATAATGATATCCATTGGGTAGGGAGATCCAGCGTTTCTTGGGACAGACAACCTTTAGATCCTGTCCCTTCTTCTAAATCTCCTTTGGTCAAACCTCTTGATGATCCCCTTGCTCCCTCTTGGGAAGAAGTGGACCCTCTTGAAGAAACCAAAGACTCTTCCAATGAAACCTCAACTTGTGGCAGATTGCAGGCTTGCACTAATGCTCCAGAACCCAACACTTTGACCCTACTCTTGACCCTGATCTGGGCGCTTAACCAAACTGCCTTGCAATCTGTTCCAAGTGGTCCTAGTTTTTGTACCCCGGGCATGAAGAAGCCTTATCATTTTACTGGGGAACACCCTCATAAGCTTGGATCCTACCTACAGTCCTGAAAAATCATCTTCTCAAACAATCCTCATAATTTCCCTACTGCTAGACCTAGAGTTATGTATGCATCTTCCTTCCTTGGTGGAAGAGCCTTGCAGTGGTTTGAACCCTAACTCAAACTATTAGAAAAAACTAGTCCCACTTGTATTCTCAACAATTGGGAAAAGTTTGAGCAACAGCTTTTCACCCTTTTTGGCAACCCTAATGAAGTTTGAAATGTTGAATACAAGCTCAATAATCTATTCATAAAGGAAAATAGTAGAACTTCTGTTTATATTTCCAATTTTCAAAATCTGCAGTCTTGCATTGAATGGAGCAAGGCAGCCTGCCTATTTCATTTTTGAAAAGGTTTACCGGCATGCCTAATCAAACAACTTGCAGTTGGGGGACATAAGACAACCTCCCTTCAGCATTTAATTGACTGGGTGATTGAGCTTGATAATGGTTATCACAGCAAGAACAGCTCTTGACAAAACAACCATGGACCTTAAAATTTGGCTCTGAAGGTGGAAGACTCCAAAAAAAATCCTTAAAGAATCCAAAGCAATCCAGACCAAATCCAACCTTGCACTCCAACCCAAAAGGAAAGCCCGTCACCAAAACTCCAAAGTTCCTGGACAAAGAAACTGGGATGCTATGGAACAAGGAACGGTTAAGGAGGGAAAAGAATGGGTTATGTATGTATTTTGGAGGTAAAAATGATGTCAATAGTTGTGTAAAGCGGGTAGCGCGTGAATTGGCTAAACAGTCAAAAAATTAGCTTGTAGTTTTCCTGACACTTGCAAGGAAGACTACACATTATCTAAACTACAGCAAGTCAATCTTTGCACTTGCAAGTCACTAGGTGCTCCAAGTTTGAGATTTTTCCTTTTTCATTCCAACAACTCCGTTTATCAAGTTTTGCTTGATTCTGGTGCTAATATTTCTTTTATAAGTGAATCTTTTGCCACTTCCAAAAAACTTACGCGTTCCAAGATAGATAGATTCCCTATCTATTTTTTAAGTAGTGCAACCAAGCCATCTAATTGGGTTTCCCAAAAGGCAAAATGGACCTTTGCATTTTCCAATTTCCCCAGCTTCAAATGGGATTTATTTGTCTTGGATATTCCCTGAATGGATGATACCATTCTAGGCCATGATTTCCTAGTTCACTGGAATCTGGATGTGAATTGGCAAGAAGGAGTAATTAACCTTCAAACCTTGCAACCCCAGAAAACTCACCCTTCCATCAAACAGGAATTAAACAGCCTACCTGACACTGTCATTGAGTTGGATGACACTTTTCCGCCAGGAGATTTGCAATATCCTTACCTTCATTCCCAAGTTCCCTCTTCAGATTTAGGATTTATTGTTTATTTTTCTGACTTAACTCTTCCTTGTTTCTTTGAATAGAAACAGTCACCAACCAAAAAGTGTATTTTGAGCTCCCTAATCCTCTTGCATCATGCAAGCACTTCAAACCCTGTGCTCAAAGATGACAAGATTAAAGGTTAATAAATCATTCAAGAGTCTTTAAATTTGGTTTATCATTACTTTGCTGACATCTTTTCAGCTCTAAAGGCAGATAAACTTCCTCCATTCAATTCTTGCAATCATAAGATCAAGCTTACTGGCCCACCACCAGCACCCAGACCAGTCTACTCTCTCTTGAAGCAGGAATCAAGTGCGCTTCAAGAATACATTGAGGAAGATTTATTGAAAGGATTTCTTTGACCAAGAAATTTGAACACTGGTTCACCTGTCTTATTTGTTCCAAAGAAAGATGGAGGACTTTGCCTTTGTGTTGACTATAGGAAACTGAACCAGGTAACCAAGAAGAATGCCTACCCAGTACCTCCTTTGTCGCACCTGCTCACTCTCTTCCATGGAGCTGCTTATTTCTCAAAGTTAGACCTTTGAGGCGCCTATAACCTAGTTTTTATTGCAAAAGGTCAAGATTATTTGACTGCAATGAGAACATGGTTTGGCAGTTATTAGTATACCGTCATGCCTTTTGGCCTCTGCAATGCTCCTTCCACATTTCAACATTTTGTCAATGACATTTTTTCTGACCTTGTAGAGAAATATCTTGTGGTGTATCTTTACAATATACTAGTCTACTCAAAGACTCTTGAGGATCACATTGCACATGTGCAAGAGGTGCTGCAGTGACTTTGCAAGACTGACCTGTTTTCAAAAGCCTCTAAGTGCAAATTCCATACTACTGCTCTTCAATTTCTAGGTGTCATAGTCTTGCAGCAAGGACTATCAATGGATACAGCCAAGAGCCAGCGCATATTGGACTGGCCCCCACAATCTTCTGTTGAATACCTTCAATTTTTCCTTGGTTTCAGTAATTTTTACTGAAGGTTTATTGAGCATTATGCAAAGAAAACAATAAACCTTACTAACCTTCTTCAAAAAGACACTCATTTTGTTTTCACAGAACAAGCTGCTTTGGAGGTTGAATCTCTGAAAAAAGAATTTACCAATGCTCCAATACTTGCTTCCTTTAATGAGCTAGCTTGCACTATTGTAGAAACAGATGCAAGTAACTATGCAATGGCAGGAGGAATCTTGCAGTTTTCCTCCTCTTCTTCTCTGCTTCATCCCATAGCTTTTGCGTCTTGCAAATTTCTTTCTGCAGAGCTCAATTACAAGATTCATGACAAGGAACATCTTGCAATTGTTTATTTCTTGAAAAAATGGTGTTCATACCTTTTGAGTCTTATGGAACCTTTTGAGGTCTTAACTGATCACAATTCTTTAAAATATTTCATGATCTCAAAAGTCCTTACACGCAGACAGGCACAATGGGCCAAATACCTCTCCAAGTTCAACTTTAAAATCACTTACCGTCCTGGGAAACAAGTGGTAGTCCCTGATGCTTTATCACATAGGGAAAACATTTACCCAGGAGGGGGGAGCACCTTTGCCAACAACAACCCTGAAAATGTTAGGACACTTTTCTCAACCCAATCTGCCAAACTCAGTTCAATCATCACTCACCTTTGAGATCTAGCTTCCAAACTACAACAAGCTCAACTTGAAGACCTCAAGTGTAGCAAACTTTGCAAGAATGAAAACTAATTAGATAGTGATTATAGTATTGAGGAAAATGATTGTTTAGTTTATAAAAATTATATAGTAGTACCAGATAATCCTTGCATTAAGTTATATATCTTTGAGTCAAGGCATGATTCTCTGCTTGCTGGTCATTATGGGCAGGAAAAAACCTTCCAATTGATCACACAAGACTTCTATTGGCCTGGTATGACCAATGAAGTAAAAGACTATGTTAATGCATGCTATGATTCCAATTGGAACAAGTCCTTGAAACATTGGAAGTATGGGCTGCTACAGCCACTTCCAATTCCGCCAATTCCTTGGCACTTGCTTTCTATTGATTTGATCTTTCAATTACCTATTTCTAGTGGTTATGATGCTATTTTAGTAGTATTAGATTGCTTCTTGAAGATGGCTTTATTTCTTTGCAGTAATGTGACGGCCTCTTCTGAAGACTTATCTAATTTATTCATAGAATACGTATTCTCAAAGCATGGTCTCCCTGATAACATAATGAGTGATTGTGGACCTTTTTTTGTCTCTAGCTTCTGGGCCTTGCTGTGCCAAAATTTGAAGATCACTCGCAATTTATCAACAGCTTACCACCCAGAAACGGATGGGGAAACCAAGAAAGTCAATCAGATCCTTGAAGAGTATCTCCAAATGTACTTCTCCTACCAGCAGGAAAACTGGTTGCAATGGCTCCCATTAGCCAAATTTGCCTACAAAAAATCCACTCATTCCTCTACCAAACAGTTTCCCTTCCAGACTCTTTATGGTAGAAATCCAACTTTCTCTTCCCTTCATGTAGCACCTTCTCAACCTGCTACCAATTAACTTAATCACATCTAATCCCTTCAAACGCAACTTTGAACCAACCTCAAAGCAGCAAACCAGTGCTACAAGGAACAAGCAGATTGACTTTGCACTTTGGCCCCACCCTTCGCGGTAGGAGATTGGGTATGGCTTGATGCTTGCAATATTTGCAGTACTCGCCTAACTCAAAAAATCTCTGAAAGAAAGCTTGGCCCCTTCAAAGTCAAACCAATTGTATCCCCTAATGCCTTTAAACTCACCTTACCCGCAAAATGGAAAGGTATCCACCCGGTCTTTCATGTGTCTGTCCTAGAGCCATCTTGAGTCCTATACCTGGGCAAGAATCATCCTCCTCCTGAATCAGTCAGCATCCAAGATCAGTTAGAGTGTGAAGTAAGCCGTATCCTGGATTCCAGGTTATGCAAAAGAAAGCTTCAATACCTTGTCAAATGGACTGGCTTCCAGTCCAAAAAATATTGCACCTTGTGGGAACCAGCCCATCACCTTTGAAACTCTCCCAATTTGGTTTGAGACTTCCATAAAATTTACCCTTGCAAACCTTGCCAATCATAGCTCCCATTCCATTCCATTCCTTCCATCCCATTCCACATTTCCATCCCATTCCTTCCCATTAATCTCATCCCATTTCCTTATTCTATTTCCTTTTCCTTTCTAAAAAACTTATCCCCCTTTTCTTTTCACAATTTTTATCCCTTCAAGTTGTATTTTATTTCAAAATAAGAATCCTATTTCCCTTGAAAATAATAATAATAATAATAATAATAATAATAATAATAATAATAATAATAATAATAATAATAATAATAATAATAATAATAATAATAATAATAATAATAATAATAATAATAATAATAATAATAATAATAATAATAATAATAATAATAATAATAATAATAATAATAATAATAATAATAATAATAATAATAATAATAATAATAATAATAATAATAATAATAATAATAATAATAATAATAATAATAATAATAATAATAATAATAATAATAATAATAATAATAATAATAATAATAATAATAATAATAATAATAATAATAATAATAATAATAATAATAATAATAATAATAATAATAATAATAATAATAATAATAATAATAATAATAATAATAATAATAATAATAATAATAATAATAATAATAATAATAATAATAATAATAATAATAATAATAATAATAATAATAATAATAATAATAATAATAATAATAATAATAATAATAATAATAATAATAATAATAATATATATATATATATATATATATATAAGATTAGAAAATACATTTTTACAAACTATCCTTCATTTCTCTCTCCGCTTCCTCCCACTTCTTGTTCAATTCCTCTACCATTGACCTAAATTCTTCCAAATCTTTGTTGTCTACCAAAGAAGACAGTCTTTGCAAGATCATCACTTGCGCCACCAAATGTCTTTTGAAGATCTCCTTGCACTTTGCAGTCCAAACTCTCTTTGGTTGGGTATTCCATCCACCTTCCTCCATGAGTTCCTCGTGAGCTCTCTTCCTTTGGCCCCTTGAAGAACCTTCCCCAACATTGCCAGTCAATTGCCTTGCATCAGTTTCAATTGGCCCTTCAACTTGCACCTGGCTCTCCTCATCTTGGCCCTCCATCTCATTCCTTTCCATTCCATTCCGTTCCTCCACCTCCCGCTCTATTTCACTCCTTCCTTCTATCCTGTTTCCTTCCTCTTCATTTTCCTCCCTTTGTTCTATTTCCACCTCCCTTTCAGTCATTTTTCCTTCTTCTCTTGCCTCTTTAACTGTCTTTGGTTCCTCAGCTTGCACTTCACTTTGCACTTCAAACCCAATTGACCCAGTATATGGCCGCGGTGGTGGTGGTGTATTAGTGGTATATTGCTGGAATTGTGGCAGTACCAGAAACAACAAAGATTATATTAGTTCCATTTCCTTTCTTTTATTTTTTACTTATTGTTAGTCTCTAAGCCTCAACTTACCAGGGTTCCAAATACCTGAGAACTCAATCTCTGGCACTGGCGGTATTTGGTATTTGACTCACAGCGCGGACCTTTGACTTTGCACCTCCCTTCCGTATGCTTCTGAGAAATCCACAACTGGCTTGCTACTTATAGGGAATGTGCAAGCAACCTTGCGCAAACAAAATTGTTTGCACTTGCCTTGGATACCTTGCATGGCGGTACTAGGGATGCATTGCTTGTTTTGTTGAATGCAGTTTTTGCAATGGCAGAATGACAATGACAACATAATTGATTATAAATCTATTTAAAAGATGAAGAATCAATGCTAATGGGTATACAGTATTTGTAACAACTTTGGAATTGATTGGAAAATTTTCTGAATGTTTGCAGGAGCTTGTGTCTTTATACCTGGGCAAGGGCAACTGTCATGCTTTGAGCTTAAGGATTATTGTCCTCCCACTTTGACATACCTTTTCCTCAGTACCATCTACCTCAGTCCATAAGCATGACAAAAATAGAAACACAACATCAATGGTGCCTTCTGCTTACCAACTCTGGCTTGAATAATGACCTTCCATCCTTGGCAACTGACTCAGCACCCACTTGAAAACCTTGCAGTCAACCCTAGCTCATTCAACCATCCATTCAGGCTCCGCTCCTTCACCCTGGGTATCAATAACCCTTGGATTCCCATTCCCGGTCACATTCTCTTTCTAGCTTGCACCCACGCTAGTCATTAAGCCACCTCAACTGTATAGTTTGAAAGTGGACTAGTCCCTTACCCTGCATAGATTACATCTTCATATTTGCATTGCCTCTGATGTCACTCCCCCATGTCTCAAAATTTACACTCCAATACATTTTCCCTCTATTTTCTTGCACTTACTCTAAGACCTTGGAAACATTCATACTGTTATTTCATTTTGTACTCTGTTCATTTCATTCATTTCCTCATTGCTTGTAACTGTAGTTGACTGTCCATCAGGTTGTATCTAGTCATTTTGGTTAACCTTATTAAGGCTAAGCCGCTTGCCTGGGGATTGTCTCCTCAGTTAGTTAATTTCATACATTCTTGCATTTGCTAAATCAAGTTATCACATTGGGCTTTGGTTTGGTTCCCTTCCATTGGAATATTCATCCCTCTTGCTGTGTGTTGAGTTACTCCACCATAAGTTTTCACTTTGCAGTTAGCCCTTGCTACCTCACACTTGCCCTTGCACTCAGCTTCTCCTTTGCCCTCACAATCATCTAAGATTGCCCTATAGTATGTGGGGTGTAGTCTGTGACACAACCACTTGGATGAAATATTTGGTAAAAAAGAAAATATCACCCCTCTGGCTGAGTTTGATGCTCAAAAAACAGAGTCAAATGATATGGATCCACTTCTCAATGATTCTCAGCCTAGTGAACCCAACAACAAGGAAGCATACAATTGGCCACCATCAGAGCCAGCATCAGCCACCAAGAATCATGTTGCCAAAACCACCAACTTGGGGGAAGACTGTCCCAATTCACAATAAAAACATACCTCAACTCAAGTAAGTATGGCTTTTCTTTTCTTGAATAGTGAATCTCAACTGATTTCATATGAAAAGCCTTATCCTTTTCTTGAAAATAACAGAATTCTTGAAAATAACAGAACGCTTAAGCCAATGGGGCCTCCTAAATCACCTTCCAATCTGAGTGAAGAAAGTCAGCTTCCATTGGCCTCAGCCCAGGTAAAGTGCAAGGCCTCCAATTCAATCAACATCAACCCCAAAATTCATCCAAAGAGCAGACTAAATTCTAGCTTTGGAGGATTTGAAGAAAGCATCAAGAAGCAAGATTTAAGCAAGTAAGATAAATTTGATGGCTAAATCTTCCAAAAATGAAAAAAAAAAATTGATTTATTGAATTTGAAAAACAGTGCAAAATCTTGTTTAAAGCAAGAAATTTTACTTTGAGAGTGAGTCATGGGAGTGTAATCTGGAAATTGAAGAGAAAAAACAGATATCAGATCTTATAGCTCAGCAGAAACAAACATAGGCAGAGGAATAAGCACAACAGAATAAGATAAATGCTGAAAGGAATATGAAAAAAGATGAGTTGTATTTCCAGAAAGAGGAAAAGGACAAGTATTGTTTTCAATCAGAGAAAAAGGAAAGGTTGTCATTGGCAATTGCCTGTGTAAGTAGTGGTTCACCAATGACAGAAATTGAAAAGATTGCCAGCTGCTTGGCTTGTAAATATGTCTGAATATATTGCTATTCATTCACAAAAATATAAAAATTGAATTATTTACAAGCATGTTTTATCTATTCTTCATATCCAACAATGGTTGAGAATTTTGATGTTCTATCAAGATATTTCTGGACTACTAGTGCCATTTTTTTAAAAATTTGACAAGAGAAGCTTATTTTTTTATAATTTGTAGATTTTGGTAATCCTCCACAAGTATTGGAATGAATCACTCCCCCAATGGCCAGGGGTCATGCTTCAAGCTTAAGTATTATTGTCTCCCTCACTTCACCATATCCTTTCCTCAGTACCATCTACCTCAGTCCATACATGTGCACAAATAGAAGCACAAAATCAATGGTTCCTTCCGCTAATCAACACTGGCTTGCATAACAACCTTCCATTCTTGGAAATGGAATCAGAAACTACTTGCAAACCTTGCAGTTAACTCTACTCCAGTCAACCATCCATTCAAGCTCTTCTCTTCCACTCTGGGTATCAATAGCCTTTGGGTTCCCATTCCTGGTCACGCCCTATTGCTAGCTTGCACCCATACTAGTCAGCCAAACTAACTGTATAGTTTGCAATTGGACTTTTCCCTTACCCTTCATAAATTACATCCTCATATTTGCATTGTCTCTCACGTCACTCCTACCTATCTCATCCATTAGGCCCTTGTATGCTGTGGAAACCAAGAGGGTGATACTCCCCTGGTTATCCTTGAGTTCCAGTATCAATGGTCCTAGCATCTGCAAGGATAGAGATGCTCCTGTAAATGTAGAGGGAGAGAGAGATAAAGAGATTAATTTACTTTCCTTTCTGTATTCTTTCATCCATCCATCCCTCAATCCATCCTCTTTCCTCTTTTCCTTTTCCTTTCCTTGTCCCCCAGATCCAATGATATCCTAAGATCTGGGTTTGAGAGCGTGGACTTTATGCCCACACTCTCAACCCTCAACTAAGTACAAGTGCAATTACAGCCCATCAACAAATGTAAAGGAAACCCTAAGCCCAGAACCCTAGCCTAACCCTAACCCATTCCCTGCCTGCTCTCCGTTACTTAAATCTTGTTTGTGCTTCTCATGACCCCTCCCTCCTCCGCGCCCTACTTGGAGCCCCCTGCTTGTCCGTGTCCGCCTCACGCACCATGTGATTTCCTGCCCTGCCAGTTGTCCTGCGCTTGCGCGCACCCATCCCACACCCATAGCCCCAATTGCCCCGCCCTACCTCCCCAAACTATCTGCCTGCAAACCTGGTTGGGCCAGCTCCATTCTTGGGTCCGTAATGTCCGAGCGGGCCGCGGCCCACCACATCCGATCAAGCCCAACCCATGCCCAGTATGCCAAGCCCCGCGCTGCCTTCTGCTGAGCCCGCAGAAGCCACTGCTGAGACCGCGGGCATCCAAGTTCTGAGCCTGACCTACCAAATTTTGAGCGCACCAACCGCAGCATGGTTCCCAATCCAAGACTATGTAACAACACCACAACGCTCAGACTCTATTGCCTTGCATCTACATTATGACCTCAGAGACATCTATACTGTTATTTCATTTGCCAATCTGTTCATGTCATTCATTGCCTCATTGCCTCTTAACTGTAGTTGGCTGTCCATCAGGTTGTATCTAGTCACTTTGGATTACCTTATAAAGGCTACGCCACTTGCCTGAAGATTGTCTCCTCAGTTAGTTAATTTCATACGTTCTTGCATTTTGCTGAATCAATTCATCACATTGGGCTTGAATTTAGTTTCCTTTTCATTGGAACAATTCATCCCTCTCACTGTGTGTTGAGTTACCCAACCATACATTTGCACTTTGTAGTTAGCTTTGCTACCTTGCACTCAGTCTCTTGCTTTGCGTTCACAATCATCTAAGATTGCCCTATAGTATGTGGGGTGGTTGTGTGACAGTAAATTAACTAACTCAACTCATGTATTGTATTTTTACAACCTATAATAGATTTCTTTTACAATTTCATGTACTTGCTCAACTGGTGTGGTGTTGTATTTATAACCTTGGATTGGGAGCTGCTTTGCGGGCTGCGCACTCAGCAGTTGGGTAGGTTAGGATCAGCATTTGGGGTGCGCACAGTCTCAGCAGTGCCTTCTGTGGGCTCAGCAGCAGCGGATGTGGGATCAGCGGCAGGGATTGCGGGGCTTGGCACCATTTGCAGGTTGGGCCTACTCTGGGGGGCGCCGGGCCACGACCCTCCCAGAGAAGGCAGACCAAGTGATGGAGCCGGCCCAACCAAGCTTGCGGGTGGCTAGTCTGGAAGGCAAGGGAAGGGCGATCAGGGGTTATACGCGCCGGGGAGCTTTGCGCGGGCATAAGCACGGGCCAAGCCACAAATCGCAGGATCTGCGGATGCGCGCGGAAGGATAAACCCGGGGGGCTCCAAGTAGGGTGCGGCGCAGGGCTGCGCCATGAGAAGGACAAACCAGACATACGTGATATCAAAGGGGAGGGTTTCAGGCGGGTGGGTGGTACGGGGTAGGGTTAGGGTGGAGCTAGGGTTCTGTACTTGGGGTCATATTTCATCTATCTTGTTGCTTGTGGTTGTACCTAGGTTAGGGTTGAGAGGGAGGACTCAAAAATACCTCACTCTCAACTCCAGGTTGGGTCATCATCATAGATCATCATCACCGGACCACCAGGGAAAGGTATGGGAAGGATTGGAAGGGAGGAATTTATCTTTTCATCACTCTCTCTATTCTTAGACTCATTGCATCCAATCTCCTTACAGAAGCTTAGACCCATAACTTCCGTAACTTGAGGACACCTTTTGGGGGTATCACCTCTCTTGTTTCCACATCTGACAGTCTGGCTGGGAAACTAATCTTTTGTCTAGGTCTCTCAAAGCTAGCGGGTGCGATGTTGCCAAAAACTACTCCAGGATTGAACATTCCACCTTTGTTCCCTCTCCGGTTGGGAGCTGGCGGGTTGACACCTCCACCACCGCCGACTACTTGGTCCAGCGGTTTAACTCCTCCTTGGTTGGAGCCTTTGGAGGCGGCTGAGGTTCCGCAACGGGTATGGCTTAGGCCGCAGAACTTCCCTCATCTCCGGTTTGCCACTGCGGATATTGGGCGCTTTCTGAAAAGTTTCAAGGATATTGCGGACTCCAAACACGCAACGGGCAAGGATAAGGTCTGTACGTTTGTTCTCTTTATCACAGACAAGAATAAACTCCGGGATGTGGAGGATATGTCTGGCTACAAGGCTTGAGACTGGGAAAGTCTCTGGAAAAATATGATGGCAAGGTGGGGGTAGTGTGAGCCCTGCTTCTGGGAGACAGAATTTGAGCGGGTGGAGGCAGAGGCAATTTTGCAAGGTGGGGTTTGGACACGGAGTGATTTTTCCAAATACAAATCTATGTTTGACCGCATCTACAGCTACCTAGAGAAGAACCAGGTGGTAGAGGGTCAAACAGGGGCGATGAAGCGGGCATTTCTAGGCAGGCTTTTGCCGCAAGTTTGTGCATGGGTCCAGCGGTATCTATTCAAACACGGGTTGGTATTGCGGTCAGTGGATCAGAGTTTCATGCTTCTTCCAAACCTAAGCGTGATCAACCAGGTGGTAGAGAGCAAGATTGATTTGGAAGAACTGATTGATGATACGGCCAGGTTGTTCCCAATGGTTTCAACGCAACCGACAGCCTCTTCCACTCTGGCTCCAACGCAGGTACTGCCGGCGGGCCCATCAGAAACGGAGCGGCCGGCAGCCCCTTTGCAGTCAATGGAATTGCCAGTGAACAAGGTAATGGATATGTTACGGGACCTACCAATACTTCTGAATTGTATAACGGCTCCGCCTCCTCCTCCGTGCAGAGTGCTGCCTCACATGGGGGGGGCTTCCAGCCCAGTAGCGGGCCGTCAAGCCAGTTTTTGGTTTGCATGTGCACCTATTGCAGAAATAAAGGCCACTGGAAGTCTGGTTGTGCGGAATTGACCAAGAACATGGAAAAGGGGTTGGTCCACACATCCAGGGCAACTTAAATATTCCCAACGGGCAAGCCGGTGGATCTGGGGGTTGGTCAGCCACCCCTGGTGGAGCAGGTTAGGGAGAGAGCCCAGCCCGCAGGGGCCGCTTGGGTTTCACTTGGGATTGTTACCGGGCCCAATAAGTGGCAAACTCCGCGTCTGGAGGCGGGGGTTAGGGCATTGCCGGAAAACAAGCAGATTGTGTCGGAGAAGATGGATGTGGATGTCAAAGAGCGGCCATTGACCCATGCCCCAAAAACTGGTATGCAAGGGCCGGTAGGCAACGCACCGTTGACCAGTTCTGGAGGAAGGAGGAAGGCCGCAGAAATTGTGAAACAGGTGATTGGGAGCAAGGCACCAATACCCCTCACACTACGGGAGCTGGCCGTGGTATCCCTGGTGGTTTTCCAGAAAATGGTTCAGGCGCTGAGGGAGCATGGAGGCGGCAGGGTTCCGGCAACAGTGCAGCGCGTGAACACAGTGGGGGAGGAAGGGGAACAGGAGTTATTCCAATCCAAAGCCATGTCAGTGCCGCTTGCCTATATCTCAATGAAGATTGGGGGCAGGAAGGTGTGGGCAATGGTGGACAGTGGGTCAATGGTCAATCTGCTCCTGTAAAAATTGGTGGATGAGTTGGGGCTGGTTTGAAGGAAGTGTGCTATGGGATTACGGGCGCTCAATGGAGGGGAATGTTAGGTGGATGGGGTGGTGGATGAAGAGGAGGTGGAGGTTGCAAAGGCACGGAAGTTGCTGTTGTTTCTCTTGGTTGAGTGTGGCAACATAATTTTGAGTCAACTGTTTATTTTGGGTTCTGGGCCCGGATGGTGTTTAACGCGGAGGAATGGACGGAGGTGCTGACAGTGGAAGACGCGTCCGGGGAAATTTTTGAGACAACAATCTGCGACCACAGGAAGGGGAAATGGGTGCAACCAGCGGCAGCCAGGAAAGAGGCAGAATCCAACGGGGGGGACAACCGTGAGGGTTGCCCCACGGAGGATTTTGCCTAGTCAACCACGGTTACTGTGCGGGACAGGCTCTGGTTTTGTGCGGGAGGTTGACTAGGAAGGAGCAGGAGGGGGAAGGAAGCGCGCGGAGGGCGCGGGCAGCAGAAGTAAGTCCTCTTCCTCAGTATGCGCCATCAGAAGGTACTGTGTTTCAAAAACCCTACCATAGTGCCACGCTTGTGAGCCAAGGCAAGAGCCGTGGGTTAATTATTTCCAGGATTCACAAGGACAAAAGTGGAAGCGTAAGGATAGTCAGGTGCAATGCAGGACGGTACAAGCCCGTGGCACAGAAGGTTTGGCCCCAGAACAAGCTGATGCTTCAGTGACTGAACGGGCCTCTAAAGCCAATCTCCTGGTCTTGGGACCCCTGGGTAAGTCTGTTGAAGAAGTCCGGTTGGGTAATGCGGTTGGTGCGGATCAAGGCGCTTAATTTTGGGCCAACGGAGTGGTTGAGTGCGGAGGAGAAGGATTTGCTGGCATTGGTTTTGGTGCTCTGAAAAAAGGCCCTTTCCTTTGGGCCTGACAAGTGAGGATTGCTGAGGGACAAGGTTGGCGAGCCCTATCTGATCCCCATGGTGCCACACAAGCCCTGGCAGATCAAGCCAATTCCAATCCCTCAGACCATGGGGGAACCCTTTTTGGAACTGGTCCAGGAGTGCGTGAGGACGGGGTTGTACGAGCAGTCCACATCAAGCTACTCTAGCCCAATCTTTGCGGTTGTTAAACAGGACAGAAAGTTGCTTAGGATTGTTCATGACCTGCAGCGGCTTAACTCATTCACCATCCGGGACGCGGGATTGCGGCCGCGTGTGGACAAGTTCCTTGAATTAAAAGGTGCTGGTGGTTCAGGATTGGTAGATGGATTGGGCTCTTTGGCTGAGGAGGAGCCTGTGCGCAACACGCCGCCTCAAAGGAGCAAGAGGCTAGAAACCGCTGGGGACAGCCTTCAAGCTGGGGGGGACACGAGTAGGGTAAAAGGTTTATTTGGTGAGGGGGTGCTCTAGCCGGTTCACAGCCGGAATAACTAGACACCCCAGAATGTTTGTTTTCTTATTTCTTGAATACATTGCTTTGCAAGTTGGTACTGGTTTTTGTTATCATTGGTTGCAGGGATGCATGCGCCGCGCAAGCCGGGTCTGTAAACGCAAGGACAAGCCCCGCATTTGGGTAATGCGGGATGAGGAGCAGAGGCCCGGTTTTAGCAAAAAAAAAACTTTTTCTTTTTGGGTTTGGTTTCCTTTTTGGGTTTGGTTCTTTTCTCTGTCTTCTCTTTATCATTTGTCTTCTCCTACAGCGTAATGGGTGCAGAATATGCGTGGGACACTTATGGGACAGGTCTGATTTGGTGAGGGGGTGTCCTAGCCGGTTCACAGCCAGAAAAGCTAGACACCCCAGAGTGTTTGTTTCCTCAACTTCTTTTCCTCTCTTGGATGACTGTGTGTGCGCGCTGGTGGGGGGTGGTTGTGTTTGTTGCAGGTTGGGTACGGGGAACTGTGTGGCAGTTTGGCTGGGGCGGTCCAGGTACCTTCCGGGGAAATTTGTTGGCTCAGGACATGGGCATGGATCTCAATCTCACTCTCATTCTCACCAGGATGTGGGCGCGGATCTCAATCTCACTCTCATTCTCACTTATGACACACGGACGCAGAACTTTCTTTAAAACTCACTTGGGACGCAGGGATGTCTCCACAGGATGACCCACTGGGAAAGGACGGTTGCGCAGAAGACGTGTATTTCTCTAATCAGGGGAAGCGCAGTACAATGAAAAATGTGGAAAGAGGGAAGGGGGGAGAGGGGGGGTGATGCGCCTAAGCCATTTTCATCATTTCCTCCATGTCCGCCCGCAACAACACCAGTAAGGCCCAGAAAGACACCAAGAGCTTGCGCCGGGATTCCAAGGATTGAGCACTGGGGGTTGCTAGGAAGCTGCGGAGTGGGGGAAGTCCTCCTTCCGGGGAGGTCCCGCGCGGCGGAGTGGTGAAGCAGAGTTGCAGATTGAGCTTGGGGGGGAAGGAAAAGGGGTGATCCGGGTGGAGTTCATGAGTCCTCCAAGATGGTTTCATCGTCCAATACCACCAATGGGTCTGGACGGGCCCTCTTGCGCGGGCAGGAACGGGAGCCGGATTTAGGGGGAGGCTGGGGCATTCCCTTGCTAAGAGAGCAGCGGCGGTGGCCGCAACGTCAAGAGCTGCAGGCGCTTCAACCAGGAACAAGCAAACACGCATGCCTGTTCTGGGCGCAGAAATTGCAGGGGATCATAGTGTTGGGGGAAGTTGGAAGGAGGGGCAGGGCTAGTAGCTGGGGTGGGCTGGGAGTAGGGGGGGTGGTCCAGTAGCGCGGTAGGGTCAAGGTAGTGATGAAAGGACCTCTGGGGACAGAAATCAACTTGGGGGGGATGTGGTGTCATATTTATAACCTTGGATTGGGAGTTGCGTTGCGGGCTGCATGCTCAGCAGTTGGGTAGGTTGATCTCAGCATTTGGGGTGCGTGCGGTCTCAGCAGTCCATGCTTTGGGCTCAGCAGCAGCAGATGAGGGCTCAGTGGCAGGGATTGCAGGGGTTGGCACCAGGTGCAGGTTGGGCCTACTCTGGGGGGGGCCGGGCCGCAACCTGCCCAGGGAACGCAAACCAAGTGATGGAGCCGGCCCAACCAAGCTTGCAGGTGGCTAGTCTGAAATGCAAGGGAGGGGAAATCAGGAGTTATATGCGCCGGGGAGGTTTGCGCAGGCATAAGCGCGGGCTGACCCACAGATGGCAGGATCCCGGGACGCGCGCGGATGGATAAACCCGGGGGGCTCCAAGTAGGGCACAATGGAGGACTGCGCCATGAGAAAGACAAGCTGGACGTACTTGATATCAAAGGGGAGGATTTCAGACAGGGTGGGTGGTACAGGGTAGGCTTTGGGTGGAGCTAGGGTTCTATACTTGGGGTCATATTTCATCTATGTTGTTGCCTGTGGTTGTACCTAGGTTAGGGTTGAGAGGGAGGACTCAAAAATGCCTCACTCTCAACTCCAGGTTGGGTCATCATCATATATCATCATCACCGGACCACCAGGGAATGGTATGGGAATTATTGGAAGGGAGCAATTTATCTTGTCATCACTCTCTCTATTCTTAAACTCATCGCATCCAATCTCCTTACAGATGCTTAGACCAATAACTTCTGGAACTTGAGGAAAACTTTGGGGGTTATCACCTCTCTTGTTTCCACACTGGGAAAGCTTCCCTCACCCCTTACAATGATGATATCCATTGGGCAGGGAGATCCAGCGCTTCTTGGGCCAGACAACCTTCAGACCCTGTTCCTTCTTCTAAAGCCCCTTTGTTTTAACCTCTTGATGATCCCCTTGCTCCTCCTTGGGAAGAGGTGGATCCCCTCAAAGAATTCAAAGACTCCAACCAACCTTCTAATAAAACCTAGCCTTGTGATAGATCAAGGTTTTGCACTAATTCTCCCAAATCCAATGCTTCAACCTTTCTCTCAACCCTGATCCAGGCTCTTAACCTAAATTCCTTGAGATCTGGTCCAAGTGGCCCCAGCTTTTGTACTCCAAACATGAAGCAGCCTGATCATTTTACTGGGGAACACCCCCATAAAACTAGAGCCTACTTACAGTCCTGTAAAATCATTTTCTGGAAAGATCCTCATAATTTTCCTACTGATAGACAAAGAGTTATGTATGTGTCTTCCTTCCTTGGTGGACAAGCCTTGCAGTGGTTTGAACCTTACATCAATTTATTAGATAACACTAGCCCCACTTGTATCCTCAACAACTGTGACAAGTTTGAGCAGCAATTGTTCACCCTGTTTGGCAACCCTAAAGAAGTCCAAAACGCAGAATACAAACTTAATAACTTAGTCATGAAGGAGAATAGTAGATTTTCAGTTTATATCTCCAATTTCCAAACTTTGTAGTCTTGCATCCAATGGAACAAGGCAGGTCTCCTATTTCACTTTTGAACAGGTTTACTGGCACACCTAATTGAGCAACTTGCAGTTGGGGGACATAAGACAAACTCCCTTCAGCAGTTAATTGACCAGGCAATTGAGCTTGATAATGGCTACCACAACAAGTAAAGCTCTCAAAAAAACAACCATGGACAGTAAACCTTGGCTCCAAATGCAGACAACTCCTCAAAACAATCTTCAAAGAATCAAAAACAATCCAAACCAAATCCAACCTTGCACTCCAACCTGAAAGGGAAGGCCATTTCCAAAACTTCAAAGTTCCTGTACAAAGAAACCGGGATGCTCAAGAACAAGGAATGGCTAAGGAGGGAAAAGAATGGGTTATGTATGTATTGTTGATGAAAGCATAATTTTGATAGTTGTTCAAAGTGGCTAGAAAGTCAAAAAAATTAGCTATTTGTTTTTCTAATACTTGCAAGGAAAACTAAACATTATCTAGATTACAGCAAGTAAATCTTTGCACTTGCAAGTCACTAGGTGCTCCAAGGTTGAGATTTGTCCTTTTTCATTCCAACAACTCCCCTTATCAAGTTTTGCTTGATTCTGGAGCTAATGTTTATTTTATAAGTGAATATTTTGCCACTTCCAAAAATCTTACGCGTTCTGAGATAGATAAATTTCCCATCTATTTAGTAAGTAGTGGGACCAAGCCGTCTCATTGGATTTCCCAAAGGGCAAAATGAACCTTTGCATTCTTCAATTTCCACAACTTCAAATGGGATTTATTTTTCTTGGATATTCCCGGAATGGATGATACCATTCTAGGCCACAACTTCATATCTCACTGGAATCCACATGTGAATTGGCAAGAAGGAGTAATTAACCTTCAAACCTTGCAACCCCAGGACACTAACCCTTCCATCAAACAGGAATTAAACAGCCTACCTGAAACTGTCATTGAGTTGGATGACACTTTTCCGCCAGGAGATTTGCAATTTCCTGACCTCCATTCCCAAGTTCCCTCTTCAGATTTAGGAGTTATTGCTTATTTATACAACTTACTCCTTCCTTTTTTCTTTGAACAGAAAAAGGCACAAATCAAACGGTGTATCTTGAGCTCCTTAATCCTCTTGCATCATGCAAGCACTTCAAACCCTGTGCTCAAAGATTACAAGATTGAAGATCTAGAAATCATTCAAGAGTCTTTACCTCTGGTTTATCATGACTTTGCTGACATTTTTTCAGCTGTAAAGGCATATAAACATCCCCCATCCTGTTCTTAGGATCACAAAATCAAACTTACTGGCCCACCTCCGGCACCCAGACCAGTCTACTCTCTTGCAAAGCAAGAATACATTGTGGAAAATGTATTGAAAGGATTTCTTTGACCAAGCAATTTTAATACCGGTTCACCTGTCCTATTTGGTCCAAAGAAAGACGGCGGAATTTTACTGTGTGTTGAATACAGGAAACTGAACCAGGTAACCCAGAAGAATGCCTATCTTGTACCACCTATGTTGCACATCCTCACTCTCTTCCATGGAGCTGCTTATTTCTCAAAGGTAGACCTTTGAGGCCCCTATAACCCAGTTTGCATTGCAAGAGGTCATGAATACTTGACCACAATGAGAACACGGTTTGGCAGTTATGATTGTACCATAATGCCTTTTGGCCTCTGCAATACTCCTTCCACTTTTCAAGACTTTGTCAATAACATTTTTTCTGACCTTGCAGAGAAATACCTCGTGGTGTATCTTGACAATATACTATTCTACTCAAAAACTCTTGAGGATCACATTGCACATGTGCAAGAGGTGCTACAGTTACTTTGCAAGAATGACCTGTTTGCAAAAGCCTCTAAGTGCAAATTCCATACTCCTTCTCTTCAGTTTCTAGGTGTCATATTCTTGCAGCAAGGACTATCAATGGATCCAGCCAAGATCCAGCGCATGTTGGACTGGCCCCCACCTTCTTCTGTCAAATCCCTTAAAGTTTTCCTTGATTTCAGTGATTTTTACAGGAGGTTTCTTGAGCATTATGCCAAGAAAACCATAAACCTTACTAACCTTCTTCAAAAAGACACTCATTTTGTTTTTACAGAACAAGCTGCTTTAGATTTTGAAGCTCTGAAGAAAGCATTCACTACTGCTCCTATACTTGCTCATTTCAACAAGCTAGCTTGCACCATTGTAGAAACAGATGAAAGCAACTATGCGGTTGCAGGAGTAATCTTGCATTTTTCCTCCTCTTCTTCCCTCTTTCATCCTGTGGCTTTTGAGTCTTGCAAATTTCTTGCTGCAGAGTGTCACGCTTTGCACTTGGGGATTATTGTCTTCATCACTTTGACATGTCCTCTCCTCAGTACCATCTACCTCAGTCTAAAAGCGTGACACAAATAAAGCACAACATCAATGGTGTGATCCGCTATTTCCTCTGGCTTGCGTTGACCTTCCAATCTCGGCGACTAACTCAGTATATACTTGCAAACTTTGCGGTTAACTCCATACCGGTCAGCCATCCATTATGAGATCCAATCTCCTTCCCTGGCCAATCAACAGCCTTGGACTTCCATCTTTGGTCTGGCATTGTTCGTTAGTTTGCATCTACGTCTAACTAAGCCATCATTACTTTATAGTTTGCAATTGGACTAGTCCCTACCCTGCATAAACTATTACTTCTCATTTGCATTACCTTCAACGTCACTCGCTCCTGTCCCAATTCGTCATACAATTGTACGCTCAGATTCTATTGTCTTGCACTTACGCTATGCCCTTGTATAATGTACTACTGCTTCATTTCCTATCCCGTTCCTGTCATTCATTGCCTCACCGCTTCAACTGTAGTTAGCTCATCAACAGGTTGTATCTAGTCACTTTGGATTACCTTATAAAGGCTATCCCCTTGCCTGATGATTGTCTCCTCAGTTAGTTAATTTCATAAGTTCCCGCATTTTGCTACAACCTAGTTATCACATCGGACTCAGTTTGAGTTTCCTTCTTTGGAACACATTCCATTCCTCTTGCCTTTTGTTGAGTGGCATAACCAAGTTTGCACTTTGCAACTGAGTCCTTGCTACTTGCACTTGCCCTGGCACTCAGCATTCCTTTGCGCTCACCATCATCTAAGAATTTCCCTATAGTACGTGGGGTGGTCGTGTGACAGTAAATTAACTAACTCAACTTATCTATTGCAGCTTGCCAACCTATAGTAGACTTCTTGTTCCAATGTCATGTACTCGCTCAACCAGGAACGCTTCCCTAGCCCCTTACAATGATGAGATCCATTGGGTAGGGAGAACCAGCGCTCCTTGGGCCCAACAAACCTTAGATCCCATTCCTCCTTCAAAATTGCCATCTGTTGAACCCCTTGATGATCCTTGGGCTCCTCCATGGGATGCTCTGATGGACCCTCTTGTGGAATTTGCAGATTCCAACCATTCTTCCAATGAAAACTTGACTCGTGGTAGACCAGGGGTTTGCACTAATGCTCCCAAGCCCAATGCTCCGACCCTGCTTTTGACATTGATCCAGGCCCTCACTCATGGTGCCCAGCAATCTAGTCCGAGTACTCCTAGCTTTTGCACTCCGGGCATGAAACAACCCAATCACTTTACGGGAGAACACCCCCATAAGCTTAGATCCTACCTACAGTCTTGTAAAATCATCTTTTCAAACAACTCCAACAATTTCCCTTCCAATAGACATAAAGTTATGTATGCTTTGTCCTTCTTAGGAGGTAGAGCCTTGCAGTGGTTCAAACCGTACCTCAAACTTTTGTCCAACAACAGTCCCACTTGTATTCTCAACAACTGGGACAGGTTCAATCAACAACTGTTCACCCTGTTTGGCAACCCCAATGAAGTTCAAAACGCCAAATACAAACTTAATAGTTTGGTTATGAAGGAAAATAGTAGAGCTTCCGTTTATATTTCTCATTTTCAAACCTTGCAGTCTTTCATCCAGTTGAATAAGGCCGCTCTACTATTCCATTTCTAAAAGGGTCTACCGGCACGCTTAATCAAACAGCTTGCAGTTGGGGGTCATAAGACAACCTTGCTTCAGCAGCTAATACATTGAGTAATTGAGCTTGATCATGGCTATCACGACAAGAATTGCTCTCAGAAAAACAACCATGGACCTTCCACCTTGGCTCCAAGGGTGGACAACCCCTCCAAGCAAAACACAAGGAACCCAAAACCATCCAAACCAACCCCGACTTTGAACTCCAACTCAAAAGGAAAAACCATTGCCAAAACTCCAAAGTTCTTGGACAAAGAAACCGGGATGCTACGGAGCAAGGAACGGCTACAAAGGGAAAAGAAAGGGCTGTGTATGTATTGTGGAGGGAAACATGATGTCAACAGCTGTGCAAAGCGGTTAGGGCGTGAAGCGGCTAAGCAGTCAAAAAATTAGCTTGTAGTTTTTCTGATACTCGCAAGGAAAACTACATGTTATCTAAATCACCGGGAGTAAATCTTCACACTTGCAAGTCACTAGGTGCTCCGAGCTCAAGATTTATCCTATTCCATTCCAACAACACTCCTTATCAAGTATTACTTGATTCTGGCGCTAATTTTTCCTTCATTAGTGAATCTTTTGCCACTTCCAAAAATCTTACGCGTTCTGAGATAGATAAATTTCCTATCTATTTAGTAAGTAGTGCAACTGAACCATCTTATTGGGTCTCCCAAAAGGCAAAATGGACCTTTGCATTCTCCAATTTCCACAGCTTCAAATGGGATTTATTTGTCTTGGCTATACCCAGAATGGATGATACTATTCTAGGCAATGATTTCCTAGTTTACTGGAATCTGGATGTGAATTGGCAAGAAGGAGTAATTAACCTTCAAAACTTGCACCCCCAGAATGCTAATCTTTCCATCAATTAGGAATTAAACAGCCTACCTGACACTGTCATTGAGTTGGATGACACTTTTCTGCCAGGAGATTTGCAATATCCTGACCTTCATTCCCAAATTCCCTCTTCAGATTTAGGAGTTATTGCTTACCTGTCCAGCTTACCTCTTTCCTGTTCCTTCGAAGAGAAACAGACACCAACCAAACGGTGTATTTTGAGCTCCCTAATCCTCTCGCACCATGCAAGCACCTCGAACCCAGTGCTCAAAGATGACAAGATTGAAGATTTAGAAATCATTCAAGAGTCTTTACCTTTGGTTTATCATGACTTTGCTGATGTCTTCTCAGCTGCAAAAGCAGATAAACTGCCTCCATCCCGTCCTTACAATCACAAGATTGAACTTACTGGCCCACCTCCGGCACCAGGACCAGTTTACTCTCTCTCAATGCAAGAATCAATTGCGCTTCAAGACTACATTGCGGAAAATGTAGCAAAAGGATTTATTTGACCAAGCGATTTGAATACCGGTTCACCTGTCCTATTTGTTCCATAAAAGGACAGAAAACTTTGCCTTTGTGTTGACTACAGGAAACTGAACCAGGTAACCCGGAAGAATGCCTATCCAGTACTGCCTATGTCACATCTCCTTACCCTCTTCCATGGAGCTGCTTATTTCTTGAAGTTAGACCTTCGAGGTGCCTATAACCTAATTCGCATTGAGGAAGGTCTTGAGTATTTGACTGTGATGAGAAACCGGTTTGGCAGTTATGAGTATACAGTCATGCCTTTTGGCCTCTGTAACGCTCCTTCCACTTTTCAGCATTTTGTCAACAACATTTTCTATGATCTTGTAGGTAAATACCTTGTGGTGTATCTCAATGATATACTAGTCTACTCAAGGAACCTCAAAGATCACATTGCACATGTGCAGGAGGTGCTGCAGCAACTTTGCAAGAATGACCTATTTTCAAAAGCCTCTAAGTGTGAATTCCATTCCTCTTCTCTTTGGTTTCTAGGTATTGTAGTCTTGCAGCAAGGACTATTCATGGATCCAGCCAAGAGCAAAAGCATATTGGACTGGCCCCCACCTTCTTCCATTAAATCCCTTCAAGTTTTCCTTGGTTTCATTAATTTTTATAGAATGTTTATTGCGCGCTACGCTGAAAAAAATGTGAATCTTACTAACCTTCTTCAAAAAGACACTCCTTTTGTTTTTACCAAACAAGCTGCTTTGGAGTTCAAAGCTCTGAAGAAAGTGTTCACCACTGCTCCAATACTTGCTCACTTCAACAAGCTAGCTCGCACTATTGTCAAAACAGACGCAAGCAACTATGTGATTGCAGGAGTAGCCTTGCAGTTCTCTTCCTCCACTTCTCTCTTTCATCCCGTAGCTTTTGAGTCTTTCAAGTTGCTTGCTGCAGAGCTTAACAATAAGATTCATGACAAGGAACTTCTCGCAATCCTTTATTGCTTGAAGAAATGGTGTTCATACCTTTTGAGCCTTAGGGAATCCTTTGAAGTTTTAACTGATCATAATTCTTTGAAGTATTTCATGAGCTCAAAAGTCCTCACATGTAGACAGGCACAATGGGCCGAATACCTCTCTGAGTTCCACTTTACAATCACGTACCTTCCTGGGAAACAAGCAGTAGTTCCTGATGCTTCATCACGTTGGGACAACGTTTACCCAGGGGGGGGAGCACCTTTGCTGAAAACAACCCTGAAAACGTTAGGTCACTCTTCTCAACCCAATCTGCCCAACTCAAATCAATCTTTGCTCACTTACAAGATTTGGCTTCTGAACTCCGACAAGCTCAACGCGACAACCCCAAGTGCATCAAACTTTGCAAAAGTGCAAACTTATTAGATAGTAGTTACAGTATTGAGGATAATGACTTTTTAGTCTATGATAATTGTATAGTAGTACCAGATAATTCTTGCATTAAGTTAGATATCTTCAAGTCACGGCACAATTCTCAGCTTGCTGGTCATCATGGGCAGGATAAAACCTACCAATTGATTGCACAAGACTTCTACTGGCCTGGTATGACCAAAGAAGTAAAAGACTATGTTAGCACGTGCTATGATTGCAATCGTAACAAGTCCTCAAAACACCAGAAGTATGGGCTGCTCCAGCCACTTCCAATTCTGCCTTGTCCTTGGCACTTGCTTTCTATGGATTTCATCTCTCAATTACCTTTTTCTAGTGGATGTGATGCTATTCTAGTAATAGTAGATTGCTTCTTGAAGATGGCTTTATTTTTGCGCAGTAATGTGACGGACTCTTCAGAAGACTTAGCTAACTTGTTCATAGAATATTTATTTTCAAAACATGGTCTCCCTGATAATATATTTAGTGATCGTGGATCTCCGTTTGTCTCAAGCTTCTGGACCTTGCTATGCCAACATTTGAAGATTACTCGCAATTTATCAACGGCTTACCACCCGGAAACGGATGGGCAAACCAAGCAAGTTAATCAGATTCTTGAACAATATCTTTGAATGTATGTCGCCTATCAACAAGACAACTGGTTGCAATGGCTCCCACTAGCCAAATTCGCCTACAACAACTCCACTCATTCCTCTACCAAACAGTTGCCCTTCCAAACTCTTTAGGCCAGAAACCCAACTTTCTCTTGCCTTCATGTAGCACCTTCTCAACCTGCTACCAATTACCTTGAACAAATTCAATCCCTTCAATTGCAACTTCAAACCAACCTTGACGAAGAAAACCAGCGCTATAAGGAGCAAGCAGACCAATCTCGCACTTTGGCTCCAACGTTTGCAGTAGGAGATCAAGTATGGCTCAATGCTTGCAACATTTGCAGCACTTGCCCAACTTGCAAACTCTCCAAAAGAAAGCTTGGCCCCTTTCAAGTAGAATCAGTCATCTCCCCTAACGCCTTTAAACTTACTTTACCTGAAAAATGGAAAGGTATCCACCCGGTCTTTCATGTATCTCTCCTAGAGCCAGCTCGATTCCTATACCCAGGCAAGACTCATCCCCCTCCTGAACCAGTCACTGTCCTTGATCATCAAGAGTGGGAAGTAAGCCGTATTCTGGATTCCAGGATACGCAAAGGAAAACTTCAATACCTTGTTGAATGGTCTGGCTTCCAGTCCGACAAAGATTGCACCTTGTGGGAACCAGCCCATCACCTTTGCAATTCACCCAATCTGATTTGAGACTTCCATGCAAGCTACCCTTGCAAACCTCGACAATCATGATTCCATCCCATCTAATCCCATTACATTCCACATTTCATGCCATCCAATCCAATCCCATTTCATTCCACATTCTATCTCATTCAATCTCATTTCATTCCACATTCCATCTCATCCAGCCCCATTCCATTCCACATTCCATCTCATCTAACCCCATTTTATTCCACACCAACATCCCATCAGTCAAATCCTCCATCTCACTGTGTTATTCCTTTTTCTCATTTCCCTTTCATTTCTACTAAATAAAAAACTTCATTCCTTATTATTAAAAAAAATATATATATATATATATTTCTATTTATAATTTATATATAAAAAAAAAAAGAAGAAGAAAATATATTTATCATAAATAATTACAAAGTTTCCTTTACTTCCTTCTCCGCATCCTCCCAATTTGCAGTCAATTCTGCAACCATGGTGTTGAGACTGTGAAAATGAAGATGTGTCTGGTGGAGTCAAACCCACGACCTCAGATAGACTGAGACACATACTAGAGTGTTGCCTTTACCAACTAGGCTACAGACGCTTGTGGCTGCCAGGGCTGTTTGGTATTACTGGTCTAGGTTCAACTGCACAGCCTCCGTACTGTGGTGATACATCATGTTAGCAGGTTTAACCTCAACACCCCCCCTTGCTACGTGATGTAGAAATAGGTATGGAAATACCCAGGTGAAAGTGTGATCAGTGTGGGGATTGAACCCGTTATAGGCTTACAGGGGATGATGGTCTTACAGGAAGCATTCACATCTTATTCAAGTCTCATAAGTAAGCAAGTATACGCTCAGGTAGGCTCTGGGCTCATAAAATGTTGAGACTGTGAAAATGAAGATGTGTCTGGTGGGATTTGAACCCACGACCTCAGATAGACTGAGACACATACTAGAGTGCTGCCTTTACCAACTAGGCTACAGACGCTTGTGGCTGCCAGGGTTGTTTGGTATTACTGGTCTAGGTTCAACTGCACAGCCTCTGTACTGTGGTGATACATCATGTTAGCAGGCTTAACCTCAACACATGGATCGAAAAGTATCCAGGTCTTCATCATTGATTAGTGCGGACATCCTTTGGAGAACTAGCACTTCTGTTACAATATGCCTCTCAAAGATTTCCTTGCACCTTGCAATCCAAGCTTGCTTTGGCAAAGCATTCCATCCACCTTCCTCCAAGAGCTCTTCATACACTCTCTTCCTTTGGCCTCCCAACGTGCCTTCTCCAATATTGCCCGTCAGCCGCCTTGCATCCGTTTCGACCGGCCCTACAACTCGCACCGGATCCGCTTCTCCTCGGCCCTCCATTCCTTCCGTTCCATCCACTCCATCCCTTCCATCTCCTCCATTCCCTTCTCCTAATTCTTTTGTTCCTTCTCTCCCTCCATTTCCGTCTCCTCCATTTCTTGATCCTCTTTCAGCTTTGTTTCTTTCTTCCTCCCTCACTTCTTTGGCTATGACCCCAACCAGTTCTGTACCGGGCACTTTGACTCGCACCTCGGCATTCATCTGGGCCCCCGGGAGTTCAGTCGGTGGTGGTGGTGGTGTGTTTGTAGTATATCTTTGGAAACGGGGCAACACTAGCAAAACAAGCAAAATTTAGTTACTAATTTATGATCATTAGTCAGTCCAGATTAGTACTCACCAGGAACTCAAGTCCCCAAGTATTCGATCTCCGGCAACTGTGGTATCTCGTAGTTAACACTTGGCGCGGACCTACGACTCCGCATCTCCCTTGATGACTCTGCGGGACCCTCAACAGTTGACTTGACATTTATAGGGAAATTACATGCCACTTTGCAAAGGCGACATTGCTTGCACTTGCCTTGAAGGCCTTGGATGGCAGTACTAGGGACACATTGCTTGTTTCGGCAAATACAGTTTTTGCAACGGCGGGACAAGGATGGCGACATTCTATATAAATTATAAATTTATCAAGTAATGAATTAAAATATGTAAAGGGTATACAGTAATTATTAACAACTTGAAATCAATGGGAAAATTTATCTGAACGCTTGAAGGAGCTCGCGTCTTTATACCCAGGCAACTGTCACACTTTGCACTTAGGGATTATTGTCTTCATCACTTTGACATGTCCTCTCCTCAGTACCATCTACCTCAGTCTAAAAGCGTGACACAAATAAAGCACAACATCAATGATGTGATCCGCTATTTCCTCTGGCTTGCATTGACCTTCCAATCTCGGCAACCAACTCAGTATATACTTGCAAACTTCGCGGTTAACTCCATATGGTTGGCCATCCATTATGAGATCCAATCTCCTTCCCTGGCCAATCAACAGCCTCAGACTTCCATCTTTGGTCATGCATTGTTTGTTAGTTTGCATCTACGTCTAACTAAGCCATCATTACTATATATTTTGCAATTGGACTAGTCCCTACCCTGCATACACTATTACTTCTCATTTGCATTACCTTCAACATCACTCGCTCCTGTCCCAATTTGTCATACAATTTTATGCTCAGATTCTATTGTCTTGCACTTACGCTATGACCTTGGATAATGTACTACTGCTTCATTTCCTATCCATTTCCTGTCATTCATTGCCTCACTGCTTCAACTGTAGTTAGCTCATCACTAGGTTGTATCATGTCACTTTGGATTACCTTATAAAGGCTATCCCCTTGCCTGATGATTGTCTCCTCAGTTAGTTAATTTCATACGTTCTTGCATTTTGCTACAACCTAGTTATCACATTGGACTCAGGTTGAGTTTCCTTCTTTGGAACACATTCCATTCCTCTCGCCGTTTGTTGAGTGGCATAACCAATTTTGCACTTTGCAACTGAGTCCTTGCTACTTGCACTTGCCCTTGCGCTCACAATCATCTAAGAATTGCCCTATAGTATGTGGGGTGGTCGTGTGACACAGAGCTTAATTACAATATCCATGACAAGGAACTTCTTGCAATTGTTTTTTTGCTTGAAATAAAATGGTGTTCATACCTTTTGAGTCTGATGGAACCCTTTGAGGTCCTAACTGATCAAAATTCTTTAAAATATTTCATGAGCTCAAAAGTCCTTACACACGCACAGGCACAATGGGCCAAATACCTCTCTGAGTTCAACTTTACAATCACATACGGTCCTGGGAAACAAGCGGTATTCCCTGATGCTTTATCACGCTGGGACAATGTTTACCCTGGGGGGGAAGCACCTTTGCTGAAAACAACCCTGAAAACATTAGGACACTCTTCTCAACGCAATCTGCCAAACTCAGCTTCAAGATACAGCTTCCAAACTACAACAAGCTCAACTCAATGATCCCAAGTGTACCAAACTTTGCAAGAGTGCAAATCTATCAGATAGTGGTTACAGTATTGAAAGAAATGGTTATTTAGTTTATAAGGACCGTACAGTAGTACCAGATAATCCTTGCATTAAGTTAGATATCTTTGAGTCAAGGCATTATTTCCCGCTTGCTGGTCATCATGGGCAGGATAAAACCTACCAATTGATTGCACAATACTTCTACTGGCCTGGTATGACCAAGGAAGTAAAAGACTATGTTAACACATGCTATGATTTTGATTGTAACAAGTCCTCAAAACACTGGAAGTATGGGCTGCTTCAGCCACTTCCAATTCCACCTATTCCTTGGCACTTTCTGTCTATGGATTTCATTTTTCAATTACCTATTTCTAGTGGTTATGATGCTATTTTAGTAGTAGTAGATAGCTTCTCAAAGATGGTTTTATTCCTTTGCAGTAATTTGACCGCCTCCTCAGAAGACTTAGCTAATTTATTCATAGAATATTTATTCTCAAAACATGGTCTCCCTAATAACATAATTAGTGATTGTGGATTTTTTTTTCTCTAGCTTCTGGACCCTGCTTTGCCAACATTTGAAGATCACTTGCAATTTATCAACGGCTTACCACAAGGAAACAGATGGGAAAACCATAATAAAATAAGAAGATTACAAATAAAATACATTTTTACAAATTTTCCTTCACTTCTCTTTCCGCTTCCTCCCAATTTTTGGTCAATTCCCCTACCATCAACCCAAATTCATCCAAATCCTCATTGTGTATGAGAGAAGACATCCTTTGCAACACCATTACTTGGATCACCAGGTGCCTTTCAAAGCTTTCCTTGCACCTTGCAGTCCAAGCCCTCTTTGGCCAGGCATTCCATCCACCTTCCTCCAAGAGCTCCTCATATGCTCTCCTCATTTGGTCCCTTGACAAACCTTCTCCAACGTTGCAAGTTAATAGCCTTGCATCATTTTAGATGGGCACTTTTACTGACACCCGTTTCTCTACATCTTGGCCTTCCATTCCACCCTTTTCCTCTATCTCTTGTTCTGTTCCATCCCTTCCCTCTGTCCCATTTCCTTCTTCTTCATTTCCTTCCCTTTGTTCCATATCACCCTCTCCTTCAGCCATTATCCCTTCCTCCCTCTCTTCTTTTACTACTGCCAATTCCTCAGCTTGCACTTTGCCTTGCACCTTGGGATTCATCTAATAGATAATTGGGATTGATTGAACCAGAAACTGGAAAATCAGTCTTTGAGGATCTTGACATCAGTGGAAATGAGGATTAGAGAAGCATCAAGAGAATACAGTGAGATGAGACTGGGAAATGAGGAGTTCTTGTAAGTTGAGGTCACAATTGAGATGTATTACAAGAATGAAATAATCAGGAATCTCACCGGGCACATGGATCATAGATGAGGCATAGAAGATGGAGATGATGAAAGAAAATGACAGAATGAAAGAAAGGAGAAAAGAGAATAAAGGTAGGGGTTGATGGATGGTGCAGATTGGTGAGGGAGTGGGTTGTTGTGATTGTTGTCTGGTTGAGTTCTGAGATTGTGAGATCTTGTGATGCTAATCATTTCTATTGTGGGCGGGACTTGAGAGAGGAAGACTACTCAGTTATGTTTTCATACTCTTGAATTGGAGTGTCTACATCCCCTTAATTTTGTCCCTACGCGGGCGCTGCCATTACTCCTTCCTGTCATTGGATACTTAACACTCCTCCATGCCCAATGAGATGACAGAATTATTTAGTAGGATTAAAATGAGAAAAGAAAAGAGATAGTAGATCTATAATTTGAGAAGAGGGGGACTTAGTCAAGGAGTTGGCAATCATTGCCAAGGATCTCACTAGTGTTAGCTTTATGTTGTTGGCTTTGAGTTCCTCTCTCATCCCTTTTGTTTTTAGATCTAGATGTCTGGTCTTTTAGTTTGAACCAAACTTTCTGATTTTATCTTCTAAACCGCTATTTTCAATATTCATTGAGATAGTTGTGACGGATTGAGTGAATATATCATATAGGAGAGCCTTTATCCAGGTAGCTTTGTGGTAAAATTCAACTAGGGCGTTGAGCTCTGCGTCTGTGGATGACCAAGTTATGTTTTGTTGTTTGTAGCTATTCCATGAGACAAGACTACCAAATACAATACATAGATATCCCGTTTGCAATTTACTTGTGTCTGGATTTTCTGCCCATGATGCGTCCAAGTATACTTGCAGAGGATCAGATTCTGGTTGACAGGTGAGTGTCAGGCAACAACTTCTGGTAGTCTTCAGATACTTCCACGTTTTCTTTAGTTTTTTCCAATGAGTAAGTCCTGGCTTGACGTTGAATCTTGCTAGACTTGATACTCCAAAGCTGATATCTGGTCGCATGTAACATGCTATGTGGTTGAGCATCCCAATTGCCAATCAATAGTTAATATTTAGAGCTTTAAAGGCTTCATGCTCTTTGTCGGTTGCAGGCTTGAGTTGCAAGTTCTGGGTGAGGGGTGTGGTCGTATCTCTACAGTTGCATAGTCCAAGTTCTTCAAGCCCATGTTGGATGTGATTGGGTTGACTTAATAAAATTCTATCCTCCTCTACTTTTATTCTCATTCCTAGTAGTGTATTGGGGTTTCTGCTTTCAGACCCGTCAAACTAGCTGAGGAATTTCTGTTTGAAATCCTGTCCGTCTCCCACAAGGATCAAGTCATCAACGTGGAAGAAAAGTCTTGATTGGCCATCCTCCAATAGGTAAAGACATGGATTGCATGTTGATTTTTGAAATCCAATCTCCTTGAACCACGCTGTGAGAGTCTTGTACCAGTTCTTGGGGGCTTGTTTCAAGCCATACAGCAATTTCTTGAGTTTGAGGAAACAAGATTTGCAATTTGAGCCTTTTGGAGTTTGTATTATCACTTCTTCATCTATTCTTGAATGTAGAAACACAATCTTAACGTCAAATTTTCAAACTTTTTGTTTTGATTTTAACGCATATAGCAGTAGCATATGAAGAGAAGAAGGTTTCCCCGTTGGAGCAAAGGTCTCAAAGTAGTCTAAACCTTCTATTTGATTGAAGCCTTGGACACATAGCCTAGCCTTATACTTGATTGGATTGCCGTGGCAGTTCTCTTTGAGCTTGTACAACCAGACTTTCCGTAGAGGATTCTTTGGCTCCGGTCCATCATAGTCTTCCCAGACTTCTAATGATTCAATTGAACCAAGTTCTGTGTCCATGGCCTTGATCCATCTTTCTCCTTCCTCACACATTGTAGCATCCTTGTAGCTTCTTGGTTCATTGTAGTGGAAGAATCCATACCTTTGCGGAGGATGTAGAGATGAACGGTCTTGAAGGGCCCTTGTAGGTTACGTTGGTTCTGTTGTTTTTGTTTGAGAGGATTGATGTTGATGATCTGATCCGTCTGTCTGATGGCTTTCAGACAAGCGTCTTGACTGAGTGTAGGGATTGCTGTCCTCCAACAGCACCAAATTGTAGTTGGAGTTGTCCTCGGATTCTGCTGAGGATGATTCCTCAGCTGGATCTCTGTATTCTGTGTATGCTGGCGTATTTGTGACGGGAGCGGGATCTGGAGGTTGATTTGTGTGCTCGTTCTTGTTTGCCTCTTTGTTCTTGTTCTCTGATACCTCTTCCTTGGAGAGAAGAAGATTTGAGTGTTGAGGATTTGCCATCTTGAGAAATTTGACGTGCTTGGTGAGAATGATAGAATTGGATTTAGTCAGGATTCTGTATGAACGGAAGAGAGGGTTGAAGCCTACAAGGATTCCTTCTGCACCTTTTTACTTAAATTTTTGACCTTTTTCCCGCCTAGACAAGAGGTAGACGCATGGATTCCCAATTGGTTTCAAGAAGCCTGGAGGCAATTTGTATCCGTGGATTCTCCCCCAAGGTGATTTGTGATGTCTGTCCCTGTGGATTTGATTCAGCATGAGGGAACTTGCCTTAATCACCTTGTGCCATAGTTTTGCAGGAAGGTGGCCATCCTTAAGCATAGTTCTAGTGGATTCAATTAAGGTTCTGTTGGCCCGTTCTGCTCTTCCATTATGTTCCGGGTGATAAGGTTCTGATATGATTTGGCGTATGTGTTTACTGTCATAGAACTGCTTGAGTTTTTGATTGACAAATTCCAACCCTCCATCTGAACATACTTTGGTCAGATAGTAGCCTCTCCTTCTATGCTCTTTTTCTATCACGTCTATTAAGATCTCTGGCCTCTTGTCCTTTGATCCCATTGGAAAGGCGCTGATGTAGCCTGAGGCGTTATCTACTAGAGTTAAGATGTAGCTGTGTCCACTCTTTGATTGCGGCTTGAGGGGTCCCATGAGGTCTAGGTGAATTCTTTCAAAGACTTTGTTCACTGGTTGGGAGGTTTCTTTAAAGGATTCTTTTGTGATTTTGCCTTTGATGCAGTGGATGCATTCAAATATCTTTTTGACTTTCATTGGGATATGCTTGGTGACTCCCTCAAGCCGGGTGATTTTGGTGTGTCCATGATTTTGGTGGATTTCCATCAAGTTGTCCTTGTGAGAGTAGGCCAGGTGTGCAGATTTAGCATTTAGTTGAGAGAATTTAGGGGTTTCTAGTGTATAGAGGTTGCTGACTATTTTTCCACCAAACAGACGTTTTTCATCCTTCATCACCTGAAATTTTCCTTTCTTGCCCTTTAATACACATGCCGCTTTGTTTAGTGCACCCGCGCTCAGTAGGTTTATGGTTAGACTTGGTACGTAGTATACGTTTGACAGTTCCAGCATAAAGTCTCCCCATATAAAGACAGCTGTACCTTTTCCTTTAATTTCCAACTTGGCTCCTTTCTTTCCGGTCTTGATAGTGTCTTCTTTGCAGGGGGACATTTCCTTGAAATACCTGCTATTATGTGCAATGACGCTCCACTGTCAATTATGAATTTGAATTTGGGATCTCCATGGTCAATCCACCTTGTGAGCAGTGCCAGGTAATGTTCTGAGGCGGTTGCTTTGTTTCTTTGAGCTTTCCATTTCAATTGGTCTTCTCTCCATCAATCTGGGGCCAAGTTGGGATGAAGATGCCAACAATTGTTGGATGAATGTAGTTTATCTTGTTTAGGGTTGTGCCACCCCTCTGTGCATCTTTGTCTCCCTCCGCTGTGGGTGTTGCTGGTCAATGCTTTGGTGTTCTCCAGGGCTATCTCTGATCTTTCATTTGGTCTGTCTTGTGAGCCTTGATATTTTGATTCATTATTTAGTTGTGTGAGATGGTTGAGCACGTAGTTGACCAAGAGCTCCTTATCTGTGTGCATGATTTGTCTCTTGAAATCCTTCATATTCTCAGGAAATTTGAAAAGAATTAGGTAGGCCAGAATGTCACTTGGGAGTGTGATTCCTAATTCCAACATTTTCTTTAGTCAGACTTTAATCTTTGTTATGAATTCTTCAATTTTGTTTGGTTTAAATTTTATATAACGGAAATTGTTAAATATTCTTGCCCTGTTTGATGCTTGGGATGATGCGTATTTCTCTATGATAGCCTTCCATAGTACTTTAGCCAAGTTCTTGTTAGTTTGCGTTACAATATTGTCATGATTCAATGGTTCCACTTTGGAGATGAGAAGAAGTTTGATCTCATTGTTCATGTCTCCATCTAGAGTTGAGACTTCATCATTTAAGGCCTTTGCGCATCCCCTTACGTCCAGCATGGCGTCCATCTTGTCTTTCCAGACGCCTTAGTGGTCCTTGCTTAGCCTTGGAATGGTATCCAGAGCGTTTTTCAGCATAGCTTGTCAAAATCCTTCTGAGCCCCCCATTTTCCAGTTTCCTTGATTGAATTGTTTTCAGATTTGATAGAGCCTTCCTTTTGGCTTTTAACCGTAATAGATAATTGGGATTGATTGAACCAGAAACTAGAAAATCAGGCTTTGAGGATCTTGACATCAGTGGACACAAGGATTAGAGAAGCATCAAGAAAATACAGTGAGATGAGACTGAGAAAGAGGAGTTCTTGTAAGTTGAGGTCACAATTGAGACATATTGCAAGAATGAAATAATCAGGAATCTCACCGGGCACATGGATCATTGATGAGGGATAGAAGATTTAGATGATGAAAGAAAATGAAAGAATGAAAGAAAGGAGAAAAGAGAATAAAGGTAGGGGTCAATGGATGGTGCGGATTGGTGAGGAAGTGGGTTGTTGTGATTGTTGTCGGGTCAAGTTCTGAGATTGTGAGATCTTGTGATGCTAATCATTTCTATTGTGCGCAGGACTTGAGAGAGGAAAACTACTCAGTTATTTTTTCATACTCTTGAATTGGAGTGTCTACATCCCCTTAATTTTGTCCCTACGTGGATGCTGCTATTACTCCTTCCTGTCATTGGATACTTAACATCATCTGATTCAGCTTGAATTTTGAAAACAATCCAATATACAGTGGTGGCAGAAGAAACATATTAGTAGTTTACCTTCTGAATTGTGGTAGTACTATCAAGAACAAAAATTATATTAGTTCCATTTATTTTTATTTTTATTTATTTTTAGTCTCTAAGCCTTAAACTTGCCAGGGTTTTGGATGCCTAAGAATTTGATCTCCAGCACTGGCAGTTTGCTATTTACGGTTAAAGTGCAAGCAACCTTGTGCAGACAACATTGCTTGCATTTGCCTTGTAGACCTCTTGCGGCAGTACTAGGGAAAAATTGTTCATTTTGACCAATGCAGTTTTCACAAAAACAAGATGACAATGACAACATATTTTAATTATCAATTTATTTGAGAGACAAAGAAGTAGGGTAATAACTAGGGGTATAAAGTACTCACAAAAATTTTTGGAATTGATGGGAAAATCATCTGAACACTTGCAGGAGCTTGTGTCTTTATACCCGGGCAAATGGCAGCTTCAAGCTTAAGGATTATTGTATCCCTCAGTACCATCTACCTCAGTCCATATGCGTGACACAAATAGAAGCACAACATCAATGGTCCCTTCCGCTTATGAACTCTGGCTTGCATAATGACCTTCCATTCTTGGCAATTGACTCAGCACCTACTTGCAAACCTTGCATTTAACTCTACTCCAGTCAACCATCCATTCAAGCTCCCCCCTTCCACTCTGGGTATCAATAGCCCTTGGGTTCCCATTCCCAGTCACGCACTCTTGCTAGCTCTCACCCATGCTAGTCAGCCACACCAACTTTATAGTTTGCAATTTAACTAGTCCCTTACCCTGCATAAATTACATCCTCATATTTGCATTGTCTCTCACGTCACTCCTTCCTATCTCATCCATTACGCCATTGTACACTCAGACTCTATTGCCTCACATCTACGTTATGACCTTGGAGATTTCTATACTGTTATTTCATTTTCCAATCCGTTCATGTCATTCTTTGCCTCATCACCTCTTAACTGTAGTTGGCCGTCCATCAGGTTGTATCTAGTCACTTTGAAGTACCTTATAAAGGCTACGCCACTTGCCTGAAGATTGTCCCCTCAGTTAGTTAATTTCATATGTTCTTGCATTTTTCTAAATCCAGTCATCACATTGGGCTTGGCATTAGTTGACTTTTCATTGGAACAATTCATCCCTCTCACTGTGTATTGAGTTACCCAACCATAAGTTTGCACTTTGCAGTTAGCTTTGCTACCTTGCTCTTGCTCTTTCACTCAGTCTCTTCCTTTGCATTCACAATCATCTAAGATTTCCCTATAGTACATGGGTTGGTTGTGTGACACCAGGATCCTTATTGTATAATTAAGTTGACAGACCCCATAGTGAAGATAGGGCAGGGGGGGAATCCAAGGATTGGCCTGAATCACTTGTTGAGGCTGTGAAAATGAAGATGTGTCTTGTAGGAGTTGAACAAACAACCTCAGATAGACTGAGACACATACTAAAGTGCTGCCTTTACCAACTAGGGTACAGACATGTGTGGCTGCCTGGTATTACATATTACTGGTCTTGTTTCAACGGCACAGCCTCTGTACTGTGGTGATACATCATTTTAGCAGTTTTAACCTAAACATCACTCCCCAAATGGCCATGATCTTGATTTTATAATCAAGTTGACAGACACCATAGGGAAGATGAAGCAGGGGGGACATTGGAGGATCACTTGGGCCTGCTTGGCCAAGGGTGGGGGGGTGGTTTGCTTGGCTTTGTGGGGGGGAGCAGTTTGCTTGGTTGGCATTGGTTGGGCCTTCTTGGCCAAGGATGGGGGGCGGTTTGCTCAGCCAGTTTTCTTGGCTGTGGATGGAGGGGGGGGGGTTCTGGTGGGCCAAGGAGGGAGGACACAAAGGGGGTGGTCCAGTTGGCCAAGGAGGGAGCACGCAAGGGGGTTGGTTAGGAGCCAAGCAAGGAGGGGCCTGAGGAACCAAGCAAGTTTGGGGGCAAGTGAGGAGTCAAGGGGGGGGAGGGGCCATCAGCAGTGAGCACAACTGCAACAAGGGGGGGGGTGGATTGAGAGGAAGGGGGGAGGGGGGGGGGAATATCTGTCTGGGTGGGTGTCACACGACCACCCCACGTACTATAGGGCAATTCTTAGATGATCGTGAGCGCAAAGGAATGCTGAGTGCAAGGGTAAGTGCGAGTAGCAAGATTCAATTGCAAAGTGCGAACTTGTTTATGCCACTCAACAAACGGCAAGAGGAATTGAATGTGTTCCAAAGAAGGAAACTCAACCTTAGTCCAATGTGATAACTAGGTTGTAGCAAAATGCAAGAACGTATGAAATTAACTAACTGAGGAGACAATCATCAGGCAAGGGGATAGCCCTTATAAGGTAATCCAAAGTGACTAGATACAACCTGGTGATGAGCTAACTACGGTTGAAGCAGTGAGGCAATGAATGACAGGAACAGGATAGGAAATGAAGCAGTAGTACATTATCCAAGGTCATAGCGTAAGTGCAAGACAATAGAATCTGAGTGTACAATTGTATGACAAATTGGGACAGGAGCAAGTGACGTTGAAGGTAATGCAAATGAGAAGTAATAGTGTATGCAGGGTAGGGACTAGTCCAATTGCAAACTATAAAGTAATGATGGCTTAGTTAGACGTAGATGCGAACTAACAAACAATGCATGACCAAAGATGGAAGTCCAAGGCTGTTGATTGGCCAGGTAAGCAGATTGGATCTCATAATGGATGGCTGACCAGTATGGAGTTAACCGCAAACTTTGCAAGTATATACTGAGTTGGTTGCCAAGATTGGAAGGTCAGCGCAAGCCAGAGGAAATAGCGGATTGCACCATTGATGTTGTGGTTTTTTTTGTGTCACGCTTTTTAGACTGAGGTAGATGGTACTGAGGAGAGGACATGTCAAAGTGATGAAGACAATAATCCCTAAGTTCAAAGCGTGACAGTTGCCTGGGTATAAAGACGCGAGCTCCTGCAAGCTTTCAGATAAATTTTCCCATTGATTTCAAGTTGTTAATTATTACTGTATACCCCTTACATTATTTAATTCATTACTAAATAGATTCATAATTTATATAAAATGTTGTCATTGTTGTCCCACAGTTGCAAAAACTGTATTCTCCAAAACAAGCAATGTGTCCCTAGTACTGCTGTCTGAGGCCTTCAAGGCAAGTGCGAGCAATGTTTCCTTCGCAAAGTGGCATATAACTTCCCTATAAATGTCAAGTTGACTATTGAGGGTCCCGCGGAATCATCGAGGGAGATGCGGAGTCGTAGGTCCGTGCTGAGGGTTAACTACGAGATACCACTGTTGCCGGAGATTGAATACTTGGGGACTCAAGTTCCTGGTGAGTACTAATCTGAACTGACTAATGATCATAAAATAGTAACTAATTTTGCTTGTTTCGCTAGTGTTGCCCCGTTTCCAAAGGTATACCACAAATACACCACCACCACCACCTTAGTGGGGACCACCGACTGAACTCCCGGGGGCCCAGATGAATGCCAAGGTGCAAGGCAAAGTGCCCGGTGCGGAACTGGTAGGAGTCATAACCAAGGAAGCAAGGGAGGAGGAAGGAAACAAAGCGGAAGGAGAATTGGGAAATGGAGGAAACGGAAATGGAGAGAGAGAAGGGGCGGATGAATTAGAAGAAGGACATGAAGGAGATGGAAGGGATGGAGTGGATGGAACGGAAGGAATGGAAGGCCAAGGCAAAGCGGATCCGGTGCGAGTCGTAGGGCAGGTCAAAACGGATGCAAGGCAGCTGACGGGCAATATTGGAGAAGGCACGTTGGGAGGCCAAAGGAAGAGAGCATACAAAGAGCTCTTGGAGAAAGGTGGATGGAATGCTCAGCCAAAGCAAGCTTGGATTGCAAGGTGCAAGGAAATCTTCAAGAGGCACATTGTAACGGAGGTGCTAGTTCTCCAAAGAATGTCCGCACTAATCAACAATGAAGACCTGGATTCTTTTTGATTGATGGTTGCGGAGTTGACTGCAAATTGGGAGGATGCGGAGAAGGAAGTAAAGGAAACTTTGTAATTATAAATATATATATATATATATATATTTATTATAAATAGAATTTTTTTTTTCTTAAATAATAAGGAAAGAAGTTTTATTTAGTAGAAATGAAAGGGAATTGAGAAAAAGGAATAACACGGTGGGATGGAGGAATTAACTGATGGAATGATGAATGATGGTGTGAAATAAAATGGGGTTAGATGAGATTGAATATGGAATGGAATGAGATTGGATGAGATAGAATGTGAGATGAAATGGGATTGGATAAGATAAAATGTGGAATGGAATGGAATGGTATTGGATGGGATGAAATGTGGAATGGAATGGAATGGGATGGGATGGGATGGAATCATGATTGTCAAGGTTTGCAAGTGTAGCTTGCATGGAAGTCTTGAATCAGATTGGGTGAATTGTGAAGGTGATGGGCTGGTTCCCACAAGGTGCAATCTTTGTTGGACTGGAAGCCAGACCATTCAAAAAGGTATTGAAGTTTTCCTTTGTGCATCCTGGAATCCAGAATACGGCTTACTTCCCACTCTTGATGATCAAGGACAGTGACCATTCAGGAGGGGGATTAGTCTTGCCCGGGTATAGGAATCGAGCTGGCTCTAGGAGAGACACATGAAAGACTGGGTGGATACCTTTCCATTTTTCAGGTAAAGTAAGTTTAAAGGAGTTAAGGGAGATGAATGATTCTACTTTAAAGGGGCCAAGCTTTCTTTTGGAGAGTTTTTGAGTTGGGCGAGTGCTGCAAATGTTGCAAGCATTGAGCCATACTTGATCTCCTACTGCGAAGGTTGGGGCCAAAGTGTGAGATTGGTCTGCTTGCTCCTTATAGCGCTGATTTGCTTCTTCGAGGTTGGTCCAAAGTTGCGATTGAAGGGATTGAATTTTTTCAAGGTAATTGGTAGCAGGTTGAGAAGGTGCTACGTGAAGGGAAGAGAAAGTTGGGTTTCTACCAGAAAGAGTTTGGAAGGGCAACTGTTTGGTGGAGGAATGAGTGGAGTTGTTGTAGGCAAATTTGGCTAGTGGGAGCCATTGCAACCAGTTGTCTTGTTGATAGGCAACATACATTTGAAGATATTGTTTGAGGATCTGATTAACTCACTTGGTTTGCCCATCCGTTTCCGGGTGGTAAGCCGTTGATAAATTGCAAGTGATCTTCAAATGTTGGCATAGCGAGGTCCAGAAGCTTGAGACAAACAGAGATCCACAATCACTAACTATATTGTCAGGGAGGCCATGTTTTGAAAATACATATTCTATGAACAAGTTAGCCAAGTCTTCTGAAGAGGCCGTCACATTACTGCATAAAAATAAAGCCATCTTTGAGAAGCAATCTACTATTAATAGAATAGCATCATATCCACTATAAGAAGGTAATTGAGAGATGAAATCCATAGACAGCAAGTGCCAAGGACAAGGCGGAATTGGAAGTGGCTGGAGCAGCCCATAATTCCGGTGTTTTGAGGACTTGTTACAATTGCAATCATAGCACGCGCTAACATAGTCTTTTACTTCTTTGGTCATACCAGGCCAGTAGAAGTCTCGTGCAATCAATTGGTAGGTTTTATCCTGCCCATGATGACCAGCAAGCGGAGAATTGTTCCATGACTCAAAGATATCTAACTTAATGCAAAATTATCTGGTACCACTATACAATTATCATAGACTAAAAAGTGATTATTATCAATACTGTAACTACTATCTAATAAGTTCGCACTTTTGCAAAGTTTGATACACTTGGGGTTGTCGCGTTGTGGTGTCAATTTATAGACACGGATTGGGAAATGTGTCGCGGCTGCGCGCTCAGCATTGGGGGCAAGCAGGCTCAGCACTAGGGTATGCGGAGTGCTCAGCAGCAGCTGCTGCTGGTCAGCAGCAGCCGCTTTTTGGCTCGGCACCTGGTGGACGGGTTGGGCTCAACATTGAATGCGGCATGGGCGGTGATCTGCCCCAGAGATCGGATTTGGAAGGTAGTGCACTCGGCTAGGTTTGCGGGCATGCCGGTTCGGATACGTAGGGGCGGAGCAATCCGCGGGCTATGAAGGAACGGATGAAGCATGCGCGCAAGCGCGCGGATCATGCCGGATATTACCAAACACCCACGACGGGCGCGGACAAACAGATACGGACAGGCGCGGGGGGCTTGTAGTAGGGCGCGGTGCGAGGACCGCGTCATGAGAAGGACAAACCAGATGAACAGAACGGCGTACGGACGACGGGGGGAGTTTGGTATGGAGGAGGTGGGGAGAGGAGGCTAGGGTTTCTGTTTTGGGATTGTTTTCTGTTTTGTTGTCATACTGTTATTTGCGCGTGTACTTAGGTTAGGGTTGAGAGGGAGGACTTATCCTCACTCTCAACTCTGGGTTAGAGGGGGGGGAGGATGCATAGATGCGGAGGGGAAGAATCACATCACATCATTGGATTTGATCACTCATCTCACCAGGAGATTAAAGGAACTCATACCAGATACACATCCAGGTGGAAAGTTCTTAGGATTGAAGGATTGGCAATTTCTCTCTCTCTCTCTACTTTTCTTTATCCCTTTATCTCTTTATTTCTATTTCTCATTTGAGTGCAACTTTGGACATCCTCATCTCCTTTCAAACGCAGGGAACCGTTTACTTCCGAACCTTGGGACAATTATAGGGGGATAACCTTTATTATTTCCACATCTGGGGGTCTGGCCGGGAAATAACCTTCCTTTTCTTGTCTTTTGAAGGTAACTGGGCGCAATGTCCTATTCATACCTCCCTACAGTCGCTCCTTCTTCTTCTTCTCCTTCTCCTTCCATCTCCGGGTCCGCTACTCCAAACCCACTCTTGTCTTCCATCTCTCCTCCTCCCCCTCCCTCCGCTCAACCCAGCACAAGCTACGCCATTCCCCCATTGGTCTCCAGTGACCATGAAACCACTCTTCCGGTTCGCATCAGGCCGTGCGACTACCCTCACATCCAATTCAACCCCGCGGATGTGGAGCGATTCATCTTGAGATACAAAGGTATTGCAGATGCGGAAGGTGCGTCGGACGCTGATAAGGCCCGGCTTGTCGTCCTGTTCATTATGGACAAAGAGAAGCTCCGGGATGTGGAGGAAATGGAAGGCTACGAGAATCAAGATTGGCCAAAACTGAAGGCGGAGATCCTAACGCGGTGGGGTAGGTGGGAACCTTGATTCCGGGAAAGCAATTTCAACCGCGTGGCCTCGGAGGCAAGCGCGCGCGGAGGGGTCAGAACGCGGGTGGAGCTGGCGGAGTACACCTTGACATTCAATTGGATCTATTGGTACTTGTCAAGGAACAAGGTGGTGGCGGGACAGACGGGGGCCATGAAACGCGCGTTTCTGGGCGGTTTAGGCGCTCAACTCCAGGAAAGGGTGCAGCAGCATCTTTACAATCACAACTTGGTAAAGCGGTCATTGGACGGGAGCATTGCGCTCCTTCCAGAGTTGGCTGTCATTGGCCGGGCTGTGGAGAGTGAGCTCAACTTAGAAGAGCTTATTGAGGAAACCGCTAAGTCCTTCTCAGTGGGACCAAAGAAATCCGCCCCCCAGGTTCCGGCTCTGGCGCAATTTCCGGCCCCAGTTCCACCTACTTCCACGCGTTGTGGAAAGAATAAAGGGTTATCCCCCTATAATTGTCCCAAGGTTCGGAAGTTAATGGTTCCCTGCTTTTGAAAGGAGGTGGGGATGTCCAAAGTTGCACTTAAATAAGAAATAGAGATAAGGAGATAAGAGATAAAGAAAAGTAGAGAGAGAGAGAAATCGCCAATCCTTCAATCCTCAGATCTTTCCACCTGGATGTTTATCCGGTATGAGTTCCTTTAATCTCCTGGTGAGATGAGTGGTTCAATCTGATGATGATATTCTTCCTCCTCTGCATTGATGCTCTGATGCCTCCCCCCTCCTAACCCGGAGTTGAGAGTGAGGATAAGTCCTCCCTCTCAACCCTAACCTAAGTACACACGCAAATAACAGTATGACAACAAAACAGAAAACAATCCCAAAACAGAAACCCTAGCCTCCTCTCCCCACCTCCTCCATACCAAACTCCCCCCGCCGTCCGTAAGCCCTTCTGTTCATCCGGTTCGTCCTTCTCATGAAGCGGTCCTTGCACCGCGCCCTACTCGGAGCCCCCCGTGCCTGTCCGTATCCGTTTGTCCGCGCCCGTTGTGGGTGTTCAGTAATATCTGGCATGATCCGCGCTTCATCCGTTCCTTCATAGCCCGTGGATTGCTCCGCCCCTACGTATCCGAACCGGCGCGCCCCCAAACCTAGTTGAGCACACTACCTTCCAAATCCGATCTCCAGGGCGGATCGCCGCCCACGCCGCATTCAATGCTGAGCCCAACCCGTCCACCAGGTGCGGAGCCAAACAGCGGCTGCTGCTGAGCACTCCGCATACCCTAGTGCTCAGCCCGCTTTTCCCCAATGCTGAGCGCGCAGCCGCGACGCAGTTCCCAATCCGTGTCTATAAATTGACACCACAGCATGTTCTGGTTCCTCAACCCGCGCCAGCCCCTCCGGTAAGCGAATTGACGGAACTGATGAAGGACCTGAAGATCTGCATGAGCCGTATGGGCCAGCAGCAGCCGCAAGGGCCTCCACCTCACATGGTGGAAGGGTTTTGGCCGCCCGGTACCTTTGTGCCAAGGGGGTGCTTGTACAGCGGGGCAAATGGTCATTGGCGATTGGCATGCAAGGAGCTTACGAAGGATCTCAGAGCAGGATTGGTTCAAACGGCAGGGATGGGGTACATGTTTCCGACAGGCAAACAGATTCCGATGGAGCCAAGCCAGCCAACCACAATGCAGCAAGTGCGCACACGGGGTCAGGAGGCGGGAACAAAGGCGCAAGCGTCACTGGGCATTGTTACCGGACCCGGATCGTGGCAACCACCTTGGGTGGAAGCTGAGGTAAGGGTAGTGGCAACGGAAGAAAAGGTGGCGGTCTCCGATAAAATGGAGGTGGACGCGAAGGAGCGACCCCCGTCGGCCGCGCGCGTGCCTGGAACCAAGGCGCCGGCAGCAAACCCTGTAGGGAAGAAGAAAGCGGCGGACATTGTGCAAAGGGTGATGGGTAACAAGACTCCGGTTCCGCTGACCTTGCGGGAACTCGCTTCCGTGTCTCCGGTGGTGGTAGACGAGATGGTTCAGGCGTTGCGGGATTGCGGTCAGGGCCAGGTACCTCAGACGGTGCAGCGGGTTCACGTGGCGCGGAAGGAGGAGGGGCGCGGGGAGTGCAAGTTGAAATTGGTTTTGACTCCGCTCGCTTATGTTCCAATGGTCATGGCGGGAAGGAAGGTGTGGGCTATGGTGGACAGCGGTTCAATGGTGAACCTGCTGCCATCGCGGATGGTGGATGATTTGGGGTTGGTTTGGCGGAAGTGTGCGATGGGTCTCTGCGCGCTTAACGGAGGGGAGTGTTGTGTGGATGGGGTAGTTGAGGAGGAGGAGGTCAAGGTCGCAAGGGTCCGTAGGCCCCTTTCTTTTCTTTTGGTTGATTGTGGGGATGTGATTTTGGGAAGGCCGTTCATGTTTGGGTTTTGAGCACAAATGGTTTACAATCCGGGAACGGGAACGGAGGTGTTGAAAGTAGAGGATTTGTCCGGCAGGAGGTTTGAGACAACTATCTGCAATCACGTGCAGGGAAAGCAGAGGAGAGTGTTGGAGTATGAGGAGGAACCGGATGCGGTGGCTGCGACCAGCTGGGGACAGTGGCCAAGTTGGGGGGGGAGGTAGAGGGGGTAGGGGATAAGTTTTGATTTGGTGAGACCTGGGTGCTCTAGCCGGTTCACAGCCGGAACGACTAGACACCCCAGAATGTTTGTTTCTCTATGTTTCTTTCTGATCTGGATTGTGGGGTCTTTGCTGGCTTGGGGTTTTTGCAGGAAACGCGGGCCCGGCACAAAGCCGGGTCCGTAAACGCAAGGACAAGCCCCGCGGAACCAGGACGCGTGGGAAATCCCGCGGATGGGGGAAGCGGGACAAAGAGCGATTTGCGGGCGGTCTACGGGCGTCGCGCGCAAAAAAAAAAAAAAAAAAAAAAAAAAAAAAAAAAAAAAGGGGTTCTTTTCTATTTTTCTTCTCTGTTGGTTTCTTTTTTTTCTCTTTTTCTTTCTCTCAGGATATCTCAAGGATGTGTGGCTGGTATGGGATTAAGCTTGATTTGGTGAGGGGGTGCTCTAGCCGGTTCACAGCCGGGACAACTAGACACCCCAGAATGTCCGTTCTCCTACTCTCTCTCTCTCTCTTCCCTTATGGTGGCGCGCGCTGGTGTTTTGGTTGTTGTGTTTGTTACAGGAAGGGTATGGAGAACTGTGTGGCAGTTTGTCTGGGGTGGTCCAGGTGCCTCTTTTGGAACGGCTAGTCACTTACGGTCGCTCACGAAGCAAGCGCGCGGGCACGGACTCAATCTCAGACTCACTCTCTCAAAGCGCGGCCGCGCACTTTTTTCTCAGAAGGTTAGGACCTCGCGCCGAGACATTTATTTTCTTAATGTAAAAGGGAAGTGCGTTACAAGCAACAAGAAGAGAAGAAAAGAGGAAAGGTAGAAGGGGAAAAGGGGGGGCAATGCGCCTACGCCATCTTCATCATTTCCTTCATTTCCGCCCTTGAGGACACCAGTAAAGCCCGGAAAGATGCCAGGAGTTTGCGCCGGGATTCCGAGGATTGTGCGCCGGGGATTGCGAGAAAATTCCGAAGCATTGTGGTCAACCGTTTGGCGAAAGCCTCGAAGCTGGCTGCCGGGAGCGCCATTACGATTGGAATCTCTGGGATCTTGGGAGGGCTGGTTGGAGGAGCGGTCGGTGAAGATGGGGCCTCCGGGGAACCAACAGGGGGGCTTGGTCCAGCTGGAGGTGATGACGGGACAATGATTGGTGATGGAGACGGAGGGGCGTCGGGGGTTGTAGGCCTCTCATCTGAGTCCACTGGTGGCGCGGGCGGTGTCGGCGGTCGTGGAGTAGGAGGAGGAGGTGCTGGCGCGGCCGCGGGTCTTCCAGAGAGTCTCGGTTCCGGTACCGTTTATTTCACGCTGACAGCAGCAGCCCAAGTGCGGGTTGCCGCGCGCCATTCCACCAAAGTTTTGTATTCGCCCTGTTGCCGAGGTCCGCCCGGCGGAAGGGGGATGATGAGTCGCGGCTCACGTGCAAAGTGGTGGGTGACAGAGCTTGGGGGCGGCGGGATGGAGGTGAACCGGGTGGTGTCCACAAGCCTTCCAAGATTGACTCATCGTCCAAAACCACAAACGGGTCCGGACAAGCCCTCTTGCGCGGCCTGGGGAAAGAGCCGGATTGGGGGGGAGCTTGAGGGATTCTGTTGCTAAGCAAGCAGCAACAATGACCACGACAGCAAGCTACACAGGCGCGTCAACCGGGGATGATCAAACACGCGTGCCCGTTCCGAGGGCATAACTCGCATGGGAGCATGATGGCGATGGAGAGGAGGGGAGACGGAGAAGGTGGTAGTGGGAAGTGGTGGGGGTGGAGCGGAAGTAGTGGAGGTGGTGGTATGGCAAAGCAATGGGAAACTTCTGGGGACAGAACTCAAGTTGGGGGGGATGTGGTGTCAATTTATAGACACGGATTGGGAACTGCATTGCGGCTGGGCGCTCAGCATTGGGGGAAAGCGGGCTCAGCACTAGGGTATGCAGAGTGCTCAGCAGCGGCAGCTGCTGGTCAGCATCAGCCACTGTTTGGCTCTGCACCTGGTGGATGGGTTGGGCTCAGCATTGAATGCGGCGTGGGCGGCAATCCGCCCCGGAGATCGGATTTGGAAGGTGGTGCGCTTGGCTAGGTTTGCGGGCGCGCCGGTTCGGATATGTAGGGGCAGAGCAATCCGGGGGCTATGAAGGAACGGATGAAGCGTGCGCGCTTGGGCGGGATGGAGGTGAACCAGGTGGTGTCCACAAGCCTTCCGAGATTGACTTGTTGTCCGAAACCACAAACGGGTCCGGACGAGCCCTCTTGCGCGGCCTGGGGCAAGAGCAGGATTGGGGGGGAGCTTGAGGGATGCTGTCGCTAAGCGAGCAGCAACGATGACCGCGACAGCAAGCTAAACAGGCGCGTCGACCGGGGATGATCAAACACGCATGCCCGTTCCAAGCGCAGAACTTGCATGGGAGCATGATGGCGATGGAGAGGAGGGGAGATGGAGAAGGTGGTAGTGGGAAGTGGTGGGGGTGGAGCGGAAGTAGCGGAGGTGGTGGTATGGCGAAGCAATGGGAAACTTCTGGGGACAGAACTCAAGTTGGGGGGGGATGTGGTGTCAATTTATAGACACGGATTGGGAACTGCGTTGCGGCTGCCTGCTCAGCATTGGGGGCAAGCAGGCTCAGCACTAGGGTATGCGGAGTGCTCAGCAGCAGCCGCTGTTTGGCTCCGCACCTGGTGGACGGGTCAGGCTCAGCATCAAATGCGGCGTGGGCGGTGATCCGCCCCGGAGATCAGATTCAGAAGGTAGTGCGCTTGGCTAGGTTTGCGGGCATGCCGGTTTGGATACGTAGGGGCAGAGCAATCCGCGGGCTATGAAGGAATGGATGAAGCGCGCGGATCATGCCGGATATTACCAAACACCCACAACGGGCGCGGACGAACGGATACGGACAGGCGCAGGGGGCTCCAAGTAGGGCGTGGTGCGAGGACTGCGTTATGAGAAGGACAAACCGGATGAACGGAACGGCGTACGGATGACAGGGGGAGTTTGGTAAGGAGGAGGTGGGGAGAGAAGGCTAGGTTTTCTGTTTTGGGATTGTTTTCTGTTTTTTTGTCATACTGTTATTTGCGCGTGTACTTAGGTTAGGGTTGAGAGGGAGGACTTATCCTCACTCTCAACTCTGGGTTAGAGGGGGGGGAGGATGCATAGATGCGCAGGGGAAGAATCACATCACATCATTGGATTGGATCACTCATCTCACCAGGAGATTAAAGGAACTCATACCAGATACACATCCAGGTGGAAAGTTCTTAGGATTGAAGGATTGGCAATTTCTCTCTCTCTCTAATTTTCTTTCTCCCTTTATCTCTTTATTTCTATTTCTCATTTGAGTGCGACTTTGGACATCCTCATCTCCTTTCAAACGCAGGGAACCGTTGACTTCCAAACCTTGGGACAATTATAGGGGGATAACCTTTATTCTTTCCACAGTGTTGAGCTTGTTGGAGTTTGGAAGCCAAATCTTGTAAACGAGCAATGATCAAACTGAGTTGGGCAGATTGGGTTGAGAAGAGTGTCCTAACGTTTTCAGGGTTTTTTTTGGTGAAGGTGCTTGCCCCCCCTGGGTAAACGTTGTCCCAACGTGATAAAGCATCAGGAACTACCGCTTGTTTCCCAGGAAGGTACGTGATCGTAAAGTGGAACTCGGAGAGGTATCCAGCTCATCGTGCCTGTCTACGTGTGAGGACTTTTGAGCTCATTAAATACTTCAAAGAATTATGATCAGTCAAAACTTCAAAGGATTCCCTAAGGCACAAAAGGGATGAACGCTGTGGAAAGAATAAAGGTTATCCCCCTATAATTGTCCCAATCGCATAGTCGCTTGCGTCTGTTTCAACAATAGTGCGAGCTAGCTTGTTGAAGTGAGCAAGTATTGGAGCAGTGGTGAACGCTTTCTTCAGAGCTTCAAACTCCAAAGCAGCTGGTTTGGTAAAAACAAAAGGAGTTTCTTTTTGAAGAAGTTTAGTAAGATTCACGGTTTTCTCGGCGTAACGCACAATAAACCTTCTATAGAAATTACTGAAACCAAGGAAAACTTGAAGGGATTTAAAGGAAGAAGGTGGGGGCCAGTCCAAAATGCGTTTGCTCTTGGCTAGGTCCATCAATAGTCCTTGCTGCAAGACTAAAACACCTATAAAATGAAGAGAAGAGGAATGGAATTTGCACTTAGAGGCTTTTGCAAACAGGTCATTCTTGCAAAGTTGCTGCAGCACCTCTTGCACATGTGCAATGTGATCTTCAAGGTTCCTCAAGTAGACTAGTATAACATTGAGATATACCACAAGGTGTTTACCTACAAGATCGGAGAAAATGTTGTTGACAAAATGTTGAAAAGTGGAAGGAGCGTTACAGAGGCCAAAAGGCATGACGGTATACTCATAACTGCCAAACCGGGTTCTCATTGCGGTCAAATACTCATGACCTTCCTTAATGCAAATTAGGTTATAGGCACCTTGAAGGTCTAACTTCAAGAAATAAGCAGCTCCATGGAAGAGAGTAAGGAGATGTGACATAGGAGGTACTGGATAGGCATTCTTCCGGGTTACCTGGTTCAGTTTCCCGTAGTCAACACAAAGGCAAAGTCCGCCATCCTTTTTTGGAACAAATAGGACAGGTGAACCAGTATTCAAATTTCTTGGTCAAAGAAATCCTTTTGCTACATTTTCCGCAATGTAGTCTTGAAGCGTAATTGATTCTTGCGTTGAGAGAGAGTAAACTGGTCCTGGTGCTGGAGGTGGGCCAGTAAGTTCAATCTTGTGATTGTAAGGACGTGATGGAGGCAGCTTATCTGCTTTTGCAGCTGAGAAGACGTCAGCGAAGTCATGATAAACCAAAGGTAAAGACTCTCAAATGATTTCTAAATCTTCAATCTTGTCATCTTTGAGCACTGGGTTTGAGGTGCTTGCATGGTGCAAGAGGATTAGGGAGCTCAAAATACACCTTTTGGTTGGTGTCTGTTTCTCTTTGAAGGAACAGGAAAGAGGTAAGCTGGATAGATAAGCAATAACTCCTAAATCTGAAGAGGCAATTTGGGAATGAAGGTCAGGATATTGCAAATATCCTGGCGGAAAAGTGGCATCCAACTCAATGACAGTGTCAGGTAGGCTGTTTAATTCCTGATTGACGGAAAGGTTTGTGTTCTGGGGGTGCAAGTTTTGAAGGTTAATTACTCCTTCTTGCCAATTCACATCTGGATTCCAGTAAACTAGGAAATCATGGCCTAGAATGGTATCATCCATTCCGGGTAGAGCCAAGACAAATAAATCCCATTCAAAGCTGGGGAAATTGGAGAATGCGAAGGTCCATTTTGCCTTTTGGGAGACCCAACAAGATGGTTCAGTTGCACTACTTACTAAATAGATAGGAAATTTATCTATCTTGGAACACGTAAGATTTTTGGAAGTGGCAAAAGATTCACTAATGAAGGAAACATTAGCTCCGGAATCAAGTAATACTTGATAAGGAGTGTTGTCAGAATGGAATAGGATAAATCTCAAACTCGGAGCACCTAGTGACTTGCAAGTGCAAAGATTTACTTGCGGTGATTTAGATAATGTGCAGTTTTCCTGGCGAGAATCAGAAAAACTACAAGCCAATTTTTTGACTGCTTAGCCGCTTCACGCGCTAACCGCTTTGCACAGCTGTCGACATCATGTTTCCCTCCACAATACATACACAGCCCTTTCTTTTCCCTTTGTAGCCGTTCCTTGCTCCGTAGCATCCCGGTTTCTTTGTCCAAGAACTTTGGAGTTTTGGAAACGGTTTTTCCTTTTGAGTTGGAGTTCAAAGTTGGGGTTGGTTTGGATGGTTTTGGGTTCCTCGTGTTTTGCTTCTAGGAGTTGTCCACCCTCGGAGCCAAGGTGGACGGTCCATGGTTGTTTCGCCAAGAGCAATTCTTGTCATGATAGCCATTATCAAGCTCAATCACTTAATTGATTAGCTGCTGAAGCGAGGTTGTCTTATGACCCCCAAATTCAAGCTGTTCAATTAAGCGTGCTGGTAGACCCTTTTGGAAATGGAATAGAAGAGAGGCCTTATTCCACTGGATGCAAGACTGCAAGGTTCAAAAATGAGAAATATAAACGGAGGCTCTACTATTCTCCTTCATAACTAAACTATTAAGTTTGTATTTGGCGTTTTGAACTTCATTGGGGTTGCCAAACAGGGTGAACAGTTGTTGCTCAAACCTATTGCAGTTGTTGAGAATAAAAGTGGGACTTTTGTTGGACAAAAGTTTGAGGTACGGTTTGAACCACTGCAAGGCTCTACCTCCTAAGAAGGACAAAGCATACATAACTTTATGTCTATTGGAAGGGAAATTGTTGGAGTTGTTTGAAAAGATGATTTTACAAGACTGTAGGTAGGATCTAAGCTTATGAGGATGTTCTCCCGTAAAGTGATTGGGTTGTTCCATGCCCGGAGTGCAAAAGCTAGGAGTACTTGGACTAGATTACTGGGCACCATGAGTGAGGGCCTGGATCAATGTCGAAAGCAGGGTTGGAGCATTGGGCTTGGGAGCATTAGTGTGAACCCCTGGTCTACCACAAGTCAAGGTTTCATTGGAAGAATGGTCGGAATCTGGAAATTCCGCGAGAGGGTCCGTCGGAGCATCCCCTGGAGGAGCCCAAGGATCATCGAGGGGTTCAACAGATGGCGATTTAGAAGTAGGAACGGGATCTAAGGGTTGTTGGGCCCGAGGAGCGCTGGTTCTCCCTACCCGATGAATCTCATCATTGTAAGGGGCGAGGGAAGCGTTCCCGGTTGAGCAAGTACGCGACATTGAGAAAAAGAAGTCTAATATAGGTTGGCAAGCTACAATAGATGAGTTGAGTTAGTTAATTTACTGTCACACAACCACCCCACGTACTATAGGGCAATTCTTAGATGATCATGAGCGCAAAGGAATGCTGAGTGCAAGGGCAAGTGCAAGTAGCAAGATTCAATTGCAAACTGCAAACTTGTTTATGCCACTCAACAAACGGAGAGAGGAATGGAATGTGTTCCAAAGAAGGAAACTCAACCTGAGTCCAATGTGATAACTAGGTTGTAGCAAAATGCAAGAACATATGAAATTAACTAACTGAGGAGACAATCATCAGGCAAGGGGATAGCCCTTATAAGGTAATCCAAAGTGACTAGATACAACCTGGTGATGAGCTAACTACAGCTGAAGCGGTGAGGCAATGAATGACAGGAACGGGATAGGAAATGAAGCAGTAGTACATTATCCGAGGTCATAGCGTAAGTGCAAGACAATAGAATCTGAGCCTACAATTGTATGACAAATTGGGACAGGAGCAAGTGACGTTGAAGGTAATGCAAATGAGAAGTAATAGTGTATGCAGGGTAGGGACTAGTCCAATTGCAAACTATACAGTAATGATGGCTTAGTTAGACGTAGATGCAAACTAACAAACAATGCATGACCAAAGATGGAAGTCCAAGGCTGTTGATTGGCCAGGGAAGGAGATTGGATCTCATGATGGATGGCCAACCAGTATGGAGTTAACCGCAAAGTTTGAAAGTATATACTGAGTTGGTCGCCGAGATCGGAAGGTCAGCGCGAGCCAGAGGAAATAGCGGATTGCACCATTGATGTTGGGTTTTTATGTGTGTCATGCTTTTTAGACTGAGGTAGATGGTACTGAGGAGAGGACATGTTGAAGTGATGAAGACAATAATCCCTAAGTGCAAAGCGTGACAGTGGGCTGGATACATAGATGGGAGATGAAAGGGGGAGTGTTAGCAAGGCAATCAAAAGGGGAGTTGAGATAAGGAGACTGACCTGGAGATGGTGGGTGGGTGGGTGTGGTGAGGTGGTTGGTGGTTGTTGGAGGGGAGGAGGAGGACAAGGGTGAGTGGAAGAGGAGGAGGAGGAGCACAGTGGTGGGGGGGGGGACTGGGGTCCACTTGTGGGTGACTGAAAAGATCAAGTCAGTCAGTGTGGGATGAAAAAAAAAAAAAAGAAAAGAAAAGAAAAAAGATACATACTTGTGTGTTTGCCTCTTCACCAAGTCTGAAATCAGACCATCATGATTCATACTGAGCAAGGGTGAGAGGTAGAAGTTGCTCTCTCATGGCAAAAGAGGGCTATGGTGTGCTGGTATAAGGTTTTTGGTTTTGATATGGATGATGTGGAGGTGTGGATGGGTGTTTTGCATGTTGATGGATGGTGGATAGATGATGATGCATAAATGGTAGATTTGGTGTTTGAAATCTGCCATTTTGAAATACACCTGTTAAGGGGTAAGTGTATTTCAGAAACCCACCATTAAAAATTGTGGATTTTGTCAAAAAAAAAAATGGTGGTTTTCTAATGGCAGATTTGCTAACTTTGATACACCCTAATCGGTGGGTTTTTTCAATTTTTAATGGCGGGTTTGAAATGGTGGAGTTAGGTTGAAACCTGCCATTAAAAAAATGGTGGGTTTGCTAAGTCTGATACACCCTATTAGCAGGAAACCAGTTTCCTTCACAATGACAAGTGTGCCAGGGGACAGAGAGAGAAGGGTCTGTGTATGCACTTGTGTTCTAGCGTACATGTATGTACATACATACATACGTCATCCCATCGTTGTGCTCAATGATCATGTGACCTGTGTTCATGCGTGTACCCACCTGCATACGGACGCGGGCACCTGTGTATGTGCATACATACCTTCGGCTTCGTCTAGCGAATTCGATAAGTGCGCCGGACTGACCCTCTTGATCCTGCTGAGTCTCTGCCGCTCGGCTCCATCGAGCGGTGAGGCGGACCCCTCTAAGGCCATACCTCCTCCTCCTCCTCCTCCTCCTCCTCCTCCATCCAGCCTCCAGCGCCCCTCTTGACCATCCTTCCCCACACCCCTCGGCCACGAAGCCCGTCTCGAGTCAACACTGGCGTCCCACTACCACCCCCCAATCTATCCGACCCCTACTTCCCCATGGCCTTCTGGAAGTAAGCAGATTCCATTCCTTCGTCGTCAAGCACAATCAGCCTTCAAATGACAATCCTTCTTGCTTGCTTTCCTGAGCTGATTCGACTTTCTTTTTTCTTGACCATTCGTAGGTTCGGTTTTCACTCCCAATCGGCTATAGACACCATCCTCTCCTCCTCATCAGCCAACCAGCATCATGCCAACCCCAACGCTGGCTGTTCGACCCCTTCGTTCTCAAACCCGTCCATGTTACTCGATAAGTTATTGGAAGAGGATGACCTACTCCAGGAGATCAAAGCTCAAAATCCCAAGTTGGTCGAGTTTTTGGGCACTCGTGAGGTCGTCAGTAGGATGCTAGGCTACGTATCCGGTATGATATTCGATGATGAGGAGGCCGATCGATTCGACCGTAACTCTCATCCGCCCCTCAATCATCTATCGACCGCACAGGTCACCCCCAATGACTCATCCGAAACTTCTGGATCTCCAGTCCTGTCTTATGGAGGCGGACTTCTCAACTCATTCCGGACTCGAGTCGTCGGCGATACCATCGGCGCCCTACTGCTGGATGCTTTTGACTCAGAGGGTCGGACACCTGAGGACCGTGCCAAGGCAGAACGTCGAAAGATTAGATATCCTTATCTCTGCACCGAGATATTAGCTTCCGACCTCTGGACCGTGACCAGTCAAATCTTTAGTGACTTCCCTCGTCTAAGTCTCTTGACTCGGTTCTGGGATGCCGTACTAGATCAACCTCCAAATGCTACGATATCTAAATCAGTTCAGATAGGTTATTGGGCCAAGGCTAATATCACACTCATGGACACCAAGCCCGGGGAGATGATCGCATTCTTTAAATCTTACCCGAACATCATCCCCAAATTACTCACTCACCTGAACTCATCACCCATCGTCAATGTTCTCATACGTTTCATTCAGTATGAAGAGTTCACGACAGGAATCATCGATTGGTTGATCGACTCGACGGACTTCGTTGAACTAATCGTCAGTCTTCTCCACCCCTGCCGTGCTCCCGAACTCCACCGGTCCGTCGCCGATTTTCTCAAGGAGGTCATCGCCCTCTGTACTAATAATAACGTTTCAAGTTTTTCTGCGTTCAACTCACCGACCAAAATCATCTCAACCGGATCACCTCCTGGAGAAGGTGTCTCCAATCCGCCCGCCTCATCTGACATAAGTCGCCCTGTGCCCGTTGCGATTGGTCCCTCTCAGTCCCCGGTTGCGCTCGATGAGCCACCATCAACCGTCAGCACTAGGTTGATGCGCGAGTTATCCAGCCCACAGGTTATTTCAAAGTTACTTTCGTTTGGACTAGATACGCCTGTATCGGAAGATGATGGCGTCATAACTAACGCGTCCGTCGCATCCTCTTTAATGAACTCATTATCAGTCATAATCGATCTGATTCGGCGCAATAATTCTGATTACTCCGAGCATCAATTGATGATTTGTCTTCAAAATTTCCCACCCCGACAGAGGCCGCCAGAAGATCCGTTCCAAGACCCATTACCTCTGAGTGAAAATGCACCTCGGGTCGTACCATTGACTGGGTTGTTAAACTCCATCGGGGACAGATTGGGCGACCTTCAAGCTCTTCTCAAATCTCCTCACTCTTCCATCAAGCGCATTCCAATGATCGTTGGAATGCTCACTCCACTTACACAAGAACGCTTCAGACTGGTTGAACTTTATGCCGAATTGTTGCATTGCTCCAACATGGCACTCGTCAATAGGCTCTCCTCTGAAGACGCACCTCGTTATAACAGTGACGGTGCATTGGTTGACGGCTTGGATGCTCTAATTTCTATTTTTGGTGAACCCGAAGTTTGTGAAAATGAAGAGCCACTCGATGCTCAGAAAACTAAGCAATTTGAAAAAGGCTCTGGTCACCATTTTTCGCCAGACTCCCCATCACATCCTACCCAGGATCAGTCTCAAGATTTGCCATCAATCGAACCTGGGCAGTCAACCGAGCCACTCGCTGGAAAAGATGAGTTCGAGCTCCCAGCCTCGGACCAGCAAGACCAGTCAGGTATGGAAAGTAAGGAGCCTATGAAAATAAAAGAAGAGGAAGAAGCATCTGCGAGAGAAAGGTCCGAAGTAGTTGAATCACCTGCAGGAGTGAGGATGAAAGAACTATTCCTGGAACATTCGGTTTTGGATACTTGTTTTGATTTATTCTTTGAGTTCCCATGGAATAATTTTTTACATAACGTAATCTATGATCTTGTTCAACAAGCCCTCAACGCGAAATTTTCTAATCAAACGTTAGCAGGTCAAGCTAGTTTAAAGTTGGCCACAAGTTTCTTCAGGACGACTAAAATTGTTGATAGATTGTTGGATGGTGTCGATGCAAATCATGAGTATGGGTGAGTTCTCCTTATTTCTTGCCCTCGCTCTGTTGGCGCGTATTTTTGTGAAGACTCCCGTCCATCATACTACGCTGTTATCACAACTCTTTTCATCTGCCACTCCCATTTTTTTTATTCTTCTCTCCTGTCCTGCGCTGTCATTTCCTCAAAAAGCGTTCATTAATATCAGTTTTGTCAGCATCAGGGCAGGTACTCGTGCGATTTTTGTTCACTTAGATAGTACCTATCTTGACACAAATCAAACCTCTCGTTACTTCGGTTCATCAAAATAATTCTCAGACGAAAACAGATTAAACTGATACAAGATCATAACTTTAATTTTCTGCTCTCTTTCCCTTCTCTCCTCCGGATAGATTAAAATTCAAGAATTCCCGACTAGGATATATGGGACATTTGGTGTTGATTGGGGATGAAGTATTAAAAGCGTTAGAACTCAATTCTGAGGAGTTCTCGGACGTCGTCACCGAGCTGGAGAATAATCAGAAGTGGAAACAATTTGTCGATCAACAAATTTTCGAGGCTCGTGCACACGCTAAATTACCTTTGGGCGGTGTCATGCCCGTCATGAATAACACATTAAACCCCCAATTGGCGACGATGGGAGCGGAAGACGATACGAAACCATCCAGCGTTAGTCAAGACCAAGTCGGATTAGGAACAATAGCCGGGAGAATTTCAAAAGAGAGACACGAAAAGAAAGGTGAAGGATTTGCTCGTTATCTTGTCGAACAAATCTCGGGCACCGGTGCTAACGAAAACTCGCCGACTTCGTCATCATCTTCAGATGGAGATGGTTCGAATGAGGAGAGTGAGCATAATGGTGGTGGTGATCAAACCAAGCACCCATCCGATCAAAGATATGGTTACGCGGATGATTCCCAGGAGTGGGATTCGACTCGGTTCTCTAGTCCTTCAAGTTTTGCTACTCAGAACCATAGTAGCGATCGGATTATGACAGGATCTATAATCTCAAACCCGACTCCATTTGGGTTTGACGATCGATTTGATGCTCCTACTCGCACCTTTCCTCAACGTTTTGCAGACCAAGTGAGTGGTGTTTCTGATTGAAGAAAAGATGAGAAGACCCTTTGATGTTTACACCTTTTTTTTTTACAAAAAAAAAATCCTCAGAATGGTGATTCAAGTGGCTTTGACGATGATTTCGAGTATTCAGAGAAGCCCCCCGAAGCCGCAAAATCATCCACTACGACGTTGGAAGGTACGCCAAAACCGGGCCGGTCACGAGGAATGAAGGAAGTGCAAACGGAGGTTGAAAAACCGATTCCAGAGGAGGATGAAGAATGGGGTGAGTTCGCGGAACCTAGTACGATGACACCGTCCTCGTCGACCCAAATGCCAGAGTTCCCGACACCTGAGCAAGTCGATGAAGCTAGTTGGAATCAATTTGATATCTTGGCCGATAAAACCCCAAAATCCAAACTGGTGGATGATGGAGGTCATATTTCCGACGACCCAAATGAAGACCATATCGACCGTCGGCCATCATGACGGAATGTACTTTGTTTCCCTGAAAGTTCAAAGTATTCCATCACGCCCCCTAGTCACTTTCAATCATGCTGGCGCGATCCTTATTACTTCTTTCCTTCTCCATCTAAACGTCTTTATCTTCTTTTTCTTCGGTCGAATTTTTACTCCGGTCGGTGGGTGTCCGTTCAATTTTCAGAAATTTGAGATCGTTTCACTCTGTTTGTCTTACTCGGCTTTAAAGCCCCCCTCTTCTCATTAGTTGATGAGATGATCACCATACCTGGGATGGAATATTCTATTCAGCGTCAAATCATCTTTTCATTTTATATCACATTTGTATACGTTTTCCGTTCCTTGGACGACCCCCCCCTTTTTTTAAAAAAAAAAATTAAGCATGAAAGTAATCGCTCTCAAGTCCCGCTTCAACATTTGTATTGATACATCTATAGATACTCCATCGAATTTGCTTCTTATCTTTTTATTTTATCTATAGATTATTAATCTTGATTTGAATGTACTGTTTGAATTTTTTCTTTTTTTCAGTCACTCATCAAGCCAGCACACTTCCCAATAGTTCGTAGACTAATCATCATTAGATTAGGACTTTTTTGTCATCATTGTTCTCTCTCACCTTTTGAAGATTGAAGTAGCTTCCCCCTCCCCATGTTCCTTTTTTTTTTTTTTTTATTAAAAAACAAAAAATGGCAATTGCCCGATCTCTTGAGCTCCGCTCGGCAACCGGGGTGTAACTCGCGCCCCCGCGCCAAAAAAAATATACACCCTGTATGTCCCAGATGTGACATACAGGGCCGTTCACCAAGGTGTATGTGTGCATGTGCATTTGCCATGCACACTGTATCTCGCGGCCCACATTTCCGCTGCGGCCGAACATACAGGGTCGAACCTGTAAATTTTTTGGGGCAAATGTTCTTTTGGGCCTCGTCCGCGCCCAAATACACATACAAATACATGTGTGCGGTTGCCGAACGCAGCCTTAGGCTTTCTCATCCCTTTCTATTCATTCATTTTTTATTTTATTTTATTGTTATTGAGGAAGAACCAGAAGAAGCAGGGAAGGAACCTACATTGTGTCTATTGATTGTGGGCCTTTTGTTGGGTTGTACTGTGTTTGGTGAACAGGTGCTCCTTCAGCCTGGGCTGTGTGCTTGCTGAGAAGAGCTGTGATGATAACACCAGAGAAGGTTTTGATGGCAAGAAGGTTGGCAGTTTTGAGTTTTCTTGTTGTGGATCAGTTAATTTTGCTATTGAGAGGTCCAACCTCCCCCCCCCCCCCATTAAAGCAGTTGACATGCAGGGTGCTTTGTGAAGCTTGCATTCTTGGTCCAGATCCTACAAAGCTTCAATTCACAGTGACTGTGCACAAACAATTAATGTTAGATAAGTTAAGAGCTTCAACAGAAGCTTGGTTGGAGAAGAATCTTGTGTGCTAATTTCACACTGTTGAGTGACCTCTTTCTTTCTACTGAAATAAGATCCAAAATTCCAACCAAAAACTTTGAAACTTGTGGGCACAGTTTGAATGATATCTCTCAATTTTGAACACTTCAGGTACACAATCAAGAGAACAATGATTTTTAGAACTTACTTTTCATTCCAAATTTTCTTCTTTGTTTTTTTCTTTCTTGAGATGTCAAACCAAGAATGGAAACCTAGATGAAAAGAAACTTTGGAAGCCTACAAACTTGTTTAGCTGGGTTTTTGCAAATTCTTACATACAGTTTGATCAAAACTACAAGGGATGTGTTATCAGGGATTTCTTTGGGATTCATGATTTTCTCATGGAAATAAAACTGAAAATGGGAAGAGGAGCCCAAAGATGATTTGGTTCTGGCTCAAAGAAACCAAAAATTTTCATATTTATCATACACTAACAAATCTATTCTCTCAATCAATCCAAAACTAAGATGGTCATAGAAATTCCAATTATTAATGTCATGAATTGAGAATTAGGAGATCTTTCCATAATGAGAAATCTATCATTGGTAGCTTTAATGAATCCTATCCTCAAATAGATTCCATTGTCTCCTCACTTATTTCAAATCTGACTTCTTTAAATTTATCTGTCATTCATCAAGATTTGAGATTACTTCCTGAATTTTTTTCAATAAATTACTATTTAACATAACAAGATCCTTTCAGTAATCCTTCAAAAATGAATTTTGATTCCAATAGATTCATAAATAGTTCCCTATATCAATGAGCAAATTATTTTCATAATAGGGTGTACCAGAGTTAGCAAACCCGCCATTTTTTTATGGCAGGTTTCAGCCCAAATCTGCCATTTCAAACCCACCATTAAAAATAAAAAAACCCACTTACTTCAAAAAAGGGGTGTCAGATTTACCCAAATAATAAGTGGATTTTTTCAATATAGTATATAAAGTCAAGAATCAAACAAGGCACCACATCCCACCAAACTGTTTCTCCACCATCTGTAAGCCCAACATCCAATCCAGCCATCAAAGAATCCTACAAAATCTCAAGTTAAAGATCTCCAAGGTATGTTTGATCATCCCTTCACCACTCAATCTCATCTTCTCTCCCATTTTCATGCCTCTTCTTCTCTTGTTTGAAATTTTTCACCTTCCTTCAATCAATTATCCCCTCCCTAAAGACAATGATGACTACCTGGATACCCCATAAACTTCACCAGCCCCTAATTTGACTCAAGCCTTACCTCTCACTTCCTCAAAACCTAAATCTCCTATTTGTCTATAGACAATCTTCCCAATCCAACAATCTCCTATCCACATCCACATCAAGCCAAATTTTCCCTCATCAACTTGTGCCACCCACTTGAACACAACCCCCAATCTCAAATGGTCCAGGAAATCTTCCTCTGGCTCAACTTCTATCTATGATTCCAAACCTGCCCAACCTCCAGCTATGCTCTGTTCTACTCAATCATAACAAAAATATCCTACTAAGTTTCCTTCTTGGAAGAAAGAAAATTTTTTTGAATTTGCCATTGTACTTCCTTCTCAACCCATCAAACCAAATTCTTGGATAAGTCTCTGTATATCATTCTTCTTGCAAGAAACTAATACACTCACAAAATCAGCTGGATCCCCCAGAAAAAATGACACAAAACTTGATGGTTGCATTCACAAGAGCCTCAATCACCTACCATCGGCAAGTTTTCATTTGATCTTTGATCTTATTTTGCCTCAACCAGTTGTATCATTCATCATTGTCACTACTGAATTTTATTAAGCCATCCCTTTTTGAAAACTTATCACAATTGTATTAAAAAAAATCCTTCTTGAGCCCCATGAAATCTCAAGAACCACTCAATAAACCCTAAAAAAACTCATTCTTGCTCATTAAGCCTAACAATTATCAAATATTTGATCAAAAAATTGAATCACAGATTCAACAAAGGTCACCACAAGCACATTTGGTACAACCCAAGCCAAATTTTTATGGGTGCTCATAGCTGAAACTGTAATGAAAAAATCTATCACTCAGATATTTTATCATCTATAGCCTTTGGTACCTCCCAGGCCAATTTCTTTGGGTGCTCATAGTGAAAACTGTGTATGCAATGCGAGTTGCTCATCATTTTTATCATCAATACCTTTTTTACCACCCAGGCCAAACGTTTTGGGTTCTCAAAGTAAAACCTGCAATGGAGGCTTCAATTGCTTAGATCTTTCATCCTCTATAGCCATTGTTACACCCTAGGAAAAATTCTTTGGGTGCTCATAGTCAATACTGCAATTGAAATCAAATTTCTTAGAGCTTTTGTCATCTATAGTGTTTGGTACCTCCCAGGCCAAATTTTTTGGGTGCTCATATTCAAAGCTGCAATCCAAAATTCAATGCCTTATATATTTTATCCTCAATAACCCTTGGTACCTCCCAGGCCAAAGGTTTTGTGTGATTAAAGTCAAACCCGCAATGGAAACATAAATTGCTCTTGATAGGACCAAATATATGTGTGGAGAGAGTTTCAAAGATGATATCCAACTGCTCATTGGATAACTGGTGACCTTGTTTGAGGCAAAAAACCACAAGGATTGATTATGAAATCAGGAGGGATAGAATCAAGAGGGATTGATTGATTTAAAAACTACAGAAAAAGTGAGAGGGGAGATGATTGGGCCAATAAATTGTTGAAAACAAAATAAAACTACTTTTTTTCACTGCAGGTTGGGAATTGTGGTTGTTGGAATTGGTGTTTTGGGATCAGTTGAGTTTGAGGGTTGAGAAATTTTGATAAATTTGTTGGTGTTGCTGATTGTGATGGAGGTTAAGAATGGTGAGTTGGAGGAGTAGGATGGTGAGAGGAATGATGATGATCAGATTGGGCTCTAGGAGGTGCAAAAAAAAATTAAACTCAAGATTGTTGGGGAAATATAAGAAAGAGTAGTAAGGTACTAGGGAGGGGATTGAGCAGAAGCTATAGAGAGAAATGGTAAGCAGGTTTTCATTTGAAGGATTGAGTTGATGGTGGTTTTGAGAGGAAGGAAAGATGCATCAATAGTGGGTTTGGTGGTTGAAATAATTGATGATGTGGAGGTGTGGACTAGGTGTTTTTCATGCAAGGGACAATGAATGGATGGTGATGCATAAATGGTGGGTTTGATTTTTTAAAAAAAACATTTCCATCAAACACACCATTTTTAAATACACCAGTTAAGGGGTATGTGTATTTCAGAAATCTGCCATTAAAATGGTAGGTTTTCTAAATCTGATACACCCTAATATTTACTATTCACCAACTCCATAAAAAAAATTCAAAAATCAAACCTCCAGCACTTCCACCATATACCAAAGATCCCCAGCCATATGCTCAATTCCAGTATCCATATGCATTTGAAATACCCCTTTAGAAAATGTATATTATCATAATTCTTATTTTAATAGTTATCTTAAATTTTATACAGGTAATCAAGGGATGTATTGCTTATAATTATTAAATAAATTTACTTTTCCCTAGCTAATAGGGTACTTAATTTAACATCTCCACAATATATTGCAACCAAAAATAATCTCAAAGTATTGATTTCAATAAATATCAAAGAAATGTATATATCAAGGGTGATGATATATTCACAACTAATTTGAGTCATGTAGACAACTCAAATGGGCCGTGTGGCATGCCACACAACTACAATTGAGTTGTGTGGCCTCTACACAACTTGATTGTAATAGTGTTTCCCCCACACAACAGTTCCCTGTTGTTTAGCATGCCACACAACTAAGTGTTTTGAGCCAAAATAAAACAAATAAAAAAGTAAAATATATTGAATAAAAATTCAAACAAAACAGAAATCAACCAAAAAACCAAATAATGTTGATTTTTTGATTAAAATTAATTAATTAATTAATTAATAAATTAATTAATAAATTAATTAATAAATTAATTAATAAATTAATTAGTTAATTAATCAATAAATTAATAAATACATACATACATACGTAAATAAATAAATTAATAAATTAATAAATAAATAAATTAATAAATAAAAAATAAATTAATAAATACATAAATACATAAATACATAAATAAATATATAAATAAACAAATAAATAAATAAATTTAGAAATAAACAAACAAATAAATAAATAAATAAAAAGTTAATAGACAGATAAATAAATAAATAAACAAATTGTGTTTGGAATGACCCATTTGACACGTGTATGGGCCCCCACACATTTATTGGATTGTGTGGGGCCCTACACAACTCCCACACAACTGGGAGTCATGAATTTATCATCACCCATATATTAATCATATTTTTTTATTAAATATAGCATATTATTGATCAGAGATTTGTATTATATATATTCCTAACTCTGTGACTTAAATGTCTGGCTCAAATCATTGGAAATAAATGATTTCCCTAAATATCCAAGAAAGGTATGTATGTTTTTATTTAATAATACACAGGATATTTTACTAACAAATAGGATAATTGTCTTGAGATTTCCAAGATTGAATCTTTTGATTCTTGACTGGAGTTAAATTCTATTCAATCCCATTGGCTGCCTGCAGAAAATCCTTGAATTCTATTTTTAATATGATAAAGCACAAGACTGTGATATTTGTCATGAAACCATGCAATGTTTTCATGCCTTCTATAAAACTTAATTTATTTTTTGGCGCCTTCATGATCTATCTTAATTTTAGATTCTACCTAATTTTCTGGAAGCCAAACAGCTGTTTTTGATGAGCCTGCAAAAAAATCTTCTTAAAAAATACTCTGTTTCTCTTGAAATCATCTCATCTGTTCTCCTTATGATTAACTGATTTTTAACCAATCCTGGTGCTATTTTCACTTGTGACAGTTTATCTTTGAGACTTTCCTCATCTTATCATGTTCTTTCTGTTTTCCAGAAGATTTTTTTTGTGTCCCTTCTTAAGCTCTTGCTTTCTTTTTGGTTCTTTTGCAAAATTTTTTATTTTAACTAAGTTGAGCTGTTGCTATCATGTCCTTTGCCCTATTCCCCCATAGCCCTTACTGTTCTCTTCTCTTCCTTGCTGAATTCATGGCTTGTTTTCTGGAATTTATTTCTGTTTTCAGTATATTTCTATTTAATTCATTTCCTGCTTGGCCATTTCTATCTTTTAACTAGATGCTGCTCTTTATTTAAACCACCCAATTTTTCCAAAATATCTCCTAAATTTCAAGGAAATTCAAACATTTAAAATTTCTGAAGGCCCAGGATAAATCAAAACCTTCCAGACTACTGAATCCATTCCCTCCTTCATAGAAAGATTTTTTTTGCTAAAATGATTTTATCTTCAAAAATAAGTGTAAATTGAGTAATTTTTTTAATCAATACATGCCTTCTGGTGTGTTTTCCAACCCCAGGTTGGCATGTAAAAATAAAAAAGAAATTCCAATACAAGGAAGGTGTGAATTTAGAAAAGGAAGATTTTGCATGCCTTTTTAAGTTTAAGGAATTCCAGGGATGGGAGAACACAACTTTTGAGGAAATTTTGGGCCCCCACAGGCCTGAAAACATAAATTGAGGCCTTGGGGTTCATATATTAAGGCCCCCTCTCCCCCTTTGGGGTATTTCTAGGGAAGAATTCTTTGGAAAGCTCAACAAGGGACATAAATTAAGTAAATTTGACATGTGAAAAGTTAATAAATATCAGTTCCTTCTAAGAACTTCCAATTTGACCTCAGATTTGAAAGAAAAAACCTCATGAAGTATGAGAAATATCAGGAAAATGCTAAGTTTTCATTTTATTTACATAAAATGAACACTTTGGCATAAAACATAAAAAAATTAGAAGAATGCTATGTATAAATATTTGATGATTAATTTGAATATTTTAGAGTATTTCAACATCATTGATTACATGAATAACTATAAAAAATATAAAAACAAAATTCTTTGAAGAGTGTTCAAAATTTCTGGTGGAATGTAAATTAACTGTTTACCAAAAATAAAAAAAAACTCTAAAACCCTGAATATGTCTATTTCATGAGAGGATTCAAATTTTTGGAATATTTCAAAAAAAAATATGCATGAATTACAAAAATAAAATTATTAAATATGAAATAATTATTATTTAATAATAATAATGGAATTGAAAGTTGATTTTTGGAATAAAAACTAATATTTCTTATGGAATTTAAAAGTATGTCTGCCAAATATAAAATAATGTGGAATAAACCATTTGATGGGAGGACTTCAAATATGGTAAAAATTTTTCAAAAACAAAAATCCATAAATTACAGAGATAGAAAAAAGACATACGCAAGACTCATTTCTTTGCAGAAAAGGAAATAAATCTGTTTTATTTTTCTCATACTTGAAAAATTAATTGTTGGGATTTTCCAAAGTATTCCAGTCCCTCCCAACAAAGGGCATATGTTGCATGTTTGAATAATCCTTTAAATTTGGTAAAAAATCATCTACATTCAATCAGAAATATTGAATTTCATATAAAGAAATTAATTTTTGATATTTTCTTCACTATCCTTGTACTTGATTGAGTTTTTCTTGAAACATTTCTAAATTTTGAATTCTCCCCATTGAATATGTGTATGTATAATTTTCTATTCTTGTATCATTTCTCTTATTTTTCCCATATTGCATAAAGTATCTTTGGAATGTGGCCTCAGGTTATGATTCCTTGCCAAAAAAACTGATATTTTTTTTCTCCATGTGGAATTAACTAAAGTGAGGCCCAGCATTGAATTATCCTAAACATAATACCACAGGAAGATCCCACAAGGGGGTCTGGAGGCCATATTTTAGCCCCCATGGCCCCAAATGATTTTTGTAAGCCTTTGGGGGCCCAAAACATCCTCAAAATGGGTGTTATCCCACGCCAGGTACTCCTTTAAACCTTAAAAAGGTGTGTCAAACCTTAATTTTCTGAATTCACACCTTTTTTGTATTGACACAACCTTTGAAGGGGAAAAGGTCTTCTTGTGGTGGGAAAACATTCCTGAAGGTGTTGGTTTTGTAAAATAAAATGTGCTATAATAAAAACTTTCTTCAAAAGAGGTATGAATTTATTAAATTAGCTTCTACAATAAAGTGTTTTTTTGAAAAAGTTTTGGATTTATTAATTTTAAAGGCATTATTTTAGCCTGGGTAATTTCTAATTCCATGAATTCTTTTCAAAGAAGGAATGATCTTGGCAATTTTTTTTATCTCAAATCATGCCTTTTTTCAAAAAAAGGGCATGAGTATAGAAATTTTTCACTAAATTCACACAATTTGGTGTGTTTTCCCACCCAAGGAAGGTGTCAAATACCTAAAATTATCTTTGATTTCTTTTTAAAAAAAAGAATAAATATACAAAATGAAGGTTGGGAATGCCTTTCAAAGTTTAAAGACTTCTTGGGTGGAAATAAGCCTTTTGAGGATTTATAAATGCCTTTTTAAGGTTTCAAATAATGCCTGGGGTGGAGAAACATCCCTTTTGGGGAAGCTTTGGGCTGATGGAGGCCAGTGAAGCTTCATTCAGTCCTTGTGGGTATAAAACTTTCTGGGCTTGAATTTTTTGAGGAATCAGGTCATGGAAATCAAGAAGAGGAGTGTGTGGAGCAGGGCCCACAAGAGCCTATAAAATTTGCATTCCTAGCGGGAACAACCAATTAGGGTTCCAATAGTGTATAATTTTGAATGGGAAATGCTGCATAATTGGTTGGGAAAGAATTTATTTTAGGAAATATTGGTTATAATCACATAATTGAACCATTAACAAAGAATTATATTACAACCAATTAATCAAATTGGTCCTTTTTTACCACAATTTTTTTTTCATCCCTTTTTTCCTTATTTCTGGCTTTTTTGAAATTACCAAAACAAATATTCCTCAACAGGCTTAATGATTCTGCCTCCTTAAATTTCCCAATTAAAATAAAATTTATAACCTACCCCGTTCTAAATTTAATTTATGATTTCCCTCCATAAAGAATGGGTGCATGTCCAATTTTCCATCTATCCCCTGAATTAGGTGGTTTTTAACCTGCAGAATTACAATCAATTATATTCTGTTCATATTCTTTCTTCCCTGCATTAGAAATTTGCACCCTAAAATTTCATCCTTTGAGATCCCTGAAATACATTCTGATTTTTGATTATTTTTTTCCCTAGTTTTTGTAGAAAAGTGATCCTAGATCCAAATTTACTTTTTCAGAAAACCATGATAATTTTTCCTTTCTTGAAAAATAATATTTCCTTTTCTGCAGAATATGAAACTACCTTTCCTTGGAATTAAAATATTTTGTAAAATTCTATAAATAGACAACACACCACCTTACTTTGTTGAAATTTATATTTTTTATGGCTTTTGAAATATTATATTCAAGATTGAAATCCAAAGAATGTTTCTTACATGAAAAACTAATTTAAAAAGTATGAATTTACAATAATATGGTTCTTTTTAAAAACAAGGCATTTTCCTGGAGATCAAGTAGGAAAGTTATGTGATGAAAAAATGGAAATTATAATATTTTCAAATTCTGAGTCTTTGAATTAATAAAGGATTATTCAATTGTCCTGGTAAAAAATTGCCTATCTTCTTCAAAAATGATCAAAGTGGAATACCTGGGTGTACTCTTAGATTTTGATTATTTTTTTTTGTAAGAGGTGATGATCTTTTGTTTGAAACCATGATAGAGAGGGAATTATATATTAAGTACGTATCTAAATATAATTTTCTACCTGCGATTGAGATGAGTATAAATAAAATATTCTTCCTCACCAATCAAGCACAATGAATCATATGGAATATATCTGGTTTTAATGTTGCTTATTATGTGTATCAAAGTTCCCAATGTCTCAATCAATCAAGCTTGAAACTTCTTCAATCAAGGATCATGTTGAATTCCTTGAAATATTATTTTTTTTATACAGAACTGATTGAATATTAAAAAAAAAAAAAACCAGATTCCTGAGGGGATCCCACATCACTATTGCAGTCAGCTCACTCTCACAACTCATTTAAAGGACTTGTTGGCTTTACTACCAGGAATCTATCCCAGTGTTTTAAACTAGAGGAAGTACTAATGAGGTGTTTCTGCCATACAAGGAAACTTTTTCCACTCATCCAAAATTCTTTCCAACACAGAATGGGTCAAATCAATTCAGTCTCATATATTTCAACTGGAATTTTGTATTTTTTTTTTCAAAATATGTTGTGTAAAGCCCATTTGGGTGACACCTAAATTTATTCAATATTCTTCTCAAGTGCACATGGCACCAATCAAAGTCACATTGGCACCAATCAAAGTGAACTTGATTCCTGGTGAAGGTTGACTTTACACCTGGCTAAATAATTCTGAAACCAGGCCAAGTTTATCTTGGACCTCCAATAAAAGATTTTCACAATGAACTGCATAATAAATGATCATGTTGTTGAAAAAAACATGGGTTAAAATTTTTAGGGAGGGAGGCTGTTTGGTTTGGTGCAAGCAGCTTTGATTGGCTTCAAGGGTAGTTTGGTTGGGCACAAATTTTTATCCTCCACAAGCCCATCCTAATCAAGCTCCCTGGGTGTAAATCCAAGTCCTGCTTGGTGCACAACAAGTCAAACTTTGAAAGGCCCAAAGACATGCTTTATACACCATACTATCCTGAAGTTTCAATTTTCAGCACAATAGAGTGTATCAGAGTTAAAAGTTTGGAAATTTTCAACAACTCATTCTGGAAAAACAATTTATTTTAAAAAAATATTTTTTTTTAAAAAAATTTAGAATGAAGGAGTTTTTTGATGGAAAAATATTATTCAATAAAAATAAGGGGGGGTATTCCTGAAATCAGCCCTTTTATTTTTAGAATATCTTAACTCTGATACACCTTAATGTGTAATTTTCCTTAATAAATCCAAGTAAAAATTGTTGAAAAATGCATCCAAGGAGTTCACATGGCCCTCTTCTCTCAAAAATGAACTAAAGATTCAATTATTTGAGAAAAAAACATATTTGTTTACCATCAGGGTGCTTTTGATGTTTACACTATTCAGGAAAGTTTATAAAATTTCCTGAAGGAATAAAATAAGTGTAAAAATTTACCATATTTTCAAGTTCATGAGAAGGAAGAAAATCATCCTCAAAAATTTTACATCCAAAGCTAACCTTCCTGAATTTCTCAGGAAACCCCTAGATAAGGCTTCTGCTTCTGAAACAAGTAAACTTCTAGAAATTTAATGCATAGAAAACATTTCTAGCATGAGAATATGTCAAGAATCAAGCCTAGCATTGATGAAAAACCTTGTAGTTCTCTAATAAAAAAATTTAAATAGGCAGCTGAATAACAAAAAAAACCCTAATTATTGGGTAAATATTCAATTTCATACAACCACCCACTAATAGAAATTAATAAAAAATAAATTAAAAAATAAAAAATAAAATAAATAAATAATAGTGTTATATTTAGAAGACCCCCAACCCTTGATTTTGCACAGTTTTGAAATTGCCAAAATGTCTCACAAATCCCCCAATCCACATGGTAATCCTGAATTTTGTGTGATTGTGTGGGGTTTTCAAATATATATATATATACTAGAGTATTGCCCCCAAATTTGGGGACTGATTGGTATTTAAATTTGTTAAATGATTTTGATCAAGTGGGAAATCTGGTGAATGGATTAAGAAAATTGGCCCAAGTGTATTTCCAAAATGTGATATTTTTTAAATAATTTTAATCAAATTGGAAATCTAGGGAATGGGTTCAACAAATTGGCTGTAGTGTATTTCCCACAAATTTAGGCAACAGATTGAATAAAAAACATTGATATGAAAAAATGGGATTTTCTTTAAATGTGGTAAATATGAGGAATGGATTAAAATAATAATTAAATTAAAAATTTTTGAAGTATTTCAACAGATAAGCAATCAAAAAAATCATATATCATTGAAATCTCAGCATTTCATTTCAGTGATGGATGGCATTCAAAAACTCATGATAAAAAATGTTGTCAGTTTCAAATGAAATATTTTTTCCAGGTTGCAACCACTTACTTTGTAAAATTTCTGGATCTACACCTTGACAATTCAAACTATAACTACCGATGGATGGACACTGGATCTTGAATATCAAGACCAGCATTTTCAATTGTATAACCTTGCAATTTTTTAGTTTTCAATGAGAGTTCCAAATTGACTGGGAACGTTTTCCAAATCATTTTGAAAGGCAGAAAATTTTCCTTTGGGTCAGAAATAAAGTTTACACATGGAATGGCCATCACTCTTCCTAAGGAATTGAGAATGCATATGATTCATAGGTGCTTCATCACAGATTATCAAAGAAGCTCTTATGAGATATTAATCCTTTTTGGAATGTTTTAATATTTTTGATTGATGTTAATATCTCATTTTTGAGAAATCTTGGATCTGGAATCCCAGAGTGAATTAAATCTTCCACTGTGAAATTGAAGCAATAATTTCATTCTAAAAGTGGGTTTGCTGGCTGAAAAAGTTCGAATAGCATTCTGAGAAACTTCCTTAGTCCACAAGGGTGGATATCCTCATTGGCTTATTGAATTTTGTTTAAAAAAATGATCATTTAAATCAATAAAGCCCTTGGCAAAATCTGCCTCTCTGAAAGTTGGATAAGAAATTCTATTTACTGGCTTTAGGTTGTCAAATGCAGTAGCACCAACAGAGTTATTCAACAACAAAATGAGAAAACACCTTTCTAAATCCAAAGGATTAAAAGTGTAAATTCACCCAATTGCACAACCACTTTGGCCCTGTATTCTATTCTGAGTGAATGAAATGCATAGTGTTGTGAAAATTCAGAATATTTGATTCTGCTTGCAAAAAAATTAATGGGATTTATTTTGAAATATTATGTGAGCATATTTTTTAATTGGGTTAATCTTTGAAGAAATTCATCCAGGGCTTCATCTGGCTCAAAAAACTTGTTTATGGTTAGGAAGATGGATATCAAAACTATACCTGCACATATCTTAAAATTCATGTGGATCATTGGTACTTTTCTAAAAGATAAGGATTGTAAGGAACAACCCAGGAATTATGAATGAAAAAAATTTTATGATTCCTCCTAAGTGAAATGATAGTTTGATTCTGGTGTTTTCTATATATGGGATAACTAATTTAACCACCAATTGTAAACAACTTGTAGAAAATGTGGAGAAACAAAGTTAGGGAAAGAGGACATTCTTCTATGGAATGAATTTATAAAGCAACATGAGAAAAACTGAAGTGTGTTAATTTATGGCTTGAGAGGGAAGTACATCAAATCCATTTGGGATGGAAGGGGGTTTATATAAATGTTCAATTTTCCAAAAAAAATGTTAAACTACATGAGGAATTAGTTTTTACTACATGTGTTATCAATGTTCTCTGTTACAGTCTGTGTTACATGTGTTTTCTTTGTTTACATGTGTTGTTGTTGGTGACATGTGTGCTCCTTGATTACATTTTTTGTACTTGTTACATGTGTTATCCTTTTTACATGTGTTTAAATTTTCAATGCTACAAAAAAAAAAGCTTGAACCAAATGAGGAATTAGTTTTTACTACATGTTTTTTCAATGTCCTCTGTTACAGTCCTTGTTACATGTGTTGTCCTTGGTTAAATGTGTTGTCTGTGGTTACATATTTTTTCCTTGGCTACATGTGTTTTCATTGGTTACATGTGTTGTCCTTGCTTATTTAAATTTTCAATGTTCCAAAAGAAAAAAAAAGATTGAAAAAAGTTAGGAATTAGTGTTCATTACATGTGTTTTAAACACCCTCTGTTGCATTCCTTGTGTCCTTGTCACATTTTTTGGCCCTGTTACATTCCTTTCCTTGTTAAATTTGTTGGCCCTGGTGCATGCATTGGCCCTGTATGTGTGTGATAGTACAAAATAAACCTAATATATACATACAAAGAGGTAGTTGAAAAGTATTTAAAAGGAATGAACACAAACCTTACATATGTACATAAATCACACAAACCCAAATATATACAAAGAGGTACTTAAAAAGTATTCAAAAGGGATAAACACAAACCTTACATATATACATACATCAGACAAACCTAAAGACATACAAAGAGGTTGTTGAAAAGTACTAAGGGAAATGTTGAATTTGTAACCCTACACAACCTGTTCACAACCTGAATTGGGTTGCGTGGCGCGGTTTGAAACCCATTTTGGTATGTGAACCGCGCCACACAACCCATTTTGAGGTGTGAACAGGTGATGTAGGGTTGCAAATTTTGATTTTGATTTTTATTTATTTATTTCATTTATTTATATTTTATTTATATTTTTTTTGATATATACTAGTTATTTATTTTTATTTATTTTCATTTATTTAGTTTTTTGTTTATTAATTGATTAATTAATTCATTTATTATTTATTGACTAGAGTATTGCCCCCAAATTTGGGGACTGATTGGGATTGAAATTTTTTAAATTATTCTAATTAAATAGTAAATCTGGGGAATTAATCAAAAAAATTGATCCTGGTGTAATTTGAAAATGTGATTTTTTTTAAATAATTTCAATCAAATTGGAAATCTAGGGAATGGATTGAACAAATTGGCTGTAGTGTATTTCCTCCAAATTTGGGGAATAGATTGAATAAAAAACATTGATTTGAAAAAATTGAATGCTATTTAAATGTGGGAAATCTGGGGAATGGGTTGAGAACATAATGAAATGAACGATTCCTCTAGTATTTCAAAAAGTAAGTAATTAACCCAAATCATATATATCATGGAAAGCTCAGTATATAATTTCAGTGATGGATGGCATTCAAGAACTTATGATAAAAAAATGTTGTCAGTTTCAATTTTTTTTTTCCAGGTTGAAACCATGTCCTTTGTGAAATTTCCAGATCTACAACTTGAAAATTAAAAGGGTGATGATGAATTCAAAACTCATTTGAGTCCTGTACACAACTCAAATGGGCTGTCTAGCCCTCAAACAACGGCTCTGTGTTGTGTTTCACCCTACAAAACTAAATTGAAGTGGTGTGGGGCTCTACATGACTCAAATGTAGTGGTGTAGTGTGCCACAAAACTACAAGTGTTGTGGGCCAAAATAAAAAAATAAAAAATAAAATAAATTGAATAAAAATTCAAAAAAACAGAAATCAACCAAAAAATCAAAATATGTTTGTTTTTTGTTCATAATAAATTAATTAATTAATAAATCAATCAATCAATGAATATATAAATAAGTAAATGAATAAATAAATAGATAAATAAATAAATAAATAAATCATTGATTAATTAATTAATTAATTGATTAATTAATTTTGGCTTGGCAGTTGGCCAAGCTTCCCTTTGAATCAAACCATGAAATAATTAAGGACAATGGCATCCCCTCCTTCTCATCACTCAAATTCAGATCTTGGCCTACTCCCTTTGACTGCTCTGCGCATGTCACCTTCACATCCAACTCTCTTTACAACTCACCTCACATTGACAAAGGTGACATCTCTGAGTATTGCTTTTTACTTGCAGTTCCAACCAGGAAATCAAATGGAAAAATTATTAAAAACACCAATGAATATCAAGTATCTGATGGCCAATTTGTTTTTTGTGACCTGGGCTTTGGAATTGAATTCAGGAAAAAAGGTGTGTTCAAAATGGTTTGGGCAGACAATAAGTACAAAAACTGTACTTTTGCTGTTGTGTAGACTGCCACTCATACAAGAATGGAAATTTCAATGAAAGTCAACAAAACAACTAGAAACACTTGCAGGGACTTGGGGAGTGGGAAAATGTACTCCAGGAAAAAATATATAAATAAGAAGAAAAAATTTTTTTTATTGGTGGGGTTAAAAATAGTCTTGAGCATTGTTGTAATCAATTTGTTTTTTATTTTTAAGTTTTTCATCAAAGAAAATATATTTACAAGCCCAGCATTTGAGTAATCAGCTTTAATTGATCTACTGTTCTGCTGCTACCAATGTATTCTGTAGCCATTGACCACTTATGCTTTTTTTTCTGTTGCTAGTTTTTCCCTCTCCATTTGCAGTTGCGCTTGCTGTCAATCCTTCTCCTTTTCCTCTTTTTGAAATTCTAGCTCAGCCTGTTTCAACTTCCACTCAGCATCCCATTTTTGCTGATGAGCCAAACTCTTGGATTTCTGCTTTTGCAAATCAATAGCCAGTTCAGAATCCCACTTCTACTTTTCAAACAGAAGTTTTTCAGATTCAATTTTCAATTTCACTGTTTTTCAGAGGGGAATAAGAATGAGCTTGATTTTGAAAGAAAGAAGAATCCAATGGGCTGACTTAAATCTTGCTTCTCCATGATCTCCTCAAAGCCCAAAAAAGTTGAATTGTTTCTCCTCTTTTGAATGCTATTGGGCTTGATGTTGATGGAATTGGAGGCCATTTGATTTCCATTTTCAGAGGAGGTTTGTGTGGGAACATCATTGCTCTCATTTGAAGGGGATGTTGGAGGCTCCATTGGCTTGAGGTTTTAACCATTCTGGAATTGATGAGCCTGTTCCTTTTGAATCTAAATCAGTCAGGATTAACTGGACAGAAGAGAAAAGAACTTGGTTCCTTACTTGAGCATATTTTGATGGAAATGGTGATACAGGAATGACATCCTCATCATCATCCAAGTTATCCAGTTCTTCCAACCCAGGAACAGAGCAACCCAAAGGAGGAGGGGAGGGGTCCAAGGTTGGGTTTGACTCCTCAATCAACGCAGAAGTAGACGTGATTGGAGCTGATTGTGTTTGAATATTCTCCTTGGCATTGGATGGGGGCCACTCATAGGTTTCTTCAGGATCACCATTGCTAGGATGAGCATCCCCAGCCAAGTCCTCAGTGTCAACTGAATCAGATTTTTGGGCATCAAAAGCAGCTAGGGGGGTGATGTTGGCCTTCTTTCCAAAGATTTCATCCATTTGAATATAAAAAGGACAAGTGAAATTCAACTTATCAACCACTGAGTTTATTCCCTTGGCTTTGTCAGAGTTGGTGATACCAAAGCCGGTGGAGATTGACATGGAGTGGGCCTTTTTGTACTTGGCTCAATAATTCTTGAATCGCTCCCTCATCTGTTTGGATGACAGATCCAGCCTACCTTTTGTTTTATTCTTGAGTTCATTGGCCAGCAGGAGATAACCATTGACCTTAGAGGATGGAGGTCAGCCAACATGTGTTTCATTGTTGGATCCAAAGCAAGCATTGTAGTTGGATGGAATTTTGAGCCAGTTTACCAGGATGATTTAATCAGCTCTCTTGAGCTGACTTGAGCCTTTGGAAGCTGATGGGGGAGGATTTTTGGATTTTGAGTTCCTGGGGGATGTTTGCTTTGGTCCATTGGATTTTTTAGTGGACTTGTGGGGGGAGGATTGGTAAGGGGCCATTTAAAAATAGTAAAAGGGATGAAGGTATCAAGGGCTATGAGAGTGTTTAAGTAGTGAGAGTGATAATGTGATGAGAGGATGAGAGTGATGAAGCAAATAAAATAGGAAGAGATGAGAGTGATGAAGTGACAAGAGGGATAAAGCAATGAGAGTAAGGATTTGATGAAACTGATAAACGGATGAGAGAAATGAAGTGATAATGATAATTTCAATATTGAATTTCTTGGAACTAAAAACCAGCAAGCTAGAGACAGGAAGTTAGGAATTGGGCCGGCTGATTCACACACGAGAGTAGAGAATAAGAAGGATGAAAAGGACACCAACAGCTAGGACTATGATCAGAGTCAGGACAAAATGAGCAGCAGAAGAGAAGCTGAGGCTAGAAGAGATGCGTCAATATCTGAAATAGAAAAGAATCAGAGTTTTTGAATATGAGGAACCATACGGATGGATCTCTTACCAGGCAAGAGCACACAAACCAAGGGTTGGAGTAATTGAGGCGATAGATCAAGATTTGAGGCAAGTCTTGGTTTATAGAGAAAAAAAAGGAGAAGAAAAGTAAAAGAGAAAGAAAGATAAAGATGAAAACAGAGAAGGGAATTGACCGAGTTGTACTAGTGAGAGTTTATTCTTCAATAGAGAGAGGAGTTCATTGAGGGAGAAGAGAGAGAGATGTAGAAGAAAGAGAATGAAAAGGAGCCCCTGAGATATAGAACAGAGTCTTTGAGAGTGAGTCCCCTCTTGGGGAAAGCATCACTCAGAATGGAGTGTTCACACTGATTTCCAGGGTGCGCAGTAGTCGCATGGTAGATGGAACTTGTGAGGATGCAATTCTTAACAGATAAGGATAGTAATCCAATGAGAGTTAGCTTGATGTGATGAAAGCAATAAACAGATGGGAGTGATGAACTGATCAGTATAGTGATCCAATGAGAGTTAGCTGGATGTGATGAAAGAAATAAAGTGATGAGAGTGATGAAGTGATGAGGAAAGTGATGAAGAGATGACAAGAGATGTATCAAATTTTTTTTCTGATGAGGTTAGAGGTAGAAGGAGGTGGGAAGCCAGGGGTGGTTAACATGGACAGGTGGTGGAAGCCTTTAAATAATTTATTTGAAGAAACCCACTTATTTCCAGGTAACTCTGACATGTCTGATGTGAAATAAGTGGGTTTTTTTGATTTTTAATGGCGGGTTTGAAATGGCAGATTTGGTTTGAAACCTGACATTGAAAAATGGCGGGTTGGCTTAACTCTGATACAAAATAATTAATTAAATACATAAATAAATAGATAAATAAATAAATAAATCATGTTTTGAACAACCCATTCAACATGTGTATGGGCCCCCACACATTGATTGGGTCTTGTGGGGCCCTGAAAAACTCCCACACAACTAGGAGTTGTGAATTTATCATCACCCAAATTCAAACAATAACTGACCATGGGAGGGCACTGGATCTTGAATATGGAGACCCAAATTTGAAATTGTATAACCTTTTGATTTGTTATTTTTCAGCAAAATTTGAAATTGTATAACCTTGTGATTTGTTATTTTTCAATGAGAATTCCAAATTGAATGTGAACTGTTTTAAAATCATTTTGAAAGGCAGAAAATATTCATCTGGGTCAGAAATCAAGGTTACTCATAGAATTTCCATCACTCTTCCTAAGGAATCCATCACCTGTAGCTATCTTGAAAAATATCACCTCTGTTCCCAACCTGAACACAATCAATCAAGTTCAAGTTCAAAGACCAAATTTTGTATTTTGGAAACATAGAATAACACAATCAATTAGGTAACTGGTACCAAGGTAGTGGTTTTGTAATTTTGGGAATAAAATTTTGATTGATCTTTTTCAATAATGATATTCCTTATTCTCATGTATAATGTTGTGCCAAGAGAGAATTATTCTATTTGAAAATTTCATAAAATTGAGAAAATACCCAAAAGAAATTGAAGAATTTTGAAAATAAGGATAACCTGCCACACACAAATTTGAAGCAAGATTTCAAATTTTGAAATATCACCAGCATGCAAAAGTTTCCAAATTGTCATCAACTGCTTGAGGATTTTTCACCTTTTGAAAAAAATAAAAACATTTCCTAAATTAACCACCAAGAACCATTAAATCTTGAAGGAGTGTTTCAGGAAACTAAAGAGCATGCGTATGAGTTATAGGTGCTTCATCAAAGACTATAAAAGAATCTCTTTTGAGATATCAATCCTTTTTGGAATGCTTTGATATTTTCAAAACATGTTTTTGATTGCCAAGGGAATTCCAAATTTGAGATGGGTTGTTCTTCCATTTGGTATATTCATGGATGCTATTCCATTTCCAGCACATACGAAATTTTTTTCAATGACCTACCAGGCCATGAATAAATAATGAAGAGGGTTGAGATTAATTTTATGCATGAATTAGTGTGCTTCTGTTGACTATCAAAAAAATATTTCTTTGCAGATCGGATTGATTTATAGCAAGATTTTTTTCTTCAGAAAAGATCCAGTCCCTGTGGAATCTTTTGACCTCCATTTTTTGAACAAATCTTGGAAAATCTGGAAAATATTATTCAATAGTTGTTCCAAATCTTTAAAATATAATTGTGGTGATTGATGTTAATATTTCATTTTTGAGGACTCTTGGATCTGTCATCCCAGAGTCAATTAAATCTTCCAATGTGAAATTGAAGCAAGAATTTCATAGTAAAAGTCAGTTTGCTGGCTGACAAAGCGCCAACGGAATTATGAACAACTTCATTATTTCAAAAGGGTGAATATTCTCATTGGATTCTTGCATCTGTTTTTTTGGAATGATGATCAAACTCAAGTAATCCCATGGACAAATCTGCCTCTCTGAAATTTGGATAAGGAATTATATTGAATTGCTTTAGGTTTTCAAGTGCAGTATCATCAACAGAATTATTCAACAACAACCTAAGAAACCATCTTTTCAAATCTGAATGATGAAAAGTTTAAATTCTCAAAATTGAACAACCACCCTGAAATTTCCTTTATTCTATTCTGAGTGAATTGAATGTGAAGTATTGAGGAAATTCAGAATATTTGATTCTCCTTGCAAAACCATTAATTGAATTATTTTGAAATATTATGTGGGCATAGTTGTTCCTTGGGTTAATCTTTGAATAACTTCATCCAGGGATTTGCCTGACTCAAAAAAACCTTTTGATGGTCAGGAAAATGAATATCAAACCTATAACTGCACATATGTTAACACTGATGCAGGGAATTGCTACTTTTTTAAAAGGTAAGAATTTTAAGGAAAAATCAAGGAATTACCAATGAGGAAGTTTTTATGATTCCTCCTTGGTGAAATGGTAGTTCCATTCTGGTGTTTTCTATATATGGGATGACTGCTTTTACCTCCACTTGTAAACAAAATGTAGAAACTTTGGAACCACAAAGTAAGGGGAGGAGGAAAATTCTTCTATGTAATGAATTTTGGAATTGACAAAGCCTTAGTAAATTTATAAGTGAAAAATTGAAGTGTTTTAATTTCTGGGTTGAGGGGGAAGTCCATCAAATCAAGGTGGGATGGAAGGGGGTTTATATAAATGTTCAATGTTCCAAAAAAAAACCTTGAACTATATGAGCAATCAGTATTTATTACATGTGCTGTTAATGTCCTCTTTTACAGTTCTCATATCCTTGTTACATTTGTTTTCCCTGCATGTGTGTGATAGTACCAAAGAAAACTAAAAAAAAAAAGCTTGAACTACATGAGGAATTAGTGTTTATTACATGTGTTATCAATGTCCTCTGTTACATGTTGTCTGTTACAGTAATTGTGTCCTTGTTACATTTATTGGCCCTGTATGTGTGTGATAGTACAAAAGAAAACTAATATATACATAAAACTAATGTATACATAAAACTAATATATACATAAAACTAATATATACATAAAACTAATATATACATAAAACTAATATATACATAAAATTAATATATGAATAAAATTAATATATACATAAAATTAATACATACATAAAACTAATATATACATAAAACTAATATATACATAAAACTAATAGATACATAAGGGTAATGTTAAATTTACGGCTCCAACGGTGTGGTAGTTGTGTAGGGCCCTACACGGCCAATTTGAGCCGTGGGGGCCCATATAAAAATACCAAGGGCCGTTCCAAACACGCAGGACCCCTGGGGGGTTGTATAGGAGCCCTTTACTCCCCGGAAACAGAAATTTTGAGCCAGGGAAATGATAAATTCACAGCTCATTGATCCATGCAAAAGGTTTGAGAGGGGCTGTGTGGCACGCCACATGGTCCAATCCAAGCCATGTACAACCCCCCACGGCTCAAAGAGTTGGGCGCCTGACCCAGCCTGGTCCAGTGGAGTATGAAATTACACACAACTACATTCAAGCCATGTGGAGTTGTACGTGGCTCAAATGTAGTTGTGTGGCATCCCACACCCCACCGGACTGCGGTGAGACAAAAAAAAATAGAAAAAAAGGAATGAAAGGGTACTAACATAACCCATAAACTAAATAAACCTTCCAAAAAAACAGAAATCAACCAAAAATCAAAGAATGTTCATTTTTTGGTTTAAAAAAAAAATAAATAAATAAATAAATAAATAAATAAATAACAAAAAAAACTAGTACTATCCAATGGACTAGCCCTAAAGTAAAAAGACCCAAAAAAACACAAGTAACTGGACTAGCCCTGAACTAAAAACACCAAAAAAAATACAAGTAGCTTGACAAGCACTAAAGTAAGTTCAACTTGACTAGATCTAAAGTAAAAGGGCCCAAAAATTAAAGAAGTCTTTTGACCAGCCCTAAAGTGAAAGTTCCCAAAGAAATACAAGTGTTTTGACCAGCACTAAAGTAAAAACACCAAAAAAAACAAGCTCAACTTGTGTTAAGCTGATCCCATGCCAAGCTTAACATAAGTTAAGCTTGTGATGGAATCATCCCAACAAAATTTGAACTTACTTACCATTAAACTCTCATTCAAAACACTCAATATAATGATGTTAACTCAAAACACTCAACATAATGATGTTCAAAATGTGACAACCCTTTATATTAATAGAACTTGTTAGCTGGATTAGAATAGCAATTTATATGAAACCCAATGCTGAAATGAAGTCAAAGTTCATTAAAATCTAGAATACATTTGCAGTTGATCTTTGAGATGATCAACCAAACCAGAGGCTTTTTTAGAAATCAAGGAACGTAGTTTTGCTAAAATGGGCAGGATTGGAATCATTTCTAGCTCAAGTACTAATAGAACCCAGTGGTTATTGTTTACAAAAGAAATGAGCATTGGATCTGATTGATCAGTAACACCATTTTTCATTGGAGTATAAGTATCACATGACTCCAATGAAATGAAACATATAGGTCTGGAATATGTGTCTGCTATGATTTGAACCATATCTAATTTAGCCAGCCATTTTGAGGAGGAAATCTTTTCATTGATTTCTTCAACATCAAGTCTTTGTTTAATCTTTTCAACCTCCTTTGCACCACCAAGCATCTTAATGTAGCATTCTTTATGTTTCTCTAATGTTTCAATCATTTCCTTCCTAACTTTAAAACAACCAGGTTCTTCATAACCAAGATATTTAGGAATGACTCTAAATCTGCAATTCCCATCTCCAATCAGATCCCAAACCTCACCCAAGAACTTATGGAATTTCTTGGGTATTTGATTGAGGTATTTCAAGTTTGTTTCCTATCATGAAAACTAACTTATTATTAATTTCTTTAATCAGATCAATTAAATGAATACTCACCAAAGATGAGCTTCTGGTTTAGCTTTGCTGCACATTCTCTTCCTCTGAAGAGGATTCTGATTCCAAATTAAGTTATTGCAATTCATTTCCAGTCTTTTCCTCTGAACTATGAAATTCAGATTCAGATTCTGCCAACTTTGAGTAACAATTCATCATTAGTTAGTAACTAAGTTCATGAAACCAAAAAAATGAACATATCCTAAAAGAAAAGACTTAAAATCTTTTGTCTTTTCTTGTTTGGAGCCCTTCTAGTCCTTTTTTCCCCTTGAGTTTTTTTTCAACATGATCAAACCAAGATGGTTCTTGCCGCGTATCTTTCAATTTTAGCCTGCCCCTACTTCATTGTGAGACTTTAGGTTCAAGTCTTGGACTTGATTGATATTTTGTAATATTCTGAATGATATACTTCAATAGGCTGCTTTGCTCATGATCTGGAGATTCCAAGATCATTGCATTCACTTTTTCACGTAACTGAGGAATGCTTAGCATTTCATTGACATTGCACTTGAAAAATTCAAAAGGATCAACCATTAATGAATTAGGAATCATTAATCAAAAATTATTGATCACGTAGTTATTTGAACAATCCAACTTGAAAAATCCAACTTAAGCCAAATTACAGAACTAGAACTGCAAGGTTCATATTCCAACCTCAACTGAGGATGAACATCTTTGGGTACCATGGATCCTCTGAATACTAGTGTCACGCCTTGCACTTAGGGATTATTGTCTTCATCACTTTGACATATCCTCTCCTCAGTCCCATCTACCTCAGTCTATAAGCGTGACACAAATAAAGCACAACATCAATGGTGCAATCTGCTTACTTCCTCTGGCTTTCATTGACCTTCCAATCTTGGCAACCAACTCAGTATATACTTACGAACTTTGCAGTTAACTCCATACCGTTTGGCCATCCATTACAAGATCCAGTCTCCTTCCCTGGCCCATCAACAGCCTTGGACTTCCATATCTGGTCACGCAATTTTTGTTAGTTTGCATCTACATCTAACTAAGCCATCATTACTGTACAGTTTGCAATTGGACTAGTCCCTACTCTGCATACACTATTACTTCTCACTCGTATTACCTTCAACATCATTTGCTCCTGTCTCAATTCATCATACATTTGTACACTCAGATTCTATTGTCTTGCACTTACGCCATGACCTCGGATATGATTGTACTATTGCTCTATTTCCTATACCGTTCCTGTCACTCATTTGCCTCACCGCCTTCAACTGTAGTTGGCTCCCCATCAGGTTGTATCTAGTCACTTCGGATTACCTTATAAAGGCTACCCCCTTGCCTGATTATTGTCTCCTCAGTTAGTTAATTTCATACGTTCTTGCATTTTGCTACAACCCAGTTATCACATTGGACTCGGGTTGAGTTTCCCTCCTTGGAACACACTCCATTCCTCTTGCCATTTGCCAAGTGGCATCAATAAGTTTGCACTTTGCAACTGAGTCTTGCTATTTGCACTTGCCCTTGCACTCAGCATTCCTCTGCGCTCACAATCATCTAAGAATTGCCCTATAGTACGTGGGGTGGTTGTGTGACAGCTAGACGTTCACCTATTTGGTGGGAACAGGGCAAACCCATAGTCTTGGGGTATGACTTGGTGCACACTTTGCCATCATAATCACGTTTGAACTTCTCAAATTGTTCCCTAATAAGATGAATTGCCTCTAAAGAAAATTTGTAACCCAATGGTAACAGTTCAGGTGGAAGAACTGTCCCTAACTTAATTCAAGAGTTATAAAGTGATGCATGAACCAATTTAATTTGATTAAAAACGGTTCCATCAAGGCTTTCCCAAACATACAACAGGTTTCCCAAAGAGTTTTCAAGGAATTTTTTGAGATTTGCATGGGCCCCTTCAACCCAAGATGTTTTTTTGTTTCCAGAATCTGGGTTTATACAAGTCCATGCTGTTAAAAACGTCTGTTTCATAGGGAAAATTTTATTTTCCATATACTCAAGCACATCCTCATAGTCTTTCATGAAACACTATACAATTCAAAAGGTCAGAACCCAAAACTTGGAAGAATAAGAAGCAGTTATTTGGACCTCTCTGAGTTCCGCATCATTGACCTCTGCCTCCTCCTTGGTCTTTGAGGCCCCATACTTTGCCCACAGAGTCATAAAGCTTTTCCATCCTTCAACTTCATTAAAAAGGCGCACTTTACAATTTGCTTGTATGTTTTTAGACAAGTTCCAAGTGCAACATTGTCTTGATGACTCAGGGAAACTAGATTCAATAGCACAAATCAGAGATTTTTCACTGTCCATCACAAAGACTTTTGGAAGCCCCTCAGGATCATAAGTCAACTCCTTTAATGCATTTACAGACCAACTGTAGAACTCAAATGTTTCTTTTTTTATAAAAACAAGAGCTTTTTTTAGTTTTCTAATTGGCTGTCATTCCTAAAACATGCAATAGTGGGGTTTTTTACTTATTTGTCTTAAAAGTACAATCCAAAATAGCAATATGATGTAATTTCTTTTGAAAGCTTTACTGCCTCAGGATGTTCTAAGTACAGGGCCTCCAAGTTACACTCTCCACTGAGCTTTGACTGGTGAATCCAACTTTTTTCTTCAAGCCATTCATAGAGTACCTCCATAACACTTTTACCGTTTAGTTCTGCAAGCATAACCTACCACTTAGTGTTATAGATTGCTTGGTCATCAACATAATCCCTCCCATCAATCTTGCTCAATTTTCTCTTAAGTTGTAACATATTGAGCCTATCTTTCATTCCTTCCTTAAGTAGATCCAAGGCTTGCCCAGAGATTCTCCCCAGTTGAGGATGCAAAGAGGGATTTTCAGATGGTTGATGGTTATGTTGCGTTTCTTTATAGGAGATTTGCCAGAAGGGGTCTGCCTTCATGCAACTTGCATGGATTAAAAACTTTCACCCAAACTTCCTTGTGTGAGTTTTTCTAGACCATTTGGTAAGAAGTTTTCCTGAATAGGAACCATGCCTATCACATGCTAAATCCACATATTGGTCATGCTTTGAGTTGAAAACTGTAAAAGCGTAACCATGCTTCATTTCCCATGTTTGATAATAGTTTTGTGCCTCTTCCCTAGTAGGAAAAGCTCTCACAGGAGGTGGGTCAAGTGGATCTGTCATAGTTACATAGTTATATTGATGGCATGCAATCCATCAGTTTCAATAAAATTAAATATGGAAAAGACCAGTAACATAAAATTTTACTCACAAACAGAGGTCAAATACCACTGTGAAACATTTTGTTCCTCAATTTTAACCTTTGATGAGGATGCAATTGGGGCTTCCAATGTTTCGTTACCCAAATCCTTTTTTTCTTTTTCCAAAGCTTTGTTGATGGCACTATCAATTTAGACCTTCCATGCAGCCATGTCAGAAGAAGGAGGGCTTGCCACTGTTCCCATGCAAAAAAATGCAATGGTATACTTCAGTATTCAATCCAACTTTTAATTGAACAAACAAATTTTGCTCACTTTTGAGTTGAGAAAGAATTGTTTTCACATTTTTATATGATTTCAATTTTCACTTTACTTTCACTTTGGTTTCACTTTAAAGTCTCTCTGGGCTTGCTTGGTGTGAAAAAACAGTCTCACAAAGTATGTGTTGATCCCAAATTTGGCTTGACAAAACCCAAGTGTGGTCCAGGGGGTGCCCAAAATTCTGGCACAACTTCCAGGGGGTTGTGCACCCCCGAAAATAGAAGTTTTGAGCCGTGTACGGGGGTACACGGCTTGAAATCGCGGTGTTTGGGAGGTAAACGGCTCCTACACAACCTCCTGGGGGTTGTGCATGTTTGAAACGGCCTTTTTTAGTCGTCTATGGGCCTCACGGCTCATTTGAGCTGTGTAGGGCCCTACAAAACTACCACACAGTTGGAGCCATTAATTTAACATCACCCTTTGAGCCGTGTACCCCCGTACATGGCTCAAATCCGCTGTTTTTGGGGGTGCACAACCCCCCATAAGTTGTGCCAGAATTTTGGGCACCCCCTGGACCACACTTGGGTTCCCTCAACCCAAATTTGGGATCAACGTATACTATGTGGGACAGTTGGACCACACCTAGAAATACCAAAGTGAAATTAAAGTGAAATAAAAGTGAAATCAATTGAAGTATCCTGAATATTAAAGTCAAATTTGACACATCTTTCTTAACTCAAAAGTGAGCAAACTTTGCAGTTGGTCATTTAGAGTTGGATTGAATACTGAAGTAGCATTGCAATTTTTTTGCATTATGGGAACAGGGGCAAGCCCTCCTTGTGACATTGCCGCGTTGAAGGACTACATCAATAGTACCATTAACAAAGCTTTGGAAAAAAAAGGATTTGTGTAATGAAACATTGGAAGCCCCAATTGCATTCTCATCTAGGGTGAAAATTGAGGAAAAAAATGTTTCACAGTTGGATTTGACCTCTGGTTGTGAGTAACTTTTATGTTACTGAAGTCTTTTCTGGATTTAATTTGATTGAAACTAATGGGGTGCATGTAACTGAAACTATGACTTAACCAATGAATTTTTACTAGATCCACTTGACCCACCTCCCATGAGAGCCTTTTCTACTAGGGGAGAGGCAAAAAAATATTTTCAAAAATGGGCTATGAAGCATGGTTATGCTCTGAGGGCTTGGATCTCAAAGAAAGATAAATATGTGGATTTGGCCTGCAATCAACATGGTTCCTACTTGGGGCAACTCCTTAATGAATGGTGTTGGAAAACTCACAAAATGAAGGTTGGGTGCAAGTTTTTAATCCATGCAAGTTGCACACAGACCCCTTGTTGCAACTCTCCTACAAATAAACTCAACATAACCTTCAACAATCAGAACATCCCTCTGTAAATCCTCAACTGAAGAGAATCACTGCGGTTGCCTTAGACCATCTAATAGAAGGCATGAATCATGGGCTCAATATGTTTTAACTTAAGAGAAAATTCAGCAAGATTGATGGAGGCAATTATGTTGATGACCAAAAAATATATAACACTAAGCAAGCTAGCACTTGAAGAACTAAAGGTGAAAAGTGTCATGGTTGTACTCTACAAACAGCTTGAAGAATCAAGTTGGATTCATTGGTCAAAATTCAGTGGAGAGGTTCACTTGGAGTCCCTATTCTTGGCCCAACCAGAGAAATTAAAGCTTTCCAAAAAATTCCATCATATTGCTATGTTGGATTGTACTTATAAAACAAATAAGTACAAAATCCTGCTATTGCATGTTGTAGGAATGACAGAAAACCGGAAAACTTTCAAAAAAGCTCTTGTTCTCATAACAAAATAAATTTTTGAGTTCTACAGTTGGTCTGTAAATTCATTAAAGGAGTTGGCTTATGATCCTGAGAGACTTCCAAAAGTCTTTGTGAAGGACCATGAAAAAGCTCTGAATTGTGAAATTGAATCTATTTTCCCAGAGTCATCAAGACAATTTTGCACTTTGCACTTGTCTAAAAACATACAAGAAAACTTTAAAGGGCGCTTTTTTAATGACTTTGAAGGATGGAAAAGCTTTATGACTCTATGGGCAAAGTACAGGTCCTCAAACACCAAGGAGGAGGCGGAGGTCAATGATGCGGAACTCAGAGTAGGTCCAAATAACTGCTTCTTATTCTTCCAAGTTTTGGGCTCTGAAATTTTTAATTGTATAGTGTTTCTTGAAAGACTATGAGGATGTGCTTGAGTATATGGAAAATGAAATTTTCCCTATCAAAGAGACGTTTGTACTGGTGTTGACTTCTATAAACCCAGATTTTGGAAAAAAAAAACTTCTTGGGTTGAAGGGGCCCATGCCAATCTCAAACAATTCCTTACAAACTCTTTGGGAAACATTTTGGATGTTTGGAAAAACCTTGATGGAACAGTTTTTCATCAAATTAAATTGGTTCATGTATGAATACACAACTCTAAAATTAATTTAGTGAAAGTTCTCCCACCTGAACTGTTACCATTGGGATTAAAATTATCTTTAGAGGCAATTCATTTTATTAGGGAACAATTTGAGAAGTTCAAACGTGATCATGATGGCAAAGGGTGCACCAAGTCATACTCCAAGACAATGGGTTTTCCCTGTTCCCACCAAGTAGGTGACTTTCTAGCATTCAGAGGATCCGTGGTAACCAAAGATGTTCATCCTCAGTGGAGGTTGGACTATGACCCTTGCAGTTCTAGTTCTGTAAGTTGGCTGATATTGGATTGTTCAAATCACCATGTGATTAATGCTTTTTGATTGGTTATTTCTAATTCACTGAAGATTTATCCTTTTGAATTTCGGATGTCCATAGTGGATGAAATGCTGAGCATTCCTCAGTTATGTGAAAAAGGGAATGCAATTATCTTGGAATCTCCAGATCATGAGCAATGTGGTCTATTGAAGTATATCATTCAAAAGATCATGAAATATCAATCAAAGCCAAGACTTGAACCTAAAGTCTTACAAGCAAGTAGGGGCCAACCAAAATTGACAGATACATGGAAAGAACCATCTTGGTTTGAGCATGTTGAAAAACAACTCAAGGGGGAAAATAGGACTGGAAGGGTGCCAAATAAGAAAAGAAGAAATATTGTAGGTCTTTTGTTTTGGAAAATGCTCATTTTTTGGGTTTAATGAACTAACTAACTAATGATGAATTGTTAGTCAAAGTTGGCAGGATCAGAATCTGAATTTCATAGTTCAGAGGAAGAGACTGAAGGTGAATTGGGTTCACTTAATTTTGAATTGGAATCCTCTTCAGAGGAAGTAAATGTGCAGCAAAGCTCAACCAGAAGCTCATCTTTGGTGAGTATTCATTTCATTTATCTGATTAAAGAAATGAATACTAAGGTAGTTTTCATGATAGGAACCAAACGTGAAATACCTCAATCAGATACCCAAGAAATTCCATAACTTCTTGGGGAGGTTTGGGATCCAATTTTAGATGGTAATTGTGGATTTAGAGTCATTGCTAAATCTCTTGGTTACAATGAACATGGATGGTTGAAAGTGAGAAAGGAAATGAATGAAAAATTACAGAAACATAAAGCATGCTACATTAAGATTCTTGGTGGTGCAAAGGAGGTGGAAAAGATTAAACCAAGAGTTCATGTTGAAGAAATAAATGAAAAGCTTCCCTCCTCAAAATGGCTGGCTAAATTGGATATGGTTCAAATCATAGCAGACACATTTTCCAGACCTATATGTTTCATTTCATTGGAGTCATGTGATACTTATATTCCAATGAAAAATGGTGTTACTGATCAATCAGATCCAATGCTCCCTTCCTTTGTAAAAAATAACCACTGGGCTCAATTGGTACTTGAGCTAGAAATGATTCCAATCCTGCCCATTGTAGCAAAACTACGTTCCTTGATTTCTAAAAAAGCCTCTGGTTGGGTTGATCATCTCAAAGATCAACTTCAAATGTATTCTAGATTATAGAGATTATAGACTTTGACTTCATTTCATCATTGGGTTTCATATAAATTGTAATTATAATGCAGCTAACAAGTTCTATTAATATAAAGGTTTGTCACATTTTGAACATCATTATGTTGGGTGTTTTGAGTTAACATCATTATATTGAGTGTTTTTAATGAGATTTTAATGGTAATTCAGTTTAACTTTTATTGGGCTGATTCCATCATAAGGAGTATTTCACTCATGCTGGGATCAGCTTAACACAAGTTGAACTGGTTTTTTTTGGTGTTTTTACTTTAGGGCTTGTCAAGTTACTTGTCTTTGTTTTGGTGTTTTTAGTTTAGGGCTAGTCCAGTTACTTGTGTTTTTTTAGGTCTTTTTACTTTAGGGATATTTCATTGGATAGTACCAGTTTTTTTTTTTTAAACCATAAAATGAACATTTTTTGATTTTTTGGTTGATTTTTGTTTTTTGGAAGGTTTATTTAGTTTATGGGTAATATTAGTACCCTTTCATTCCTTTTTTTTTTGGCTCACCACGGTCCGGTGGCGTGTGGGATTCCACACAACTACTTTCAAGCCATGTGGAGTTCTACATGGCTGGAATGTATTTGTGCAGCATCCCACACAAGCCCAGACCATGGTGTGTGGTCTGCAGGGTTCTTTGAGCTGTGTGGCATGCGGCATAGCTTGAATGTGTTGTGCGGCATTCCACACAGCTCATTTTGATTTGTGTTCATGGCTCAATTGGTTGTGAATTTAAAATTACCCTATACATAAAACTAATATATACCTAAAACTAATATATACATAAAACTAATATCTACATAAAAATAATATTTACATAAAACTAATATATACATAAAATTAATACATACATAAGACTAATATATACAAAAAACTAATATATACATAAAACTAATATAGACATAAAAATAATATATACATAAAAATAATATATACATATAACTAATATATACATAAAAATAATATATAAATAAAAATAATATATACATAAAAATAATATATACATAAAACTAATATATGCATAAAAATAATATATACATAAAAATAATATATACATAAAAATAATATATAAATAAAAATAATATATACATCAAAATAATATATGCATAAAACTAATATATACATAAAACTAATTTATACATAAAACTAATATATAGATACAAAGAGGTAGTTGAAAATTATTAAAAAGAAATAAACACAAACCTTACATATGTACACACATACATAAAAATAATATATACATAAAAATAATATATACATATAACTAATATATACATAAAAATAATATATAAATAAAAATAATATATACATAAAAATAATATATACATAAAACTAATATATGCATAAAAATAATATATACATAAAAATAATATATACATAAAAATAATATATAAATAAAAATAATATATACATCAAAATAATATATGCATAAAACTAATATATACATAAAACTAATTTATACATAAAACTAATATATAGATACAAAGAGGTAGTTGAAAATTATTAAAAAGAAATAAACACAAACCTTACATATGTACACACATCACCCAAACCTAAATACATAAAAAGAGGTAGTTGAAAAGTATTGAAAATAAATAAACACAAACCTTACATATGTACATACATCACACAAAACCAAATACAGCATTTGAAGAGTATCAAACCTTACAATCTATGTACACACATTTGTTGAAAAAAGAAGCCTGAAAAAAAAACAGACAGAGAAAAAACAAGTGCAAACAGAAAAAAAAAGGACAAAGAAAAAAAAAAGCGGACAGAGAAAAAAAAAGCAGATGAAAAAAAAAGTTGACCAAAAAAAAAGAAAAAAAACTGGACTGAACTGGATGCAAAAGGTGCACCCTTAGATTGCAGAGAACAATGCCAGCTAGTCAATGGGTTTTTGAGGGAGGTTTTACAAGGAGGCCAACGTTGGTATTTGCCAACCCTCAAAAAAACGGTCTTTTTATATTTATTTATTTATTCATTTATTTATTCATTCATTCATTCATTCATTTATTTATTTATTTATTTATTTATTTATTTATTTATTTATTTATTTATTTATTTATTTATTTATTTATTTATTGATTTATTTATTTTGTTCATTCATTCATTCATTTATTTTTTACTAATTTATTTATTAATTTATTTATTTTATTTTTGTTCATAACTCAAATGGGTTGTGAACCTCCGTTCACAACTCATATGGGGTGTGAACCTCTTTTCACAACTCATATGGGGTGTGAATGGCTTTTCACAACTGTTTGAAACCCCAGGGCTGCAAATTTAACATTTCCCAAGTATTAAAACTTACTATCTATGTACACACATTAGTTTTTGTATGAATTTCTTTTGAAAAAGGAGGACTTGAAAAAAAAGGTAGGCAGAAAAAAAAATGACTGAAAAAAAAGTGGACAGAGAAAAGAAAAGCAGCTGAAAAACAAGAGCAAACCAAAGAAGGAGGACTGAACTGGATGCAAGAGGTGCATACAAAACAACCTTGAAAAATGAATACTAACCCAAGGACCTCAATGCCTGGTGGGCTGTGTGAGGTTTTTCAATCTTTTTATAGTTATAGATGAGCGCCTAGAAAGGCATCTAAAACCTCTATAAAAGAAAGATGGGAGTTTTTGGCCAATTTAAAGGCCTTCAAAATTACACTCAAAAAATTGAAAAAAAAACACCCTGCTTTATTTCTCAAATCTTTTCACATTTTTTTATTATCATTTTGGAAAAAATTGAAGAGACAGAAAGCTTCAAAATATGAACAGAAATTTCAATTTTTTTTTTTTTTTAGATTTTTACTAATTCATTTTCCCCCCTGGATATGGGATTAACATCAAATATAAGACATTCTTTTCAATCATTTTTCCCTTAACTTTCCAAAGAATTTTCCAAATTTTTAGCTTTCATTATTTTAGTGGGCGTTGAAAGGGGCACAAAAAAAATATTTGGGGATTTTTAGGAGCAATTATTTATATATACTTTTTTTCTATTGATTATTGACTCAAATTTAGAGCCATAAATGCCACTTTTTTGTTTTTCCAAAATGATTTTTTTGGAAAAAGAAAAGCTAGCCAAAATCCTCACATGAATCTTTTGTGCCCTTTTGGAATCCAAATAAAATAATTCAAGCTCAAAATTGGGAATATTATTTGGAAAGATAAGAGGAAAAAAAATTGAAAAGAATGTCTTATTTTTGATGTTAATCCCATTTTCTGGCAGGAAAATACAGTGCTAAAAAATCTAAAAAATTATATTTTAATTGCCTTTCATATTTTTAAAATTTCTGTCCCTTAAGATTTTCCAAAATAATAATAAAAAATTAAAAAATGCAAACAGATTTGAGATGTAAAGCAGTTTTTTTTTTATTTTTTGAGGGTAATTTTGAAGGCCTTCAAATTGGCCAAAACTCTCAGCTTTCTTTTACAGAGGTTTTAGATGCCTTTTTAGGCTCTCATATGCTTTTTTTGACCACCCTGTAAAACTCCATGAAATAAAGGATTACCACATGGATTGGGGATGTTGCAAGATGTTGTGGCAACATCAAAACTGCACAAAATCAAGGGTTGCGGGCATAAAAATATTATACCCAAAAAATAAAAAAAATAAAATAAAAATTAACAAATAAATAAAATAAAAACTTGCTTGATAAGTTGCACTGAGAAATAACACCATGAAATACTTTATACCACAATGAAAAAAGTAGAATTATTTTTTAATTCAGACAAATTCAGCAATTCATGAATAAAACAGGCAATATATTTTTGGTATCTGTAGCCATAAACAGCCAAAAATTTGGGATGCTAACTAATTGATGCACCATAAAAATGATTAAAAACCACACATGATCAGAATTATTCAGTGTATTGAGTACTTGATTTCCCACACGTAGGCCCTGCCTGCCTTGCATACCAACAAGACCAATTAAAACTCCCTGTTAATTCACACAAGAATTTTTTATGGTGATATTTATTGTTCAACAAAAAACTCATAATTTATTCACATTATCAAAATTTGTGGAGGACTCTGATAATAGATTGATAGATTCTGTGCCAAAATCTCATGTATTTTCTTGGCTTCAATTTGAAATATATGTTTGTTAACAAATTATATTTACAAATCCAAAAGTATTCCAGATAAAACTTGATTCATTCTTCAATTTCAGAATGAGGTCTCAACCTTCCTGAACATGAGAAAGCTTCTGAGACCCAGAAATATTTTCCTAGACATTCATTATTGTTGGAAAATTGTTTTCAATTTAAAAGCTCACAGATACATTAATCAAATTTTGGTGTCCACTATGGAGGCTTATTTTGTCTTTATGCATAGATTGAATTGCTAAAAATTCAACAATTCCTAATGAATAATCCCTCTAAATCACTCTCCCTTTCTATCTTCAAGCAAAATATTCCTGATAATTTTTTAGTTTCACTAATTGTAACTGTGAGAATCTTATTTATTGAAAAACCAGCAAGCTGAGACAAACAAATACATGAGAAACATAACAATCATAAGAAACAATGAATGGAAAGGAAAACATTATCAGGGTAAAGAAATACCAACACTGTAACTGAGATGCCCAGATTGATTATTGTCAAGTGGCTGGATGGAGGATGGGTATTATGGTCTGGACAAAAGATGACATGTTCTTGAGTTGAAAGTTTAAATTTCAAAAGCGTTTTAATTGGAATGGCTGATCTTACAAGTTAGAAGTTGGATGGGTTGTTTGATCAAGGGTCCTTGGTCGTGATTGGTGGAGGCATACTCAAAGTGATCCAGTCAACCATAGTGAGACAAGTGAGAATGATAAATGAAACCAAGATGAGAAGATGAAATGAAAACAAGATGAGGAAGAAGAGAACAATGACAGAGAGTAAAACAACTGAAGACCGGATGATGTTGCGCTTCCTTCTCATGGGAGTATCCGCAGTGGAGACCATGCCCGCGGGGGGTGATCCTCAGTCCCCGCGGGGTGATCCGTTGCGCGCTCAGAGGAGGTGTTACTCTCTTAGCTCTACAACTCTCTTAGCTCTACACTCCCCTTAACTGGAGATCAAGCCTATTCCTTTCTGAAAATGAGATCTGTTAATTTTGTCAGCTGCTTTTCATTGACTGCCTTGGTTAGTGGGTCTGCACGCATCTGGGAAGTTTCAATCAGTTGTACCGTTAGCAATCCTTCTTTGAGTTTGTCTCAAAGGCTTTTTGTTTTAAGATCCATGTGCCTGATCTTGGCATTGGAGCCAAACTTTTTGAGTTTGTCGTCCAGCCCTTTGTTGTCAACGAAGTGTTTGGACAATGGGATATCTTTTTGAAAAATTTCTTTCAGTAAATGGTGGAGCCATTTTCCTTCTAAAAAGGAGTCCAGTAGCGGGTTGAGTTCAGCTTCTGTGGATGAGTAGGTTATATTCCGCTGCTTGTAACTATTCCAGGAGAGGAGGGAGCCAAAGGATAGACAGAGGTACCCGGATTGTGACCTGCGACTGGTGGGGTCCTCTCCCCAGGAGGCATCACTGTAGCATTCTAGCGGCCCCTTTGATTCTTGGTGGGTGAGAGTTAGCTTCCATTCCTTGGTGTGGTTGAGGTATTTCCAGGTTTGTTTGAGCTCCTTCCAGTGCGTCAGTCCGGGTTTATTTTGAAACCTGGCTAGGCTCAAAATGGAGTAGCTGAGATCTGGTCTGGTTTTACTTGCAATATAGTTGAGGAGGCCTATGGCGGATTATTGGTTTATGTTGAGCTTTTTGAATTCCTCAAAATCTTCATCTGATTCTTCACACAGTTGTAGGTGTGGTGTCAATGGTGTCAAGCAGGGTCTGGATTTGAGCAGCCCAAGTTCTTCCAAACTGTGCGCAATATGCTTGGGTTGGCTCAGGAGAATGCTCTTTGGCATCCGTTTGAATCTCATGCCAAGTATGGTGTCTGGTTTGTGGGCTTGTGAGTCTTTGAATTGAGAATTGGATTTTTTGTGGAAATTTTTCCCATCGACCACAAGGATTAGATTGTTGATGTGGAAGAACAGGAAGGATTTGTTGTCTTTGGACTTGTAAAGACAGGGATCACTATCCGACTCCTTGAACCCAGCTGATTCAATCCAATTTGTGAGTTTGCCGTACCATTTCTTGGGAGATTGCTTGAGTCCGTATAGGCTCTTCTTGAGTCATAAATATTGACATTTGCGTTGGCATCCTTGGGGTGTCTTGATAATTACTTCTTTATCTATGGGGGCGTGGAGAAAGGCCGCTTTTATGTTGTATTGTCAAATGTTCAGTTTGTTCTTCAAGGCATACAGAAGGATTGCTCTAGGCAAAGCTATCTTACCAGTTGGTGCAAATGTTTCATCAAAGTCAAGCCCGTGGACTTGGTTGAATCCTTTGACGCAGATCCGCGCCTTGTATATGACCGCATCATCATGCGCGTTTTCTTTGATTTTGAATACCCATACCATATCAAGCGGGTTGAGTGGTGTGTCTCCTTCATAGTTTTCCCAAACTTCAAGTAGTTCACATTGATCCACTTCTTTCTTTATTGCCCCCCCACTTGAAGCTTTTGGCACACTGGCGCGCTTGATCAAAGGTCTTGGGCTTGAAGTAATGATGAAATCCATAGAATTGCGGGTGTTTGATGATTGATCAATCTCAAAGGGATCTTCTCACAGGTTCTGGTTCTTCAACCATCTCCGTGGCTCTTTGATGTACATCTGAGTTGATAGGTTTGGACTCCGGATCACTTGTATTAGATTCCGCTTCCAAGACTATTTTGCCTTCATCCAAGGAGTCTACTTTGGCAGGGGGATCTCTGTAGTTCATTCTGGATACCACATTTTCCTTTGTTGCTGAGGGAAGTTCTTCATTTGGTTTGGACACATTGAAGTCAAGGTCTGAAGTCAAGCTGATTCCTAGGTCATCCACTGAGTTCTTCAGGAAACTGACGTGTTTGGATTGGACAATTTGCCCATTGGGCAAGAGTATTTGGTAGGAGAGGAGGTTGGTGTTGTAGCCAATGATTTTTCCCTCTCTTCCTTTAGGGCCGAACTTGTCTCCCTTCAATATCCTTTGGTTCAGAAAGATGGTCGTGATGCGAATGGGTTGAAGATAATTGAGGGGAAGCCTACTACATTTGATGATTTCCCAGGGAAATTGTTTGAGATCATCTTTGGGGATCTGGTTCAGGCCAGTACAGCAGGACTTGAGGATCTCCAACCAGTATTTTCTTGGAAGCTTGGCTGAGCTTAAAGTTGATCTCACGCTCTCAACCATGGTTTGGTTGGCCCTTTCAGCTCTGCCGTTGTGTTGGGGATGGTAGGGCTCAGTGACAAGATGATTGATGAACTTCTCCTTGAAGTATGTTACTAACCTGTTATTTACAAATTCCGTTCCGCCATTCAAGAAAACCATAGATGGATAATAGCCACAAATATTCTTCTGTTTCTTGATGACCTCTATTAATATAGGAGATGTCTTGTCCTTTTGAGCCAGTGGAATGCCGGAGATTTACCCAGAGAAATTGTCTACAATATTTAAGTAATACCTTTTGCGTCTATGAGATTCTGGACTGATTAAACCCACGATATCAAGATGTATCCTATTGAAGGGCTTTGTGGCAGAAGTTGAGACAGATTTGAAGGGAGATTTGCTTATCTTGCATAGGAGACAATCTTTACATTTGAACTTGTATTTCTCAGCAGATGTGTATTGTATTCCCTGGATCTTAGATAGACAACCAAGCAAGATGTGGCCGTAGGATAAATGGAGATTCTTCAGGGTCCTTGGGTTCTCTGCACTTCTTGTGTAGAACTGTTGACTGCCGACCTTGCGGGGTGTGTTGAGGACAAAGAGGTTGTTGGTAATTGTGCCTTGACAAACTTTCATTCCATCCTTTTTAACCTCAAAGTGTCCAGATTTGGCCTCAAGAGTGCATCCTTGATCAATGAGTTTTCCTGGGCTGATTAAATTGACAACAATATCCGGGACGTACAGGCAGTTGGACAGAGTAATTGTGTGGGTCTTCCATTCTAGCTTGATGGTTCCCATCCCTTGAATAGGGAGGTCTGCTCCAGCCTTTCCAGTGGTAACATGCTCTTCATTGTATGGTTCCAGTGTTGTGAAGAATTTTGACTGGTTAAAAATGTGCAATGTTGCACCACTGTCAATTAGTATATTCTTCTCAGCTCCGATCTTTGAGTCTATCCACCTTGTCAAGAAGGCGTGAAAGTGAGCCAAGTCTGGAGTCTTCTTTTGCTTTTCTTTCCATCAAGTCTGATTCTCTCTCCACCACTCGGGAGCCTTGTCGGGATGAAGATAATAGCATTCTGATTTGGGATGGTTCTTATCCTGTTTTGGATTATGATATATTTTGAAACATCAATTGGACAGTTGGTTTTTGACCTTGGTCCTCATTGTGGAAAGAACAGTTTTGTTTGTACTTTGTAGGATACCTTTCTCAGTGATTTTGGCCTAGATTTTGTTGTGGTATTGAACAAGATGATTGCATACAAATTTGACCAAGATTTGCTTGTCTGAGTGCATAAGTTGACGCTTGAGATCCTGGAGATTAGCTGGAAATTTGAACATGGTTAGGTATGCCAAGATGTCATCTGGTAATTTGATACCTATGTCAATCATCTTCTTGATGGCGGTTTTGACGTTGGTGACAAACTTCAGGATCTGGTCTTCTTTGAAGTTCAGGTGTAAGAAATCATTGAAGATTCTGGCTCAATTAGACGCTTGAGAGGAGGAAAATTGTTCCTTGATGGCTAGCCATATGTCCTTGGATGAGTTGACGTTGGCAGTGCTGATCACCTTATTGTGGGTGACGGAATCAACCTTTGATATGAGGAGCAGCTGGATTTTGTTGTTGTCTTGAGGTGAGAGGTGGTTTGAGGCTGATTCAAGTGTGTCTAGTACTCCTCTGAGTTGGAGTAGAGCCTTCATCTTGTCCATCCATATACTGTAGTTCTCTCCTGTAAGCAGTGGGGTGGTTTCAAGGGCTGTCTTGAGCATAGCTTGACGGAATGAGTCCAACAAAAAGCCCAATCCCAATGCCATGGTCCTAAGTCTTGCTGGTCTTTGTAGATTTTGGCTTTTAACCATGTAACTGTGAGAATCTTATTTATTAACAAACCAGAAAGCTGAGACAAACCAATACATGAGAAACATAACAATCATAAGAAACAATGAATGGAAAGAACAACATGATCAGGGTAAAGAAATACCAACACCGTAACTGAGATTCCCGGATTGATTATTGTTGAGTGGCTGGATGGAGGATGGGTATTATGGTCTGGACAAAAGATGATGTGTTCTTGAGTTGAAAGTTGAAACGTCAAAAGCGTTTTAATTGGAATGGCTGATATTACCAGTTAGAAGTTGGATGGGTTGTTTGATCAAGGGTCCTTGGTCGTGATTGGTGGAGGCATACTCAAAGTGATCCAGTCAACCGTAGTGAGACGAGTGAGAATGATAAATGAAAACAAGATGAGAAGATGAAATGAAAACGAGCTGAGGAAGAAGAGAACAATGACAGAGGCTAAAACAACTGAAGACTGGATGATGTTGCGCTTCCTTCTCACGGGAGTATCTTCAGTGGAGACCATACCCGCAGGGTGATCCTCAGTCCTTGCGGGGTGATCCATTGCGCGCTCAGAGGAGGTGTTACTCTCTTAGCTCTACACTAATACCCTCAAAAACCTCCATGTATCTTTCAAGAAATTTAGTATCATGTCTATAATACTTTAATAATTTTTAAAGAAAGCTCTCTGCATAAATCTGAAATTATCCTTATTTAGCTTACTTAAGTTGATGTTTTTTCTTCATTTTCATGAAAAATTCAACTGGATTTATTGCTAAAATTGAAGATATAATTTTAATCTCCTTTGAAATTCTTTCAATAAGAGATTCATAATATATTCACTGAGGATTGATCTCATCCTCTGGATTGAATTTTATATCCATTATAAATATTTCCATCAGATATTCTGTGTACCTGTTTCCAAAAAAACATTTTTGCTAGTTTTTATTTTGATGATGTATTTTCTCAAACAAAGCTACATAATTTTTTTTTATTTTCAATGAAAGGAATTTGAAATCAAAAATAGATTTGAAACAAGATGAATCTATTAAATCAACATAGGTTTGAAAAATCCTCATAATATTGGTGTGTTTCTTATATTTTAGGGCAGTGTTCAATTTGCAACCCTACACAACCCATAAATAAATAAATAAATAAATAAATAAATAAATAAATGAATGAATGAATAAATAAATAAATAAATAAATAAATAAATAAATAAATAAATAAATAAATTAATAATAAATTAACTGATTAAATCAAAAATATAAATATAAAAAAAATATGAATAAATAAAATGAAATAAATAATATATATATATATATATATATATATATATATATATATATAATAAATTCATTAGTTAAATTAAATATATATATGATGAAATAAATAAAATCCACCTTTTTTTTGCCATTCAATATCCAAAATGGGTTGCAAAATGCCATTCACAACCCATCTGAGTCGCAAATGGCCGTTTTCAACCCAAAATGGGTTGTGAATCGCGCCAAGCGACCCGTTTTGGTAGTGAAAGGGGGTTGCAAGGTTTCAAATTTAACATTGGCCTTTATTTATTTATTTATTCATTTTTAGTTTACTTACTTACTTACTTATTTATTTTATTGATTTATTTTTAATTCAATTATTTTTCATTTTATTTATTTATTTTTAATTCAATTATTTGTTATTTTATTTATTTATTTTTAATTCAATTATTTGTTATTTTATTAATTAATTTATCCATTTTTGTTTGAAACTTGTTGAGTTGTGAACCTCTGTTCACAACTCATATGGGTTGTGAATGACTTTTCACCCCAATTTGCAACCCCTGGTTTTCAAATTTAACATTGCCCTATATTTCATCAGTGATAGAAATACAGATGGTAGATAGGATAGTGTATTTAAATAATTAATAATTGGTTTGATTGATTAAATCAGTAAATTGAATGAATCAATGGAAGCGAAATACAAGTGTGTAGAGGGGTTCTTTTATAGACACAATCTCCCTTGCCAATATGAATATATACAAGCTAAGGAGAGGATACAAATGCACACTTTATTTATTTGTTTTCTTATGTTGTTATGGAGCTTTCTTTTTCTAAGAAAGCTCAATTGCTCTTAGGCAAGTAGGAAATCTTCTAAAAAAATTGGTTTCATACTTTTCCGGCTTCAAAGCTATCTCAATTTTACTTTCATTTTATTTTCTTAATTCCATCTTTGAATACATAAACATTTTTCTTCACAAGTTCTTTATGGATTTCACTTTTAAGCAATAGATGTAACATATCTTAATCTTCTTATTTGATTTTCTTCTTCAGAGATATCAGCTTGTTCCTATGCTGGGGTTACAAGGTTGAATCCATGTTCCTGTAGAACTCCTTTGTCATAGTTGACAAGGATTGAATCTCTGATAACTTCTTTATTACTCAGCACATTTAGATAATTGTTTTTCCTACAATGATCCAAATTATCTCCTCTTCCTTTTGGTAACAAAACAAATTTTTTATTGCAAGTAAGTGTCACTCAAAAGGGATTACAACCTCAGCATATTTTTCCTTTGAATTTTTCAAAATTCATTCCTTTTCTGGTGTATAAAAGGAATCTTGAACCACATGAAACCACAGATAATCTTTCTGGGATTATTATTATTATTAGTATCATTGTTTTCAAACAGATGCAAGAAAAATTTTAAAAAAAAATTTTCATTCAGAATTGGATTATTCTTCTTAGATTATATTATATTTAGTTAAACATTGGTTCAGCCTTTCAGGTAGATATTTGAAGTGTTGGATGTTGACTCTCTGAGGCTTATGTGAAATTTCAGATATGGCTGCTTGAAGCCTATAATCAAGAGTCAATGAATATGATTCTTCTAAAAGCTTAAGGTTTTGCTCTGGTTCAAAAGCCTCTGACATGATATCATAAATTTTGTCATCTTCTAAAACACCAGGCCAAGAATATGTTGAATGGTCTTTTTCTTCATGCTCATTTTTTTTTTTCATCCATCTGTTCAGTACACTCCTGATATATATTTCTGAAACCTCTCTTATCTTTCCATATATTGCAGGGATTTTTCCATAAGAGCCATGTCTTCTCAATACAAATTCATGCAACCTTTGAGCGATCTCCTCTTCTAATATTTCAAAATTGAAAACTGATGCTTCTCCCTGAAAGCATTCATAAACTCCTTTGACCTTTTTTTCTAATTGACAGCCCTTAAAACTGTAAATTACTTGCTCACTGATTGAAATGTCCCGTATTAATCTCAGATGACCAGCTTCCCTTGAGTATTGGACTTTCCTGAAATTTGGATTTTTGAGACCTTGGTAAATACCAGGAAGAGTGATTACGTAAATGTAGTCTGAGATCCAAACATATGTCCTAAGAATATCTCTCTCCCTACTCACACCAAAATGGTAAATGTGGTGCCAAAATAATCTCCAAATTTTTTTTATTCTTCTCCAGCGATTTTGACTCAAGCCTTTGAGGATCAATTTGTATGTAAAAGGAAACAATATATTGTGAGATAATTGCATCTTATCGAGCACATCATGAATAGAAACCAAGTTTGAAATCATCATCAGAAGATCGACTGCCAGAAAATTTGAAATGAAGGATGCTTGCTTGCTCCATATTTTAGGAGGGTCCAGCCATATTTGATGCGAATAGTACTGAAAAACGTAATCCTTCTCAATCAAAGCAGTCTCAGTTTGATCGATATTTGTAATCTCCATTTGGTATTTTATTTGATCGTTTTTCACGTTTCCGAAATCCGTACGTGATTCATCATGTTGAACTGGTTCTTGTTTCAGCAGCGAGGCATAGATGTCGCTCTGTGCCCTTGGGCTATTTGCAGACTGCGAAGAAGCGTATGATTTCCGTGGTACTGTCAACGAGGATTGGACTTTGTTTTCATAGCCCTCGAGCTTATACACTCTTCCCGGGCTGTCAACACATGCTCCCTCAGGCCTAGATGAGATTTTCCCCCCAAACTTCCAACTTGAAGGCAAGTCAATAGTCCTGAAAGCATCCACATGAGGAAGTATTTTCGGAAAATTTGAAGTCTTAGGGACCACTCTCCGAGAAGCATCTTCCACATCCTGAGCTATTTGGTTCATTTTTTCTCTACGCTTTTTAGATTTTATCGGAGGCTCACATTGGTTTGGGTGTTGAGACATTGATGAAAAGGTAGTCAGACGGTTTAATTCATCAAAGTGTTCCCAAGAACGGTTCGGCGTATCGCTGTTGGAGCTGGATGTATAGCCATCGACGCAGGCTTGCTTTTGCGAGCGCAGCGGGAACAATTCCAGGGTCTGAGTAGGACCTCTGCGAACTGAGCTGCTGGCAAGAATCTCTGTCGAATCGTCTCTTCGGGTTGACAACCCAAGTTGGGTTGATGGCCCTAAGAAGGACTCGTTCTCTGAAATTTTTCATCATCGGTACTACTCGTCAGCTCGCAACGCCGCGTCAAATTAAGGAAAGATTGACAGGAAATAATAAGGCATATGGCGCACCATGAAAAGATTCAATTTGTCCACAGCGGATGACCAACATAACAATCGACCTGACCAGCGATTTTGTGACGAGGTTCGATCGTTCGAGCATCATGAATCGAAACTAATGTCGGCTCTTAGACTAATGTCGGCTCTTAGTATGTAATGAACAGGGACTTCTCAGAGTAAGGATCGAAACTTTTGGGCAGTCTCGCAAGATGAATCGTGGGCTGATGACCGTTTTCAGACTTGAACAGGAATGCATCAGAGCAATATGGCTGTTTTGACTGCATTGCGCAACTCGAAGGGAGAACAGGTTTGTCGATAAAACATCATACCAGAAACGCAAGTCCAAATAGACTCATTCATGTCTCTTGCTACCCTTGATCACTTTTTGAACAAGCAGACGTGACTGTGAAGTAGCTGGGTCCATGGGGGAGAATCAGGAAAGCTGGTTGTTTCTGTGACAGATCAAGCGACGATGTGCTGAGACGGCAGCCGAAGTGGGTGGGAGCGAAGGAACAGAGAGCAGATTGAAGCTGACTCCTTCCGACATCATACTTACTTTACTTAATAAATGTTTTTTAAATAAATATGTAAATAAATGAATATCTAGGTGCGCAGGATGTAGTCCTTACAAATCTGGCCGAGGGCCCGCGATAGCGAGCTCCACCAGGTTTCGTACTTTGTCGATTTTGCACGGTATTTGGAGCTCGCTTCCCTGCGAAGCCCTACCTAGGAGCTGTAGGCTAGAGCCTAGTGTTAAGAATATGGAAAATATGTGAGGAACTGTAACTGCTTTTTTTTTTTTCATACGGACTTCGTTTTACCAAAGTTTGTAGGAGGAAAACTTGCCCCCTACGATCTCATTCGTGTGCACACGGCCGGTATTATATAGTATGTGTTCACAGCTGTCACGTGTTTCGTGATATTCAGCCTGTGATATCCCATAGTCAGGTCTGTCACATCATACAGCTAGGACGCATTTGTGGTTTTGGTTGGGTAAACTTAGCGAACGGGCGGGCTTACCGAGACGATTGCGGATGCTGTAATGTCAATAAGTAAGTACGTACATAACTTATTTTATGCAAGATGTCCTTCAACCACAGCGAGGAACTGGCCAGTCAGACTGACTGCAGCACCACCCTCATCTCAATCCCATTCACCATCATCGGCTCCTCGACAATTCTCAATTGGCGATGGCACTCGAGCAGGAATCGACGGGGAGCTCCTCGGGAGTTTACTCTGATACCTCCGACAGCGAATCAGTTCAGTCCGGGTGAGACTGTCAGCTACCTTGGCGTTTCTTTCTTTCTCCCTTCTCTCTTTGAAAAAAAAAAAAAAAAAACTTTCCATCGTGGATCAGCGGCCATGTTGAACCTAGGTTGGGTACTTCCGATTGCTCACACCGTGATTTGTCGCATGAACCAGGTCAACTCGAGTATTGAAAAAACTTGATCCGCAAATTCCGGCTGGCTATAAGGCAATCGCCCCTTCCTTGGGTAAAAGCAACCCACCTGTGGTGTCTGCTCTCACGAGTGAAGAAACAAATTCGGGCGATTTATGGGTGATCAGATTACCGACCGGGGTATGTAGGTCCCATCATTCAAATCGTCTCCACTGCCTCAGTGGTTTCAAAACTAAAGCAGATGTTTTGTCTTCCCTCAGCTTAAGCCGAAACATGTAGCTGGCCTCAAGCTCGATCTGAGTTCAGTCAGTAAATCCAACCCTTCTTCTGGTCCACAAAGTGTAGGCCAGACTACCATCAACGGCTTAGATTACGATATTTTTGCCGAATGCGTTCCAACCGATACCGAGCGCTCATCAGTCGCGAAGAATCGTTCACAAGTCGCACCGGAGACGAATGAAGTGTCTCAGCTAACATCCTTAATTCCTGACCAGGGGCGAATTCCTCATCAGTCGCAAATGATCGTAGGTAAACCACAGCATCCAAAGAACGCTTTCATCTTTTTCTGCTCTTGGTTCTCTGAGCGTTACTGATTTAAGAATCCGTACGTTCTTGCTTATGAAAATCAAACCTGCTGATTCGGCTTACTGGCGCCATCCGCTTGATCAAGTTCCCCGCTCCATCTCCCGGGTGATTTTTTTCCGCCGAAGAATCCCGAGTAATATGGTCTCGAATCTGGAAATCCGACCAGCGATTTTTGCTGAAAAGGCTCCTGCCGTCAAACCCACTGTCAAACGGCCTCAGCCACCAGGATTGAAGCTTAGAAACATTCCTTACGGCGCCAATTCTCAGGGTGTCGAACATGATTTGACACCGTGCAATCAGGGTGCGGAACCCCCCAAACCGGCGGACGTAAACCTGGATGGCGGAACCGCAATCCCGCTGAACCTGGATTGCACCGTCCGAACTCCTGGGCTGTCCCACTTGACTGAGGATTCCAAACCCCTCAATCCATCCAAGAAACACAGGCTGGGGACTCCTATTACAAAGCCTGCGACCCCCTCAAAACGCTTGAAAACCGAGTAGTATCTACTCGAATCACAACATTCGATCAATCACTTGTTTTCAATCGAACACCGCTCCAGCAAGCAACTCAGCAAAGCCGCTTGACTTAGTAAAAATGCCCAGACACCCTTGTATCTTGAGTTTTATTTACCTCGTTGGATGCTGATATGTGGTAACTGGATGCCTTGTGACTGTTGGGAATTAGATACCAAGATTGTCTAACCGTTCCCCGTTGATCGCGAGAATTTTTCTGATCCAGTTCATATCATTCGGAGTCGTTGGAAATAAGAACAGACTATTGAAATCGATCAGCAAAGCAAACTGCTTGTGCGAAGTTCCTACGGTGGGAAGAGTGTGGTTTCTCCTCCATTCAAAATTTGCAGGGTTACATTCCAAATTAAGGAACCTGACCAGTTCTACTCCACATGAGTATGGGGTCGAAATTAAGCTAATCACAGATTTCCCTTAAATCAAACTGTTGGGAAATCGATCAAGTTCAATCTGAAAGCAAGTGTGATGAAGGAATAATTGATCTTCTAGATTCGTGTTGATTCATCAATGAGTTGGAATCGTGCGGGGTGGGTGCTGCCCAGCTCCAGCTTACCTCAAATTTGCAAGGCTTTTACCTTCGTTTGAGGATAAATGTAAAGAACTAGTTTGGTTTACAAGTTACCCCTTTTGTTCTAACATGGGATTCATGGGAGGCCCAACGATCTGGGCAACCCCTACCCTACCACAGGCAATAATTACTTTTGATTGCATTGAGCAGTCTAAAGAGGCAATAATCACTGCCTGAGGATCGATATGTGAGTAGTGCTTCCATTGGTTTGAAGGGACCCAGGTAAGACCTTGTGGAAGGCTCGTCAACTCAAGCCATCCCAACCAGGTTCAGAAAGCAAGAAGCAGGCGGGACTCAGGCTGGAGCTCCATCTACCTAGAAGGTCTATCAACCCAAAACTGTCTTTCATCCAGTACACAAATCCCTCTGCCCTTGAAGGTAAGCCTGGCTCTCAAATAGTTGGCTAGAACTGCAAGTTCCATGGTTTACCAAGCTTGGTACTCCACTGTTGGGATTTGGCAAGGGTTTCTCCTATCTGACTCTTCAGGAGCACCTCCTCTTTCAGGCTTGACAACCATACCCTTCTCTCATAACATATTGGCTATTCCAAAAGGTCCCCACATTTTGGTGTAACCATATTTCTGCAACAAATCTTCAGCTTTCCAACTTCTTGATAGTCATGACAGACATCCTTTGGGAAAATCTCTGAGTTAAAAAATCAGTGTAGAATTTTTTTTTTCTTAGGACTTGTTTCCAGGAGATTACTCATTTGTAGGGATAAATTTGATTGTGGTCCCATGAGCAAAGATTTTTGGTGGTGCCTTCTTTTAAATTAGTTAGTACTCCTCTCCAAAGTCTCCCTCAAAAAATGTCAAACATGGCGGTCTTATTTGATCCCAGCTGCCACAAGGCCAATTGAGCATTTCTTGCTTGTAATTATAGTGCCATAACAGCAGGTTTCAATAAATAAATAGTACACCTAGGTGAGATTCATGGTAACTTGGGCTCTTACTCAGGAGTGCAATAATTGAATACCCTAGAGCTCAAAGCCTGTCACAGAACCATCCCCTGTACTGGAGAGTTATAGAGTTGTGAAAGAAAATTGAAAAAAAATACAGAAAGTCTTTAATTAAGACTTTCAAGCTGAAAAACTAGTTCAAAGATTTAATTTGAGGTGAAAAGAAGAGCTTGAAGAAGGGGTGAAATCTTTTGAGATACTGGGTTTAATAGAACCACAAGTTGGAAAAATCCAAAACAATACTTGGTATTCAGAAGAATTCAAGAATTTATTGAATGAAATGACTTAGGAAAGATCTGCAACATGGAAAGGACCATGATTTCAATGACAGCAACATCAAAAGGGCTGATTTTAACAACAAGAGCATCTTATCACCAGTATTTATTCCTGTATCAATTTATAACCTTTCTTATACAAAAATAAATTCATAGGATTTCAGATACATGGGAAGTCAAGGACAATGTAAAAAGGTTGTGATGATTTTTTTATGGAGTATTTGGTTAGTGAAAGGAATCATGTGGAAAATCAATACAAATAATGTTCAAATCAAGTGGATAAACATTTGAGTTGAAATTCAGTAGTAATTTTGAGGATCATTGATGGTATCAAGTTGGATTAATCAGGTTTTTTTAGAAAGCAGAACTATGGTGATGGTAACCATTTCAAAGGAAAAAACATGCTGAAAACTAGTTTTCCTGTCAAGGTTTACCAAAATTAAATAATTAGATGAATTTTTTTTCAATGAGTGAAATCAAATATCAGGTAAAAATACAATAGGTTGTATCAGAGTTAGCAAACCTACCATTAGAAACCAGGCATTTTTGTTTTTTTTTGACCAAACCTGCCATTTTAATGGAAGGTAAATACACATACCCCTTAACTGGTTTATTTAAAAATGAAGGTTTTCATCAAAATTTCATATTTAAAAAATCAAAGCCCACATTTATGCAACACCATCCATCAACATGAAAAAATAATCATCTGCACCACATCATTCACCAATATCAAACCATATTTCACCTTGCCCTTGAATGAAATCCAATCAAACCTGATCATGATCCATTCCAACCAAGATTGATTTTGATGAAACCCAAAACTCTCAACAAACCCTTTGTCTCCTCCCAAGCTCATCAATGACTCACACCCCAACAATCTCAAAGAGAACTTTGTCTCCTCCCAAGATTGCCACCCTAAAAATCTCAAAAAAACACTTTTCATCCTCCTAAGTTTTTCATTGACTCACCAGTGATTCAACCCATTGTTCCTTCCAAAAAACAATCCACTAAATTTCCCAGCAGATCACAATTACCAAATCTGCACCATTTTCAATTCAATATAAAAAAAAGAACAAATTTTTTGTTTGGACTCAAAAGAAAATTGTCTCAAAGTACTCCCAAATGGAAGCCTTTCTATGATAAAATATGATTTCCAGACTTGCAGATCAAGCTATGGCACTCATTGGCTGGTCAGAAGTTGAAATCCCAACCATGGCAACATTCATTGTCAACCTTGCTGGATGGGCCAGTGAGGAGAGGATGGATTTTCTGGATCTTCTGCTTTGCTTTGGGTGTTGAATCAAGGTTTCCATGATTGAAAACAAATCCACATCCAAATGAGGACTACCACCCCTGCCATCATCTCCTGGGTCCCAATCCATATGGTGGGAGGACAATAAAAGGATCCAATGTAGATAATCCAATTGGACAGGAGACCAATGAGGAGTTGATTGACTAGAATAGATGTCATTTGTTGGCTATGGGGGTGAGAAGGGCGGGCTGGATGATGAATGTGGGAGGAGGAGGATAGTGAGAAATAAGAAGTGATCAAGAGATCTAATGAACTAGGGCTGGGGATGAGGTTTGGATTGGGATCATCGGCTTGGAAGATCACCTACCCAAAATCAATTTTCTGGATTGGTAAACCACACTTGGTGAGCATATGAGTACTGAAATTGCAACCCAATTTTTACCATTCATAATCTGGCCAATGGGGAGCCCTAACCATACTAGTTGCACCCCTACTGTGACTCATGCTCCTCCAAGCCCCATTTCCCCTCTCAACCCTGTTTGATCTTGAATAAATGTAATCCTTGGTTTGGAGATCATCCTGCTTGTTGATGCTTGTTGATTATGGGATCAAAGTTGGAAGAGTGTGAGATCCAATTGATTGGCTAGGATGCATCAAATTCTTTGAATTGTGATCCTGATGAACATTTTCAAATGAAAATGTGAGAGGTGAATCAGGATCCAGTTGAGCCAAGGTACCCAATCTGATGGCATCAGGACACTTGATTTTTGGATCCATCTCATTCTGAGTCTGGGTGGGAAGGATAGAAGAGTATGGATGAGGGTGGGTGAGTAAGTTGATAGAAATGATGACAATCATGATGGAAGGGGCAGTGGTAATAGTTTAGCTAGTTTGGGGATGTTTACCATCAAGGCTGTTGGATTATGAGTGTTTTTGTTTCTATTGATTGTCTCATAATTGTCAATGATGTCTTTGATATTTTTGAAAATCACACTCAATTTCAAGATATGACTCAAACCAATGACAAAGATTTTCATTAGATAGATGTTTATTGCAATCGATCTGACCAATATTGTTAAAATGCCATCTTGGGTAGTAAAAAAAAAGAGAGGTACATTTATATACCATGCTTGACAAAATCCACTTATCTTCAGGTAACTATGACACCCCTGTTGTGAATTATGAGGGTTTTTTTCATTTTAATCAAGTGGTGCATATTCTTTGGAGATGATGATGGGTAGATTTGAAAGCACATAAGCTCACCCATTCTGAATCCAAATCTTCAAATTTACTAAATTGAAAAATTTTCTTGTGAAAAAAAAGGGAAAGGAGGGAATTTAACACTTTTTTTCCTTAATCCATGACTTTTTTTTGAAAAACAAAATAAACAAGCCATGAATACAACAAATTTTGAAATGAATTGAAGCATTTTGATGTGTTCTACTACCCCAGGAGGGCATGTAAACCATTTGGGAAAACGTTTTGAGGTTTAAAGTACTGCCTGGGGTTGGAAAAGAATGCCTTTGGTTTTTTTTTTGTTTTTGACACCACCTTTTAAGCTTTAGACACCTTCCTGGGGTGGAAAAGCAAACTTATGGAGGGTGTGTTGGGTGAAGGAGGCCTGTGAAAATTAATTCAGCCCTTGGGGGGCTAAGATAAGCCCTCAGAATCCCTGTGGAGTCTGTTGGGGTAGGCTGTTTTGCAAAATCCAAATATGGACATTGATTGAGTTCATGAAACATGAAAAAATACAATAAAATTTAGTTTTTGAAAGGAATTCACATACAGACTCAGATTAAACATAATAAAAACAAAAAAATTGATTTCTTTTCACAAGATGAAATATATCTGGTGTAATGTGAACACAATTGTACCAAACACAAAAAAAAATTAGAAAAAGATTGATGTAATTATGAAGGAGTATTGGTTTTATCAAATTAAAATTTTTTTTAATGACAGGTTTCAGAAAATTACCCAAATTCAAAACTGCCATTAAAAATAAAAAAATCCTACTCATGTAGAAACAGGAGTTTGCAGAATTACCTGAAAATAACCAAGTTTTTTTCAAGTATAGTATATAAAGGTACCTCTCTTTCTTGTCACTCCAATCACCATGATCATCACAAATCTACCGTCCTGGCCTAAAATCTAATCTTTACTCCCTTAAAAGATTCTTCCTCCTTCAGTGAAAATTTCCAACAACTTTCTCACATGTCACCTTTACTTTTGCATTTCTGAACACCAACATTACCACCTTTACTTCTAGTGGCACTAACCATCAATCATTCTCATCCTCATCCATGATTGCCCGAAATTTCAAACTTTCTCCTCAAATATTCCCAGGATAAAATTATGCCTTCAAAATTACTAAAGCTGTGCCCTCCTTTGAAGAAAGGAAAAATTATACTAATAATTTTGCTTAATTCACGCCTTCTGGAATGTTTTCCCAAAACAGGAAGGCCTGAAAACCTCAAGATGTTGTACCAATACAAGAAAGGTTTGAGTTTGGAAATTTAAGGTTTGGTTGGACTTTTTGATGTTCAAAGGAATGCCTGGGGTGGGATAAAACACAATTTGAGGATGTGTTGGCCCCCAAGACCTGTAAAAATTGATTGAGGCCTTGAGAGGCTAAATTAAGGTCTCTGGACCCTCTGTGGGATTTTTATGGTCTAGAAGTTTTGGGAGAATCCAAATATGGACAACAATATTTAAACTTTCAAGATTTAATCAATATGATTCTTTTTAAAAATTAATTCAAACCTGAGCTCACATTTGTTAAAGAACTTCATCAAATGTAAGAAAAATCAGAAAAAAGATATAACATCCATTTACTTGCACAAAATTGAATACAAATAGCTTTTTAGAAAACAGAAAAAAACACAATTGCTACATATAAATAATTGATGAGGGGAAATTTAAATATTTGAAAATATTTCAATCAAAGTATTGTCAATTACATAGATAACTATAAAAAATAATAAAACATATTTCTTTGAACAAAATTTCATAGTTCTGATGGAATGTAAATACCTTTTTACCAAGCATAAAAAGATATAAAAATTTTAGTTATATCTATTTCATGAAGAGGATTCAAATATGCTGGAATCTCTCAAGAAAATCTTCATCAGGTCCAAAATAAAATATTAAATATCAAAAAATACTTTCTTTGAATATGAATTTATATTTCCAGTAGTATTTAAATACCTTATCAACATAAAAAGGCATAGCAAAATGCTATATATACCTATTTCATGATGGGGATTCAAACATATTGGAATATTTAAAAAAGTAATTCATTGAGTGAGACAATAAAAATAATGAACAATTGATTTCTCTGAATAAGTATTAATGATTCTGATGGAATTTGAATCTATTTTTACAAAAGATAAAAAAAAAAGAGATTTCAGATACACCTGTTTATAATAGTAACTCAAATTTCACCAAAAATTAAAAAATAAATCAAGTGCAAGAATAATAAAAAAAGGGTGATGATAAATTCAAAAATCCAGCTGTGTGGGAGTTGTGTAGGTCCCCTCAACGCGTGGGGGCCCATACACTACTCCAAAGGGTTGTCCCAAACATGTGCAACCCCTGGGGGGGAATATACCCCCCATAATGGGCATTTTTGATTTTTGTACCCCTGTACACAACCATTTAGACCCGTGTACAGGGGTATACATCCCCCCCGGGGTTTTTCAAGCATTCAGTTATTTTTATTTTATTTTATATTTTATATTTTATATTTTATATTTTATATTTTATATTTTATATTTTATATTTTATATTTTATATTTTATATTTTATATTTTATATTTTATATTTTATATTTTATATTTTATATTTTATATTTTATATTTTATATTTTATATTTTATATTTTATATTTTATATTTTATATTTTATATTTTATATTTTATATTTTATATTTTATATTTTATATTTTATATTTTATATTTTATATTTTATATTTTATATTTTATATTTTATATTTTATATTTTATATTTTATATTTTATATTTTATATTTTATATTTTATGTTTTATATTTTATATTTTATATTTTATATTTTATATTTTATATTTTATATTTTATATTTTATATTTTATATTTTATATTTTATATTTTATATTTTATATTTTATATTTTATATTTTATATTTTATATTTTATATTTTATATTTTATATCTTATATTTTATATTTTATATTTTATATTTTATATTTTATATTTTATATTTTATATTTTATATTTTATATTTTATATTTTATATTTTATATTTTATATTTTATATTTTATATTTTATATTTTATATTTTTATTTTTTTTTAAACCAAAAAATCCACATTTTTTAATTTTTTGGTTGATTTCTGTTTTTTTATTTATTTAGTTTATTTTACTTTTTTTTAAGCCTGAAATTCTTTTAGCTGTTTGGCACGAAACACAACTAGATTTGAGTTATTTACAACCCTACACAACCCATTTGAGCCGTGTAGAATGCCACACAGCCCAATTGAGTTGTGTAGCATGCCACACGGCCCATTTGAGTCATGTAGCATGCCATACGGCCCATTTGAGTTGTGTAGCATGCCACATGGCCCATTTGAGTCGTGTAGCGTGCCACACGACCCATTTGAGTTGGGTAAACAACTCAAAGAGTTGTGAATTTAACATTACCCTAAAAGAAAATTCAAAAATTAATTTATTTGAAAAAAAATATTTCTTGATTTTCTCATAATTCCAAAATTTCTTGTTGGAAATTTTCAAAGTATTTCAATTCCTATCTAAAAATTCACTTTTGAATCATTTCTTAAATTTGTTACAAAGCCAATTAAATTACATCAGGAATATTAAATTCATTGAAAGCAATGAAGTTTTGATCTTCCTTCTATTATTCTCATACTTGTTGGATTTTGTTTTTGAAAAATTATTTAATACTTGAAATTGGACCATTATGTGTAATAAAAGTTTTCTATGTTTTTTTATGTTTGTAACAGTAGTTACTAAACTCCATTAGAAATTTCAATTTTATACAGAAACAATCATTTTGGATATTTCTTTGATGATTCTTGCACTTGATTGAATGTTTATATTTATTTTTAATGATTATAAACTTTCTCTCATGGGCTGATTTTATGTGCCATTTATTTTATGTTTTTTTTTTTTTTTTTTTTTTTTCAATTTTTTTTGAAAGATATTTACATTCCATAAGAAATATCAATTTTAATTCAAGTAAGTCAATTTTTGATTTTACTATCATCACTATTTTAATCAATGAATTATTTTTTGGAATATTTCAACACATGTGGACTCCTCTCATGAATTAGGTAGATGGATAATTTTTCCATTTCTATTTATTTTTGGCATAAGTCATTTGCATCCCACGGGAAATATCAATCCTTATTGAAAGAAGTAATTTTTTCATATTGAATGTTTTCATTTTTTTACTTGATAAATATTTTGTTAAATATTTTGGTATGCTTCTGTTCTCCTCATGAAATATAAGTATGTAGCATAGTCCATTTTTAACATTATGGCTTATCAGAGTCAAGCAAACCTGCCATTTTTTAATCGTGGGTTTCAAACAAAATCAGCCATTTCCAACCCGCCATTAAAAATCAAAAAAACCCACTTATTTTACATCAGATGTGTCAGATTCACCTGGAAATAAGTGAGTTTTTTCAAGTAAAGTATATGAAGGCTTCCACCACCTGTCCACTTTATACACCCCTGGTTTTCCACCTCCACCAACCTCCAAAAAATTCTACCTCCAACCTCATCTGAAAAAAATTTGATTTGTTGCTCTTCATCTCTTCATTGCTATCCTCATCACTTTATTGCTTTCATCACATCCAGCTAAATCTAATTGCATCACTATCCTCATTGCTTGATTGTTGTCATCACTATCCTCATCACTTCATCAATCTCATCACTTTATTGCTTTCATCACATCCTAACTGTCATTGCTTTATCCCTCTTGTCACTTCATCACTCTCATCTCTACCTATCCTCTTTGCTTCATCACTCTCATCCCCTCATCACTTCATCATGTCATCACTTCATCACTCTCATCCCCTCATTGATTCATCCCTAACTCTTTTTGAATGGCCCCTCAGCAATCCTCCCCTCACAAGTCCACTAAACGATCCAATGGACCAAAGCAAACATCCCCCAGGAACTCAAAATCCAACAATCCTCCCCCATCAGCTTCCACAGGCTCAAGTCAGCTCAAGAGAGGTGATCACATCATCCTGGTAAAATGGCTCCAAATTCCATCCAACTACAATGCTTGCTTTGGATCCAACAATGAAACACAAGTTGGCCAACCTCCTTCCTCTAAGGTTAATGGTTATCTCCTGATGACCAATGAACTAAAGCATAAAAAAAAGGCAGGCTGGATCTTTCATCCAAAAGATGCGGGAGCAATTCAAGAAATATTAAACCAAGCACAAAAAAGCCCAATCAATCTCAATATCCACTGGCTTTGGTATCACTTACTCCTACAAAGCCAAGGGAATCAACTTGATGGTTGATAAGTTGGACTCCATTTGTCCTTTTTATGTTCAAATGGATGAAATCTTTGAAAAGAATGCCAATATCACCCCTTCAGCTGATTTTGATGCACAACAATCAGATTCAGTTGATGCTGAGGACCTGGCTGTGGATGCCTGGCCTAGCAATGATGATCCCAATGAAACCTATGAGTGGCGCCAATCTGATGTGGAGGAAGATATTCCAACAGAATCAGCTCCAATCACGTCTACATCAGCATTGATCAACAATTCAAACCCTTCCTTTGACCCCTCACTTCCTTCTTTTGATTTCTCTCTTCCTGGGGGTAAGAACTCAACAAATTGGCCAACAAGGAGAAAGTTATTCCTGTATCACCACCATTGTCATCATCTGCTCAAGTAAGGAACCAAGATCTTTTCTATTCTGCCTGGTTAATCCTGACTGATTTAGATTGTAAAAAAACTGGCTCATCCGTTCCTGAATGGTCAAATACTCAAGCCAATGGGGCCTCCCACATCCCCTTCAAATGAGAGCAATGACATTCCAACAAAAAACTCCTCTGCAAAGGGAAAGAAAAAGGCCTCAAATTCCATCAGCATCAACACAAATAGCATTCAAAAGAGGAGAAACACTTCAAATTTTTCGCGGTTTGAGGAGATCATGGAGAAGCAAGATTCCAGTAAGCCCGTTGGATTCTACTTGGTTTCCAAATCAAGCTAATTCCTATTCCCCTCTGAAAAACAGTGAAATTACAAATTGAATCTGAAAAACTTCAGTTTGAAAAGGAAAAGTGGTATTGTCAACTGGCCATTGATTTTCAAAAGAAGAAAGCCAAGAGTTTGGCTCATCAGCAAAAATGGGATGCTGAGTGGAATTTGAAACAGGCTGAGCGAGAATTGAAAAAAGAGGAAAAGGAGAAGGATTGAAATCAAGCACAACTGTAAATGTAGAGGGAACAACTGGAAACAGAAAAGAAGGATAAGTGGTCAATAGCTGTGGCATGCATTGGTAGCAGTAGAACTGTAGATGAATTAAAGAAGATTACTAAAATTCTGGGATTGTAAATATATTTGCTCTGATGAAAAAATTCAAAAGAAGAAAAAGGAAATTATTTTTGATTAAAATCATGGTTACAACACTTAATACTATTTTCAACCCCAACAATGAACAAATATTTTTTGTTTTTATTTATATTTGTTTTTCTAGAGTATATCTCCCCACTTGCCAAGTCCCTGTAAACATTTCAAGTTGTTTTGTTAATTTGCATGGACATGGCCATTTTGGTATGGGTTGCCGTGTCCACAGCAGGAAATGTACAGGGGGTAGACCAAAGTCTTTGGACTGAATTTTCAAGCACCCACACCCACCCTCTCCAAACCAACCAAATATCCATGCGCAACCTCATCCAACAACCGGGCTTAAACTCCTCCTCTTGACCACATTTTTTTATTCCTTTCCATCCCCCCTCCATCCTCCACCATCAGCCATTAGAATCACCTCAAACAATGACCAAAGTAAGGGGTTTTTTATTGATTCTTTTTTTCATCAATTTTTGCTAATTTTTTCTTTTTCTCTTTGATTTTTTACTTATAGTTGACAAATTGAAACCCAAAAAAATAATTACTGGATGATGTCAAGGCCAGGATTGTTGGGATGTATGAAGCAGGCTCTTTGGGGAACAAAATTGCGTTGAAATTGGCAATTCCAAGGACAACAATATGTAATTTCCTGAAAAGTTTCTGCAATCAAGTGACAATCAAATCTTCAAAACGCTCCGGAAAACCTTGAAAAATAATGGATTGGGATCTTTGTGAGCTGGGCCAACTCATCAAGAACCACCAAAAGTTGAAGGCCCCCAAAATAAGAATTTGATTTTCCAAGATGTATCAACTCAGATGATTTGACAAATGGTCCATGAATTGGGCTTTCATTCAAGGGTGGCTGCCAAGAAGCCTAATCTGACCAATGAAAAAAAAAAGAAGAATAAACTTTTATCATGAGCACATCCATTGGAAGGTAGAAGATTGGATGAAGATCATTTGGAACAACAAACCAAGCTTTGAAATTGGCAAGGACTTGCAGCAAGTCATGGTCTGGAGAAAACCTCAAGAAAAATACAAACCAGAATGTTTGGCCCCCACATTCAAGAGTGGGAGGTCTTCTGTTATGGTCTGGGGTGCTTTCATTGGTTAAAGCCCCTCCCCACTCATCATAATGCCACCAAAACAACAAACAGCAAAGGATTTTATCAAAATTGTCTATGAAAGGGGTCTTGGCCCATTGATCAAGAATTTCAACCACTCCAATTTTTTTTAATGGAAGAAGGGGCCACAGTCCATAAGGCCAAATAAGAAAATATTGGCAACACTCCAAAGGAATCAAAAAAAAAATGTTTGGCCAGCTCAATCACCCAACCTCAATCTGATTGAGAACTTGTGGAAAATTTTAAAATGTAACATCCAACAACTTTACCAACCACATACCACCCCAGAGATGGAAAGAGCTCTCCAAAGCGCCTGGGATGACTTTCCGCATCAAACACTCAATAATATTGTCAACTCCATGCCTGATTGCATGGATGCTGTCATCAAGGCTGGTGATGGTTCTACCCAATGGTAGAATCAATTTTATGTTTCCCCCTCCTTTTCTAATTCCTTATCATTGTATAACTATTTTCTGAAACTCCCATTGATTTTCTATGCTAAATTATTTTTTGATATTTTTTTTGTCCATCATCACTTTTAAGCCAATTTGTGACCCGTTTCCTTTTTTCTTTCTCTTTTTTCTTTTTAATTTTTTGAAATTTTAAAACTCATTGTAAAATAAACACAGGATGCAAAATTACTGAAATACACCACTTTTAACCATTTTTTGTGAGTATCTATTTGAGAAATAAAAAATCAAAAGAAGCTTAAAAAAACAAGGGGGGGGGGAGGGAAATTGGGGGGTCAGTCCCAAGAATTTTGTCTACCCACTGTACAGTGCTTGTATTGATTTGCTGCCCAAACCATTTTCACTATACCTTTTTGCTTGAAATAAATTCCAACCCCCATGTCTGGAAATACAAATTGGCTGTCTGAAACTTGAAATTAATCTGTGGTTTCAATAAGTTGTCCATCTGATTTCTTGGCTGGAACTTCAAGTAAAAAGGAATACCCCAAGATTTCACCTTTGTAAATGTGAGGTGAGTTGTAAAAAGAGTTTGATGTGAAAGTGACATGCAGAGAGAAGTCAAAGGGTGTAGGCTGGGAACCAAATTCCAGAGATGAAAAGGAGGGGATGTGGTTGTGCTTCATTATTTCATGGTTTGATTCAAAGGGAAGTCTGGCCAAATTGCAAAACAATTTTCCTAAAATTTGAGAGACTTTGTTGGCCTTAAGGTTGAGAAAAGTGTACCCTTGAGGGGAAGATTGAATGGATAATTTCTTCACATAGCGTTGTGGTGTTGTTATATAGCCTTGGATTGGGAACTGTGCCGCTGTTGGCGTGCTCATTGCCGCCTGCTTGGACATTGGAAACCCAAGAATGGAGCCGGCCAAACCAGGTTTGCGGGCAACTAGTTTGGGAATATAGAGCGGGCCAGGAAATAATGTCGCGTGCTGGGCAGATATGGACAACACGGGGGGCTCCAAGTGGGGCGCGGCGGAGGGCCGCTTCATGAGAAGGACAAACCAGGTGTGTGTAACGGTAGGCAGGCTTGAGGGTGGTTGCCGTATGGAAAAGGCTATAGGAGCGGGCTGGGTGTGCGCAAGCGCGGGCCAACCCGTAGGGCAGGAAATCACGCAGCATGCCGGGCAGATATGGAAAATGCGGGGGGCTCTGAGTAGGGTGCGGCGGAGGGCCGCATCATGAGAAGGAAGAACTGGCTGTGTGTAAGGGTAGGTGGGCTTGAGGGTGGTTGTGGTATGGGAAAGGCTATAGGAGTGGGCCAGGCGCGTGCAAGCCCAGGCCAACCCATGAGGAAGGAAATCACGCAGCCTGCCGGGTGGACACAGACAACGTGGGGTTCTCCAAGTAGGGCACGGCGGAGGGCTGCGTCATGAGAAGGACAAACGGGGTGTGTGTAAGGGTAGGCGGGCTGGAGGGTGATTGCAGAATGGGAAAGGGTTAGGGTTAGGCTAGGGTTCTGGTTTTTAGGGTTTCTTTTCTATTTTTTGTTGGGCTGTCATTGCGCTTGTACTTACAATAGGGTTGAGAGGGTGGGCATAAAGTCTGCGCTCTCAACCCCAGCTTGTAGGATATATATGGGGAGATGGATGGATGGAGGGCAAAGGATACTGCAAAGGATTCAGCAAAGGATACGGAAAGGAAAGGAAAGGAAGGAAATTCATCTCTCTTTATCTCTCTCTCTCTATATGGGCGCATACTTATCCTTACAGATGCTAGGACCATTGATTCCAGAAATTGAGGAAAACTAGGGGAGTTTCACTCTCTTACTTTCCACAGTGTCCAAATAACTCAAAGGGGTGCATTGATTTTTTCCATCCAATTGCCCACATTTTCCCACCCCAAGATCTTGAGGGACCAACAGTGTTGACAAATTTTTTTGTCTTGTGAAGGAAAGTTGTCACAAATTTGATGTCCTTCTTGTCTTGGTTGTAAAGTTTATCCAACGGGACCTATTCAATTATTGCAACAAGACCCTTGTGCTCAGAATTATTGAGAACAATTACTTTTCCATGGGTGAAGAAATGGAATCACTTAATTGTCTGCTTGGCATGTTCAAACTCAGTGGGTGAGGGTTTTTTATTGTTCATTTTATTTTTGGCAGTGATGGCAGGATACAGATCCAAATTTTGTAGTTTCCGTCCAGACCATATAACCTTTTCATCAATGCCCCCCTCTGAAAGTTCCAAAGAGATTTATTAAGCCCTCATTTGATCCCTGTTTTTCTTCAAAGCCCTCTGCTTGCCACCTCTCTTTATTTTTTTCACCTCATCTCCTTCCATCTTGTTCCCTCCCAGGCAAATTCTCCACTTGAGGTGAGCATCACAAGTGATTCAATTTGGAGTATAACATTGTGAGTGCGGTGGGAGAAGCAAGAGAATGGAAGCAAAAGGGGTCAAAGAAGGGTTACAAAAAAAAAACCATGTCAGTCATTTGATGACAAAAATAATTTAAAAAAACAAAAAAAAAATACCAGGGTGTGAAAAAAACAGGCCGGGGTCAGTGGGCCAGGGAGGATGGAGAAAGCTGGGCTTGATTTGCTGGGGAGGAGGTGGGGCTCCATTGGCTGGGAAGGAGGAGGGGGGGGTGGCTTGGTCAGCTGGGCAGCAGGGGGTTGGGCAGGGGCCAGCAAGTCAAAAAGGGGGGGTGGGTGGAGTGCGTGCGTGGGGGGAGGCCAGCCGTTGGCAAGGGCAAATCAAGAGGGGGCTGTTGGCAAGTGCAAAGCAAGAGGGGGAAATGGTTGTCAACTTCAGCAAGAGTGGGCTGTGGCCATTGGTGTTGGCAAGCAAGGGGGTGGCCTTTGGCTTTGGCAAGCCAAGGGGGGGGGGGGGGGGGAAAGAGGGGGCTGTGGCTGTTGGTATTGGCAAGCAAGGGGGTGACCCTTGGCATTGGCAATCCAAGGGGGGGGGCAAGAGGAGGCCGTGGCTGTTGGCATTGGCAAGCAAGGGGGTGGCCATTGGCATCAGCAAGCAAAGGGGGCTGTGGCCGTTGGTGTTGGAAAGCCAAGGGGGGGGGGGCAAGAGGGGGCCATGGCCATTAGCATTGGCAAGCCAAGGGGGGGGGGGGGGAAAGAGGGGGCCATGGCTGTTAGAATTGGCTTTGGTGAGCCAAGGGGGGGGGAAACTTTGGCCTTGGCAAGCCAAGGGGGGGGGGGGAACCGTTGGCGTTGGCAAGCCAAGGGGGGGGGGGGGGAAACTTTGGCCTTGGAAAGCCAAGGGGGGGGGGGGGGCAGCAAGAGGGGGCCGTGGCCGTTGATGTTGGCAAGCAAGGGGGTGGCCGTTAATTTTGGGGAGCAAGGGGGTGGCCGTCAGCGTTCGCAAGCAAGAGGGGGGGGGTCAGTTGGGAGCAAGGGAGAGGGGGTGATGAGGAGGAGGGGGGGAGCTTACCTGGGGAATCAACCTAGGAGGTGAGGTGGGGGGGGGGGGCTGAAGGGGGATGGATGTCAGTATTGGATGATGGGGAGGATGAGGAGGAGGGGGGGAAGATTACTAGGTGTTCTGGTGAGGTGGAGGTGATGGGTGAGGTGGAGGTGGTGGGTGAGGAGGAAAGTGGACCGGTGGTTTGGTGGGGTGAGGTGTTGGGTCTGTTTTTTTGAAGTCCACCAAAAGAGAAAAAAAAAACCAAGTGAGTCAGACTAGGATTCTTGGTTGAACAACCAACATCAAAAAAATAAAGTGAAGGGATTTTTTACCTATTTCATAATCAAACATCACTCATCAAAGAAAGCAAGGGTGAGAGGTAGAATCCTTTCTCTCATATGAGAAGATGAGGGAAAAGATGAGACAGGGATGACTTGAGGAAGATCTGGAATATCATCTTCAAATATTTCATTCCATTCATCTTTGATGTTGACCAAAAGGTTGTGAAGGATTACACAAGTGATAATCCAGTTGATGAAGAAATTCATGTCTTTGAGGTTTTGAAGCTGGTTTTGCATTTCCCTTAAGGTGTCCCATCTTCCTTTCAGGACTCCTATTGCATGCTCAATCCAAACTTGTGATTGGGCAAGATGATAGTTGAAATTGGGTTTTCCTTGATCATTGGAAAAAATATTATGGTATGCTGGAACCACATATTTCCCACTAGAATAAGCTGAATTTTCCAGGAGGTATTGATCTTGGTCAAAGTACTTCTGTTGTTGTTGGGCAATCCGCATCCAATTGAAAACATATGAATCATGACAAGAACCCGGAAGGCCAGTGTGGAGGGATATAAACTTCTTGTTGTTATCACAAACAAGTTGTCGGGCCACAGAGTATCTAAACAAAGAGATGCAACATATTTTGTCAGTGTGTGATCCAAATTTTTATAAAAGTCATTGGAAAAGAATGAATCAATTGCCTCTTTTTCCAATCAAAATAGTGGTTGCCATCTAGCTTGGGTTTTTGACTCAAGGGGATGGTGGTTCCATAAACAAAACCAATGCAAAGTGGAAAGAATTCTGTCTCCATGCTTGAGATATCTCCTTGTGTTCTTCTTTGGTTGGCCAAGAAAGGACTGAGAGATCAAAATATAGGATAGCAATCATGACTCTTTTGGTGTATAATTCAATGGTTTCATAAACAACTGAGAATAGATTTTCTAATTGATGAATTGCTGCTCCATTCCCATTGGATCCCAATCTACAAAAAGCAATGGCCAGTTGGATGGCTGGATTGCATTGAAGATTCAAAGAATTTTTCTGGAGGATGTGGTGGTCTTCAATCAGCTCCAAAAATTTTATTAATGAAGGCAATAGAGTTTGGAGCAGTTGCTGGAAGCTTAAGTTGGGGAGGAGATGAAGCTTTTGCCTTTCATACATAAAATTGTGGAGAGTTTGTCTTCTTGGAACCATGTATTGCTTTTCTAATAGAGAATTCAAAGCCAACCAAGTTAATTCCAAATTGAAGTCTGAATCAGAGTCTGAATGGAAGTCAAATAGTAACAAAAGTTCAGTCAGCTCTTTTGCGTTTTCAACTTGTTGCCAGGAATTTTGATTGGACATGTTGAGATGAGAAAGATGGTGATGGGATGTGGGGTGATGAGATTATGATGGGATTTGTGTGAAGTGATAGAGATGTGAACCAATGGAGATGAGATGTGTGTGATGTGATGGAGATGGGATTGGTATGGATTTGCTGAGGGGGAGGTGCCGACAGGTTTTTTGGATGTGATTAATGGTGGATGGATGATGATGCATAAATGGCGGGTTTAATGGGGGGTTTGATGTTTGAAACCCGCCATTTTGAAATACACCAGTTAGGGGGTATGTTTATTTCAGAATTTTGCCATTAAAAATGGCAGTTTTTCCCAAAACAAATGACGTGTTTTTAATGGTGGGTTTGCTCACTTTGATATGCCCTATTGTAGTATAAAAATTAACCTCCTTTTCTTTTCTCTCTCTTCCATCTCACTCTCTCTACTTCTCATCTATCAATTCCAACTTCTTCACTCATACTAGCAGGATTAAAAATTTCTCCTCAATTTAAAATACAGCCAACCTTCATCATAACCCATCACCTTCTTTATCTTCATCCTCAAGCCCCATATTTAAAAAATACAAGTGCAAAATATTCTGCATCATTTTCAAAAAAAAGGAATCAATGGATATGGTAATTCCCATGTATTACTTGACACAAATTCCTCTTTTTTCCCCTCTCTCAAACCACATTATAGGACCAGGAGAAGTTAACCTAATTCAAAATCATCAACCCAGTCAAAAATAATGAGCTTACTGATCATATTATTTCCCAATTCCTGGGTTTAAAATCCTCAATCTCCTCATTGTATCCATCCTGCTATGATTCTTAGATTTCTCTGCATCAACTTGGTAATCAAGTGACCAAGGAGCTATAAAATCTTGTTAAAAATTAAATCATTGTCACCTCATCAATAATGAAGGAAATTTAACACAAATTTGAAGTAATCCATCAGCCAGATGCAACCAGAGAACCTGGTCATCTATCAAACAAATTCAATCAGAGCACTTTTCAATCTATTGACCAAATTTAATTGGAGCAATTTTTATGGTTATTTATGGATCAATGATCCAGAAAATTGAAAGTTTTTATAATTCATCTATTTCAAATAAAGATAATTAACTCAAAAGCACTTAATCCCTTTTCATTCTCATTCTATTTGCCAGTGAAATCATGATGCTTATTTACCTCTCACCTATTTTTCATCATCATTTTTTATTACCTTGAGCTGATGCCTGATTTCATTCATTTGAAATAATCATAAAAATATCATTATTTTTCTAAAAATGGAAATGAAGCATCTATTAATTGAATTATGAAGCAAATATCAGCATTTATGCCAAAAATTTTGGATAAAAATAAGGTATAGATTTTGAATGGAATTTGAGATTTGTTTTTGAAGTTTCAAAAAAAATAAACCTGTAATTTCAAACTATATTAAATATTTCTACCACACTAACCTCTCATCCTCATCCTTTAGTCAATGGAATGATGATTAAGAGATCTCAAATGAAAAAACCCCTTTGATAAGAGTTTTTCCCAGATCCAACCTTCAACCAGTGATCTAAATCCTTACTACAATCTTCATTTTAATTGGAACCATAATCAACTCATCATGCTACAAGTATTTTCAAAACTGTGTATTTTATGAAAAATCATCATCATATACCCTTTCTCCTTTTGGCTCAAAACCAAATCAATTTATTTTTTCTATCATGATCTATCTTTTCAAGGTAACCCTCTTCCTTTTGCATATTGATCATCTATTCATCCTTCGAAATTTCTCTTTTCTTCCACAAAGATGTTATTTGCACTTGGTTTCGAAATCTGATTTTTCATTCCATCTTATTTTTATTTGAAAAAAATTAATAAAGCAAAATTAAACAATCATTTTGGTGTGCCTTCTGGTTCATAAATTCAATCTTTAACCAGGTTATCTACATCAATGAGATCCAATGTTATTTTATGAGATTGTTGGAGGAGTTTCAAATGAAATTCCTCAAATTTTTCCTAAAACAGATCTAAGTTTACTGAGGTTTTGAGATTTTGGAAATATGAGCATGAGGAACTAGATCAAATGCCAGGTAGGCTTTAAAGAAAATTTTACTCACTCACTCTCTCCTCTAGATTAGAGGTGGATGAATTGGTTAAACCAAAAAAAAAATGGGTGCATAAATCTTGGACCATTCCAAGTGACCCCAATTTGAAATAAGGATGCTTTAGATGAAATTGATTAAATTAATAATTTAATTAAAATAACACAACTTTTATTTTTTTTAAAAGTATTTTGTTCTTTTGAATGAATGAGATTCCTCAATATCCAAGTGGTTGTTTGTAGCCATACCTTGGGTTTTAGAGCAAACCAGGTGGATTTTTTTGTTGATTCACTGTGATGAATTAATCCAGATATATCCAATTGGAATTGATCCTATTTGAAGGAAAAAAGATTAAGGTTACAGATAGACTGTTGTGAGGGGATGGTAATTAGCCTTCCAGAAATTTTGGGTGATGATTAGATCAAGAATCATGGGGTGATGGTTGGAAATGATGAAATGTTTGAATTTGAAGCAAATCCACTGAATTATTGGTAGAGGTGGTTTTCATGGTTGTCCTTGGGTTAGTTGAAGAGTTGGGGGGAAAATGAGGTCTGCAGATATTTCTGGCCAATGGATTTGCAGCAACAACTGCCATACTAGAAAGATGATTGGGAGAGATTTTCTTTGAAATTTTTTAGGTTTATTGAAATAAATCAGGTTTTTGATGGGTGATGATTCAAGGGTTTTGATAAGAGTTCATTTGAGGGCAAGGGAAAAGATTTTTTGAGATTGCTAGACAATGAGGAGTGAGATGATTGGGGATTGAGTTATGGTTGATGTTGTTTTGAGGTGTGGATGAGGTTTTCTGTTGATGGATGGTGGTGCATAAATGGAAGGCTTGATGTTTGAAATCCACCATTTTTATTAAACCTAAAATTTTGAAATACACCAGTTAAGGGGTGTTTGTATTTCAGAAAAATCAAACTTTTAGTGGCAGGTTTAGTGAAATAAATGTTGGTTTTCTGCTGGAGGATTTTATGAATTTGATATTCCCTATTAACTCAATTGGTGTCCATATTTAGATTCTCAAAAAAATTCCACCCCACATAGGCCCCAAAAGGGGTCTGGAGGCGTTAATCTAGCTTCCCAAGGCCTCCATTAATCTTAACAGGCCTTGGGGGCTCCAAAGTGTTGTCAAAAGGTGTGTTCTTCCACTGCAGGAACTCCTTGAAACCTTAAAAAGTTGTACCAAACCTAAACTTTTTGTATTCATGCCTTCTTTTTTTTGGAACTGATTTTTAAGGTTTAAACACCTTCCTGGGGATTTAAAACACACCAGAAGTCATGAGTTTAGTAAAAAGAATAACTATTATAACCCCTTTATTTGAATGAGGCCATGGATTTATGAATTTTAAAGGCAGGGTTTTTTTCTCATGTTCCCCTCACAAATCAATCAAAAGATCTCATATGGATGGAAATGTAACCATATTTAATCATTCTTATCCTTCTGATTGGAAAATTCAAAGATCCATTCTTTTGAATAAAATTTAATAGGGTGTATCAAAGTCAACCAAACCCACCATTTTTTAATGACGGGTTTCAAACCAAATCCGCCATTTCAAACCCATGATTAAAAATCAAAAAACCCCCTTATTTCACATCAGACGTGTCAAAGTTAACATGAAATAAGTGGGTTTTTTCAAATAAAGTATTTAAAGGCTTCCGCCACCTGTCCATGTCATCCACCCCTGGCTTCCCACCTCCTTCTACCTTTGACCTCATCAAAGATTTTTTTACCTCCAGCCTCATCATCAAAAGATTCACCACTATCATCAATTTATCACTCTCATCATCACTATCATCAATTTATCACCCTCATCACTTGATCACTCACCACTTTATTGCTCTCATTGCTTCATTGCTCTTGTTGCTTCATTGCTCTCATCACTCTACCTCCAACAAGAACTAGTACCTCCAACCTCATCCAAAGAATCCAATCATTGTTTTATTGCTCTTTTCACTTTATTTCTCTCATCACTTCATATCTCTCATCACTTTATCTTTCTTGTCAATTTATCTTTCTCATCACCTTATTGCCCTTACTCTTTCTAAATGGCCCCTCAGCAAACCTCCCCCTGCAAGTCCACACAAAAGTCCAACACACCAAAGCAAACATTCCCAAGGAACTCCACAACAAACAATCCTCCCCCATCAGCTTCCAAGGTCTCAAGTCAGCTCAAGAGAGCTGATCACATCATCCTGGCCAACTGGCTCAAAATTCCCTCCAACTATGATTCCTGCTTTGGATTGGACAATGAAACACGTGCTGGCCAGCCTCCATCCCCTAAGGTCAATGGTTATCTCCTGATGGCCAATGAGCTCAAGAGCAAAACAAAAGGTAGGCTGGATCTGTCATCCAAAAAGATGAGGGAGCAATTCAAGAATTATTAAGCCAAGTACAAAAAGGCCCACTCCATGTCAATCTCCACCGGCTTTGGTATCACCAACTCTGACAAAGCCAAGGGAATCAACTCAGTGGTTGATAAGTTGGACTCCATTTGTCCTTTTTATATTCAAATGGATGAAATCTTTGGAAAGAAGGCCAACATCACCCCTTTAGCCGCTTTTGATGCCCAAAAATCCGATTCAGTCAACGCTGAGGACTTGGCTGGGGATTCTCAGCCTAGCAATGGTAATCCTGAAGAAACCTTTGGCTTGGAGTGGCCCCCATCCAATGCCAAGGAGGATATTAAAACACAATCAGCTCCAATCACGTCTACTTCTGCCTTGATTGATGTGTCAAACCATACCTTGGAATCCTCCCCTCCTTCTTTGGATTGCTCTCTTCCTGGGTTAGTAGATCTCATCAACCTTTCTGATGTAGAACAAGATACTCCTCAGTATCCATTACCCTCAAAATTGGTTCAAGTAAGGAACCAAGCTCTTTTCTCTTCTGTCTGGTTAATCCTGACTGATTTAGATTGTAAAAAAACAGGCTCATCCATTCCTGAATTGCCAAAAAATCAAGCCGATGGGGTCTCCCACATTACCTTCAAACACTAGTGAATAATTTCAGACTCAAACCTCCTCTGCCAAGGGTAAGAAAAAGGCCTCCAATTCCATCCATATCAACACCAAAAGTCATCAAAAGAGTAGAAACACTTCAGGTTTTTTGGGCTTTGAAGAAATCATGGAGAAGCAAGATTCATGTAATTCCATTGGTTGAATATCCTTGCTTTCAAAATCATGCTCATTTCTTTTCCCCTGCAAAAAACAGTCAAATCACAAATTGAATCCAAAAAATTGAGTTTGAAAAGCAAAAGTGGGCTTGTCAACTGGACATGGATGTTCAAAAGCACAAATCCAAGAGTTTGGCTCATCAACCAAAATGGGATGCTGAGTGGAAGTTGAAACAGGCTGAGCTAGAGTTTCAAAAAGAGGACAAGGAGAAGGATTTACAGCAAGCACAACTGGAAAAGGAGAGGGAACGACTTGCAACCAAAAAAAAGAATAAGGTATCAGTAGCCTTGGCTTGCATTGGTAGCAGTAGAACAGTAGATGAAATAAAACAGATAAATTGAATGCAGGGCTTGTAAATATATTTGCATGGGTGAAAGAAAAACAAAAAAAATATTTTTGATTAAAAAGTTTGAGAGTATTCTTAACCCCACCAACATACAGATTTTTTTTGTTTATATATATTTTTTTTTCTAGAGTAAATTTGGCCATTATTCAAGTCCCTAAAAGTGTTTCTAGTTGTTTTATTAATTTGAAGTGAAATGGCCATTCTGGTATGGGCTGCGGTGACTACAGCAGGAAAAGTACAGTGCTTGTACTTATTAGCTGCCCAAACCATTTTGACTATACCTTTTTGCTTGAAATCAATTCAAAACCCAAGGTCAGGAAAAACAAATTGGCCATCTGATACTTGATATTTGTCCATATTTTCAATAAGTTAACCATTTGATTTCTTGGTTGGAACCACAAGTAAAAAGGAGCAGACAGAGATGTTGCCTTTTTCAATATGAGGGGAGTTTTAAAAAGAATCCAAGGTGAAAGTGATGTGTGGGAAGAAATCACAAGGTGTAGGCTTGGAACCAAATTCAAACAAATAGAAAGAGGGGATGTTGTTGTCCTTCATGTTCTCATGGTTTGATTCAAAGGAAAGTGGCCAAATTGAAAAACATTTGTCCTAGAATTTGGGATACTTTGTCAGCCTTAAGGTTGAGGAAAGAATACTCTTGAGGAGAAGATCTAATAGATGATTTCTTCACATAACATCCAAATAACTCCAAAGGGTGCATACATTTTTGCCATCCAAATGCCCACATTTTTCCACCCCAAGTTCTTGAAGGACCAACTGGGTTAAAAAATTTTTTTGAACCATGAAGGAAAGTGGTGAAAAAGTTGATGTCCTTCTTATCTTGATCTGAGGGTTCATCCAAGGGCACAAATTTGATTATTACAACCAGGGCTTGGTGATCAGATCAATTGAGGACAATTACTTTTCCACGGTGGAAGAAATGGAACCGTTTTATTGTTTGTTTTGCTTTCTCATACTCTTCCTGGGTTATTGACTATTCTTTTTCTTTTTGGCAAAAATTGAAGGGTGCAGATTCAAAGGACGTGGTTTCTGACCAGACCAGACCACCTTTTCATTAATAACTTCCTCAGTAACTTCCAAAGACATTTCTGAATCCCAAGATTGAAGCCTCTTTTGGCAAGCAGCCCTACTCTTCCCACCTCTCTGTATGTTTTTCAACCCATATCCTTCCATCTTGTTGCCTCCCAATCCTATACTTAGATTGGGGCAAGGAACAAGACAGGATTTGATTGTTTGTGTAACATTTTGAGGGGGGTGGGAGAAGAATTGGATGTTCCCCAAAAGCGGTCAAATGCTTTCCAAAAAAAAAAAAAGTAAGTCGAATAGACATCATTGGTGAAACATGATTGAATAAAAAAAAAAGAAACCAAAACTGGAATTGAACCCAGGGACACCGGAAGCTGAATCCCCCCCAAACAAAATTGGCATGAGTGACCCATGCAACACACCAACAAGCAAAGTTATCAAACAAATTAAAATTAAAAAAACCTACCTTCCATGAAAAAGAACACCCTGTTGGCTTTCAGTGCAGTCCAGAGATACCTAAAAAGAAAAAAAGATCAAAAAGAAAAGAAAAGAACCAGAGGTCAGCTCCAAAGAAATCTCAAAAAAAAAGGTGCAGGAGGCATTGGCAATTGATCGCTTGATCAATTGCAAAAAAATTGCTTTATCAATTGCAAAACAATTGAGAAATCAAATGCAAATCAATTGCTTGATCAATTGTCAATCAATCAAGCAATTGATTTGCAATTGATTGTTCAATCATTTGATCAATTTTGTTTTGATCAATCAATTAGGATTTGGTTGATCAATTGATTGATTGATTGATTGAATCCAAATCAATTGATTGGTGGGGGTTGGTCAAGTGAGGCAGGAGGAGAAGGAGGAATAGAAAGGGGGGAGAAAGAGAACAGAGGGGCTTACCAGATGAGGAGGGGGATGCAAGTGAGATGAGGTGGAGCTGAGAGAGAAGCCCTGGGGGAAGTTCAAAGGAGAGGTAAGCAAGGTTTGTTTAGTGAGTGGAAAGAATGAGGGAAGGGGACTCACTGAGTCTGGTGGTTAGTTGGATGGTGGATGTTTTGGGGAGCTTGGTGAGGTTGATGAGGCTGGTGAGGTTGGTTAGGTTGCTGAGGTGAAGGAGGTGGTATGATGAGGAGGGGGAAGGAAGATGACCGGTGTGTGAGTGGGGTGAGGTGGAAGTGTTGGAGCAGTGAGGTGGAGGGAGAGGTGGGTGGGCCGGCAAGTGGTGGGGTATGAGGTGGAGGTGTTTTTTGATTTTGTCTAAGTCCACTAAGAAAAAAAAAAACCAACTCAGCCTGGAAACTTGGGTGAAAAACCAAAAAAAAAAACTGACTGTGAAGTTATTTTTTGCCTATTTAAAAATCAAACATTACTCATGAAAGCTAGCAAGGGTGAGAGGAAGAATCTGCTCTCTCATGGAAGAAGATGAGGGAAAATATGAGACAGGGATGACTTGAGGTGGGTCAGGAATATCATCTTCAAATATTTTTTCATATTCATCTTTGATGTTGGACAAAAGATTTTGAAGGATTACACAAGTGATAATCCAGTTGATGAGGAACTTCATGCTTGTGGGGTTTTGAAGATGGTTTTGCATTTCCCTTAAGCTGGCCCATCTTCCTTTCAGGACTCCTATGGCATGCTCAATCCAAACTTGTGGTTGGGCAAGATGATAGTTGAAATTGGTTTCTCCTTGATTGTTAGATGAAACTTTCTGGTATGCTGGAACCACATATTTGCCACTAGCATGGGCTGAATTGGCCAGAAGGTATTGATCTTGGTCAAAGTAGTTCCCTGGTTGTTGGGAAATTTGCATCCAATTGAACACGTATGAATCATGACAAGAACTTGGAAGGCCAGCATGGAGGGATATGAAATTCTTGTTTTTATCACAAAAAAGTTGTAGGGCCATGGAGTATCTAAACAAAAAGATGAAACATATTTGGTCAGTGATGTGATCAAAGGTGTTATCAAAGTAATTGGAAAAGAAATGAATCAGTTGCCTTTTTTTGCAATCAAAATAGTGGTTGCCATCTAGCTTGGGTTTTTGACTCAAGGGGATGGTGGTTCCATCAACAAACCCAATGCAACCAGGAAAGCCTTTGGTCTCCATTACTTGAGATATCTCTTTGTGTTCTTCTTTGGTTGGCCAAGAAAGGACTGAGCAACGGAAAGATAGGATAGAAATCATGACTCTTTTGGTGTATAAGTCAATGCTTCCATTACTGAATGAGAATAGATTTTTCAATTGATGGATTGCTGCTCCATTTCCATTTGATCCCAATCTACAAAGAGCAACAGCAAGTTGGATGGCTGGATTGCGTTGAGGATTCCAAGAATTATTCTGGAAAATGTGGTGGTCTTCAATCATCTCCAAAAGTTTCATGAATGAAGGCAACAAAGTTCAGAATAGTTTCTGGAAGCTTGAGTCAGGGATGAGATGAAGCTTTTGCCTTTCATACATAGGGTTGTGGAGGGTGTGTATTCTTGGAACCATGTATTGCTTTTCCAACAGAGAATTCAAAGCTAACCAAGTTGATTCCAAATTGGAGTCTGAATCAGAGTCTGAATGGGAGTCAAACAGTAGCAAAAGTTCACTTAGATTTTTTGCGTTTTCAACTTTCTGGCGGGAAGTTTGATTGGACATGTTGAGAAAGATGATGATGTGATGTGGGGTGATGAGATTATGATGGGATTGGGGTAAAGATGGAGATGTGAAAATTGATAGAGATGTGAAGCAATGGAGATGAGATGTGTGTGATGCAATGGAGATGCAACCAGTATGGATTTTCTGATGTGTATGGCTGTTTTAGATGTGATGGATGGTGAATAGATGATGATGCATAAATGGCCGGTTTAATGGCGGGTTCAATGTTTGAAATCCTCCATTTTCATGAAAACCGCCATTTTGAGATACACCAGTTAGGGGGTATGCGTATTTCAGAAACCTGCCATTAAAAATGGCGGGTTTGGTCAAAAAAATGGCAGGTTTCTAATGGCGGTTTTGCTAACTTTGATATTCCCTAATTTTTCTGATGGAATCTAAATAAATTTATAGCAAAAAAAAAAACATAAAACATAAAAATAAATATACATATGCCTATTCTATGAAAATCATTTGAATATGTGTAAATTTGTCAACAGAAAATTTCCAAAAATTAAACAACTAAAACTAAAAAATATCAATAACAAATTCCTTTTAATCAAATTAGGGCGTATCAAAGTTAAGAAAACCCACCATTTTTTAATGATGGGTTTTAACCCAAATCCACCATTTCAAACCTGCCATCAAAAATTAAAAAAAACACTTATTTCAAATCAGACGTGTCAAATTTAACATTAAATAAGTGGTTTTTTTTGAGTAAAGTATATAAAGGCCTTCAACAGCTCAACCACGCGTCATTCCACATCATCACCCCTGGTTTCAACCTCCAACCTCATTGGAAAAAATTCCACCTCCAACCTCATCCAGAAATTTGATTCATTTCTCTCATCACTTCATCACTCTCATCTCTTCCACTTCATCACTCTCATCCCCTCATCACTTAATCACTCTCACCTTGCTTTATCACTGTCATCACTTTATTGCTTTCATCACATCCATCCTCTCATTGCTTCATTGCTTCATCACTTCATCCTCCCTTTCATCACATCCTAACTCTCATTGCTTTATTGCTTCATCACTTCATACCTCTTTCTCTTTTTAAATGACCCCTTGGTGACAATTCCCCCACAATTCCACTCAACCAAAGCAAAAATCCCCCATGAACTCAACATCCAACAATCCTCCCCCATCAGCTTCCAAAGGCTCAAGTCATCCAAAGAGAGCTGATCACATCATCCTGGTAAACTGGATCAAAATTCTGTCCAACTACAATGCTTGCTTTGGATCCAACAATGAAACAAGAGTTGGCCAACCTCCATCCTCTAAGGTTAATGGTTATCTCCTGATTGCCAATGAACTGAAGAATAAAACCAAAGGTAGGCTGGCTCTTTCATCCAAACAGATGCAGGAGCAATTCAACAACTATTGAAAGAAGTACAAAAAATCCCACTCCATGTCAATCTCCACTGGATTTGGCCTCACTGACTCTGATAAAGCCAAAGGAATCACATTGGTTGTTAATAAGTTGGACTCAATTTCTCTTTTTTATGTTCATATGGATGAAATATTTTGAAAGAAGGGCAAAATAACCCCATTAGCTGCTTTTGATGCCCAACAATCTGAATCTGTTGAAGCTGAGGACTTGGCTGTGGATCCTCAGCCTAGCAATGATGATCCAGACAAAACCCATGAGTGGCCCCAATCAAATGTGAAGGAGGATATTCCAACACAACCCGCTCCAATCATGTATACATCAGCATTGACCAACCATTCCTTGGAACCCTCACTTCCTTCTTTTGATTGCTCTCTTTGTGGGGTGGAAGAACTTCACAACTTTGCAAATGAGGAGCAAGTTATTCCTTTATCATTACTACCATCAACATCTGCTCAAGGAAGCACCCAAGTTCTTTCCTATTTTGTCTGGTTAATCCCAACTGATTTATATTGTGAAAAAAAGCCTCACCTGTTCCGGATTGGCCAAAAAATCAAGCCAATGGGGCCTCCCACATTGCCTTCAAATGAGAGTGACAAAGTTCCCACACAAACCTCCTCTGCAAAAGGAAAGCAAAAGGTGTCCAATTCCATCAACATCAACCCTAATAGCCGTCAAAAGCGGAAAAAAATTTCAAATTTTTCTGGCTTTGAGGACATCATGGAGAAGCAAGATTCAAGTAAGTTCATTGATTGATTGTACTTGCCTTCAAAATAAAGGTCATTCCTATTCACCTCCAAAAAACAGTTAAATCACAAATTGAATCCAAAAAACTTCAATTTGAAAAGGAGAAGTGGGATTGTCAACTGGCTATGGATTTGCAAAAGTGGAAAGATGAGAGTTTGGCTCATCAACACAAGTTAGATGCTGAGTGGCAAATCAAACAGGCCAAGCTGGAGTTTCAAAAAGAGGAAAAGGAGAAGGATTGAGAGCAACAATGACTTGAAAAGGAGAGGGAAAGGCTAGCCACTGAAAAAAAAGATAGGTTATTGATAGCCATGGCATGTATGGGTAGTGTAAAAAGTAAAGAGAGCTTGAGCTCTAGTGAGAAGAAAGGATTAAAGAATGAGTGAAAGGAGCTTATAAAGTCAAGCTTAACGGACCTGAGGACAGGAGGAAAAGGACACTCCAGTTGATGTGTTTGCTGAACAGATACTTGAATTCCACTTGAGAGCACCATGGTTTAAATAGACTAAATACATGATTGGCCAACAAGTGGTTGAGTACAAAATGAATAAGGAAAAATTAACATAAGCAATTTAAGTGACATGGTAAGTGAAATGTTATGCTTGGACAGTCTGACAATCACTACTAAGAACACAGCCTAGTTATATTTTGACCATTATTTTAATACTTCAATAGCAACAATAATATAAATCAAATCAATCCAATCAATAGTACTTTTAACTCCAGTGAAAGTCACATAAATGAAAACTCAAACTCTAACACACCCGCTTGACTTGCACTGGAGGAAGTTACTGTCCTAAAAAGGAATCTAAGTCTTTTTCTTCAATTAACATAATGTTCTACTAACTGTTGGAATAATTCTACATACAGGTTAGTGACTGATTAATGAGATGAGCTGAATGACTGGTAAACTTCCTGGGGCATTTCTGATTCTAACTGCTATCTTGAGTTGAGTAGTGAAATGATGGTGAAGAATTGATGGTTGATTGACAAAAAAAATAAAGTGTAGGTAGAGTATGATTTTGGGGGCATGGTAATATCGCGTTGAAACGTAACCAGTCATTTGCGGTAGCTTGGATACATCGGGCCGACTCATAACACGTAATGACAAGCTAACAGTTTGAAGATCTTTAGAGCCTGTGGTAGTAGCAATATTACAAGACTTGATTCAAACATTGTAGAGAATCGCACGCTGAACCCAGGGGATCAAAAAAAATGTCTTCCTTTGTTGATGGCTTTATCCTTGACTCCCCTGAACCAATCAAAAAGGAGGGCTTGGTTTCCACCCGGAACATCGTAGATCGAGGCTTGGGCTACCAGGACGCCAGCAATCATAATAATGACTGATACCAATGCTGTGACGTCCTGTGCCCATGGATTTTAAACTGCAATTCGGCAGCTCCATAATTGTGAAGTGTACCTACAACGTCCAAACTAGCGAAGCTAAAAGAATTGCCGTTGATTATGTTGCAAAGCCTAATGCTGTAAGAACTACCCCAACTTTCCTGGACCTCATTGGCTTGTTCAATCAAATCTTCCATATCATACGTGATTGCTTTGATCTTGTTGATGTCGATCTTGCTATACTACTTGGCCATATCTTTATTGGCTTGTTTCATCGCATCCACAGTGGCCATCATATTTTGTAAATTCTCGGTAGTCATGATCGCCTGCTCCATGTTAAAGGTTTTCTGCTGCAGTTGCGACAACTGACCCTTGTATAGTTTCTTTTGCTTCAAAACTCTCATTGCCCTTTGTTGCATTGCTGCCTTCCCAGGTCCATCCTTAAGCTTCTTCATACTTTCTTTGTAACAAATCAACTCGGCATTGATTTTTCCAATCTTGACCTCTATCATTTTGATCCAAGATTTGGTCAATCAAATTGCATCGTTGAGGGTAGGTTTGATGCTTGATGAGCGAGATTGAGTGGACCATCAAGATGAGCTTGAAGAGATAGGCTTCCAAGGTTGCAAGTGATGGTGATGAACGACTTTCTCCAAATTGCATTGTTGAGGGTAGGTTTGATGCTTGATGAGCGAGATTGAGTGGACCATCAACATGAGCCTGAAGAGATAGGCTTCCAAGGTTGCAAGTGATGGTGATGACCGACTTGCTCCATCAAAGTGAATGGATGGGATGAGCTTAATTGTCAATGACAAGGCTCATCCTCATCTCACCCCCTCGCCAAAAGAGTCAAATCTCAGGATGAGGCTATTGAAGGCGAACCAGTTGAATGAAAGACAATTGGCTCAGGTTGAGTATAGTCTTTTAACCGTGTAAAAAGTAATGAGAGCTAGAGCTCTAGTGAGAAGAAAGGATTAAAGAATGAGTGAAAGGAGCTTATAACGTCAAGCGTAATGGACCTGAGGACAGGAGGAAAAGGACACTCCAGTTGATGTGTTGGCTGAACAGATACTTGAATTCCACTTGAGAGCACCATGGTTTAAATAGACTAAATACATGATTGGCCAACAAGTGGTTGAGTACAAAATGAATAAGGCAAAATTAACATAAGCAATTTAAGTGACATGGTAAGTGAAATGTTATGCTTGGACAGTCTGACAATCACTACTAAGAACACAGCTTAGTTATATTTTAACCATTATTTTAATACTTCAATAACAACAATAATATAAATCAAATCAATCCAATCAATAGTACTTCAAACTCCAGTGAAAGTAACATAAATGAAAACTCAAACTCTAACAGGTAGCAGTAGAACTGTGGATGAAATAAAGGAAATTACTCAATTGCTTGGCTTCTAAATATATTTACTGTGATTAAAAATGAAAAAATAAAAACAAAAAAAGTATTTTTGATTGCAAAAACATTTGATAGTATTTTTAACACCACCAATGAACAAATCATTTTTTATTTTTATTTATATTTTTTTCCCTAAGGTATATTTTGCCACTGGCCAAGTCCTTGCTAGTGTTTTGTGTTGTTTTGTTAATTTGCACCGAAATGTCTATCCTAGTATGGGTGTCAGTATCCACTGAAGGAAAAGTACAGTGCTTGTACTTGTTTTCTGCCCAAAACATTTTGAAAATGCCTTTTTGTTTGAAATCAATCCCAAAACCCAAGTCTTGGAACACAAATTGGCTGTTGGATACTTGATATTCATCATTGTGGTTGATAATTTGTCCATTTAATTTTTTGGTTGGGACCACCAGTAAAAAGGAATAGGAGGAGAAATCACCTTTGTCAATATGGGGTGAGTTGTAGAAGGAGTCTGAGGTCAAGGTGATGTGAGGGGAGAAGTAAAAAGCAGTAAGGCCAGATCCAAATTCCAATGAGGAGAAGGAGTCAATATTGTTGTCCATCATAGCTTCACCTTTGGAATCAAAAGCAAGTTTGGCTAATTTTTGAAACATTTGGCCCAATATTTGAGAGAACTTGTCAGACCTAAGGTTAAAAAAATAATACTCTTTAGAGGAGGATTTGACAGCATATTTCTTTAATTATTTTCCAAATATTTCAGAAGTGTCCATCAATTTTTTCCATCCGATTGCCCACATTTTACCACCCCAAGATCTTGAGGGAACAAAAGTGTTCAAATTTTTTTTGGATTGGTGAAGGAATGTTGTTACTTAGTTTATGTCCTTCTTCTCTTGCTCAGAGAGTTCATTCAAAGGGACAAATATGATGATTGCAACTATATCCTCATGATCCAATTGATTTTGAACATATACTTTTCCAGAGCTGAAGAAATGGAATGGTTTGATCTTCTTTTTGGCCTGTTCCAACTCTTCAGGGGTGGGTTTTTGAATTTTCTTGACAATGGAAGGATACAGGTTCAAGGGAAATAGCTTGCATTAAGAACCAAAAACCTTTTCATTAATTTTTTCCTCAGTCACTTCCAATGCAATTTCAGAATCCCACATTTGAGCCCTCCTTCTCTGGAAAGCCCTTTTCTTCCCACTTGTCTGTATTTTTTTAAAACTATCTCCTTCCATCTTTTTACCTCCAAACAGAATACTTTGATCAGGGTGAGGATCAAAATTGAAATCCATTAGTTGTAACATTTTGAGTTTGGTGGGGGAAGAATGGGCAATCAAGAAAGGGTGGTCCAAGTGGTGGAATTTCTGATTGCATTGCATTGAATAAAAAAAAATCAAAAAAAAAAAACATGAGCCTGGTATAAACCACTTAGATGATCAACAAACATAGAAAATAAAAAAACAATACTGGCAATTCTCCTACCAAAAAAAGAAAAAAAAACACCCAATAAGTCAGCTTTTAATGATCATGGAGGAGGAGGAAGATGAGGGGCAGGGGGGGTTGTCCAATTGATTTATTGGAAAGAAATTGATCAATTGCTTGCCAATTGATCAGGAGGAGGTGGGAGGGGCAGGGGGAAGTTGGCCAATTGATCAATCAGCAAGCAATTGATTGATTGCTTTCCAATTGATCAGGAGGAGGTGGGAGGGGCCAGGGGTTGTTGACCAATCAATCAATTGGAAAGCAAAAAATTGATTGATTGTTTGAATGGCAAGCAATAAAGCAATTGCTTTCCAATGGACCAAAGAGGAGGAGGAGGGGGGTGCTTACCTGAGGTATCAAGGACAAGATCTAAAAGGGAGGAGGAAGAGGGGGGAGGTCAGCTCCAATAAATCAAGGAGGAGGAGGGGGGCTTACCTGGGGTGCTGAGCAAAGAAGTATAACAATGAGGATGACTGGCTGGGTGAGCTTGGAGGTAGGTGGAGGTGGATGGTGAGGTGGTTGTGGGGGGTGAGGTGGATTGGTGAGGAGGAGGGAGGTGTAGACCTGTGTGGTGTTGTATTTATAACCTTGGATCAAGAACTGTGTTGTGGGGTGCGCGCTCAGCAGTTGGGTAGGTCAGGCTCAGAATTTGGTTCCGGTTGGGCCCACTCCAGGCGTGGCAGGCTTTCAACCCGCTCAGAAAAAGCAGATCAAGTAATGGAGCCAACACAACCAAGTTTGAGGGAGGGTTGGGAGCAATTGGGCATTACGGGTTAAGGTTGGGCTAGGGTTCCAGATTTTAGGGGTTCTTGTTAGAATTATGGCCAGCAATTAGCTTAGGCAAATGAGCAGTATTTAAAGCAAAAGAAAAGCTGGACACTGGGTGTCAATATTGTCTAATGAGGCTCTCATAATGGGGCAATATCTTGGATGAATTTGATTGGAATGATGAATGAATGGATGGAAAACAGCAGGGAGAAGAGCTCCTTAAGTACAAAAGATTGGCCTCTTGTGAGCCCATGATACAACAAGCCAAAAGGAAAATTTTCCGCCCCAATAGAGCTCTACAGGCTCTATGGCCTTGTTACTTGGTTTGGACTAAATCAGCCCACATGGCATCAGTCCCTGTACCCTTACAACCAGCCTATTCTGGTTATTTCTGGTGTTTCCACCTCAATGGGGCTGAAACAGCCCCTTAACTGTTCAATCCCCTTGGCTTGTTGTCCTTTACAACCAGCCATGATGACCTTTATTGCCTTGTTTACGGGCTGGTTGCCTCATGCAGCCAGCCCCTGGCCCCTCAAATGGGCCAGGTGGGACCCAGGGCACACCTGGGTCCGGTCTCAGACTCACATGGGGGGGTGTGACCAGCGGACATGCTGTCCCCCCCCCCTCTTTCTCTCAAATCCCTGGTGGGGGCGGTCAAATCCCCTCACCAGGGGCCCTGGGGGTTGATACCCCCAGGGCGTCGTCAAGTAAATTGGCCTGGGAGGTGATCAGGTCCCCCCAGGCCCATCCCTCCTCCCCCTTGGTAAAGGGGGGGGGGGGGGGAGAGCGCCCCTGTCCTGCTTGGTCGCCTCAACCAATTGATGGTGGGGGGGTGATGAATTCCCCCCCACCTGCCGGTTGCTACCCTTGCAGCCGGCGCTGCCACCTCCTTGGGCAAGGGGGTGGTCAGGTCCCCCCTGCCCTGACCAACCGCACTGTAGCAGTTGGTTGCTGGCTGGTTCAACCCAGCCAGCTTGCCCCCATCCCCCTTGCAACAGCAAGCAACGGGAGGGGGAGCAAGCCGGGGCGGCAAGCCCTGGCTCCGTGGCGCTGGTTGCCTAGCGCGACCAGCCGGGCCCGCGCAACAGCCCTGCATGGGCCATACCGAGAAACACAGGCGGCCCCAAACGGGCCACAACGCGTGCAGTGGCCCAAGCCGGCCATGACACGGGCGGCGGCCCCTAGCGGTGTGGAAAGAATAAAGGTTATCCCCCTATAATTGTCCCAAGGTTTGGAAGTTAACGATTCCCTGCGTTTGAAAGGAGATGGGGATGCCTGGAGTCACAATTGAAATGAGAGATAGAAAGATAAAGAAAAGTAGAGAGAGAGTGAAATTGCCAATCCTTCAATCCTAAGAACTTTCCACCTGGATGTGTATCCGGTATGAGTTCCTTTAATCTCCTGGTGAGATGGGGGATCCAATCCGATGATGTGATGGTCTAATTCCCTTCATTCCATGCATCCCCTCCCCCAATCCAGAGATGAGAGTGAGGATAAGTCCTCCCTCTCAACCCTAACCTAAGTACATGCGCAAATAACAGTATGACAACAAAACAGAAAACAATCCCAAGACAGAAACCCTAGCCTCCTCTCCCCACCTCCTCCGTACCAAACTCCCCCCAACGTCCGTACGCCCTTCCGTCCATCTGGTTCGTCCTTCTCATGACGCGGTCCTTGCACCGCGCCCTACTTGGAGCCCCCCGCGCCCGTTGTGGGTGTCCGGTAATATCCGGCATGATCCAGGGGCTCCATCCGTTCCTTTATAGCCCGCGGATTTCTCCGCCCCTATGTATCCAAACCGGCGCGCCCGCAAACCTAGTCGAGCGCACTACCTTCCAAATCCAATCTCCGGGGCAGATCGCCGCCCACACCGCATTCAATGCTGAGCCCAACCCGTCCACTAGGTGCGGAGCCAAACAGCGGCTGCTGCTGAGCACTCCACATACCCTAATGCTGAGCCCGCCTGCCCCCAATTCTGAGCGCGCAGCCGCAACACAGTTCCCAATCCGTGTCTATAAATTGACACCACATCCCCCCCAACTTGAGTTCTGTCCCCAGAAGTCTTCCATTGCTTCACCATACCACTACCCCAGCTACTTCCACTACCGCCTTCCCCATCCTCCTCCTGCTCCATTGCCACCATGCTCCCATGTGAGTTCTGCGCCCGGAATGGGCACGCGTGTTTGATCATCCCTGGTCAACGCGCCTGCGTTGCTTGCCGTCGCGGCCACCACAAGGGAAGAGAGAGAGAGAGAGAGTAAGAGAACGGAAATTCTGGGGTGTCTAGTTGTCCCAGCTGTGAACCAGCTAGAGCACCCCCTCACCAAATCAAGCTTATTCCCATACCAACAAATCATCCTTGAGATATCCTGAGAGAAAAAGAAAAAGAGAAAAAGAAACCAACAGAGAAGAAAAATAGAAAAGAACACTTTTTTTTTTTGCGCAACGCCCGTAGACCGCCTGCAAATTGCTCTTTTTTCCGCTTCCCCCATCTGCAGGATTGTCCTTGCGTCCTGGTTCCGCGGGGCTTGTCCTCGTGTTTACGGACCCGGCTTTGTGCCGTGCCTGCGTTTCCTGCAAAAACCCCAAGCCAGCAAAGACCCCACAATCCAGATAAGAAAGAAACATAGAGAAACAAAAATTCTGGGGTGTCTACTTGTTCCAGCTGTGAACCGGCTAGAGCAACCCCTCACCAAATCAAAACTTATCCCCTACCCCCACCACCTCCCCCCCCCCAACTTGGCCACTGTGCCCAGCTGGTCGCAACCGCCGCGTCCGGTTCCTCCTCATACTCCAACACTCTCCTCTGCTTTCCCTGCCCGTGATCGCAGATTGTTGTCTCAAACCTCCCGCCGGACAAATCCTCCACCGTCAACACCTTTACCGCCCCCGGATCAAAAACCATTTGTGCTTGGAACCCAAACATGAACGGCCTTCCCAAAATCACATCCCCACAATCAACCAAAAGAAAAGAAAGAGGCTTACGGACCCTTGCAACCTCAACCTCCTCCTCCTCAACTACCCCATCCACTCAACACTCCCCTCTGTTAAGCGCACGGAGACCCATCGCGCATTTCCGCTGAACCAACCCCAAATCATCCACCATCCGCAACGGCAGCAGGTTCACCATTGAACCGCTGTCCACCATAGCCCACACCTTCCTCCCCGCTATGACCATTGGAACGTAAGCAAGCGGAGTCCAAACCAATATCAACTCACACTCCTCGCGCCCCTCCTCCTTCTGCGCCACATGAACCCGCTGCACCGTCTGAGGTACCCGGCCCTGATTGCAATCCCGCAACGCCTGAACCATCTTGTCTACCACCACCTGAGACACAGCCACCAGTTCCCGCAAGTTCAGCGGGACCAGAGTCTTGTTACCCATCACCCTTCACACGATGTCCGCCGCTTTCTTCTTCCCTACAGGATTTGCTGCTGGCGCCTTGATTCCGGGCGCGTGTGCGGCTGGTTTTGGAACGTTTGACAAGGGTTGCTCCTTTGCATCCACCTCCATCTTATTGGAGACCGCCACCTTCTCTTCCGTTGCCACTACCCTTACCTCGGCTTCCACCCAAGGTGGTTGCCACAATCCGGGACCGGTAACAATGCCTAGTGACGCTTGCACCGTTGTTCCCGCCTCCTGACCCCGTGTGCGCACCTGCTTCATTGGGGTTGGCTGGCTTGGCTCCATCGGAATCTGTTTGCCCGTTGGAAACATGTACCCCATCCCCGCCAGTCAAACCAATCCCACGTGGAGATCCTTTGTAAGCTCCTTGCACACCAATCGCCAATGACTGTTTGCCCTGCAGTACGAACACCCCCTTGGCACAAAGGTACCGGGCGGCCAAAACCCTTCCACCATGTGCGGTGGATGTTGTGATTGTAAAGATGCCGCTGCACCCTTGCCCGGAGTTGAGCGCCTAAACCACCCAGAAACGCGCGCTTCATGGCCCCCGTCTGTCCCGCCACCACCTCGTTCTTTGACAAGTACCAATAGATCCAATTGAATTTTGAGGTGTACTCCGCCAGCTCCACCCAAGTTCTGACTCCTCTGGGCGCGCTCGCCTCTGAGGCCATGCGGTTGAAATTGCTTTCCCGGAATCAAGGTTCGCGCCTACCCCACCGCGTTAGGATCTCCGCCTTCAGTTTTGGCCAATCTTGATTCTTGTAGCCTTCCATTTCCTCCACATCCCGGAGCTTCTCTTTGTCCATAATGAACAAGACGACAAGCCGGGCCTTATTGGCGTCCAACGCACCTTCCGCATCTGCAATTCCTTTGTATCTCAAGATGAATCGCTCCACGTCTGCGGTGTTGAATCGGATGTGAGGGTAGTCGCACGGCCTGATGCGAACCGGACGAGTGGGTTCATGGTCACTGGAGACCAATGAGGGAACGGCATAGCTTGTCCTGGGTCGAGCGGAGGGATGGAAGATGAGAGTGGGGTCGGAGTAGCGGACCCGGAGACGGAAGGAGAAGAAGAAGAAGAAGAAGAAGGAGCAACTTAAGGGAGGTATGGATAGGACATCGCGCCCAGTTACCTTTGAAAGACAAGAAACGGAAGGTTACTTCCCGGCCAGACCCCCAGATGTGGAAAGAATAAAGGTTATCCCCCTATAATTGTCCCAAGGTTTGGAAGTTAACGGCTCCCTGCGTTTGAAAGGAGATGGGGATGCCTGGAGTCACACTTGAAATGAGAGAAAGAAAGATAAAGAAAAGTAGAGAGAGAGTGAAATTGCCAATCCTTCAATCCTAAGAACTTTCCACCTGGATGTGTATCCGGTATGAGTTCCTTTAATCTCCTGGTGAGATGGGGGATCCAATCCGATGATGTGATGGTCTGATTCCCTTCATTCCATGCATCCCCTCACCCAATCCAGAGATGAGAGTGAGGATAAGTCCTCCCTCTCAAACCTAACCTAAGTACACAAGCAAATAACAGTATGACAACAAAACAGAAAACAATCCCAAGACAGAAACCCTAGCCTCCTCTCCCCACCTCCTCCGTACCAAACTCCCCCCAACGTCCGTACGCCCTTCCGTCCATCCGATTTGTCCTTCTCATGACGCGGTCCTCGCACCGCGCCCTACTTGGAGCACCCCGCGCCTGTCCGTATCCGTTTGTCCGCGCCTGTTGTGGGTGTCTGGTAATATCCGGCATGATCCGCGCGCTTGCACGCGCGCTCCATCCATTCCTTTATAGCCCGCCAATTGCTCCGCCCCTACGTATCCAAACAGGCGCGCCGGCAAACCTAGTCAAGCACACTACCTTTCAAATCCAATCTCTGGGGCGGATCACCACCCACGCCGCATTTGATGCTGAGCCTGACCCGTCCACTAGGTGCGGAGCCAAACAGCGGCTGCTGCTGAGCACTCTGCATACCCTAATGCTGAGCCCGCCTGCCCCCAATGCTGAGCGCGCAGCCGCGACGCAGTTCACAATCCGTGTCTATAAATTGACACCACAGCAGGCCGCAACAGGGGCGGCGGCCTGAATGGGCCGCCCCAAGCCCAAATTGTGAGAATTACATACTTTGGCGGGCCAGCCCGTCTGGCCAAGTATGTCCATAATCAAGCTTGGGCCCTTTTATGCCCAAATAAACCCATCTGGCTTGGGTGGCCCATCCACCCTGGCCGGCCCATGAGGGCCCGTGTCCCAAAAGACCATAAAAATGTGTTTTGGCGCCCAAATGCCCAAAACCAATAACACCCAGATAGGCCCATGTGGCCCATGTGATGTCCAATGGGCTGTGGAGGCCCATTTTTTCATCCCATTTGGATTACACACTCCTATGCACATTACCTGAGTGCATCTGCATTTTAACACACCCCCTTAATCCAAAAGGGATGCCATACGCATACTAGACACAAAACCTTCATGTTTGTTCCTATCTAACGCCTTAGTTAAGATATCCGCAATCATTGCCCCAGTAGGCATGTACCGTAACACTATCTCTTTGCAGTTAACTGCATCCCGTATATATTTATAATGAACATCAATATGTTTTGTTCTAGAATGGAACACTTGATTTTCTGCCAACGCAATGGCACTCTGGTTATCAGAATACAACAACGCAAACCATTGTGGTTTATGAGTATCCTCTAAGACCTTTCTCAATCATTTTGCTTCCTGTGAAACTGACAAGTACACTCTGTACTCTGCTTCTGTTGACAAAAGACTTATTGCTGACACCTTTTTAGACATCCAAGACACTAGATTCTTTCCTAAGAAGAATAAAAAACCACTTGTTGATTCCCTAGTGTTACCATCTGCCTAACTTGCATCAGAATAACCAACCAAGTCAAAGTTTGATGACTTTGAAAACTGCAGTCCCAGACTGCTTGTTCCTTTAAGATACCTCATAACTCTCTTAAACGCTGACCAATGCCTCATTCATGGTTTCTCTAAGTGTTGTGACAAAATCCCAATTGCATAAGTAATATCTGGCCTTGTACACTGCCCCAAATAATTCAAAGATCCAATAGCTGATCTATAATCATTCCTGGATTGAACAAACTCGGGATTCTCTTCATCTGTAGACTTTTCTAACCAAATGTTAGACTGCATTGGAGTACCAAACTCCTTTGCATCTTCTAAGCCATACTGCTTAAGTAGAGCTGACACATAATGGTTCTGATCCAACCTGATCCCATTCTTGCTCTTACTAACTTTCATTCCCAGCACCTGCTGTGCCAGACCAAGATCTTTTATCTTGAACTCTTTTTTGAGTGTCTCCATGACTCTCTCCTTACCATTCCCAATAATGATAATGTCATTGACCCATACAAACAAAATTGCATCCTTTCTCACAAAGATACAAGGGTCAGCCAAACTTTTTTTGAAACCAATCTCTATCAGTTTCATGCTCATAGTATTATACCATGACCTAGCTGCTTGCTTCAATCCATACAGGGATCTACACAGCTTGAGGACATACTCCCCTTTATCTGCTGAGAGGAAACTTCTCACACAGATTTTCTTCATAGTTTCTGGCTTGGTCTCGACCAGCCATTCCTTGAAACCATCAGGAATTGAAATATAAACAGTCTCTTCCTCTCCAAGTTTTGCATTCAAGTATGCAGTCACAAAATCAGACTGTCTGATTTCTTCACCCAACTCCACTTCGAAAGCAATGATGTACCTGAAGGTGGACAGCCTTCCAGTTGGCAAGAAAGTCTCCTGGTAATCAATACCCTCTCTCTGTTTAAAGCCCTGTGCAACGCATCTAGCCTTGAACCTCTTCAAAACTCCATTAGTATCAAACTTCTTTGTTAAAACTAATCTAGACCCAACAATGGTCTTTCCTTTTGGAACTAAATCCTGCTTAACCACTTCAAACACACTATTATTCTCTAGAGAATCAAATTCCTCAAAAATAGCTGTCTTCCAATTGGCTCTCTCATCAGAATTCATAGCTTGGCTAAAGCTATTTGGGTTAACTCTATTACCCATTTCTGAACTCAACTGTAGAATCTCATTAAGCATACACTGTTCCTGAATTGTATCTTCCTCATATTCCGCAGAAGCATAATGGGACTTCCATTCCCCATACCTATCAACAGGCATTCTCATCCTGCCACTCCTTCTAACTGGAGATGGAGGCTCATCAGGTTCTGATTCAACAGACTCCCCTGAAGTGGGTACTAAACCCTCCTGTGGCACGTCTGCCACCTCAATATCATCACTAATGATATTCTCTCCAGCCTCTGCTGGGGAAATAGGCTCCAATTCTATTTCCTGCTGTGATTCCTGAAAAGAACTAGGTTCACCCCTTTTGAGTGGAAAGGTACTTTCTTCAAATTTTACATCCCTACTATGGATAACCTTTCTTGTCCCTGGAAAATAAATCTTGTATGACTTACTTATTAAGTCATAGCCCACAAGTGCCCCTTTTCTGGCTCTAGGATCTAACTTTCCAACCATCTCATTATGGTGGACACTATAATACACCAAGCAACTAATTTTTCTTAGGTGTGATGTTTTGGGGTACAACTTCCAAAACTGATAATGAGGACACTTCCCATTGACATTTACAATATTGTGCAACAGACACACTGTTCACACCAACTCAGCCCATAAAAACTTTGGTAGACCAGATTGAGCCATAATAGTTCTGACTTTGTCCAATAAAGTCCTATTCATCCTCTCAACTATTCCATTGTTTTGTGGAGTACTAGCAGTAGTAACTATATGAGTGATACCATAATCATTCAATAATTTCTCAAAATATTTACTCACAAACTCACCCCCTCCATCAGTAATAACCCTCTTGATCTCCCTCATCAAACCATTCTGTTTCCAGACTTTGAAGATTACTGAAACCTCCTCTGTGGTTTGATCCTTTGATCTTATTGGTTTTACCCAAACAAAATTAGTTGCTGTATCAACCAAATTGATGAAGTATCTTGCCCCTCCAAGAGACACTGGTGAAAATGGCCCTGCAAAATCAATGGAGAATTCCTCTCTAGGAAATTCTGTGTGGTCTCTACTCTTTGAGAACACATTCCTGGTCTTGGCCCCTAAGATACAACTCTCACAGTTGCTTCCCTTTACCTTATGGCCACTTCTATTGTGAGCAACAGTGCTCAGAGCTGAAATCTTGAACAAGTAAGCACAAAGCAACTTATTCCGAACTTTTCCACTCAGGATAGTTCTCCCATTCAAATCAATAACAAACTTATCTTCTTCAAGATAACAAATCTGGAAACCCTTTTTCCAGAGCACTCCAAGAGACACAAGGTTATAAGGCAAATCTGGTACGTAGAACACTTTCTCAAAAATTATTTTGAAACCCATGTGATTTGCAAGAATAACTTTTCCAATCCCCTTAATCTGGATTGTTCTTCCTTTTTGGCCAATATTAACAACAACATCAAAATCTCTAATATTTGAAAACAAATTTGGCTCAAAAAACATGTGGTCTGTAAAACCAGAATCAATCAAAACAAGAACATCCTCCTTCAACAATCCTCCTGTAAGGAATGAAGAATTATCAGCCACTGATAAGTTCTCATTTTAAAGGTCAAGATTACACACTTCATAATCAATCAAGTCCATCTCTTGATCCTCTTTGATTTTAGCCTTCTTTTTGGGGACTTGTTCCACAACAGCTTGTTCCATTGGAACATCCACTGCCACCATAGCAACATTTTCCATGATAAGGTTGAACTCTTTGTCTTCCTTTTCACTTTCCTTGGATTTCTTCCTCTTCTTGGCCTCCTTGCAATCCTTTGCATAGTGCCCCTTCTTCTGACAATTATAACACAAGACCTTTGATAAATCCTTTTTGGCCTTTGCCTTCTTCCCAGATTTTCCTGTCTTGCCCACCAGAGCAGTTCCTGTGCTCTCCTTCATCTTGAATTGAAGATCATCCTTTTCAATCCTTCTAAGCACATCCTCTTCTCCTGGAAGGGGATCCAACTGAGATATGATCCTTACCAAGGACTCATATTCTTTTGGCAGCTTTTGAAGAATTAAGAGTGACAAACACTCAGGATCCATGTTCAGTCCAGATGACTTGAACTTAGCAATACTAGATGTAGCTTCCCCCAAAAATTGTTTACAGTTTCCAAATTTCAACTTAAACAATCTATTGAGAGCAATCCCCTTTTGATTAACAGAGTCACCAGCATACTTTGACTTGAGAATTTTCCATAAAACACTCCCCTTCCTCTTCTGTTCCTCCAACAGAGTATCAGAAACCCATGTTACATGATGCCCATCCAAGTGTCTAAGAATAAGATGATAGGCCTTCTTATCCAACTCTGAACTGATCAAAGTATCATCTCCTTTCATAATATCCCCACAACAGATGTTATCCAACTCACTGTCCATAAGGACATCCCAAGCATTATAGTTCTGACTATTCAAAACTATCTTGGTGGAGCTGGACTCTGGGATATAAGAAATCTTCTTGGAAAACTTGAGGTCCTTGAGGTTGTCCAAAGTAAGGTATAAGGGTCTATCTTGCTTGGAAATAATGATGATGATGGTACTGATAATGTGTTAGAATTATGGCCAGCAATTAGCTTAGGAAAATGAGCAGTATTTAAAGCAAAAGAAATGCTGGACACTGGGTGTCAATATTGTCTAATGGGGCTCTCACAATGGTGCAATATCTTGGATGAATTTGATTGGAATGATGAATGAATGAATGGAAAACAGCAGGGAGAAGAGCTCCTCAAGTACACAACATTGGCCTCTTATGAGCCCATGATACAACAAGCCAAAAGGCAAATTTTCCGCCCCAAAAGAGCTCTACAGGCTCTACTGGCCTTGTTACTTGGTTTGGACTACATCAGCCCACATGGCATCAGTCCCTGTACCCTTACAACCAGCCTATTCCGGTTATTTCTGGTGTTTCCACCTCAATGGAGCTGAACCAGCCCCTTAACTGTTCAATCCCCTTGGCTGGTTGTCCTTTACAACCAGCCATGATGACCTTTATTGCCTTGTTTACGGGCTGGTTGCCTCATGCAGCCAGCTCCTGGCCCCTCAAATGGGCCAGGTGGGACCCAGGGCACACCTGGGTCCGGTCTCAGACTCACATGGGGGGGGTGTGACCAGCGGACATGCTGTACCCCCCCCCTCTTTCTCTCAAATCCCTGGTGGGGGAGGTCAAATCCCCTCACCAGGGGCCCTGGGGGTTGATACCCCCAGGGCGTCGTCAAGTAAATTGGCCTGGGAGGTGATCAGGTGCCCCCAGGCCCATCGCTCCTCCCCCTTGGTAAAGGGGGGGGGGAGAGCGCCCCTGTCCTGCTTGGTTGCCTCAACCAATTGATGGTGGGGGGGTGATGAATTCCCCCCACCTGCCAGTCGTTACCCTTGCAGCCGGGGCCGCCACCTCCTTGGGCAAGGGGGTGGTCAGGTCCCCCCTGCCCTGACCAACCGCACTGTAGCGGTCGGTTGCTGGCTGGTTCAACCCAGCCAGCTTGCCCCCATCTCCCTTGCAACGGCAAGCAATAATAGGGGGAGCAAGCCAGGGCCGCAAGCCCCAGCTCTGTGGCACTGGTCGCCTAGCGCAACCAGCCGGGCCTGTGCGGCATCCCACCACGCGACAGCCCCGCGTGGGCCGTACCAAGAAACACAGGCGGCCCCAAACGGGCTGAAACACAGGCGGCGGCCCCTAGCGGGCCGCAACAGGGGCGGCGTCCCCAATGGGCCGCCCCAAGCCCAAATCATGAGAATTACATACTTTGGCGGGCCAGCCCGTCTGGCCAAGCATGTCCATAATAAAGCTTGGGCCCTTTTATGCCCAAATAAGCCCATCTGGCTTGGGTGGCCCATTCACCCTGGCGGGCCCGTGAGGGCCCGTGTCCCAAAAGACCATCAAAACGTGTTTTGGTGCCCAAATGCCCAAAACCAATAACACCCACATAGGCCCACGTGGCCCACGTGATGTCCAATGGGCCATGGTGGCCCATTTTTGCATCCCATTTGGATTACACACTCCTATGCACATTACCTGAGTGCATCTGCATTTGAACAGTTCTTTCTTAATTTTGTTGTTAGGCTTTCAGTTGCGCTTGTACTTAGGTTAGGGTTGAGAGGGAGGACTTGAAACCTCACTCTCAACTCCGGGTTGCAGGATCATATCATCATATCTCATCATATCTTATCATGGAAGGATCAGGGAGGATTGAAAGACAGGAATACACAACATCATTTTCTTTATCCATCTTTTTCTTATAACTATCTTGCTCTCTCTCAAAAACCATCAGCACTCAACCTCCTTACAGACGCTTGGACCAGTAACTTCCAATATTGAGGACAACTGAGGGGAGTATTGCTCTTGTGTTTCCACATCTGGGGGTCTGTCCAGGAAGTAATCTTTTGTCCTAGTCTCTCAAAGGCAGGGGGTGCAACTTTTCCATTGACTATTCTGAGATCTGACAGCAAGGCTCCACGGCGGCTATGGCTTAGGACTCAGGAATTTCCTCATCTTTGGTTTGAAACTGTGGATGTGGGGCCGTTTCTTGCAAGGTTTTGAAGAGATTTCAGATTCTGAAGGCACGACGGGCGCAGATAAGGTTTTCACTATTGTATTCTTCATAACTGATGAGGCGTCCCTTTGGTACTGGGAGGACATGGCCAGATATGGGGCCCAGGATTGGGGAAGGTTGAAAGGCAAAATGTTGGCAAGGTGGGGGAGGTGCAAGCCCCGGTTCCGGGAAGCTGATTTCAAGTGGGCCGCGGCGGAAGCCAGTGCGCATGGAGGGGTACAGACGCGAGAGACCTGGAGGAGTATATCTTGGCATTTGACTGGATCTATGGGTACTTGGAGAAGAACCAGGTGGTGGCAGGGCAGACGGGAGCAATGAAGGGGGCTTTTGTGGACAGACTTGCACCACATCTCTGGTTGCAAGTGCAGCAGTACTTGTACAATCATGGCTTTGTTAAGCAATTGGTGGAAAGTAGCATCACGCTCCTTCCGGATTTGTGCGTTATCCGCCACGCGGTGAAAAAAAAGATTGACCTGGAAGAAATAATTGAGGACACAGCAAGATTCTGTCTGGTGGAACCAAAGAAGGCCTCTCCTTGGTCTTGGGCGGTTCCAATTCCAGCCCCCATGCAAGCTACCACTCTGTTGCCTTTGTTTCCTGTCCCAATCCTGCAACCAATGGTCAGCAAACTTACCGAGTTAATGAAGGGTCTGAATATATACATGAATTGGATGTTGCAACAAATGTGCAGTCTGCCACCGCATACAGCCAAGGGATTTCCACCTCTCAGTGCTCCTGCGCCTTGGGTGTGCAGTCATTGTGGCGTTAATGCTTATTGGCGGTTGGAATGCAAGTATCTGGTAAAGGGTTTGGAAGCAGAGACGGGATATATGTCCCCTATGGGCAACCAGAATTTGGAGGAATCAGGGAAGCCAACCCCCACGCAGAAGGCGCAATTGCAGTCCCAGGAAGCAGGTACAATGGGTCAAGCATTCCTTGGTATTGCAACTGGGCCTGGTTTGTGGAAACCACTGCGTTTAGAGGCTGAGGTTAGGATGATAGTGGTGGAGGCGGAGGTTGTGGTGGTGGATAGGATGGAGGTGGATGCGGAAGAGCAACCATTGGCTCCAGCCCCAGAAGAGGTTACATGTAGTACAACAGTGGAGGTACAGCCTGAAAACCCCAAAGGGGAGAAGGAGGCTGTGGAAGTTATGGAAGGCAGGAAGTGTGGCCCAGATGGGGTGATGGAGGGGGAGGTTCTGGTTGCGCGCAGTCCAGCGGTGGAGGTAAAGCCTGCAGACTCCGGAGGGAAGAAGAATGCCATGGAAATTGCCAGGAGAGGGAAGTGTTGTGTGAAGGGAGCGGAGTTCAAGGAGATTTGGGACACAAGGTTTTGGAAAGCCATTTCCTTCCTTGTGACGGAGGACAATAGGGCCGCCTAGGAGGGGTTGCCTGGGTTTGGGTTTTGTGTGCAGGTGGGTTTGGATCCCAAAGGACGCAGGAGGGCCTTGGTGGAGGGAAACATACCGTGGGGGGATGGGACAACAAGTCATGCTCAGTACCCATGTGGGATTGGTTGAAGCCAAAGCATGGACCTTCAAACAGGTAAAAAGGTTGTGGCCAGCTGGGGGGGGCGCTAGGATTGGATGGAAAAGCCTGATTTGGGCTGCGGGCGCGGCGCAAGCCAGGTTTGCAAACGCAAGGACAAGCCCTGTGGATGGTAGATGCAGGACAAGTAGCGGTAGAGGCCCAATGTTGGTTTTGGTAGGGGGACATTTCTTTTTTTTTAAAAAAAAGCTCTGTTTCTCTGTTTCTTTCTTTCTTTCAAGCTTGAGCGTGGATTGGAAAGGTGGATGGGGGGTAATAGTTTGACTTGGTAAGGGGGTATAGTTCCAGGAGCCAGAGGAGGGAGACTGGGAGCCAGAGGAGGAGGAGGTGGAGGGCCAGGGGCTGGAGGGGGAGCTGGGCGCTGTCCAAAAATTTCGTCCATGCATGGGTTGGTTGTGCCTTGGTTGATGCAGACCCAGTTGGCCCAGTAGCGGAGGGCCGCTTGCCATTCTGTGGTGTTTTCAAAGTCCTCCTTGCATGGAGGTCTGGCACAAAGGAAGGGGGAAGCTGATTCATGGCTTTTGGCCAAGTTTGGGGTTGGTGGAGCTTGCGGGCGGTGGGAGGAGTCCACAATTGATAAAAATACGCTAGATTATTTGAGAACCAAACCATTCTGTCCTCCAAGGAGACCCATATGAGTAAATGAAAGCATAAGATAGAGTGAGATAAGAGGTAAGAAGAAAATAATATGAGGAACACACCACGTGGAGATAGCTGAGAAGATAGTAGACAATGGAGATAGAGGAGAGGACCGTAGAGGGACAGTTGATGATGACGGACTGAGTGGTCCCATAGGTTAGTGATTTATGAAAGAAAAGGTATGAGAAAAGTTAGAGAATAAGATAGCAATCTCACCAAATAAAAGGGAAGTCTTGATCTGATCAGAGTGAAGTAGAAGGATGACAAGAGAAGAACGGAAACACAAAAGAAAGAGAACTCAAGAGACAAAGCCAGAGTCAGATAACTTGGTAGAGTGACATGAACGTGACATGAGAAAGTAACATGAGACATGAGAGAGGAGGCTGCCTGGATCAATACCTAAGTTCCGTACATAAGAGGAGGCTGCCTGGATCAATACCTAAGTTCCGTACATAATTCCAACACCCCAGGTTATTTGGTGAGAGAGAGTATTTTTCCCTCATAGAGGGCAGAATTGAGCATGGTGAGAGAGGAAAGTGGTGAGCTCTTGGAGAGCGGGTCTGCTAGCATTTTAGAGGATGGAATCAATTCAACAGCTAGGTTGCCTTTGGAGTGGTGTTTTCTTATGAATTTCATTTTGATGTCGAGGTGTTTAGTCTTTGAGTTAGAGCCAAAGTGCAAGATCTTGTCTTTCAGGCCTTTGTTGTCAATTTTGAAGAGAGTTGGAGAAGGTTTGGTCTTCCAGAGTTCTTTGACTAGATGCTTGATCCAGAGGCTTTCTTGGATACCGTCTGACAAGGCATTAAGCTCTGATTTGGTTGATGAGAGAGTGATTTTACGCTGCTTTTTACTACCCTATACTACAGGACAATTCTTCCACAGGCCTAAATATCCCAATTGCGACAATTGGTTGGACCCATCATTACCCCAGGTGGCGTTGGTGTAGAAGGTGAGGTGATCAGGTTGAGCATTAGAGGAAGGGTTCAGTAATAGTTTGTAGTGGATAGTCCCCTTCAGATACTTCCAGCAGTGTAATACCTCCTTCCAGTGAGAGAGTCTGGGAGCATGGCTGAATCTGGAGAGCAGAGAGACGGCGGCTGATAGATCGGGACGTTTGCGGCACGCTAAATAATTTAGCATTCAGGTGTAGCTTCAATAGTTTATGTTCAGTTTTGCAAACTCCAGAATGTCATTTTTGGAGGCTTCTTTCAACTGAATGCCTGGAGTCATTTGGGTAAACACAGGTTGACTGTTGGTCAGATGAAGTAGGCCCAGTCCCTTGGAGATGAGACGTTCTTGAGATAGCAGGTACTGTCCATTTTTCAAGCTGACCTCCATTCCGAGAAGGGTATTGGGTTCATGAGCGGAGGAATTGGGAAAGCAAGCAAGAAAATCTGATTGAAACTTATCTACATCCCCTACAACAATCAGATCATCTACATGAAAAAAGATGAAGGTTGTGCAATCCTGACTGTAGAACAGACAAGCATTGGAATCCAACTGTTGATAGTCAAGCAATTACAACCATTTAGTGAATGTACAATTCCAGTTGTGAGGAGACTGTTTGAGTCCGTATAGGGATTTCTTTAACTTGAGATAGGGAGCTGTACAATGAGATTCTTTAGGCTTTTTGATATATATGTCCTCATCAAGGGGAGAAAATAGAAATGCGCTTTTAATGTCAAATTGTCTAATAGGGAGTTGTTTTTCCAAGGCTAGTATTATCATTATGAGAAGGGAAGAGAAATTTCCAGTAGGTGCAAAGGTCTTGCTGAAGTCAAGACCAGGAATCTGGAGGAACCCTTGAATGCAGAGGCGGGCTTTAGTCTTGGCGGGAGAAGAAGAAGTTTCATGTTTTTCCTTCACAGCCCACATGGTGTGCAGTGATCTCTCAGGCTTTGTCCAGTGATCTTCCCATACCTCGTGTTCCTCAATGTTTGCTAGTTCAGCTAACTTGGCATTGATGAAAGACTCTCACAACTTGGAGAGATGGGAATACTTGATTGGCTTGACTGCTAGAGTTCTCTCTTGTAGTGAGCGAGTGTTGGGTACAAGCTTGGCAGAGGCAGTTTCATCATCTAAACTTGAGTTATTGGATTGAGCTTTGGAAGGAAGAATAGTAGATTCTGATGTGCCAGGAGAGTCATCTGATTTGGACAAGTCAGGAGGGGTATCAGCAGAGGTAGTTTTGAGTTCCTTAGGCTGATAGGAATTCTCAACATAGAAGTCATTGGATCCAGATGAATTGGATGGCAGCGGTTCATAGTCAAGGAATCTGATGTTCTTGGACTCTCCAATCTGATTGTCTTGAACTAGTATTTGATAGGAGAGTAGTTCTGGATTGAAGCCTATAAGTCTCCCTAACAAACCAGGAGGATTGAGTTTAGAGTGACTGGGTTTTGGTAGATTGAGGAACACCACGGGATTCCCTATTGGTTTAAAGTAGGATAGAGATAGCATTGAGCCTTTGAATAGCAAATAGGGAGAGGGTTTGGATTTGTGCGTAGGAACTTGATTAAGGGTGAGAGTGGATGCCTTGGCAATTACATGCCACCAGCCAGTGGGGAGATTGGAGTCCTTTAGGATGGTGCAAATCAAGTCCAGTATGGTGCGGTTGAATTGCTTGGCCAGTCCGTTCTGTTGAGGTGTGTATGGGTCTGAGGTGCGATTAAGAATGAGATTCTCCTTGCAGAACTTGTTCAAGGTTGAGTTTGCAAACTCATTCCCTCAATCAGAATGAATAATAGAGGGAAAATACTCAAATCGTTTGGCTTTGTATGATATGGATTCAATCAGGAGAGGAGCAATTTCATCCTTGGAGCGCACAGGGATGGAAGAGCAGTATTGAGAGAAGGATTCAACAAGAACCACTAGGTAGCGGTGTCCTTTATTAGAGGTAGGTAGGGGTCCTATAGTGTCCAGATGTATCTCTTCAAACGGCTTTGAAGCAGCTGAGGATCTGGACTTGAAGGTGGCACGCGTGATTTTAGACAGGGAGCAGGCAATGCACTCCTTAGGTTTCTTTACAGGAAGATTGAGCTTATTTCGTAGGCAATGATAGCTTACATGCCCTAAGGACTTATGGACGCGTTCTGATTCAGTCAAATTGCAGGTGGAGGAGATAGGAGACAGCTGGATATAAGGGATGTGATTCCCATAGTAGCCAGATAATTTATGCCCATCACTACTAGTGATCACAACGTGATTTGATTGAAAGACAACATGATAGTTCATGAGAAGAAGCCGCCGTAATGATAGAAGATTGGAGGATATATCAGGCACATACAGTGCGTCTTCAAGGAGAATAGGCCCAGAGTCAGTCAGTAGTTGAACGGTTCCTCTGCCTTCAAACTTCATTCTAGCTGGTCCGCAGCTGGTGTTGATCAGTCCTTTTTGGGATTTGTCTAATGAGTTGAAGAAGGTCTTATCAGATATCATGTGATCTGAGGACCCGGAGTCTAAGACAAACATAGGAAGGTCAGAAAAGGCAGTGTTAGAATGAAAGATGACATGATCTTCCCGTTTGGAGTTGTTGTCTTTAGGACGTAATTGAGGATACATCATCCAACATCAATGCTGGGGATGGTTGGCCAAGGTATTATGTATACCGGGTTTGCATTTTCCTGAGGCATTGGTGAGGAGGGAGGTAACGCTTTCTAGAGAGGCAGTTGACATTCTTTTCTTGTTCATATGGATGCAAAGATGATCAAGAACCGCGTTGTGGTTGATTTCAGACTCCACATTGGAGTGGGTGATCTGTTGTTTTATATTTCTCAGAGATTTGGGTAGTTTGTCGAGTATCATGTAGGTGAGTATATTGGGTGGTATATTGATGCCAATTTCATGAAGTATGTTGACGCCGGTTTTGATCTTGGTAATAATAGATTGGATGTCAGCCTCATTGAAGATTATCAAAGAAAAATTGCTGTAGACCCTTGCCCAATTTGCCGGTTGAGACAACAAGAAATGTTTGACAATTGATTTCCAGATTAGCTTCAGCATCCTCTTTGTTGGTAGAGTTGATAATGTTGGTATGGATTCCGGGAGATATTTTAGAGATCAATATAGAGGTGAAGATGGTGTTATCCGAGTCTCCTAGTTTTTGATCCGAGTTAATAGCTTCCTTTAGGTTTGCTAGTTTGAGTAATGATAGTATTTGAGTCCGCCAGATAGTGAAGTTGTCCTCAGTCAGTAGTGGAATATCCTCAATGGTTGTCTTGAGAATAGTAGGATTAATGTTCTCCATGATGAAGCGTGACTGGTTGGTTGGGAGCAAAGAGGTTGTTTAGTTCCATCCACATTTGTTTGACTGTTAATCGTGATAAAAATACGCTATATTATTTGAGAACCAAACCAGTCTGTCCTCCAAGGAGACCCATATGAGTAAATGAAAGCATAAGAGAGAGTGAGATAAGAGGTAAGAAGAAAATAATATGAGGAACACACCACGTGGAGATAGCTGAGAAGATAGTAGACAATGGAGATAGAGGAGAGGACCGTAGAGGGACAGTTGATGATGACGGACTGAGTGGTCCCATAGGTTAGTGATTTATGAAAGAAAAGGTATGAGAAAAGTTAGAGAATAAGATAGCAATCTCACCAAATAACAGGGAAGTCTTGATCTGATCAGAGTGAAGTAGAAGGATGACAAGAGAAGAAAGGAAACACAAAAGAAAGAGAACTGGAGAGACAAAGCCAGAGTCAGATAACTTGGTAGCGTGACATGAACGTGACATGAGAAAGTAACATGAACCATGAGAGAGGAGGCTGCCTGGATCAATACCTAAGTTCCGTACATAATTCCAACAACAATTCATCTGAGATTGAATTTTCAATTCAAACCATGAAAAATTTGTGGCATGCCCTCTTGCACAGACGGGGAGGATTGGGGATGGGATGAGCTTGTAGCATAGTGTTTCCAAGCAAGTAACAACAATGGCTGGCGGGGCAGGATGAGCATGCGCAACCGCCAGAGAGAAGGGTGCAGGTTATATATATATTAATTAATCCATGCCGGGCACAGTAGGTGCAGGGCGGAACCATGGCGGATTTGATTTGGAAGTGGGGGGGTAGGACTTGGGTGACTAGGGGGGTGGTTGGTGAGCGACTTGGAGAGGAGCGCGGGGATGGTCTAGGCAGTGATGGGAAGACCTCTGGGGACAGAACTCAACTTGGGGGGGGAATGTGGTTTCATATTTATAACCTTGGATTGAGAACTGTGTTGCAGGCTGCGCGCTCAGCAGTTGGGTAGGTCAGGCTCAGCATTTGGTGTGGGTTGGGCCCACTCCAGGCGTGGCAGGCTTGCAACCCGCTTGGACAAAGCAGACCAAGTAATGGAGCCAACCCAAACAAGTTTGCGGTCAGCTATTTTGGAAAGCAGGGGCAGGGAAACTGCGGGGTTATATGCGCCAGGGAGGTCTGCCCAAGCATATGGGCGGAATGATCCGCGGATTAAAGGATCTTCAGACGTGCGCAGGCAGGTAAACACGGGGGCTCCAAGTAGGGCGTGGCAGAGGGCGGCGCCATGAGAAGGTTGCACTGGATGTATGTAACGGCCAAAGGGTTGGGAGGGATTTGGTGGTACAGGTTAAGGTTGGGAAAGGGTTCCGGATTTTAGGGGTTCTTTCTTAATTTTGTTGTTAGGCATTCAGTTGCGCTTGTACTTAGGTTAGGGTTGAGAGGGAGGACTTAAAACCTCACTTTCAACTCTGGGTTGTAGGATCATCTCATCATATCTTATTACGGAAGGATCAGAGAGGATTGAAGGACAGGAATATAAAACATCATTTTATTTATTTATCTTTTTCTTATAACTATCTTGCTCTCTCTCAAAACCTATCAGCAATCAACATCCTTACAGATGCTTGGACCAATAACTTCCAAACTTGAGGACAACTTAGGGGGGTATTGCTCTCTTGTTTCCACACCGGTGGTTTGGTGGGTTGAGGTGGGTGGTTTGAAAGTTATGCTTTGGTTTGTTGTCTAAGTCCACCAAAAAAAAAAAAAAAAAAAAAAAAAAAAAAAAAAAAACCAAGTCAACCTAGGATTCTTGAAAAAAAATACTGTGATGCAATTGTTAAACTATGTCAAAACTAAATGTTACTCATCAAAGTAAGTGAGTTTGAGGGGTTGAATCTGTTCTCTCATGCATGGAAGAAGATGAAGGACAAGATGAGACTGGGATGACTTAAGGAGGATTGGTAATATCTTCTTCAAATATTTTGTCCCATTCATTCTTGATATTGGCCAGAAGATTGTGAAGTATTACACAAATGATAATCCAGTTGATGAGGATCTTCATGTCTTTGGAATTTTGAAGCTGTTTTTGCATTTCACTTAAGCTGGGCCATCTTCCTTTCAGGATTCCTATGGCATGCTCAATCCAAACTTTTGATTGGGCAAGATGATAGTTGAAATAAGTTTTGGCTTGATCATTGGATGGAAAATTTTGGTATGCTGGAACCACATACTTCTCACTAGCATAAGCAGAATCAGCCAGAATTTATTGATCTTGTTCAAAGTATGTTGAGGCTAAAACTGCTAACATGATGTATCACCACAGTATGGAGGCTGTGCAGTTGAACCTAGGCCATTAATACCAAACAACCCTGGAAGCCACAAGCATCTGCAGCCTAGTTGGTAAAGGCAGCACTCTAGTATGTGTCTCAGTTTATCAGAGTTTGTGGTTTTGACTCCCACAAGACACATCTTCATTTTCACAGTCTCAAAAAAGTAGTTATCTGGTTGTTTGGCAATCTGCATCCAATTAAAAACACATTGATTGTGAAAAGAACCTGGGAGGCCAGAATGGAGGTATATGAACTTCTTGTTGTTATCACAAACAAGTTCTAGTGACACAGAGTATCTATACAAACAGACAAAACATATTTTTGTCAGTTTATCATCAAAGGCTTTGGAAAGGAAATGAATAAATTTCCTTTTTTTTCAAATCAGAATAGTGGTTGCCATCTAGCTTAGGTTTTTGACTCAAGGTGATAGTGGTTCCATCAACAAAACCAATGCAAATGGGAAAGCCTTCAGTCTCCATTACTTGAGATATCTCCTTGCATTCTTCTTTGGTTGGCCAACAAAGGACCAAGAAATGGAAAGATAGGATAGAAATCATGACTCTTTTGGTGTAAAAGTCAATTGATCCATAACTGACCAAGAATAGATTTTATAATTGATGAATTGCTGCTCCATTTAAATTTGATCCCAATCTACAAAGAGAAACAGCCAGTTTGATAGCTGTATTGCATTGAGGGTTGCAAGAATTGTTCTGGAAGATGTGGTGGTCTTCAATCATCTCCAAAGGTTTCATGAATGAAGGCAATAGAGTTTGGAACAGTTTCTGGAAGCTCAAGTTGGGGAGGAGGTGAAGCTTTTGCCTTTCATAAATAGGGTGGTGTAGAGTGTGTCTTTGTGGAACCGTGTATTGCTTTTCCAATAGAGAATCCAAAGCTAACCAAGTTTATTCCAAATCAGAGTCAAATAATAAAAAAAGTTCAGTCAGCTTTTTTGAATTTTGAACTTGCTGGCGGGAAGTTTGAGTGGACATGTTGAGAAAGATTATTTTGGGATTTCTGTGTTGCAATGGAGATTTAAAGCAATGGAGATGTGAAGCAAATATAGATGTTAAGTAATGGAGATGTGATGTGTGTGATGCGATGGATTTGGTATGGATTTGCTGAGGTGGAGTTGTGGATGGGTGTTTTGCACAAAATAGATGGTGAATGGATGAAATGGCAGGTTTGATTTTTTAAACTCCCCATTTTCATGAAACCTGCCAATTTGAAATAGACCAGTTAGAGGGTATGTGTATTTCAGAAACCTGCTATTAAAAATGGTGGGTTTCTAATGGAAGTTTTGCTAACTTTGATACGCCCAATTAAATCGGTGATGATAAATTCACAACTCCCAGTTGTGTGGGAGTTTTGTAGGTCCCCACACGACCCGTGGGGGTTTTATAGGGGCCCCACATGACCCAATCAATGGGTGGGGGCTGTCAGCTTGCTACTATTGCAGAGCAAGCTGCAAAAGTAACAGAAATAACATAAAAATAATAATATTAAAATTAACCTAAGAAGGAGTAGGGAAACCATAAACATTATTGCAAAAATGGACTCTCCATCCAAAATTAGGTAGGGTCACTCACTGACCCCACCCTTGAAATCTAACTCCTTACATTTTTAAATAATTAAGGAAAAAAAGACCAAAATACCACGGCACCAGTACAGTACCTTTTTGGAAAATTAAATATTTCACATGTGTTTTCACGTATAGGTTTCACACCTAAAATTCAGTAATAATTGAGGTTTTGTGTATATTTTAGGAGTTACAGACAGAAATGTGTTCTGTCACAATTCCCACATGCAGCTGTGGCAGCCAATACACCCATGCGCGGCTGAGTTACAGCACTGTCACCCTGTCAAAGCCCTGTACGCAGCCCCGGGCCTCTGACAAGTATGCAGCCGCGGGACTATTGGTTGACAGAGTGACAGGTGGACTGAGAAACCTAGGTACCGAGTAAACATGCTACAACCTACACGGGAACATTCTACATATGTAATAAATGTTCCTGTGGATAGTATATAGTCTAAAAATACATAAACGTATATAAAAATACCTAATCCAGACACCGTGCCAAGGTAATCAAATACTTATAAGAGATATGTAACTGATTTATGGCTTTAGTCTGATTAATAATATCTTTCCCCAACTCTTTTTATCAATTTAAACTGCTGAACAACCTTATAACACCAGTAAACAGGTTTAACCCATCAGTGCATGTCCCAAACAGGTACCCAAAGTATTTAATAATATACCAGTGAGTCTTATTATCCTTTCTCTGTTTTGGAAGCTTGGTTACAGAGCCCTGCCACTCAACCGTGTATTTTATATACATACTATCTTTGGTCAATATATCTTTTAATAATATAAATTAAAGGTTCCAAAGTAACCAGGCCTATGTGTTTTCATACTGAATTCCCTAAAGAGAGGTGTTGCAGATCCCCAATATAATTTTGGCCCCTCTGTTAATTTATTTAACAATCAATTTATTAATATTGATTTATAACATTAAACTATATCCAAACCAATCAACCTTGCAATAAGCTTTATCCAAATATTTTACGGATTTTTGCTGCATTTATTGAATAATATATTTATTATTTATTCTATCACCTCTGGAAGCTAAAGGATAGCAAGGATCTTGGCATCCAGGAGGCTGACAATTGGGGGTCTGGCCGGGAAATATTCCATTTTATTATATTTAATACCATGGACCAGAAATTTCACGTAAAATTAAATCAAAGATAAATTTATCTGACTTTTTAACCGTGATTTATCATTAAATTGTTTTGCAGTGGATTTAAAAACCAATGCAGAATTAATAATCTATTATTTAAATCTTTTAAAGATAAGAAAAGAAAATTATATTGAAAATTATAAACCAACTGGTTGGGACGCTTTAACTCAAACTGAGCAACTTAATATCTCTTCTGCATGTAAACACTTAGATAAACTCCTTGAACAAGAAGATCTTGAGAGGTGTATCAACTTCCAGGCCCTATTAAGGAAAAATAAAGCTTGGAAGAAATACCGTATAAATTAATTTTTAAAATATAAAATTAAGTATAAAACTTGTATTACAATATTATTTTTATTGAAATAATATTAATATATTTTATTGACCAATAAAATATCCTTTTACCATCATTGAACCCTCTTATACCAGAAACCACCAGCACTGAAGCTGATTTATTGGATCAAGAAGTCCCAGATATCTCTGGACGCCCTGAAAATATTGATTGGACGGGTGATGACCTCATTGGAACACACCAAGACCCCATAGGATTACCTATTATCGGCCAATTTAATCCCAATAAAGTCCTGGTACCTTTGAATATCAACTTAAGTAAGTTTTAAATAACCTTATTTTTACAGATTTTTCTTTAGAAAAATACTTATAAAATTTTTATTCAAAATGAATAGACGTAAAACAAGAGACTCAGGGAGAATTCCCTCCTATGGATCTTTGCCAGGAGCCCCCAGTAACCGTGAGACCACCAATAATGACAACCATGAGGGGACTGGAACCCGTGAATCAAATGTTGGTGGAAAAGGAACAGCCCCAAGTACTGTTTCCCTCCCCCAAACTAGAGCTGGAGAAGGCAGTAGAATTAAGCCCCCCTCCATTACTAGAAGATTCCCTGCAGCCACCCCAGCAGAATCTGGCAAAGAAAGCCAGGATCAAAGACTTAGTCAGAGAGCACGTGAAATATTGGAAAGAGTTCAAAGAAGCCCAAGCCAAGGAGGACATGGTATCTATGAAAAAGATAATCTCCAAGGCAAAAGCTACCCAGATAGCTCTCTAGAAAATGATTCAAAGTAAAGAGGTAGAATCCTATGTAGAAAAGTGGAATCCTTGGGAAAAATTAGCCCAACTGAAAGGCAAAGGATCAGGAAAGAAGAGATCTTCTTCCCATCCAAAGCCAAAGGGAAAGAAGGATTGGGATCATATAATATCCTTAGCTCAAAAGTGGAAAAAGTTGTACAACAATTAGCCTCTAATTCTGAACCCAGTAACTTGTCTAAACCAACCTCTGATGTAATTACTTCCTTTTCTAATGATATGTGCCATAATTTCAAGATTGTTTGTGGAAATTTGGACGGTGTTTACACCCAAATGGATAATTTAACCTCAGTAGTGGCCAAATTAATTAATAACCAAACAAAAACTGTAGGAATGGAAGATATTAAAGAGCATGCAGAACAATTATTGGAGACAATTAATCAAGTTAAAATTAGACAGACTCAAACAATTTAGAATATGTTATCAGTTATCCAAGAAGATTTTATTATGTCTTTTCAACCTTTAACAGAAGAATTGGTAAATACTACTAACAGCTCCATTCTTTCCCTTAGTGAGAAATTAGATCTGCTTAATAATAAAGTGGACCTGCAACTTAATCTGATCAAGAATGATCTTAGAGACTTCAAATTCTGTCTGACCAACCCCTTGGGGAGTACCACAGAGGAACCAAAACCTCCCAAACAAACAACTACACCTTATGCACCACCCTTACTAGGAATTCATAGGAGTTACACCTTCAGGCCTAGTCCTACTCCTGAAATGGAACAAGCCCTCAAACATTTACCCCCAATTTCTGAATGGCCTAAGTTCTCTGGTGAAGGAGAATACAATCATATAAATTTCATCAAATTTATTGACTATACCATAAACTCTTATGACCTACCAGAAGCTATAGCTTTAGTCAGGCTGCCCAGACTATTTGAAGGAGTAGACTTAGACTGGTTTATTAGTAAAAGAGAAGAAGTGGGATCTTTACCATGGAATTCTTGGAAACTTCTAATCAAAGAACAATTTGGTTCAAGAATGTAGAAAAGAAAAATGATGAAAAATTTGAAAAATTCCTCATTTGATCCCTCCAAGGATAAAACTCAAAAATGTTGCTTACAGCAGAAGAGAATACTAGACTGCTTCTATTCAGATGCTGATAAAGAAGAATTAAATGAAAGAATCCTCAACTTGTGTCCTGGAAATCTTAACCATAGTGTAAGATGCAGGATGAGTATGGATGCTGACTTACCAACTCTAATCAATGATTTAGAAGAAGTCATAGACATGAATGGGTTAGACAAGAAGGTTCCTTCTATACATAAAGAGAACTTCAACATCAACAAAACTAGAGAACAACCCCCTCTGATAAATATCTCTTACAATAAGAAACCTACAGATAACAGGGAAAAAGAGATAATTCCTGGAAATTGTTGGAATTGTAACAAGACAGGGCATATGAGACAAGACTGCCCATTACCAAAAAGAAAGATATCAGTCTTGGAAGGAGAACAGGAGGTTGAAGGGAATCAGAACTATGAAGATATAACTGATACTGAAGGATCCCTTTCTGAATGTGAATTGATCTTGACCAACCTGGTAAATTTAATAGAAGGAGATATAGGCACTTCTATAGAGATCAATAACATCCATGGTGATTCTAATTTGCCCCAAAAATGGGACCCTAATATAATTCATAGACATATCATGGATGTTAAACCACTAACAGTTAAACCTATGAGTGTTAAGAGTTATACTACTGGTCAAACTTGCTATGCAACAGGATTGTATAAAGACAGACCTATAAGGTTATTACTGGATAGTGGAGCTTTCTGCTCATGTGTATGTAATCAATTCTTAAACAAATGGGATCCCAATTGGAAAGAACACCTTCTACCCATCTCAAAAGCCAAGTTTAGCTCTTGCAACTCTACCATGAATGCTATTGGAGTATGGACTGCTCCCATAATATTAACCCATACTAAAGGATCTTTGAGAATACAAGTGGAATTTGCGGTATTGCTCAATGGATTATGTGACTACCTGATAATAGGGAATGATGCTTTATGTCTAGATGGTATAGATGTGTTCCAGAGTAAAGGGAGATACTTCACAGTGGGTGTTAATTGGGACAGGAAGTTTAAGATATGCACCATCCAATCTAACTTCCCCTCTTCCACTTATCAAAAGCATTTAGAAGAATTTAATCAAGAATAATTCTCTCAAGCAGCTCTAAATATGAAAATTTCTGAGGAAAAGAAGAAAGATATATTGAAAGTCTGCTTTGAGAACCAAAATGCTTTTGTACTAAAGATCACCCCATTGGTGATATCAAAGGACATGACATGGTATTAACATTGACTAATAAGCCTCCTTATCCTCCAAACTTAAGAAGACCAGCTTATCCCTCTAGTCCTAAGTCTAGAATAGCTCTTGAGGAACATATCCAAGAACTGATAGACTTACAAGTATTAAGGAAAGTAGGGCACAATGAGCAGGTAGATGTGACCACACCTGTAATCATAGCTTGGCATAATGAAAAGTCAAGAATGGTAGGAGACTTCAGAATGTTCAATAATTATACTCAGGAAGATTATTATCCTATACCCTGGATTGATCATGCTCTACATAACTTTTCCAAGGCCAAATATATCACTACTATGGATATGCTTAAAGGTTTCCACCAGATACCTATAAGCCCTGAAAGCAGAATTTTTATGAGAATAATCTGTCATTTGAGAATATATGAATGTCTTACGATGCCCTTTGGTATAAAGAATGCCCCATCACACTTCCAGAGAAAAATGGATACAGTTAGGGCATATAGTTTCTGGTCTAACTCTAGATTATGATCAAAATAAGATAGCTGCTGTCATGAACAGACCCATGCCTTAAAATAAAACAGAGTTACTGCCTTTCATTATTTTTTGCAGTTACTACAGAAAATACATCCCAAAACTTGCTATGCTAACTAAAAGTCTGCATGAAATATGCAACAATAACATTCTCTTTGAAATGACACATGAGAGATTGAAAAACTATGAGTAACTAAAAATAGCTATGACCTCTATTCCTCTACTCATTCAACCAGATTACTCCAAACCCTTTAAGCTTTACATTGACGCCTGTATGGAAGGGTTAGGATCTGCTCTACAGCAAGAAAGAATAGAAGAAGACAAACCAGTGGAGAAACCAGTACTCTTCATATCTTGACAGATCAAAGACACAGGAAAGAGATATGGAGCCAGTCAGATGGATTGCTTGGCTCTAGTATGGGCTTTATAAAAGCTACACTATTACTTAGAAGGCACCACTTTCCAAGTGATCACAGACTGTAATGCTGTAAGAACTCTCATGAACATGAAGGCCCCCAGCAGACATATGCTCAGGTGGCAAATTTCTATACAACAGTATAGAGTTCAGATGACTATAGTGCATAAAGCTGAAGCTAAACACCAGAATGCTGATAGTCTAAGTAGGAATGCTTTTTCTAATTGCTCTAGCAATCCAGCATATGAACCTGAGGATCAAGATATCTTTCCTATCTTGAACATCAATCTTTTTGCATTAGATGCTCCAATCATGGGGATCCACTTATGTAAATTGGATACTGCTTTCTTCAATCTAGTGAGGGAAAACTACTCCTGTGACATCAAGCTGCTGATTACCATTACGGAATGTGAATCCCCAGAAGCAGCTCTGATAAATAGTTTAACTGCTTCATTAATTAAACCCTATAAAGCAGGAAGGTTCACCTTTTTGGATGGTCTCCTTGACTACAGACACCAATGTTCCAGTGTATTAGTACTAAGCAACAAAGAACATATACAACACATACTCTAGGAATGCCATGAAAACTGTTCATCAGGGCATCTATCCACTGAAAGAACCTTGGAGAAAGTAAAACAAACTGCTTGGTGGATAGACTGGAAAGAAATCACTATTAAGTATGTTACTAGCTGTGAGACTTGCCAAAAATCTAATAAAACTACTGGCAAAAGGTTTGGACTCCTACAAAAGATCTCTGAACCCAAAATTGATGGGAAATCATTAATATGGATTTTGTCACCAGCCTCCCCTCTGAAGGTACTCATTCATATAACTCTGTCCTGGTTATAGTTGACAGATACTCTAAGAAGGCAAAATTCTTACCTAACCACAAAGAAGATAGTGATATGGATGTAGCTCTAATTTTTTGGAATAGGATCATAGCTGATGTTGGTATACCAAAGATTATAATCAGTGACAGAGACCCCAAATTCACCTCTGAGTTTTGGAGGAATCTACATGATATACTGGGTACTACTATAGCATTTTCTACAGAATACCATCCCCAAACTGATGGATTAGCTGAAAGAATGATACAGACCCTAGAAGATATGTTAAGAAGGTTCTGTAGCTTTGGTCTAGAATAAAAAAACTCACATGGTTATTGCCATGATTGGGTAAGCCTACTCGCAGCTCTAGAGATGGATTATAACAGAAGTAAAAATTCTACTACCAAAGAAGCCGCTTACATACTAGAAAGAGGATGGATTCCAAAACTCCCTAGGAATAAATTAAACTATAACTTAGCCACCATTCATCCAACATCTCTTGACTTCAAGAAAATGATAGATCTGGAAAATAATCATGCTCAAAAATGTGTAGAAGAAGCATTAGAATACAACAAACAAAGATGGGACAAATCACACAGAGAACCTGACTTTAAAATAGGAGATCAGATCTTGATATCCACTGCCAACTTCCACAATTTAGCAGGTAACAGAAAGCTGAAACCAGCCTTTTTTGGACCATTTGTTATCAAAAAGACGCATGTCAAAAATTCTGTAAAAGTTATCTTGAGTGAAGAATTATCAAGAAAACACCCAGTATTTCCTATTAGCCTAGTAAAGCACTTTCAACCAAGAGAAGGTAGCAACCCCCCTCCAGCAATGATCCCAATAGAACCTTACCCTGTGAAAGAAAAAGGAAAATTCAGCAGGATATTGAGAGACAAGAAAGAGAGAGTGCAAGGAAAAGATGTTAGACTATACTTAGTAAGATACAAAAGAGAATCTGCAGAAAAAGATGAATGGTTACCAGAGAATAATATACCTCTTGGACCAATACATCTTAAAAACTACAGAGCCAGCAAAAGGAACTGAAAAAAACATGAAATTAATTTTTTCCCAACATGCTCCGGATTTTTTTTCAGATATGGCCATATCTTGGAGTGGGGGAATGTCAGCTTGCTAATATTGCAGAGCAAGCTGCAAAAGTAACAGAAATGACATAAAAATAATAATATTAAAATTAACCAAAGAAGGCGTAGGAAAACCATGAATATTATTGCAAAAATGGATTTTCCACCCAAAATTAGGTGGGGTCACTCACTGACCCCACCCTTGAAATCTAACTCCTTACATTTTTAAATAATGAAGGAAAGAAAGACCAAAATACCATGGCACCAGTATGGTAAATTTTTGGCCAATTAAATATTTCACATGCGTTGTCACTTATAGGTTTCACACCTAAAATTCAGTCAGAATTGAGTTGTTGTGTATATTTTAGTAGTTACAGACGGAAAGGTGTTCTGTGACAATTCCTGCACGCAGCTGCGGCAGCCAATACACCCGTGCGCGGCTGAGTTACAGCACTGTCACCCTGTCAAAGCCTTTTATGCAGCCCCGGGCATCTGACAAGTATGCAGTGGCGGGACTATGGGTTGACAAAGTGACAGGCGGCCTGAGAAACCTAGGTACCGCGTAAACATGCTAAAACCTACATGGGAACATTCTACATATGTAATAAATGTTCCCGTGGATAGTAGAGAGTCTAAAAATACATAAATTTATATAAAAATACCTAGATAACCTTCATACGTATTTTTTATTAAATATAATTCAAAGTACCAAAAATTTTGAAAATAAGATAATGACTACTTCTAAAAATATATTGAAATATTTGAATATACTATTATGAGAATTTCTGGACCTAAATATTTTCGTGACATACCAAGAAAATTAATGATGTAAAAATATTACATGAATACCCATTACTTATATTTTTAAGTAATTATTTTAGTAAATCAACTGAAATTTGAAAATAAGGATAAAAATTAATATCATGACTTTACTCCAATTATTTAATACATAATGAGAACTCACCTGACATCAGACTATCCGTAGGAACTTCTATTAAAATATTTATTAACTTACCGGGAACATTTACAAAGGATAATTAATTAAATAATAAATAAAAAGGACAGATTAGTGTTATTCTGACGTCCAAACATCAATTATAAAGTAGAATAATTCCCATACACTGTGTAATTAGATGCTAACCGTGCTAAAGCACCAAGAACACAGGACAGGCTACCACTGTTTACCCAACTAGCCTCAGTTTTGGTCCCTTTAAGCCCCTGTACCCCTCAGAAGGACAATATTGGGACTCAAAAAGCTATAACTAAAGAGCTCTTTTGAGGATATTGATACCCAGAGACCCAGTTATATTTACATCCAGACACCGTGCCAAGGTAATCAAATACTTATAAGAGATATGTAACTGATTTATGGCTTTATTCTGATTAATAATATCTTTCCCCAACTCTTTTTATCAATTTAAACTGCTGAACAACCTTATAACCCCAGTAAACAGGTTTAACCCATCAGTGCACGTCCCAAACAGGTACCCAAAGGATTTAATAATATACCAGTGAGTCTTATTATCCTTTCTCTGTTGTGGAAGCTTGGTTACAAAGCCCTGCCACTCCACCGTGTATTTTATATACATACTATCTTTGGGCAATATATCCTTTAAGAATATAAATTAAAGGTTCCAAAGTAACCAGGCCTACATGTTTTCATACTGAATTCCCTGAAGAGAGGTGTTAAAGATCCCCAATAAAATTGTGGCCCCTCTGTTAATTTATTCAATAATCAATTTATTAATATTGATTTATAACATTAAACTATATCCAAACCAATCAACCTTGCAATAAGCTTTATCCAAATATTTTACATATTTGTGCTGCATTTATTAAATAATATATTTATTATTTATTCTATCACCTCTGGTAGCGAAAGGATAGCAAGGATATTGGAATCCAGGAGGCTGACAGGGGCCCATACACTACTCCCAAGGGTTGTTCCAAACAAGCGCAACCCCTGGGGGGACATATACCCCCCGTAATGGGCATTTTTGATTTTTTTACCCCTGTACACAACCATTTAGACCTGGGTACGGTGTTGTACAACCCCCCCGGGGTTCTGCAATAATTTACTTATTTTTATTTATATTTTATATATTTTTTTAACCCAAAAAATAAACACTTTTTGATTTTATGGTTGATTTCTGTTTTTTTTTTGTATTTTTATTTATTTATTTATTTATTTTTTTGGCCTGCAATTCTTGTAATTTTTTGGCATGGAACACAACTAGATTTGATTTATTCAAAACCCCACACAAGTTGAATGTAGTCATGTGTGGTGCCACACAAAACTGAACCGTCATGCGGGGGCTACACAACTGAAGTCAAGTTGTGTGGAGGCTACACAACTGCAGTCAAGGTTTGTGGAGTCTACACAACTTTATTGTAGTTGTTTAGCGTGCCACACACCCTATTTGAGCTGTGTAGTGTGCCACACAGCCCATTTGAGTTGTTTGGCGTGCCACATGGCCCATGTGAGTTGTTCAGCGTGCCACACGGCCCATTTGAGTTGTGGAGATGACTCAAATGAGTCATGGATTTAACATTACCCCTATTAATTATTTCTTGTGTAATCTAAATACCTATATATCAAAAATAAAAACATTCAAAAATGCCACACCAAAATCTCAATTCCTCTCACGAAGTAGGTACTTTCAGAATTTCCTTATTTTATTTTGTTTGATGAAAACTTTCCTAAAGTCCACCAGGAATATTGAATTTTTTCAAAAGAAATGAATTTTTTGGTATTTTCTATCATCATTTTTGTAATTTATGAAGGTATTTTTTTGGAATATTTCTACATATCTCAATTCTGCTCATAAAATGTGTATATGTAGCATTTCTACATGTTCTACATGTTTATTTTTTTTGAACCCAGTATTTAATTTCTGAAGAAAATTTTTTGCAATATTTGAGATTGAATTTTTAGGATGTTAGGGAGTTGAATCCATAACCTCATGGATTTGTGATAATGCTCCAAGGGAGCTCAAGGAAGTAGAAAATTGTTTTGGAGAATTCTGAGGTGGACAATCTTTTATTGGGATGGAATTAATCCTGTTTAAAGGAATTAAAAGGGAAGTGAGGAAATTTAAAAAGGGATTTACTCATTTTGGTTTGAATTTCAAAAATTTAAAATAAGTAATTGTTGATCTCTAAGGAAGAAGAATGGGGAAAAAAATGATAGGTGGAGAATGGATTTATTTGAAGGATACTGATAGCCTGATGAGGAATCCTTCATCATAAATTACTGAGTCAATATTTGGACGTTTGGAATGGGTGATTGAGGAAATTATCTGAGAGTAGTTGGTAAACATGCTAGGTGGAGGTAACTATCTTTGAGCAAAGTGAAATCTTAGAAGAGGCTTTCTTAGGATGAAAATAATTATGGATGTTTGATAAAATTCATTTTTATTTACAGAAATTTATTTTTCTGTCTTTAAAATGGAGATTAATAAGTCATCAGGTGTGACAATTCACATTGAAATACCATCATAAATATTTTATTTTATTCAAAAACATCAATTTCTTATATTTTTTACATTATTTTTTGTTTTGAAATGTTTAAAAGAATTTGAGGTAATCTTTTTATTTAGGTAAATTTTGAGCTATCTTTACTTTTATTTTGATCTAATTGTATTTATATTCCATTCTAAGATAATAATTTGAATTTTGATCATTTTTCTTATTTTTATTTTATTTTATCAAGTTTTTCAATCTAATATTAGATCTGATTTAAATTCCTCACAAAAATACAAACTTTCTTGTGTTTTCACGTGTTAAATTAAATTAATTTAAGTCCATATTTGAATCCTCCGCAATATTTTGACCCCAGATAGACCTAATATGATGTCCAGAGGCCTTATTTTCGCCCTCCAAGGCTTGAACTGATTTTTAAAGGCCTCCTTCATCCCAATAAATCCTCAAAAGGCGTATTTTATCATCCCCAGGAATACTTTAAACATTAAAAAGGATTTCACACCTCAAAAGGCATGTTTTCCTACCACAGGCAGTCCATTCACCATTTCAAAGGTTTTGATGAATTTGTCTAACGTGGAATCAATCTTTGTCCCTGACAAATTAACTCAAAATTCAACTTGCTTTTTTCAATTTATTGTTGATGCTTCCACCTCTATCTTTCATATTTTACTGATTTTTGATGCTTTCACTTCTATCTTTCATATTTTGTTTTTTTCATTTGAAAGTTCAATTTTTTATATTTCAAGCTCAATTTTTTCTATTTTGAATAAAAATAATCAATGTATCAGTATTGAAATCATAGATATTAAATGTTTTATTATGTAAAGTTTATTGAGACTCACTATTGAAAAATCACATCATCAACTCCAATGTTTCTCATTTTTATTTTTATTTTTTCTGGCTTTTGGGATTGATTTTTTTGGAGTTGGAGGAATTTTCTTCCCCTTTTCTAAGTAAAAATTTTTCTGAAAATCATGCACTTTTCAGGATTTCAACTTGGGTGGGCCCATTGGCTTGATTGTCATTTTCCTCAAAATTTGGTTGGGATGTTTACTTAATTTCAGTGAGAATGCATCAATCTAGTAATGAATAAGAAATTCCAAAATGAAACAAGTGGTATCAGATATATTGGTAAATTTTATTAGTTGGAGAGGAGTTGGTGAATCATGATCAATTGAATGAAGGCTATTAAACTTTTTAACTTCATTCAAGCAGGCAATTCAAGTTTTGAAAGACAAAACAAATAGATTTAGGGAAGTTTGTGATTGAGATTGAAATGATGTTGATTTCTGTGGGTTTGGGTCTGATATACTTTGAGCATCTGCCTCAAAATAAAAATCTTTAAAATAAATTATTTTATTTCTAGATGGCTATTAACATGGTTCCTTATGATCACTATTGCTTGGTTGAGGATTTCCAGCCATATCCTTGGTATTAATGGACTCAGATTGTTGGGAATAAAAATTGGAAAAAGGGAAAAATTTTATTTTATTTAAAAATATTCATCAATTTGATAATTAAAAGGAAAGATTCATTCTAATTTTTCAAAGAAGAATGTTAATCCTTTGAATTTATCAGCTTTTATGATACCAAAGCCTGTTGAGATATAAATTGAGTGGGCTTTTTTTCATTTTCATCAACAGTTTTTCAATTTCCCTCTCATCCATTCTGATGAAAAATAAAGCCCTTTTTTTTAACAATTTCATTGGGGATAATGTGGTGGAAATTGATCCTGGGAAATGGAGGTTGACCCACCCAAGGTTTTTTGTTTTTTCAGCTCCAAATAAAGGATTGTAGTTTTTGGGAGCCTTGAGAAAGTTTAAAATGATGAGTTAATCATCTTAACTCAGTTTAAAAGGGCCTCTGGAGTGTGATCTCAAAGTAGGATTTTCTGACATTTAATTATAGGCAGAATTTCTTGGAGAGATTTTCTTTGGTTAAATCTCCTTGAAAAAAGTTGAGAAACAAATATACATGAAGAAAAAAGTGATGGAGTAGGCATTATGATTTAGTGATGGTTGAAAAAGGGTGATTAATTAATAGGGTGTATTAGAGTTAGCCAATCCAACATTTTTTTAATGGAAGGTTTCAAACCTGCTGTTAAAAAATGAAAAAAACCACTTATTTCACAAGAGGGGCATCAGAGTTACCCAAAAAAGAAGTGTGTTTTTTTGAATATAGTATATAAATTCAAGACTCAAACAGAGCACCCAATCCTACTGCACTGTTGCTCCGCCATATTCAAGCCCAACATCCAACCCAGCCATCAAAGAATCCTACCAAATCTCAATTCAAAGATCTCCTGGGTATTTTTGATCATCCCTTCACCACTAAATCTCATCTCCTCTCCCATCATCATCCACCCCTGGGGATCTTGTGTGAAATCAAAATCTTTCTTTGATTTATTATCCCATCCTTACAGCTAATGATGGCTACCTGGATGCCCCAAAACCATAATCAATCCCTACCCCAACTCAGGCCTCACCTCAGAGTAAGAAATAATTAAAATATTTGATGCATCTCTCAAATTGCTCCTACAGATTTTTGGAGAGGTTGAATTCTGAAATTAATTGCTTAAACACCATTCTGATCCAAAATAAGGCTTATACCCACAACCATTTCAATCCTAACCATCCATTTGATCATCATCAGGGCTTCTGAATCAGATGGGATGACAAGATTGTTGCATGGTTTTGAAGAATTTCATTTCTATTTAGATGCTTGAACTCTCCTTGCCAGTTTTTGTTCTAGTTTAACACAACCTGCCCATCACTAGACTTTCACCTGGAACCGCTTCAAGTGGGGCTGAATTCATCAGAGATGATAATAAAATATTCTATATACAATAATGTGGAGAGATGAAAATACAATTAAAATCCCCACGGTTTGTGGAAGATTGTTTTCTGAAGCATACATATTTTATGAAAATGCACCAATCCGTGCATCTTTATTGATCCCATCAGGGATTGACAGGGGGTGAAGGAGATGATGAGAGAGGTGCAAGGAGAGCTTCTGGATGTCAATACATGGGAGGGGGACAAAGGGACTATTGAGGGGAAAGGACCCAAAACAAACAACAATTCAAGAACCAAAAACTATTATTAGGCCTTGTTTCCCTCTTGGTTTCAAACATATTGTCAAGGTATTGAAGGGGGAAGGAAGGGATGGGGGGTTGAGGTATCTGTGTAGAATCAAAAACAGCTCCAATCTTCCAGACAGAACAATGAGGATGGTAGTGAATGATTGACCAGATTTTGATGGCTGGTAAAGCTGAGATTATGATGATGATGATCATCAGGTGGGGGTTGATCTTGATGAGAAGGTCTGTGTTGAACTTGATTTTCATCTTTCTTGAGAGTCAAGGGTGGAGGTTGTGAGTGTTGGAATTGGGACTTTATCATTGTGTGCAAAGGTGGTTTGAAGCAGGTGGTAGAGGAGGAGGGCTGGTGATTGTATTTTGGATCCAACTTCTGACTCAACCCTCTCAAGAAAATATCAAACTTCTTTTTTTTTGGCTTCCTGAACCTTAATCCCATCTAAATACTTCAACCCTTTGGAATTTTGACAAAAAAAGGACTTCAAGATCAAGGATTGGTAGGTCATTTGTTTCAGGAAGAACTTGTTTGGCTAAAAAATTTCAAAATAAATTATTGAACAGTTGTCATTTTTTATCCTCCTTGTGTTTGATCACTATCTGATTCTGATTCAGATGAGGTGGGGAAGCGCTTGAACTCAATCCCAACTGACAATCTCTCCCAGTCACCACAAATTCAATGGGGTAGAATTCAATAGGAGTTTTGGGTAGAAAAACCCAAACAATGGATTTTGTCATAATTCCAATAGTTCTAATTCTTGAAAACTTTCCAAGACAGGCAGAAATCCTCAATTGACCAACTTTATCCTCAACCCCACCAATTTCAATCTCTCTAACCATTTTTGTTTTTAATCAATAGACTAAGGTACTTGATAATTTTGTAATTTAGATTGAGCTTCTGAATGTTGGGGATCAAAGTTGCAAAATAGGCTGGAATTTTCTGGCATTAAAACATTAGGGGGTATCAAAGTTAACCAAACCCGCCATTTTTTAATGGCGGGTTTCAACCCAAATCCGCCATTTCAAACCCGCCATTAAAAATCAAAAAAACCCACTTATTTCAGATCAGACGTGTCAAAGTTAACCTGAAATAAGTGGGTTTTTTCAAATAAAGTATTTAAATGCTTCCACCACCTGTCCGCGTCATACACCCCTGTCTTCCCACCTCCTTCTACCTCCGACCTCATTGGAAAATGTTTTACCCCCACCCTCATCATAAAATTGATTGACCACTCTCATCACTTTATCGCTCTCATCACTTGATCACTCTCATCCACTTCATCGCTCTCAAAACTTCATCACTCTCATCACTTAACTGCTCTCATCACTTGATCACTCTCATCCACTTTATCACTCTCAAAACTTCACCACTCTCATCACTTTATCGCTCTCATCACTTGCATAGCCCTTACTCTTTCAAATGGCCCCTCAGCAAACCTCCCCCCACAAGTCCAACACACCCAAGAGAACATTGCCAAGGAACTCCAAAACAAACAATCCTCCCCCATCAGCTTCCAAGGGCTCAAGTCAGCTCAAGAGAGCTGATCACATCATCCTGGTAAACTGGCTGAAAATTCCCTCCAACTACAATGCCTGCTTTGGATCCGACAACAAAACACGTGTTGGCCGACCTCAATCCTCTAAGGTCAATGGTTATCTCCTGATGGCCAATGAGCTCAAGAACAAAACAAAAGGTAGGCTGGATCTGTCATCCAAACAGATGAGGGAGTGGTTCAAAAACTATCGAGCCAAGTACAAAAAGGCCCACTCCATGTCTATCTCCACTGGCTTTGGTATCACCAACTTGGACAAATCCAAAGGAATCAACTCGGTGGTTGATAAGTTGGACTCCATTTGTCCTTTTTATATTCAAATGGATGAAATCTTTGGAAAGAAGGCCAAAATCACCCCCTAGCTGCTTTCAATGCCCAAAAATCCGATTCCGTTGATGCCAAGGACTTGGCTGGGGATGCTCAGCCTACCAATGGGGACCTTGATGAAACCTTGGCCTTGGAGTGGCCCCCATCTGATGACGAGGAGGATATTCAAAAACAATCGGCTCCAATCACTTCTACTTTGGTATTGATTGATCAGTCAATCCCAACCTTGGACCCCTCACTTCCTTCTTTTGATTGCTCTCTTCCTGGGGCAGAACAACTGGAGAACTTGCCCAATGAGGAGGATGTTATTCCTGGATCACCGTTGCCATCAACATCTGCTCAAGTAAGGAACTAAATTGTTTTTGATTCTGTCTGGTTGCTCCGGACTGATTTACATTGTAAAAAAACAGGCTCATCCATTTTTGATTGGCCGAAAACTCAAGCCAATGGGGCCTCCCACATTGCCTTCAAATACTAGTGAGGACTTTCAGACTCAAACCTCCTCTGCCAAGGGTAAGCAAAAGGCCTCCAATTCCATCAATGTCAACCCCAAAAGTCATCAAAAGAGGAGAAACACTTCCAGTTTTTCGGGCTTTGAAGAAATCATGTAGAAGCGAGATTCATGTAAGTTGATTGATTCAATATCCTTGCTTTCAAAATCATGCTCATTGCCATTCCCCTCCAAAAAACAGTGAAATCACAAATTGAATCAGATAAACTTCAGTTTGAAAAGCAAAAGTGGGATTGCCAACTGGCCATGGATGGTCAAAAGCAGCAAGCCAAGACTTTGGCTAATCAACAAAAATTGGATGCTGAGTGGAGGTTGAAACAAGCTGAGCTAGAGTTTCAAAAAGAGGAAAAGGAGAAGGATCGGCAGCAAGTGCAACTGGAAAAGGAGAGGGAACAACGGGCAAACAAAAAAAGGATAAGGTATCAGTAGCTTTGGCTTGCATTGGCAGTGGTAGATCGGTAGAAGAAATACAGCAGATTACTCAAATGCTGGGCTTGTAAATATATTTGCATGGATCAAAGAAAAACAAATTATTTTTTACTACAACAACGTTTGAGAGCATTCTTAACCCCACCAATATACAAATCTTTTTTGTTTTTATTGATATTTTTTTCTCTAGAGTAAATTTGGCTGTTTTTCATGTCCCTACAAGTGCTCTGAGTTTTTTTATTAATTTGGAGTGACATGGCCATTCTGGTATGGGTTGCTGTGTCCACAGCTGGAAAGGTACAGTGCTTGTACTTGTTAGCCGCCCAAACCATTTTGACTATACCTTTTTGCTTGAAATCAAGCTTGCAACTAAAGCACTTTGGCCCAGTTGTTTGAGCCTGATGTGGGCAAGGAGACAATTGTTTGCTCAAGGCAGACATCACTGGTCAAGTGTCATTGATACAAAAATTCAGAAAAATAAGTCACCAAACATTCTCCAATCTATTAACAGAAGAAACCCCACAATTGAGCCACTACAAGAAATTACCAGCCCTGTGAGTAAAGATCTTGTTCAAAAGTATGTTTCTTTTTTTTATTTGAAGTGGGGTTTATTTATTTATATACCCTATGATTTTTCACATTCAAGCCATCAATTGAAGACTTTTTTTTTTTTTTGGTTTTTTTTTTTTTTTGGTTTTTTTTTTGGTTTTTTTTTGGTGTTTTTTTTGGTGTTTGTTTTTTTTGGTGTTTTTTTTGGTGTTTTTTTTTTATGGTTTTTTTTTGGTTTTTTTATGGTTTTTTATGGTTTTTTTATGGTTTTTTTTTGTTTTTTTTTTTTGTTTTTTTTTTTGTTTTTTTATGCTTTTTTTTGGTTTTTTTTTGGTTTTTTTTGGTTTTTTTTGTTTTTTTTGTTTTTTTTTTTTGGTTTTTTTTTGGTTTTTTTTTGGTTTTTTTGGGGTTTTTTTTGGGGTTTTTTTTTGGGGTTTTTTTTGATTTTTTTTTGCTTTTTTCGAAGAGGTTGATGCACCAAGCATGGCCTGGCTCGTTGGGGGGACTTCATCACCCCCCAACCAAGCAAGCAAGCAAGGCGGGAGGTAGGGCCCAGCTCAGTGGGGGGATTTCATCACCCCCCAACCGAGCAAGCAGCAAAGGGGGGGGCAGCTTGGTGGGGGGATTTCATCAGAAGTGGGGGGGGCAGGCTCGGTGGGCGGACCAAGCAAGCGGCAAAGGGGGGGGGGCGGTGGGGCTTGCAGTGGGGGGGGACTTCATCACCCCCCCGCCCAGCAACCAAGCGAGGGGGGAGCAAGCCACCGGCTCGCGGTGGGGGGGACTTCATCACCCCCCGCCCAGCAACCGAGCAAGGGGGGAGCAAGCCACCGGCTCGCGGTGGGGGGGACTGCATCACCCCCCCCGCCCGGCAAGCGAGCAAGGGGGAAGGAGCTGGTGGGGCTTGCGGTGGGGGGCACTTCATCACCCCCCCACCCAGCAAGCGAGCAAGGGGGACATCGAGGGGGGAGGGAGGGGGGGGGGATTTCAAATCCACTCCCCACCTAGAAAGCAAAAGAGGGGGGAGATCAAGGGGGGAGGGAGGGGGAGGGAGGGGGGGATTTCAAATTCCATCCCCACCTAGCGATTGAGCAAGGGGGGAGATCAAGGGGGGGGGAAGGGGTGGGGGGCACTTCATCACCCCCCCGCCCAGTGAGCAAGCGAGGGGGACATCAAGGGGGGAGGGAGGGGGGGGGATTTCAAATCCGCTCCCCACCTAGCAAGCAAAAGAGGGGGGAGATCAAGGGGGGAGGGAGGGGGGAGGGAGGGGGGAGGGAGGGGGGGATTTCAAATTCCATCCCCACCTAGCGATTGAGCAAGGGGGGAGATCGAGGGGGGGGGAAGGGGTGGGGGGCACTTCATCACCCCCCCGCCCAGCAAGCAAGCGAGGGGGACATCAAGGGGGGAGGGAGGGGGGGGGATTTCAAATCCACTCCCCACCTAGCGAGCAAAAGAGGGGGGAGATCAAGGGGGGAGGGAGGGGGAGGGAGGGGGGAGGGAGGGGGGGATTTCAAATTCCATCCCCACCTAGCGATTGAGCAAGGGGGGAGATTGAGGGGGGGGAAGGGGGGAGGGATTTCAAATCTGCTCCCCACCTAGCGAGCGAGCAAGGGGGGAGGGACAGGCTTGGTGGGGGGGTTTTCCAATCCCCTCCCCACCTAGGAAGCTATTTAGTAACCTGGACCACACTAACATTGACCACCACCCACCACCACCCACCACCACCCACCTCATCCACCTCATCCACCAAGACCACCACCCCATTGGTAAGTAACCTTTTTTTTTTAAAAAAAAAAAACAAGAGGGTATTCAATTTTTGTAGATATCAATATTGATGGAATTTCATTTTTTGTAGATATCAATATTGATGGAATTGAATGAAGGCATGTCTAGTAAAAATGGGTATGGGATTTAAACTTTATTCCTCAATATCCTTCAACAATAAAATTACTAATTGAACTTTTGATTTTGCATTATTTTTCTTTGGGTTTTCCATTCATGTTGTGATTCCTGGGTGTCATCCTGAAACACGGTTTGTAGTTTTGATGAGCTTGGCGTTTCAGGAGATGCCAAGGAGACACAACATGGATCAAAGCCTCTAGTAGTAGGAAAACAACACAGACTACCAAACTAGATGTTACTTCAACATCCAAAAGTAACAAGAAGTTCAACCGTGCCAGAAGGCATTCTTCACTCTTTCTGTGTTTCCCTAAAAGGTGCTTTGGTTTTTCAACCAAAGCATGCCGGAGATTGAATGCCTTGCATGAATGCGTCCATTAAGGAAACCATGCAAAGTGCTTTCTAATTGATGATGGTATTTGATTGATTGGGCTGTGGCCGCGCCATGCCTGAAACATCAATCCTTTTGTTTATTTGCCCCTTGGTTTTCATAATGTCACCATCTCATTCCAATAAAATACCCCCAACATTGGCAATTGATCACTCAATCAATGAGAGGAGGAATTGGAGGAGGGGAGGGGCTCACCTTGACAGATAGAGAAATGGATCCAGGGGGGGACTAAAGGTTGAATGATCAAAGGATCAGCAACTGGTGAGGGGAAGGAAGAGGAAGAGGGTGGAGGGGGCTTACCAGGATTAGGAGGAGGGGATTCAGTGAGTGAGGTGAGATGAGGTGGTGGTGGTGAGTAAGGTGGTGGTGATGAGTGAGGTGGTTTGGCGAGGAGGAGGCAGAGTTTGACCGGTGAGTGAGTGGGGTGAGGTTGAAAGGGTTGAGTGGTGAGGGGGAGGGGGGTGGCATTTGGTGAGTGGCAGGGTTTGAGGTGGAGGTGTTTTTGGATTCAAGTCCACTAAAAAAAAAAATAAAAAAAAACTCAGCCTATGAATCTTGGGTGAACAACCAAAACCAAAAAAATATGGTTAAGGGAATTTTTACCAATTTCAAAATCAAAAATTACTCATCAAAGCAAGCAAGGGTGAGAGGAAGAATCCGCTCTCTCATAGAAGAAGATGAGGGACCAGATGAGACAGGGATGACTTGAGGCCGATCAGGAATATCATCTTGGAATATTTCGTCCCATTCATCTTTGATGTCGGCCAAAAGGTTGTGAACAATTACAGAAGTGATAATCCAGTTGATGAGGAACCTCATATCTTTGGAACATTGGAGCTGGTTTTGCATCTCCCGTAAGCTGGCCCATCTTCCTTTCAGAATTCCTATGGCATGCTCAATCCGAACTCGTGATTGGGCAAGATGATAGTTAAAATCGGTTTTTCCTTGATCATTGTACAAAACATTCCGGTATGCTGGAACTACATATTTCCCACTAGCATAAGCCAAATCGGCCAGAAGGTATTGATCTTGGTCAAAGTAGATCTCTGGTTGTTGGGCAATCCGCATCCAATTGAAAACATATGAATCATGACAAGAACCTGGAAGGCCAGCATGGAGGGAGATGAACTTCTTGTTGTTATTGCAAACAAGTTGTAGTGCCACGGAGTATCTAAACAAAGAGATGGAACATATTTGGTCAGTGTGTGATCCAAAGTTTTATCATAGCAATTGGAAAAGAAATGAATCAATTGCCTTTTTTTACAATCAAAATAGTGGTTGCCATCTAGGTTGGGTTTTTGACTCAAGGGGATGGTGGTTCCATCAACAAAACCAATGCGACCAGGAAAGCCTTCTGTCTCCATTACTTGAGATATCTCCTTGCGTTCTTCTTTGGTTGGCCATGAAAGGACCGAGCGACAGAAAGATAGGATAGCAATCATGACTCTTTTGGTGTATAAGTCAATGCTTCCATAACTGACTGAGAATAGATTTTCCAATTGATGGATTGCTGCTCCATTTCCATTTGACCCCAATCTACAAAGAGCAACGGCAAGTTGGATGGCTGGATCGCGTTGAGGATTGCAAGAATTGTTCTGGAAGATGTGGTGGTCTTCAATCATTGCCAAAAGTTTCATTAAAGAAGGCAACAAAGTTTGGAACAGTTGCTGGAAGCTTAAGTCAGGGATGAGATGAAGCTTTTGCCTTTCATACATAGGGTTATGGAGAGTGTGTATTCTTGGAACCATGTATTTCTTTGCCAACAGAGAATTCAAAGCTAACCAAGTTGATTCCAAATTAGAGTCTGAATCAGAGTCTGAATGGGATTCAAACAGTAGCAAAAGTTCAGTCAGCTTTTTTGTGTTTTCAACTTGCTGGCGCGATGTTTGATTGGAAATGTTGAGAAAGGTGGTGAGTGATGTGGGGTGATGAGATGATGATGGGATTTGTGTGAAGATGGGTATGTGAAGGTATGTGAAAAACAATAGAGATGTGTGTGATGCGATGGAGATGGGACCGGTATGGATTTGCTGATGTGGATGGGTGTTTTTGATGTGATGGATGGTGGATGGATGATGATGCATAAATGGCGGGTTTAATGGCGTGTTTGATGATTGAAATCCGCCATTTTCATGAAACACGCCATTTTGAAATACACCAGTTAGGGGGTATGTGTATTTCAGAAATGGCGGGTTTTGTCAAAAAAAATGGCGGGTTTCTAATGGCGGGTTTGCTAACTTTGATACACCCTATTGCTAGTTTGAGGTAGAGAAATTTGTAAAAATGAAAGCTTGGGAAGGCTGCTGGTATTGGATTTCCACCCAAGTAAATCCTCTTCACATCCAAAACATGTTTCAAAGGTAGTATTACTTAACCACCTTTTTGATCTCAAACGCTTAAATTCTCTAGTTTCCTCAATCACTTCACACCTGTGATCTCAATAAGATTGGTGTTATCAATATATAGCATCTTTAGATTGACCAGTTCATAAAAATTCATGTTTTCAAGTTGGTTTTTGTTGAATTTCAAGACTCTCAAGTTTGGCATTGGTTCATCAATTGTTAGTGAACAGAGCTGGTTATGGTCTGGAGGTGGATATGTATGAACCGGTTAGCTAAATGTGCCTCATCTGTTTCCTTTTGAGATAGGTAGCCAAGGGGTTTCTCACCTAATTTCAAAAGTTAAACCCACTTTGAATGGTGCAAGCCAGTCACTTCACAGATTTGATTTTTATCCAAATTCAAGATTTCCAAATTATTCCTATTGGCAATCCATACAAATAATCAAATTTCAACAAAGGCTCCAGCTTGCCATTGAGGTCCCCCTTGGTTTGATCAGTTTCCTTGTTGGGCTTGGAGAGTATTGAGGGATGATGGGAGGGAGTGAGACAGATTGGTTGATGAACTTGGCTTGGATCTGAATCTTGTTGTCTTATGAGTATGAGGATGAGAATGATGATGATGGAGGGGTGCTTGGGTGTTTAGCATTTTACTTGGATGAAGATGCATGAATGGCAGATTTGGTGTTTGGAATCCACCATTTTCATGAAAACTGTCATTTGTAAATACACTAGTTAGGGGGTATCTGTATTTCAGAAACCCACCATTTTTAATGGTGGGTTTTGCCAAAAAAAATGGGGGTTTTCTAATGGGGGGTTTGCTAACTATGATACACCTTAATAGAGTGGTGAGGTTGGTATGAAAGATGAGTTTTTTTTTAGTAGTGAGCAGGGAAGCGGATGAGACTATCTACAATCATCTCAGAGACAAGAGTAAGTGCAAACAAAGGGGTGGAATATGTGGTCCAAGGTATGGTTGCTGGTGTGGGTAACTTAACATACTGTATTTTCAAAAAACAATATAAAACTGTTTTGTGGGTAACTCTGACACCCCTCATGAAAAAAAAAAAATTATGGGCTTTTGTTTCAAAATTAAATGCAGGATTTGGTTGAAAACCATGATTAAAGAATATGTAGTTTTACAACTTTGGTATCCCTTGATGAGGACAAAACACACTCAAATCACACTCAAACTCATTTTTCAGATCAATTTGAAGGTTGATATTTTACTAATGAGGATCAATTTTTATTAAGTAAAATGAGTGAGATGAGGAACACATTCAACCTTCTTTTGAGATCACCTGAATCACCAAGGAGCAGACCCAAGTAAAATGCATACTTGTTGACTGGATTCAATGGGTTCTTATAGTTTTTTAAGTCAAAGGGTTGTGCTGTGTGTCACAATTATAATTTTTTTTCAAGTGATGATATTAACAGGAAGGAATCAGTTCTTGAGGCTTTGATCATGAATTATGGATGGATGGTTGATTTTGAATTCTAAAGGGAGTGATTTCTTGAGTTTCTTTTTTTCAATTCCATCAAAGTTCAATCTCTATCATATTTTAAGTATTTAATTTTGCCTTCAGAACCAGTGTGAGAATAAGTTCTATCTTGATGATTATGCTTCATGTCTTAAGATTAAACATTTTGAGCATCAAAGGAGGCTAAAAGATTTATTATTGATTTCCCTCCAAAGTTATATTCCCCTTTCAATTATATCAAGGACAAAATTTGTTCAGTTTTTATTTATTTCTGACTGATACCATACCTTTCTTCATGTCTTTGTGGGTAATCCAAAATCTAGTGAATTTAAAAGTAAGTTTTGTATCCTCACGTTTATTCCAATTTTTTTTTGGGTTTCCCCCTTATTTTATTGGAGCTAATTTTGATTATCCTTTTGATCTGATTTTTTATCCCACCATAAAAAAAATGAAAAAAAATGAACTTGACATAAATGGTCAATCCAAACCAACTAGGAATCTCTGAGACAAAAAACAAAAACAAGTGTTTTGATTGGTGTTACTCTTGATGCCATGAATGAGGAGAAGATCATCAGATTTTTCAGTGGAACCAAAGGTTTAGGCTGAGAATATGTTTCAAAAAATCCCTGTTTTTTCCAAATAAATCTTTGGAGCAATGATGAGTAAGAAAAAAGTGTGCAATGAAGTTTGAAGGTTGTTGTTTGAGTACATATGTGTTATGGTAGTTAGAAATTTGATAAGATTGAACAAAGATTTGACTGGTATTCTTTCTTTATTCTTCTTGAAATAAAGAATTATTTCAGAATTTTAATCACAGGTCTTGAATAAAATTCTTTTTTTTTTTTTGCAAAAAATTGAATGAACAAAATCATGGGTCTGGTTGAATTTTATAAAATTTAATGGGAGATTTCCAAACAATGTTTGATAATGAATTAGATTGGATTGGTCAAGATGTGATAAGAAAGATTCAAATTTACGGAATTGAATTTAATTCATGTCAAAGTTCAGAGGAATGATTCAATTGAAGGTGGTTTGATAATTTAATGAAGTAGAAAATAAAGAATAAAACTGCTTGAGAAATTCTAATCAAGATCAAGGCTTGAAAATTTTTTCTGCTTCAATGAAGCATGAGTGAATGATGAATCAGGCAATGAAAGATTGATTGTAGATACAAACCGGGGTTTAATTCAATCATTACTGATTCAAGGATGATTATTGGTTTGAGATCAAATCAATTAAATATGTATTTATGAGCCAGCTCAAACCTAGGGTAGGTTTTTTTCGCTGTCGTTCGACCCCCGGCGCGAGACGAGGTCGGAGCCGGGTGGCAGCCTGAGCCAGAGTACCGAGGGCTGACCGATGGCAGTTTGAGCAGCGCCAGCAGTGGCGGAGAACCCCCCGGTGGGAGTGGCCTCTTCCCGGTCGAGACCACCGGGTGATGAAGGAATCCAGAAACCATCGAGAGCGAGGGCCGAGCCAACGAGATACATCCTCACTCAACTCATAACTCTCACATCATCTAAATATTGACCTTAACAAGCAAACGAACGAACGAACGAACGAACGAACGAACGAACGAAGCCATCACCACCATCACAACCCAACCCAACGAAGCATGATCGACCTACTGTGACTGAGATCTCGATACCCAAGTTTGGACTCGATCATCCTCAGGCTTGCTCTTCCTCATCATCATGGGTGCTCAAGAATCTCATCTCGCCTCACCATCCGATCCCAACTCAAGACCGCTCCGAGCCTATCATGTTCTCAGGGTCGCAGAGTCTTCCCCCGCCTCGGAAGCTGGGATCGAACCCTTCTTTGATTATATCGTCGGTATCGATGGTCAACAGGTCGTCAGTCATCAGTCATCTTCAAAAAAAAAAAAAAAAAAGCCCTACTGGATCGAAGATTAGATCGGGTCGATCTTAACCAAGCAATCCAACCGAAACTCACCCCCCTCCCCATCCCCTTTTACTCTTGTCGATCTACTCTAGACCGAAGACGGTGAAACGTTGGCCAATTGGCTCGATGAGGCAGAAGGTAAATCGATCACCCTGCAGGTTTATAGCTCAAGAAAGCAAGAGATTCGAAGTCAGTTCGTCCTTATCCCTCTTTCTTCATCTAACCCACCTCTCGCGCTTGACTCTTACTCGATCCATCTTCCTCTCGCCAAAAAAAAAAAAAAAAAAAAAAAAAAAACAATCTACCAAAACCTGATCTTCATGTCTTGTCCACCCATCATCTCCACCCAGGCATCCGAACTTCGCCCAACCGCCAGTGGTCCTCACCTTTAGCTGCTAGTCATCATTCATCACCCCCAAACGCGCAACCATCTCAACCCTCTCTGCTAGGCCTCTCTCTAAGATTATGCAGCCCCCAGAATGCCTTGACGAACGTGAGCTAACATCAGTCCCTACAACAAAAGGGGAAGTGAAAAAATCACCCAATCGCGTTCTTCTCGCCATAACTTCACCTTCAATCCCCATGAATACTTAGGTATGGCACGTATTGGATATCGCCGAAGGATCTCCCGCTCAAGATGCTGGTGCGCACTTCCGACACTTTTATTCATTTGCGCTTACTATGAACTTGATCGAGCATTGGACCTTGTGTCTCGCCAACTTGACAGGCCTCGTACCGTTTGGAGACTGGATCATCGGTTACGCTGGTGGGATTTTAAGGGGTGAAAACGACTTGTATGAAATCGTGGAAGAGGTTGGTTGTTTGTACATACAGTCGCCTTTCATCTCCCCGACACCACTCTCAAGATGACCAATCCAGACATGCTGTTTATCCAATCTACTGTTAGTACGAAGGCAACCCCTTACGCTTATTCGTTTACAATGCCGATTACGAAGTCACCAGAGAGGTGGTGATTGTGCCAAACGTCAGTTTCCCAAGCTTAGCCCTCAAACCAACTATATTTCAAACCGGGCTCATGATTATCTTACTCGTGAAAAATTTGACGATGGCTTAAAAAAATCCCAGCGTTCATGGGGAACGGGCGAGGGATTGTTGGGTTGTTCCATTGGCTTTGGATTATTACATAGGATTCCCAAAACTTCAAATCAGACGACTGCCCCATCCTTTTTACTACCAACCGCTGAGAAAAACGTGGCTGCAGAATCAGACTTCTTGGATGAAGAAGAACAGAAATTACTAGACCAGATGAGTGAGCGACATCCTCATAGCATCAAGCTCAACCAAAACCCCATCCTCGGATTACTAACTCCCTTGTTTTGATGTGTCCCAACTGCCACGAATTCTAAAAACTTAAAGGGTTCGATCACGCTAAAGGGAGTGCCACGATGGAGCCAGATAGCTCGTTAAATAATCTCACTCGACCTCATTCCCATACTCCAAGCGCTCCCAATTAATCAAGCTTTTGAGTCCAGGTTGACCCAGAATGTTGGCGTCCCAACTCTCCTCAACCGGTTCTCAAAATCCTTACCCGTCCTCGAAGAAAACGATGAGTATAAGGTAGGATCCACTTGAATGAATTAGGGTACTATCGTCACTGGACTCTATTTACCCTGGACGTGGCGATTTTTCATTCGCCCTGGTATAAGTGTTCTACATTACACCTACTCTGATCCAGTTGCAACTACCAAAGTTATCTCTCTTCTTCACACTCGCGGGCACGTTGTGCACCAACTCAATATCAAGTTCATCCAAGCCCGGCAGTCACTCAATCATGATACATCTTTGAATCAACGCCTACTTCAGATTTTTTTTTTGTCAGTTTGACCGTTGATGTTGACTTTGAATCTTGCTGGACTTGTGTTATCATGCCTCATTGTTTCTCTTTCTGACATTTGATTGCTCTGGCGACTCCAGGCTTGTCTTTTCTAAATCTTACCCAGCAAACCATAGACTCTATTTTGTAATGGTACGCTTCCCTCCGATCAAAATGAAAAAGCAGAAAAACACTTTGTCTGAGGCCCCGTCTGAAGGCTGGCTTTTGAAGTTTTAAATGTCCCTATCATCAAACAATGGATCAAGAAAGGGATGCTTGGATTGTGTCAAGAATGCTGGAAGTGCTTTAGCGACTGTTCTGCTTCATGTGAAGTATGTGCTCTGATATTTGTAGTAAGCAGTTATTCTTATAACAATGTAACAGGGCTAACCAATGGGGCACTCATTATTTCAATCCCAGACGAAAAGAGCTTGAATGAGCTAGGTTCAGTTGCAACTGATTGCAGAGTAAGAGTGAAGATTTGAATATTGTGAATGAAAAAAAAATCAAGTAAATGTCTCAGATCAGTTTTCATTCTGCCAGGATCATCAAGGTCCACAGGTCTCACGATAGGCAGGGAGGTGATGACGAGGACACGCAGGATTGAGATTGATTCGAGGTTGAACTTGACGTTGGTATCGGTAGGGTGACCATCATCGTTTCACATGTAATAGGAGTCCGTCAGACCGAGGATGATCCAAACACACTGGGAGAACCTGAGATGGACAGAGTCCAAGGGGACCTTCAGAGATCAAGCTCTATAAAAGATAAGCTCGTCAGATGTAAGGTTTTTCAGTTCAAAAGTCACTCGAAGGTCGTTGAGGATAGGCTTCAAGAGAAGTCTTTCTGGGTGGGGAGGGGAGATGAGAGATCATGTCTCCAAGAAGAGGAAGCGGGTACGTATGTATGTACATACAGAGATTTCAAAGTTTTGAATTGGAGGGCAGTGCACGAACGGGTGAACAGAACGCAGGCGAGGAAGGAGAAAAAAAATTCTACGATCAGGGAAGGTGATGTGCTCTCCTAGGATGGAAGGGTCATCTTCCTGGCTTACTGTAGAAGCAGTACGACGACCAGAATGAATTCTCAGCTAGAGTATGTAATAATATAAAGGGAAAAAAAGAAAAAAAATCTGATGAATGATTTATAAACTGGTGATCAGGAGGAGTAAGATGACGATAGAGACGGTGAGATGATGAATGGGTTTGAAGGAGGATCGATGGGGCTTAGGAAGGATGATGGTGATCGAACTTCAGAAGGGTACCTTACTCCGTTATTTGAAACGTTCTGGGGTTTGGATCTTTGATTGAGAGGGAGGGTATGATTTAGAATGAGAAGGTCTTGATGAGAGTGAAGTTTGAATAAGATTCTTAGAACTAAGAACTAGGATTAAAGAATCGATCTGGGATTGAAGACTAGGTTTGAAGTCAATAGTTGAAGATCAAATGGTTGAGCGATTGGTTTGAATACAAACTGAGGCAGTCGATCGAATCCAAGGGCGAAAAAAAAAAAAAAACAATCAAGCAAAGGAACTTGATAGTGAGGGTGATTTGAACTAGGTGTCATGCTTTACAAAGCATGAAACTCAAGGACTGTTGGGATCCAAAGATCCTGAGAATCACAGCTTAAGATTTCAACCAGAACAAATAAAAATAAGAAGAAGAAGAAAAAAAAAAAAAGGGTCAAGTGGGTTTAGGATTTTAGATTGAGTTTTGAAGCATGAAAGGTGCCTTGGTATCAAGCCAAAGAGGGGTGCAACAAGCCATCGATCAAGACCATTCTCTTCCATCACTCCCAACCTACGATCGATCGATCATGATCGATTCTCTTAGAGATTCATGATCAGTTGGAGATCCTTTGGATTTGGATTCGAACTTGAACATCCTCGTGATCGGTCTTACGAATCAAAGAGAAGATCGGTTTAGGGAACCCAGATGATGGTCGAGGAACTCAATAATAAGCCGATCGAAGGATGAATTGGATCAAGTCCTTCATAACTAAATGTTGGGTGGGATCGGATGAGAATATGTACCTCAAAGAGCACTACGTCGATCGAACTATCAAGCACCGGTTCGGTCGAGTTGACATCCTTAGAAGAGGGTACAGAGAGAAAGCTTGAATTCATGATCAGGATGAAATATAATGATTTGATCACGGGTATCGATTAGCATCACATGATTTCCAAGATCTCAAAAGTTCTTTTTTTCTTCTTCTTTTTTCTTTTCTTTTTTAAAATCCAATCCGCCTCCTCTTCCTTCACCACTTTTCCCTATGAGAAAAAAAAAAAAAAGAAAGAAAGAAAGAAAGAAAGACTAATTTGAATCAGATCTGATTTTTTGAACGCCCAGGATAAAGACACACACCTTCAAGATTACTAAAGTGATGCCACCCCCCCCCCTCCTTTTTTTTTTTTTTTTTTTTTTTTTTTGAAAAAGGCATCACTCTAGCACTCCTTTTGCCGAATTCAATCATTTGGAGTCATTTGAGTTTTCTCTTTTTTTGATAAAAAGATGCCTTCTGGCATGCTTGCCCACCCCAGGAAGGCATATAAACTGTAAGCCTTAAAACGGTTTACAAGAGTACCTGGGGTGAGAAAAAGTGCCTTTTGAGGGGGTGTTGGAGCCCCCAAGGCATGTCAACATTAATTAGAGCCCCGAGGGCCTAATATAAGGCCTCAAGACCCCCTGTGGGATCTGTACGGGGAAGAATGTTTTGGAGAACCCAAATATGGACACGATTTGAGGAAAGCTAATTTGTAAGAATTCAGCCAAAATCGATCTCTTGCAAGAAATTCAAATCCTGAACTCAGTCTTCAAAAGAAAAAAACTTCAAACTGCAGTATGTGAAAAACTAAGAAACATGATGGGAATTCATGTCCTTGAGGCGCATTGGAAAGTTTCCAGTGGTATTCAAACTTGAAAAAAGAAAAGCTACATATACTTATTTGATTCTGGGAATTTCAAAATTTGAAAATCTTTAAACACAAAAATCATCAAGTACATAAATGATTATAAAGGATATAAAAATCAAAAAGGTTTGAGGAAAATTAAGGTGTATCAAAGTTAAGCAAACCCACCATTTTTTAATCCTGGCTTTCAACTCAAATCCACCATTTCAAACCTGCCATTAAAAATCAAAAAAAAAAACCCACTTATTTCAGATCAGACGTGTCAAAGTTAACATGAAATGAGTGGATTTTTTCAAGTAAAGTATATAAAGGCTTTCACCGGCTCCATCACATGCCATTCCACATCATCACCCCTGGTTTCATTCTCTGACCTCATTGGAACACTTCATCACTCTCATTGCTTCATTGCTATCCTTATGACTTCATCACTCTCATCACTTCCATTGTTTCATTTCTCTCCTCATCACTTCATCACTCTCATTGCTTCCATTGTTTCATTGCTATCCTCATCACTTCATCACTCTCATTGCTTCATCAATCTCATCACCTCATCACTCTCCTTGCTTCATCACTCTCATCACTTTCTCACACATTATCACTTTCATCACATCCATCCTCTCATTAATTCATTGCTTCATCCCTCTTACTCTTATTAAATGGCCCCTCACCAATCCTCCCCCTGCAAGTCCACTAAACAATCCAATGGACCAAAACAAACACCCCCCAGGAACTCAAAATCCAACAATCCTCCCCCATCAGCTTCCAAAGGCTCAAGTCAGCTCAAGAGAGCTGATCACATCATCCTGGTAAACTGGCTCAAAATTCCATCCAACTACAATGCTTGCTTTGGATCCAAAAATGAAACACAAGTTGGCCAACCTCCATCCTCTAAGGTTAATGGTTATTGATCCAGCAATCAATTGCTCCATCAATTCATGATTGATTTAGAGATTGATTGGAGATTGATTGAGAGATCAATTGGAAATGGATTGGCAATTCCAAGTCTCTATATGTTTTTCAAATCATCTCCTCCCATCTTGTTCCCTCCCAATCATATACTTTGATCAGGGAGAGGATCAACAAGGAATTCAATTTTTTTTATAACATTTTGAGATTGCTTGATTGATTTGAAATTGATCCACCAATCAATTGCTGAATCAATTCATGATTGATTGGAGATCAATTGAGAGATCAATTGGCAATTCCACGTCTCTATATGTTTTTCAAATCATCTCCTCCCATCTTGTTCCCTCCCAACTGTATATTTTGATTGGGGTGAGGATCAACAAGGAATTCAATTTTTTGTATAACATTTTGAGGTCAGTGGAATTTTTGCAACCCAAAATGTTGCATACTATGGGATTTGAACCCATGACCTCAAGATTGATGAGTGATGCTTTAACCACTAAGCTAAGCATGCCATTTCTGGATGGGCCAATGTACCTTTCCAAACACTCAGCTCTCACCTCTCGAAAGGTGACCCCCAGAGGAGAGGTATTGATCCAACAGCACGCAGGAAGATGCTTGAAATGAATGATTGAGAAAGATCCAAAAACAAAAAAAATGCACCTAAATCAATATAACAAAAAAAAAAGAAAGAAAATACACGGGGGAGAGAGGGAGATAGGGGAGCAGGATGAGGAAGGCCTCTGGCACCCCACCAGATTTATTGGGATGATAATGATAAAAAAACAACAAAAAAGCCATAAGTGGGGGGGGTTATTTAGCAATGGGTGTGACTGCTCAATGTTGTTGTTGTCAGCAAGTAGGAGGGGGAGGAAGGATGATGATGATGAGGATGAGTGGCCAAGTCTGTTGATGATTCCTGTTGATCAGGATGATGATGATGATGGCTAGGGGTAGGATGAAAAGAATTTCTGGCAGTAGTAGCTTGACTACTACTTCTCAGATTTGAACAATCCCCAAGGCTCTCACTACTCCCACTGCCATGACTATACCTAGACCTATTGGGAAGGTGGTCTTTCATCATCCCACCCCCAAATCAATCAAAGGGGATTTGATTTGAAGTATGATATGATGATCCTGGTGAGCTTGAATTGAGTTGAAGCAAAGAAAACACAGGTGGGACTGCGGAGGTAGGAGTCAAGGTAGAAAAGATAGAGATGGCTGATTCATCAGTGGTGGATGATGAGTGTTCTCAGGAACAATGGATGAGGGGGTGATTGAGATTGAGTAGAAAATGGTTCTTGACTTGGTTCTTGGTAGTAACCAATGATGGATCAATGTTCTCATTAGCCAGAAGACTACTATCAGCTTCAGTGAATTGGATGGAGGAATTCAATTGATCCTGTTTGACTTGCTATGTTGATTGCTTGTAAGGATGATTGAGATCATCCAGACTATCTAAACTCTGAGGGTGTTGATGATGATCACGGTATGAATGATGATGATGATGATTCTGATCAGTTAAGGAGCAAGAGGAGACGGAGGAGGCAACAGATGATAATAAGAAGGAAGATGTTGGTCCTTTCAGCCTCCTGGATGCCAAGACCCTTTCTATCCTTTAGCTACCAGAGGTGATGGAATAAATAATAAATATATTATTAAATAAATGCAGCAAAAATCTGTAAAATATTTGGATAAAGCTATTGCAAGGTTGATTGGTTTGGTTATGATTGAATATTATTAATCAATATTAATAAATTGATTATTAAATAAATTAAAAGATGGGCCACAATAATATTGGGGATCTTTAAAACCTCTCTTCAGGGAATTCACTTGAAAACACATAGACCTGGTTACTGTGGAACGTTTAATTTATATTCTTAAAGGAGGTATTTCCCAAAGATAATATATATATAAAATATATGATGGAGTGGAAGGGATTTGTAACCAATCTTCCACAACAGAAAAAGGATAATAAAACTCACTGGTATGTTATTGGATCCTTTGGATACCTGTTTGGGATGTGTACTGATGGGTTAAACCTGTTAATGGGGTTAAAAGGTTGTTCAGCAGTTAAAATTAATAAAAAGGGTTTTTGGGATGGTTAATATTGATCAGACTAAAGCCATAAATCACTTACTTATCTCTTATAAGTATTTGATTACCTTGGCATGGTGTCTGGATGTAAATATAACTGGGTCTGGGGTAAAAATAACCTCAAAAAGGGTCTTTTATTTATATCTTTTTGAGTCTCATTTCTGTCCCTCTGAGGGCTATAGGGGCCCAAGGGGACGGGTGCTAAGGTTAGCAAGGTAACAAGTTTTAGCATTCCATGTCTTCTTGGTGCTGTAACACGGATTAAATCTTATTCCACAGGGTGTGGGAATTATTCTACTTTTTAATTGATGTATTGACATGTGGATAATACTTTATTTATCCACATGACCCTTGTTTAACTAATTATTCTTAGTGAATATTAAAAAACTTTTGATATATTTTTCAAATAGACATTCCTACAGATAATCTGATTTAAGACAAGTTCTCATTACGTAGTAGCTGGTGGGAGCTAAATTATAATAATGATTTGCTCATTATTTTTGAAATTTTGTTAATTTAATTAAAATAATTAATTAAAAAGACATGCCATGGAAATATATGTAATATTTTGACATATTCAGTTTTCTCAGTTTGCCACGGGCATACAGATATTTTAAAGTCATCATTACTGTATTTTCAAAGTATTTTAAAATATTTCTCAAGCTTAAGTTATCTTATGTTTGACATTTTGGTTTTTTCTTATTATATCTTATGAAAATATGTCCAAGTTTTATTTAAGTGTTTTTACATACTTTTATGTAGTTTTAGCCTATCTACTATCCAAAGGGAAATTCATTACATATGTGGTATGTCCCCGTATTAGTAGTAGTACTCTTATGCGGTACCCTAGCTTCTCATGTTGTTTGTCAGCTTGTCAGCCCGTAGTGCCACAGATGCATACCTGTCAGATGCCCAGGGCTGCATTTATGGGTTTTCAGGGTAATTGGACAGGGTGGCAGTGCTGCTGCTCAGCCACGCGCGGATGTATTGGTTGCTGCGGCTGCGTCGGAGAATTGTGACACATAATATTTCCGCTCATAATTTCTCCAAATCACAGAATTGCTGTATTCTGACAAAAAATTAGCTGTGAAACCTATAAGTGGGGTTTAATGTGAAATTTTAAGATGGCAAAAATCCCAAGGCCGCGCCTCTTTATAAATTTTCACAAATAACTTAAAAATGTAAGCAGTGGGAATTTGAGGTATATGCCAGGGAGTGACCCTTCCTTAAATTTTACATAGAATCATGATTTGAAATAGTATTTTTAATATTATTTCTAATTGAGTATTTTATTTATTTATTTATGTTATTTTTTTAATTTAGCAGCTTGCTCTGCAATAGTAGCAAGCTGACATTCCCCCACTCCAAGATATGGCTATATCTGAAAAAAATCTGGAGTTTTGGAGGAAAAAAATTAATTCCATATGTATTTCAGTTTCTTTTACTGGCTCTGTAGTTTCTAAGATGTATTGGTCCATCCGGTATGTTGCTCTCTGGTAAAAATTCATCTTTGTCTTCAGATTCTCCTCTGTATCTTACCAAGTATAGTCTAACATCTTTATCTTGAACTCTCTCCTTCTTGTCTCTAAATATCCTTCTTACTTTCCCTTTTTCTTTCACAAGGCCAGGTTCTATTGGTATTATTAATGGAGGGAGGTTGCTACCTTCTCTTGGTTGAAAGTACTTCACTAAGCTAACAGGTAATACTGGGTGCTTTATTGATAATTCTTCACTCAAGACTACTTCCACAGCATTCTTGCCATGCATTTCCTTGATAACAAATGGCCCCAAAAAATCTGGTTTCAACTTTCTGTTCCCTGCTAAGTTGTTGAAGTTGGCAGTAGATATCAAGATCTGATCTCCTATCTTAAATTCAGTTTCTCTGTGTGATTTATCCCATCTTTGTTTGTTGTATTCCACTGCTTCTTCTACACATTTGTGAGCATGACTATTTGCTAGATCTATCATTTTCTTAAATTCAAAAGATGTGGGGTGGATGGTGGCTAAGCTTTGGTTCACGGTATTCCTGGGGAGTTTTGGAATACATCCTCTTTCTAATATTTAAGGGGCTTCTTTGGTGGTAGAGTGTTTACTGCTATTATAAGCCATCTCTAGGGCTGGGAGTAAGCTTACCCAGTCATGGAAATATCCATCTGTGTTCTTTTATTCCAGACCAAAGCTAAAAAAAATGTGTAGCATATCTTTTAGAGTCTGTATCATCCTTTCAGCTAATCCATAAGTCTGGGGATGATATGCTGTAGAAAAGGCTAAAGTAGTACCTAGTATATCATGTAGATTCCTCCAAAATTCAGAAGTGAATTTGGGGTCTCTGTCACTGATTATAATTTTAGGTATACCTACATCAGCTATAATCCTATTCAAAAAAAAACAAAGCCACATCCATGGCATTATCCTCTTTGTGGTTAGGTAAAAAATTTGCCTTCTTAGAGTATCTGTATACTATAACCAGGACAGAATTATAGGAGTGTGTTTCTCCAGGGGGGAGGCCTATGACAAAATCCATATTAATGATTTCCCACCTAGTCTTGGGTTCAGAGATCTTCTTCAGAAGTCCAAACCTTTTGCAAGTAGTTTTATTATATTTTTGGCAAGTCTCACAGCTAGCAACATACTTAATAGTAGTCTTTCTCCAATCTATCCACCAAGCAGTTTGCTTCACCCTTTCCAAGGTTGTTTCAGTGGATAAATGTCATGATGAAAAGTTGTCACAGCATTCCTGATGTATATGTTGTATATTTTCTTTTTTTCTCAATTTCAACACACTGGAAGGTTGGTGTCTATATTATAGGAGACCATCCCAGAAGGTGAACCTTCCTGCTTTGTATGGCTTGAGCAGTGAGGCTGTTAGACTATTCACCAGGTCCGCTTCTGGGGATTCACATTCCATGATGGTAATCAACAGCTTGAGGTCAGGAGAATAGTTATCTCTTGCTAGATTGAAGAAAGCAGTATCTAGTTCACATAGGTGGATCCCCATAATTGGGGCATCTGATGCAAGAAGATTAATGTTCAAGATAGGGAAGATATCCTGATCTTCAGGGTCATATTCTGGGTTGCTAGGGTCATTAGGCAAAGCATTTCTACTTGAACTTTCTGCACTCTGTTGTTTAGCTCCAGCTTTATGCACTATAGTCATCTGGCCTCTATACTGTTGTATAGCAATTTGCCACCTGAGCATATTTCTACTAGGGTTATTCATTTTCATGAGGGTTCTTACAGCATTAAAGGAAGTAATTACTTGGAATTTGGTTCCTTCAAATTAATAGTGCAACTTCTCTAGAGCCCAAACTAGAGCCAAGCATTCCATCTGACTGGCTCCATATCTTTTCTCAGTGTCTTTGATCTGTCTAGATATGAAAAGTACCAGTTTCTCTACAGGTTTCCCTTCTTCTATTCTTTCTTGGTGTAAGGCAGCTACTAAACCTTACATACAAGGATCAATGTACAGCTTAAAGTGTTTGGAGTAGTCTGGTTGAATAAGTAGAGGAGTGGCTGTCATAGTTATTTTCAATTCTTCATAGTTTTTTAACCTCTCATGTTTCATTTCAAAGAGAGTGTCATTGTTGCATATTTCATACAGAATTTTAGTTAGCATGGAAAACTTTGGAATGTATTGTCTGTAGTAAATGCAAAAACTAAAAAATGACAGCAGCTCTGTCTTTTTCTGAGGCATTGGCCTGTTTGTTACAGCAGCTATCTTATTCTGGCCAGCAGCTAAAGTTAGACCAGAGACTATATGTCCCAGAGCTTTCAGTTCTCCATATCCAAAGTTGCATTTCTTCATGGATAATTTCAATCCAGCTTTGGAAATATTCTGGAGGACTAACCTAACTTGATTTTTATGAGTCTCCCAATCATCAGAGTATATAATGACATCATCTATATAAACCATCATCCATCCTTGTCTGATGTAAGTCCCTGGAGCTGTATCCATTGTGCTCTGGAAGTGTGATGGGGCATTCTTTATGCCAAAGGGCATTCTGAGGTACTCATATATTCCTAAATGACAGATTATTCTCATAAACTTTCTAATTTCAGGGCTTATGGGTATTTGGTGTAACCCTTTAAGCATGTCCATAGTAGTGATGTATTTTTCTTTAGACAAGTTATGCAGAGAATGATCAATCTGGGGGATAGGATGATAGTCTGCTTGAGTATATTTATTCAGAATTCTGAAGTCTCCTACCATCCTTTCCTTACCATTATTCCAAGCTATGATTACAGGGGTGGTCACATCCACTTTTCCATTATTCCCTACTTTCCTCAATACTGGTGGGTTTATTAGTTCTTGAATGTTTTCCTCAAGAGCTACTCTAGATTTAGGACTAGAGGGATAAGCAGGTCTTCTTAGGTTAGGGAGGTAAGGAGGCTTAATAGTCAAGGTCAAGACCATTTAATGTCCTTTGATATTAACAATGGGATGATCTCTGGTACAGAAAGCATTTTGGTTCTCAAAACAGACTGTCAATATATCTTTATTCTGTTCCTCAGAAAGTTTCTCATTCAGAGCAGCTTGAGAGAAGTATTCTTGGTTGAATTATTCTAAGTGTTTTTGATAAGTAGAAGAGGGGTCATTAGTTTGGATAGTGCATATGTTAAACTTCTTGTCCCAGTTACCACCTATAGTGAAGTACCTCCCTTTACTTTGGAACACACCTATGCCATATAGACATAAGTAATCATTTCCTATTATCAGGTAGTCACATAAAATGTTGAGCAATACTACAAATTCCACTTGAATCCTCAGAGATCCTTTAGTATGGGGCAGTATTATTGGAGAAGTACATACTCCAATAGCATTCATAGTGGAGTTGCAAGAGATAAACTTGGCTTTTGGGACTGGAAAAAGGTTATCTTTCCAAGTGGGATCCCATTTGATCAAGAAATAAGTGCAAACATATGAACAAAAAGCCCCACTTTCATGTAATATCCTTATGGGCTTCTCTTTATACAGTCCTGTTGCATAACAAGTGTGAACAGTAGTATAACTCTTACCACTAATAGGTTTAACATTTAGTGGTTTAACTTCAGTGACAGGTCTAGGTATTATGGAAGAGTTCCATTGTTGGGGCAGACTAGAGTCACCATGGATAATATTGATTTCTACAGAAGTGCCTATATCTCCTTCTATTACATTAATAGGATTGGTCATGATTAATTCACACTCTGATAGTTATCCTTCAGTATCAGTGTTTTCTTCATATTTCTGGTTCCCTTCACTCTCAGGTTCTACTTCCATGACTGCTATTTTTCTCTTTGGCAATGGGCAGTCTTGTCTCATGTGCCCAGTTTTGTTGCAGTTCCAACAAGTTCCAGGTATCCTTTCCTTATCCTTGTTCTCATTGGGTTTCTCATTATCAGGGATATTCATATGAGGAGGTTGTTCCCGGATTTTGTTGGTATTGAAGCTTTCTTTGGGTCTAGAAGGAGCTTTCTTGTCTAACCCATTCATGTCTATTACCTCTTCCAACACATTGATTAGAGTTGGTAAGTCAGAATCCATACTCATTCTGCACCTCACACCATGGTTAAGATTTACAGGACACAGGCTGAGAAGTCTTTCATTAACTTCCTCTTTATCAGCATCTGGATAGAAGCAGTCTAGTCTCCTCTTCTGTTCTAAGCACCATTTGTGAGGTTTATGGTTAGAGGGGTCAAACAAGGAATTTTTAAAATTTTTCATCATTTTCATTTTCCACATCCTAGAACCAAATTGTTCTTTGATGAGAAATTTAAAAGAACTACACGTTACAGATCCCACCTCTTCTATCTTTCTGATGAACCAATCTAGAGCTACTCCTTTAAAGAGCCTAGGTAGTCTGACGACAGCTATAGCATCCGGTAAGTCATAAGAATTTATGGTATAGTCAATAAATTTTATGAAGTTTATATGGTTATATTCTCCTTCACCAGAGAGCTTAGGCCATTCAGAGATGGGAGGTAAAAGCTTGAGGTCTTTTTCCATTTCAGGAGTAGAGCTAGGTCTGAAAGTATCACTCCTGTGCATTCCTGTTGAGGGTGGTGCATAAGGGGTAGTTGTTTGTCTGGGAGGTTTTGGTTCCTCTGTGGTACTCCCCAAGGGGTTGGTCAGACGGAATTTTAAGTCTCTAAGATCATTCTTGATCAAATTAAGTTGCAGGTCCGCTTTACTACTAAGCAGATCTAATTTTTTACTAAGGGGCAAAATGGAGTTGTTAGTAGAATTATTTAATTCTTCTTTTAATGGCTGGAGGGACATAATAAAATCTTCTTGAATAGCTGATCTCATGTTCTCAATATTTTGGGTTTGAATGGTTTTACCTTGATTTGTTGTTTCCAATAATTTTTCTGTGTGTACCTTAATATCTTCCATCCCCACAGCTTTTGATTGATTACTAACCAATTTGGCCACTACTGAGGAAAACTTATCCAATTGGGTGTAAACACCATCCAAATTACCACAAGCAATCTTGAAATTATGACACATATCATTAGAAAAGGAAGTAATTAAATCTGAATTTGGTTTATACAAGACACTAGGTTCAGGATTAGAAGCTAATTGTGTTACACATTTTTCCACTTTTGAGCTAATGATATTATCTGATCCCAATCCTTCTTTCCCTTTGGCCTTTGATGGGAAGAGGATCTCTTCTTTCCTGATTCTTTTCCTTTCATTTGGGCTAATGGATCCCATGGATTCCATTTTTATACTTAGGATTCCACCTCTTTCCTGGGGATCATCTTCTGAAGAGCTATCTGGGAAGCCTTTGCTTGGGATATTATCTTTTTCATAGAGATTAAGTCCTCCTTGGCCTGGGCTTCTTTGAATTCTTCCCAAAATTTCACGTGCTCTTTGACTAAGCCTTTGATCTTGGCTTCCTTGGCCAGATTCTGTTGGGGTGGCTGCAGGGATCCTCCTTGCAATTGAGAGGGGCTTGATTCTACTAATCTCTCTGGATCTAGGTTGGAGGAGGGTAACAGTACTTGGCTCTGCTCCTTGTACACCAACACCCTCATGGTTATCATTATGGGCTGCATCACAGTTAATGGGGGCTCCTGGCAGAGATCCATAGGAGGGAACTCTCCCTGAGGCCCTTCTGTTGCGTCTGTTCATGTTAAAAATATTTATGAGTATTTTTCTTTGCAAATAAAAATCCACAATAATAAGTTAGTTTAACTCACTTCAGTTGATAGTTAAAGGCACTAAGACTTTATTAGGATTATATTTATCCTTAACAGGTAATCCAATGGGGTCTTGGTGCGTCCCAATAAGATCTTCTCCTGTCCAATCAATGTTCTCAGGACGTCCAGAAATGCCTGGTACCTCTTGATCCAAAAGATCAACTTCAGGGGTGGCAGTTTCTGGGATAGGAGCTTTCACTGATAATATGAGAAAGAGATTTTATTGGTTAATAAAATATATTAATACTATTTTAATAAAATATTTTTGTAAAAAGGGGTTTTTACTTACTTTTATATTTTGAAAATTAATTTATCTGTTATTTTTTCCAAGCTTTATGCTGTCTCAATAAATCTTGAAATTTGATATGCCTCTCAAGATCTTCTTGCTTGAGGAGTTTATCTAATTGTTTATGGAGAGAAGAGATTTCAAGTTGTTCAGCTTGGGTTAAAGGTTCCCAACCGGTTGGTTATAATTTTCAACATAATCCTCTATTCTTATTTTTAAAAAGATTGAGATAATTTAATATTAATTCTGCATTGGTTTTTAGATCCACTGCAAAAGGAATTAATAATAAATCCAGGTTGAAAATCCAGATAAATTATATCTTTGATTAATTTTATGTGAAATGTCTGGTCCAAGGTATTAAATATAATAAAATTGAACATTTTCCCGGCCAGACCCCCAATTGTCAGCATTCTGGATGCCAAGACCCTAGCTACTCTTTAACTACCAGAGGTGATGGAATAAATAATAAATATATTATTAAATAAAAGCAGCAAAAAAATCCGTAAAATATTTGGATAAAGATATTGAAAGGTTGATTGGTTTGGTTATGATTGAATATTATTAATCAATATTAATAAATTGATTATTGAATAAATGAAAAGAGGGGTCACAATAATATTGGGGATCTTTAAAACCTCTCTTCAGGGAATTAACTTGAAAACACGTAGACTTGGTTACTTTGGAGCCTTTAATTTATATTCTAAAAGGAGGTATTTCCCAATGATAATATATATATAAAATATATGATGGAGTGGAAGGGCTTTGTAACCAAGCTGTAACGACAGAAAAATTATAATAAAACTCACTGGTATTTTATTGGATCCTTTGGGTACCTGTTTGGGGCATGTAATGATGGGTCAAACCTGTTACTGGGGTTAAAAGTTTGTTCAGCAGTTTAAATTGATAAAAAGGGTTTTTGGGATGGTTAATATTGATCAGAATAAAGCCATAAATCAATTACTCATCTCTTATAATTACTTGATTACCTTGGCACGGTGTCTGGATGTAAATATAACTGGTTCTGGGGTAATAATAACCTCAAAAAGGGGCCTTAATTTATATTTTTTTGAGTCCCATTTCTGTCCCTCCGAGGGCTATAGGGGCCCAAGGGGACGGGTGCTAAGGTTAGCAAGGTAACAAGTGGTAGCCTGTCATGCTTTATTGGTGCTTTAACACGGGTAAAATCCAATTCCACAGGTTGTGTGAATTATTCTACTTTTTAGTTGATGTATTGACATGTGGATAATACTTTATTTATCCACATTACCCTTGTTTAGTTAATTATCCTTAGTGAATATTACCAAGATGTTGCTGTCTTTTAAATAGAAATTCCTATGGATAATCTGATTTAAGACAAATTCTCATTATGTAGTAGCTGATGGGAGCTAAATCATAATAATGATTTGCTGATTATTTTTGAAATTTTGTTAATTTAATTAAAATAATTAATTAAAAATAATTCCATGGAAATATATGTAATATTTTTACATATTTAGCTTTCTCAGTGTGCCACAGGCATAAAGATATTTTGAACTTGTCATAAATGAATTTTTAAAGTATTTTAAAATATTTATCAAGCTTTAAAAATGCAGTTATGAGAACTATACTCAAGTTATCTTATTTTTCAGATTTTGGTGTTTTCTTATTATATTTTATAAAAATATTTCCAAGGTTTATTTAAGTTTTTTTACATAATTTTATGTGTTTTTAGCCTATGTAATATCCACGGGACATGCATTACATACATGGTATGTCCCCGTATTAGTAGTAGTACTCTTACGCGGTACCCCAGCTTCTCATGTTGTCTGTCAGCTTTTCAGCCCATAGTCCCGTGGCTGCTTACCTCTCAGATGCCCGGGGCTGCGTAACCGGCTTGTAAGGGTAAGCGGACAGGGTGGCAGTGCTGCTGCTCATCCGCGTGTGCATGTATTAGTTGCCGCCGCTGCGTGCGGGAATTTTGACAAATCACATTTCTGCTTGTAACTTCTCTAAATCACAGAATTCCTGGATTCTGACAGAAAATTAGCTGTGCAACTATACGCGGGATTTTGTTTGAAATTTTAAGATTTAAAAAATACCAAGGCCGCACCTCTTCATAAATTTTCACAAATTATTTAAAAATTTAAGCAGTGGGAATTTGAGGTAGGTGTCAGGGAGTGACCCTACCTTGAATTTTACGTAGAACCATAATTTGAAATAGTATTTTGAATATTATTTCTTGTTTAATATGTTATTTATTTATTTATGTTATTTTGTTACTTTTGCAGCTTGCTCTGCAATAGCAGAAAGCTGACAGGTCAATTGACGTTCAAGAGTGAATGGCCACCATCATCACCTAGTTGGTTGACAGTCTGACTGCTCTTGACCAGTTTTCCATCAACTAAAAGATTAGAAAACAAATTACCTTCATCCTGGGGTGATTCACTTTTGTCCTTGCTATCTTCTCCAATATCTTTTTCTACCCCTTTACCTCTTTTACCTTTACTTTCTTCCTTTTGTTGTTTTTCTCTTTCCACTGGTGATAATTCTTGGAGTGCTGAATAAATTAATAATAAAAAGGGAAAGCAAATGAACGTTGAGAAAACAAGTTAATAATCCATCAGCTCTCCAGTTCTCTAGTTTTTTTTTCTCTTCTTCTTCAATGTACCATCTCAAAAATCAATCAACAGTTTCCTCATACCATTCTTATTAATGTTAATGCTAGACCTTTGACTCATCAATCCAAATCAACCAAGATGACAACCATCATCCCCTTCCTCATGATGAACCAATTGATTGAAATAATAGGCTACCTCCCAAACTCCACCAATCATACTTTTCTAGGTAAATTTGTTGACTCAATTCTTTAGTAGATGAGGAGATTCAATTAAGGAATAACAGACGGCCAATATGGTCAAACTGGGGATGGGCAATCTAGGAATCAGTTGTTGATTTTTGGTGGAAGACTTGACCAAGGATGAGATTGATCAATGGGTCATCAACCTCAAGGTGGATTTAGAACTAAAAAATTCATTGCTACCTCCACCAGTGTGATCTCTCTCAAGTTGATCACCTTGGGTGTCAGTCTTGAGCAATTGGTTGAACTTGGAGATTTGATCATCTTGAAGCTGCAAGGGAGAGATCAATTGAGTTGATAGGCTTTGAGTTTGGTAGACTGTAGTGCTTTTATCATCATGACTATCATCCTCAGGGCACTCACTAACCCTTTGAGATGATGATTTGTTAGTATTCCCAAGATTTCAACTACTTGGGGATTGAACCTGAGGGGAAGCAAGACCAGAGAGTTGCAAGATTGAGATGAAGTGAGAAGGCTCAAGTTTAAAGGTATCTTAAAACTAGGCAATTGATGGATCAAACTAAGTTTTTTCTTTAAAAAAAAATTCAAATAGGAAAAGTTCAAATTTTAATTTGGATTGATCAGAGCGCTTGTCAGGTTTGGGTTTGATGCCAATTTGGTTGAAAATTATAATAAACCAACAGTAGTAGAGATAAAACCCAAAGGATAGACTGACTTCTCACTACTTGTTGAATGAGGTAAACTGGATAGATAATAAAAAACTTGAGAAGTCCCAATACTAGAGGTTGAATGATCAAAGGATCAGAAACCAATGAGGGGCAGGAAGAGGACAAGGATGAGGAGGAGGGGGGGCTTACCAGGGGTGCCAACCAAAGGAGGGGGGGAGGTGGTGGGTGAAGCCAAGGTAGATGTAAAGCAATAGAGATGTGAAGAAGTGGAGGTGAGATGTGTCTGATGCAATGGAGATGAGATCAGTATGGATTTGCTGAGGTAGAAGTGTGGATGGGTGTTTTTCATGGGATGGATGGTGGATGGATGATGGTGCATAAATGGCGGGTTGGATGTTTGAAATCTGCCATTTTCATGAAACCCACTATTTTGAAATACACCAGTTAGGGGTTATGTGTATTTCAGGAACCGGCCATTAAAAATGGAAGGTTTGGTAAAATAAATTGCGGGTTTCTAATGGAAGATTTGCTAACTTTGATATGCCCTATTAAAGATTTCTGATGGAATGTAAAAATACCTTTGTACCAAACATAACAAAAGATAGAAATATTTTGATTATATCTATTTCATGAGGGGAATTAAAGTATGTTGAAATACTCCAACAAAAGCTTCACCAAGCAAAAATAAAATAAAAAAATCTATAAATATAAAAATATTAAAAAACTTGACATGCCCCACCCGGAATCAAGGTCCTCAGGTTTGTATTAATTTATTGATTTTGTTGTGTATGCACCTCTTGCATCCAGTTCAGTCCACTTTTCTTTGGTCTGCTTTTTTTTCAGCTGGTTTTTTTTAGTCAGCTTTTTTTCAATCATCTTTTTTATTTTTATCTGGTTGCTTTTTTTTGTCAAGTCTGCTTTTTTTAGTGTTGTACAACACATGTATGTAAGAAGGTCAGTGGATCAAACACATGTAACATGGACAGCAGATCAAAAAAATGTAACAAGGACATCAGATTTAACAAGGACCAAGGACAACACATCTAAAAAGGAAAGCAAATTTAACAGAGCAGATGTTACAGGGTAAATTTGCAACAAATTTGATGAAAACTGATTCCTCACTTGTTTCAAACTTTGTGTTGAAAATTGAAAAGTTATATAAACCCCCTTCCATCCCACTCTCATTTACTTCCCCCTTTACCCAGGAATGAACACCAACAAGGATTCCCCTATATTGCAATTCAAAAACAAAATGAGTCAATTTCCAAATTCCCATAGAAGACAGTCCTCCTCCCCTTACTTTTTGGTTCCAAATTTACTACACCAATAATATTCCAATGCTCATCTTGATGATACCCATCACCATCACATGATGACCTCTTCCTTATTACCACCTCCACCATATATTCCCAACCATGCTCTTCATAGAAGGAGCAATTCTTTATTTTAATCTCCATACCATACCAGATCAACACATGATCATTATCCAATACCTCATTCTTACAACTTCCCACCTCTCACTGCCAACCACATCAATCATTTTTGACTTTCACCTCCTCATCATTCCATTTACATTTCAAAACTTACCCATCCTGATTTATTCTACAATCTACCAACTTCAAGTGCACTTCCTCCACCTCCTTGCCAAAATTTTTATACTACTCAACAAATCTTCAACATTCCTATTTCTGTGGAAAGTCACCCTAATTTTTTTCAAATCAATGAGGATATCAATGTTGATTTGTAACATTTGGAACTGAATCAACATTTAAATAATGAACATTTTGATCAACTAAACTATGAAAATGACCATGGTTCCCCAAAATCTGCATCACTTGGAAATGAAGAATACATGGAAGGCCAACCACCAGAGAATTTTCTTCAAGGTGATATTATGGAGCTTACAAGACTGGGAAAAAATCTAATCATGGTTGAGCCTGAAGAGAAAATTCAACAAGTACAAATTGGCCACCCTGTTGCCTGGGGCTGGATGGAACCAAATATCTTTGAACCATAAACTCTACAAACCACCAATTCATGCCAAAATTTCCAAGCAATCCTTTTCCAAAATGGGACAAGCTCCCTGTGCTGTAGCAATGGGGAGATTTTAGTACAGCAGCAAAGACCACCACTTGAGTTTCTCTGTATGTCCAATATTACTACTAGGTATCATCATTCCCATGAGCATCAACTGGTCTCAAATTTCAGGCCAATAAAGTCCAATTTTTTCTTAGCATTAATTTGTGTTAACCAAAATAATTTTGATGCCCTCAATTTCCAGAAAAGGGGAATATACACTATTAGGGGGAATGGAACTATTAACCATAACACTGTTAGTCTTAATTCCATTGGGGGAAATCACCCATAATTCCTTCAATTGTATATATTTGAAAGGGGAAATGAATTGTAAAATAGGAACAGATGGGGCTCACATGGAGCACAGGGTTTGTTTCTCAGGATTCAAGAAATTTTAAACCAAAATAATAGTTTGATAAATATTTTTCAAAGAGTGTCTCCTGAGGTTGGTCCAAATAAATCCATTAGGCTAGCTGGTCCATCTTCAAAAAAATAGGAATCAAAGAGTTTAAAACCTACCAACAGGAGACCGAATTGCTGAAATATTGCTAGAAGTTATGGTATTTCCTTTTTTTTTTTTTTTGGTTTCTGATCATCAAATTCAAACTCTTCTATTTCATTTTTATTTCAAAAAGCTAATTATCCTGCTCAATTGACCTATAGATATTTTTTTGATCAGGCACTCAGATGGCTCCTTGAGCAGAATTAGTGAACCAAGCAAATTTTATGACCCTCTGTGCTATGTTATTTTTAATACTCATGGTGAATTTGGTTGGTTTACAGGATTGAAAGAAGAACCAGTAAAGAATAGGTTCACAGCCATGAATTATTATTCAAATCATCTGTCATTTTTTCATTCTGATTATTACCTTTTGCACTGGGGTGGTCAAGTTTTCCAACAATATTGTGTTGACTAATCCAAAAAATTTGAGACAGAAAGGTTATCCTATATTTGTCACCATCAAAATATTCAAAGGTTTGAGCAGTTTTATGATGTTTTAGATGCAATTAAACATGGTGTTAAGTTGGGTCAGCAAAAAAGTAAGTTGGTTTCTCTTCAATTTTTCATGTGAGATTTATGCTTATTTTCTACAAATAATTATGCATGAATTGATATTTCCTTATTGTTAGGCTGTTGTTTGATCCTTCTCCAATCAATTATAGGTGGCCCAAGGGACATAAAGGCTTGATATAAGGATGCTGTGGATATGGTTCAGCATGTGGGAAAGCCTGATCTTTTTATAACAGTCACATGCAACCCAGAATGGCCAGAAATTCTAAAAAATATTTTTCCAGGTCAAACAGCACAGGATATGCCAGATATTGTAACACATGTTTTCAACTCAAAATTGAAAAGGATCTGCAATGAAATATTCAAGGATGGAATATTTGCAACCACAACGGGAAACACTTGTGTCATAGAATTCCAGAAGAGAGGGCCTTCTGCATGCTCACATCTTGCTGATCCTGCATCATGACCATAAGCCTAGAAAATCTGAACACATTGACATGATTGTTTGTGCACAGATTTCTAATGAAAACACTCAACCTCATTTTTTTCAAAAATTCAAGAGACACATGATACATGGACCATGTACTATTTTAAGCCGTGATTCCCTTTTCATGGATAATGGTACATGCAGAAAGAGATACCCCAAAGCCTTTCCCCCAAAACCCTTATAGGTGAAAATTACTATCCTTTCTATCAAAGAAACCAAGATGGAGTTACACTGTCTGACTCACACCACCAAAGAAGACCTCTTGTTGATAATTCCTGATTTTTCCCTGACAATCCATATCTATTGGCAAAGTATCAATTTTACATAAATGTAGAAGTATGTGCAGGTATCTCAGATGTAAAATATCTCTAAAAATATTTTTATAAGGGCCATGATAATGTCACTGTGGAGGTTGGTGACAACTTGGATGAAATGAATTGTTGTAGGTATTCAATATGGGTTGCTGCACCTGAGGAATGCTGTGGAGAATGTTTTTCCTTTAAATTGTCTGCTATCTCACCTGTTGTTATACAACTGGACATTCACCTGCCTGACCAAAAACAAGTCATTTTTGAAGCTGATGAAGCCCTGGATGAAGTGGTTCAAAGATCTGACCATTCAAAAAATATTCTGCAATAATATTTCAAAATGAATTCAATTGACCCTGAAGCAAGGACCAACAAATATTCTGAATTTCCACAAAATTTCACATGGCATCCCCAGAGAGAAGAATGGAGGCCAAGACAGAGAGGTTTTTCAATTGAAAGGATTTTATACTGCTTATCCCGCAGATTCTGAGAGGTGGTTTCTCTGATCCTTGTTGTTGAATAATTGTTTTGGTGAAACTTCTTTCAATAAACTAAATCAGGTAAATTGAATTTCTTACACAAATTTCAGAGAGGCTGCCTTGGCAAAGGGTCTAATTGAGTATGATCATCATTTTGAAGCAAAAATGGAAGGAGCTTCAGAATATTTTGGAACTTCTGAGCTAAGGAGGTTGTTTTGAATTCTGTTATAACTTTTTCATCCTGCAAACTCACAACACCTATGGAATTTTTCATTCAATTTGATGGTTGATTATTTAATTTGTTCTGGAATAACAGATCAAAGGGTTCTGAAACATGAAATATTAAAATCCATAACCCTTATTAAATTGAAAAATGTTAAAATAGGTTTGAAGAGGTTTTTCCTGGTCTTCCAATAATTGAAAAATCAGTGGAGGAAACAAGGAAAAACAGGAAATGTATCCTTGAAGAAGAAATAAATCCTGTAATAAATCAATCAGACTTGAAACTTCTGAATCATAGAAAGAAGGAAATATTTGATCAGTAATGAATGCATGCAATTATTCTCAACCCTCTCAATTTTTCATTGATGGACCTGGTGAGTCTGGAAAAAATTTACCATATAAATGCTTTCTGGCTTCTATCAGATAATCTGGAAGAATATCTCAGGCATGTGCCAGTAGTGTAATAGTGTCATGAATATACCAAATGGCAGAACAGCCCATGTCACCTTTGGAATTCAATTGAGGTTAAATCACCTGTGTTTCAAGAGTATCAAAGAATTATCAAAAGGGTGAAGCTCTCAAAAAGGCTTCATTGATAATCTGGGCTGAGGCACCTCTGAGTCATAGGAATGCTCTTGAGTTTGTTGAAAGGCTAATTCAAGAGCTCATGGATTCCAAAATACTTTTTGGAGTAAAATTAACAGTTCTTGTTGGAGAATTCAGGAAACGTTTACCTGTTGTTCAAAAGGGTACACATACACAAATATTTGATGCAAGCTTGGTCAATTATTATTGCTGGAGAAATTTCAAAGTTTTTACCTTACTTCAAATATGCAAGCTGCAGCCAATCCTGATTACCAGAACTTTTTACTCAATGTTGGAGATGGTCTGAATAATATACAGGGTTTAAATTTATTTTTTGCTTCCTCATCACATTGTTATTCATGGCTTTTGTGAAGATCAATCTTTGATGGATTAATAAAAAATTTTTTCCAAACTTGCACCATTGCTAGCTTGAAAATGGTTTTCTAATTTACTGTGTTATTTTTTGTTTCAAAAATACAGCAGTTTACAACATAAATAAATTGCTACTGGATTCTCTCCCTGGAAATGAAGAAGACAAAAGTATGAAGACTTATTACAGCCATGAATCTGTTGAAGAGGATAATCACAATCTATACCAACCAGAGTTCCTCAAAACATCACTTTTCTCAACTTTCCTTCTCATAACTTGACTCTGGAAGTTGGTGCCCCTATGATTATTTTGAGGAACATGGACCATAAAATTGGGCTTTGTAATGGAAATTGCTTGGTTTTTTCCAGATTTGAAAGGAAGTTTATAGTTTCAAATATTGAAACTGGTGATTCAATAGGGAGGCTTGTTGCCATTTCTTACATCCCCTTGTTTACTGAACCTGATGAAAATAGCCTCTATTTCAAGTTGATTTTCAAACATTTTCCATTGAATTTTGCTTTCTAATTTAAAATCAAAAAATCTCAAGTTCAGAAAATCTACAATTTTAATCTTTATCTGCAAGATCCAGTGTTCAGCTGGGGTTGCTTAAATGTAGCATTGTCAAGGAGCTGGTTCATCCACTCAACAAGGGTGTTGGTCACACACAGAAATGACAAAAAAATTTCATTCAAAACTGATAAAAATTTTTACAGTGAGGTTTTAAATAATATAAATCCCAGAAACTGATTAATTTGAAATCTATATTGTGTTTGTGTTACTCCTATATCAATAAATTGTCATATGTTTTTAATATTAACCCTGATTTAATTTAAAATTAAAAATAAAATTCATTTTTTAACTTAATCCTGATCTGATTTGAAAATTAAACATCATCTTCCGATTTGCCTCAAAACTTTTCATTCCAAATCCAAATTATTAAATCCCAATCAGTCCCCAATTTCGGGTACAATACTCTAGTTAAATAAAAAAAAGACATATTTCTTTTAATGAGAAGAGATATTTCAAGTGGGATTTAAATAACTTATAACAAAGATAAAAAGGCATAAAAAAATTCTTGATGTTCCTATTTTATGATTAGAATCTAAATATTCTCAAATATTCCATCAAAGATTCATTCAGTAAAATGATAATAATGATATAATCAAAAATTGATTTGGTTGAATAAAAAATGATATTTATCATGGAATGTAAGTATAATTTTGCACATAATGAAACAACATATACAAATTTAAAATACACCTATTGAATGAGAGTAATTCAAATTGAATTAAAAAATAAAAAATAAAGATAATCAAGTGCAAGAACAACTACAGAAATATCAAAGCAGGATTTCTTTGATTAGAAGTTGACATTCCTAACAGAATTTAAAATTTAAATACCATTGCTTTAGAAATAAATAAATAAAATAGTAAAATTTTGAATAAAAAGATTGAATGTGAATAATTCAAATATTGAGAATTTTTCAACAAAAAACCCATGCATTAAAGGGAATAATAGAGAAAAGATCAAAAATTCATTTATTCTTGAGTGTTTTGCATGGAATGTAGATCAATTTGTGCCAATATTTAAAATTTGATTGAAATAGGAAAAATAGACCTATTTATTTCAAGATAGGAATGAAAATTGTTTGACAAATTTAAGCAAGGAATTTTCCCATTATGAGAAAAATAAGAAAGATTGATTCCAATTAAAAGCAATCAATTTTTGATATTTCTTTTAGAATTCTTTGCAATTGATGGAGATTATTTGCTAATTTTGAATAATATACACATTAATCTCATTAAATATGTGCATGTGAATTTTTTATTTTTTGGCTATTTTATTTTTTCAAAAAGATGCATTGAATCCATCAGAATTATTAAGTTTTATTCAAGGAAATCAATTTCTAATTTTATCATTATCATTAGGGTGTATCAGAGTTAGCAAAACCACCTTTAGAAAAACACCATTTTCTTGACCAAACCTGCCATTTTAATGGCGGGTTTCTCAATTACACTTACCCCCTAAGTGTTGTATTTGAAAATGGTTTTGTTGTAGACCAAACTGTACCTGGAGACATCAGACTCAATCTTCTAGCATAAATATAATCCCAGGAATAAAAGATAGCCTCATAAATGGATTCCACACCAAAAACAACCCATAGTCACCCAGCCAAACTACCCCCCTGTCTCTCATTGTTTGGAAGATACAGACAAAATAAATATTGGCCAGCCCATATCACACCCAGGTATTGCATACCAGTGAAAGGCCATATGGGTATAACTTGGAAATCCCAATTTAATACCAGTGGAATCTTACCACAATCACCTGGACCCAAAATACAACCAATCACTTAACCAATGGCTATCCAACCCCTATACATACTTAATATGTATCAATATATGTAGGCATTCTGGACCATGTGTAACCAAAAAACCATAAGTAAAAGGAACCGCAGGACTACCCAGAAATATATGCAGGCATGCAGGCCCATGTTGAACAAAAAAAACACTAGTACAAGTCACCACACGACTACCCAGCAATATATGCAGGCATTCTGGACCATGTGTAACCAAACAACCCACCAGTACAATTTCACCACAGTACAAAATCACCTCAGCTCTACACAGCAATTTATGCAGCGCTCTGCATGCATGATACCCCTGTAAAACCTCTTTCAAGCCAGCAGAAATGCCTCATATAACTTTAAAAGCTTTTTCCAACCTGCAGAAATGACTCATGTAACTGTACAAGCCTTTTCCCAACCAGCAGAAATGCCTCATGTAACTGTACAACCTTTTTACAACCAGCAGAAATGCCTCATGTGACTGTATCTCACTGTTCCTCACCAGAAAAGGGGGAGCCTCAGGGGAAGCCTTGAGCACCACTGGGGGCAGTATTTTTCTATTTAAGGAGGGCCTCTCTGGCATATCCAGTTTTTATCCCCGCCATTCCATCTCCCACTCATCCAAAATCCCCACTACTCATCATCCATTTACCACCCAACCATCTGTGGTCCTACCCTGATATAAAAAAAGAGATTATCAGTGTACCAATAAATAAAAAAGGAAATGAAATCAAAAGCCAATTTTATAACCTCATCAGCCATTGAAAACACCCCATTAGGTGCTTTGAATAAGGGTTCTTTGGTGACCTGAACTATTCAGAAACAAATTAAAGAAAACCACCCATCACTCAATAATTAACCCTTAAAAAGAAAGAGAGTACACCAAAAGGGACTATCAACCTTTTTTCCCTCTACCCAGCCCCCTGTGGGTGAAAACCATCCTTGGGTCTTCTCCTGAACCATCCCTTTGGGAAAAAAGTTGAATCCTTTAATATTGGGATATTCCTTAAGATCAAATATATCTGATCAACCATTAACCAATAATTCAATACATCTGGTCCACTCTTCAACAAAATCCTACTGATAAACCTTTAAATAATTTTTAGAGATTTCATATTTCATGTCTTTTTCTCATTTTATATTTCTTTTCTCATTTTTTTATATTTCCCATGTTCTCCCACCATTGTGTGCACATGTGCATATTCATATTTAATGTGCCAGTCATTGCCTGGTTTATTTAAGACAAGACAGTAATCTGAATCTTGGTAACTCCTTTTCTTTCTGCACCAATCTTCTTTCCTTTATTCCTCACTCATCAACCATAAGGAGTTTTTTCAATACTACAAAAACTAATTCAACTTATGGGTAAAGAAGATTGGTCCTGGCGGACATTTCAAGCTAATTTGGTGTGACCAAATTCCTTCTCATATAAACTGTTGTATTCATGATCTGATATATTCCTATCAGTTTTATTTCTTTGTTTGGATCTATCTCCATCACTCTCATTGCTCATCCTCTCTTTGTGGTCATCTCATTGAAGTGTTGGGTATGATCACTCTCATCTGTAGAGTGCTGTTGTCCATCTACTCTTCCTGACTTTGTGATTCAGTTCTGGTTTTTATATTGTATGACTCTTTCAGAGGGAAATCAATAATGCTTTCCACAATATATAGATCTGATCTGAGACCTATTCTAAGTCTCAAAGAAAGCAGCCATTAATTTAAATAAATTATTGTGCAGAATTACTATAGTGCTAGAAGGGCAGGAAATTCAAAACCACTCTTAGTATTGCTAATAATCTAAATGAGTGGAAGTAATACTTAATTCCCCTTCAAGGACTTCCAGAAAGCTATTTTATGAATTATTTATAGAATCCCACAGGAGTCTCTACAGCCGGTTTCATGAAAATGGCGGATTTCAAACATAAAATCTTCCATTAAACATCAAACCCACCATTTATGCACCATCATCCATCCACCATCCATTGCATGCAAAACACCCATCCACACCTCCACCTCAGCAAATCCATAACAATCCCATCTACATTGCATCACACAAATCTCATCTCCATTGTTTCACATCTCCATCACATCACACACATCCCATCATCATCTCATCACCCAACATCACATCACCATCTTTCTCAAAATGAAAAATCAAACTTCCCGGCAACAAGTTGAAAAAGAAAAAAAATCTGAATGAAATTTTTTTATTATTTGAATCTGATTCAGACTCCAATTTGGAATCAACTTGGTTGGCTTTGAATTCTGTATTAGAAAGAAATACATGGTTCTAAGAAGAAAAACTCTCCACAACCCTATTTATGAAAGGCAAAGGCTTCATCTCCTCCCTGACTTAAGCTTCCAGAAACTGTTCTGAACTCTATTTCCTTCATTCATGAAACTTTTGGAGATGATTTAAGACCACCACATCTTCCAGAAAAATTCTTGGAATCCTCAACAAAATCCAGTTATCCAACTGGCTGTTGCTCTTTGTATATTGGGGTTGGATGGAAAAGGAGCAGCAATTCATCAATTAGAAAATATATTCTCAGTAGGTTATGGAACCATTGACTTATACACCAAAAGAGTCATGATTGCTATCCTTTCTTTCTGTTTCCCAGTCCTTTCTTGGCCAAAAAAAGAATAGAGAAAGGAGATATCTCAATTAATGGAGACTGAAGGCTTTCCAATTTTCATTGGTAGGCTTTCCCGGTTGCATTGGTTTTGTTGATAGAACCACTATCCCCTTGAGTCAAAAACATAAGCTATATGGCAACCACTATTTTGATTGAAAAAAAGGCAATCAATTCATTTATTTTCCAAAGCCTTTGATAGAAACTTTGAGAAAAAACTGACCAAACATGTTTTTATCTGTTTTTATAGATACTCTGTGAAACTAAAACCTGTTTTTGATAACAAGAAGAATTTCATATCCCTCCATGCTTTCCTTCAAGGTTCTATTCATTATTCATATGTTTTCAAATGGATGCGTATTTCCCAACAAACAGAGAACTACTTTGATCAAGATCAATAACTTCTGGCTCATTCAGCTTATGCTAGTGGGAAATATGTGGTTCCAGAATACCGCAATTTTTCATCCAATGATCAAGCCAAAACTGATTTCAACTATTGTCTTTCCAAATCACAAGTTTGGATTGAGCATGCCATAGGATTCCTGAAAGGAAGATGGGCCAGATTAAGGGAAATGAAAAAAAAAGCTTCAAAATTCCAAAGAAATGAAGATCCCCATCAACTGGATTATCATTTGTGTAATCCTTCACAATATTCTGTCCAACATCAAGAATGAATGGGAAAAAATATTTGAAGAAGATATTCCCAATCCTCCTCAAGTCATCCAAGTCTCATCTTGTCCTTCATCTTCTGCCATGCGTGAGAGAGTGGATTCTACCACTCACACACCCTCACTTTGATGAGTAAAATGCATTTTTGAAATAGGTAAACAATTGCATCAAAGTATTGTTTTTTCAAGAATCCTAGGCTGACTTGGTTTTTTTTTTTTTTTTTTTTTTTTGGGCGGACTTAGACAAAATGAAACCTCCACCTCATACCTCACCCCTCACCAAACCACCCACCTCACTCCACTTGCTCACCAGTCCACTCCTTCCTCCTCCTCACCAAAATGCCCCACCCACCACCTACACCTCAATCACTTGTTCTTCCCTTCCCACCTGACCCCAGGTAAGCACCCCCTCCTCCTCCTGCTTGCTCATCTTGATCAATTTCCCATCTTTCTGACCTCCAACCTGCTCCTACTCCCTCCTCATCCTCCTTTAGTCCCCAATTCAGGTAAGTGCCACCCCCTGCCTCCTCCTCCTCCTCCTCCCTCAATCAATTTTTTGACTAATGATTGACCAACCAATAACTGACCCTGCCCCCAACCCCTCCTTGTACTCAGACCCCCCTCCTTGCCACTCCAGTCCCTTCATTGATGACCAATTGATCTGCCAATTGATCAATGACAAACCAACCAATAACCAAGCCTGCCCTCCCCTCCTTTCCAGTCAAATCAATTGACAACCAACCAACCCACAGCCACCCCTTCCCCCCCCCTGCTTGCCACAAAGGTCAGTTGGCTAATTGATCAACAACTGACTAACCAACAGCTGCAATGGTTGGTCAGCCAATTGATCAACAACCAACAAACTGACAGCCAGCCCCCCCTCCCCTGCTTGCTGATCCTTCACTCAGCACCGCCCTCCTCCTCTTAATTCTATGAGGCTGATTTTTAAAAAACTGGACTGGCATTTTTTTGGGGGGGGGGGGGGGTAGGATAATTGACTGGTATTTTTTTAATCTTTTTCTATCATCTTTTATCATCTACCTTCATTATCAAATTTCTGATGATGTTTTTCTTTTCTTTTCTTTTTTTCTTTTTTCTTTTTTCTATTCCATGCAATGCAACCCACCGTTAAACCCCTTGTTCTTTCCAGATCCGCCCTATTGCTTGACCTCTCATTCTTCCCCCACCAAACTCCAAATTTTACACAATGACTCAAATCCTTTCTTGATCCTCACCCCAATTTTAGCATGCGGATGGGAGTTAAAAAGATGGGAGGAGAAAATTTTCCAACAATACAGAGAGGTGGCAAGAATCAGGCTTTTCAGAAAAAGAGGACTCAACAGAGAGATTTTGGAATGAATTTGGAGGTGGCGGCGGAATGGATTGATGAAAATTTTGTGTTGTCTGGAAAAATACTACAATCTTTTGATCTGTATCCTGAAACGGTCAAAAATTGAAAACTTTTCCCCAAGTAGTTTGAACAAGCCAAAGAGAGGATCAAACAATTCTATTTCTTCAGCTCCGGGAAATTTACTGTTATTGATGAATCTTATCACAAGTCTATTATTGTAATCATTGAGTTTTGACCTTTGAATAAAATCTCTGAGCAAGAGAAGAAGGAAATCAACTCATTAACAACTTTCCTTCACCAATTGAAAAAAAATCAGCACTGTGGGTCCCTCAAGATCTTGGGGTGAAAAAATGTGGGCAATTGGATGGCAAAAATTGATGCATCCATCTGAACTATTTGGAAGATATCTGAAGAAAGCTGATGTCAAATCCTCCCCTCAGGAGTTTTATTTTTTGAAACTTAGGCCCAACAAAGTATCTCAAATTCTAGGCCAAATTTTCCAAAAATTAGCCAGACTGGTACATCATTCCAAGCATCAAAAAATTCTGGAAAACAATATCCCCTCTTTCTCTTCATTGGAATGAGGATCCTGGATCACTCCTTTTGACTATTCTCCACATATCACTTTCACTTCAGATTTCTTCTACAATTCTCCCCAAATTGACAAAGGTGAAAGATCTTCCTATTCCTTTTTAGGGCTGGTTCCAACCAAAAAAATAAAATGGACAAATTATTGACAACAAGGACAAATATAAAGTATCTGATGGCCAATTTTTCTTCCTGGCTTGGGTTTTGGAATTGACTTTGAAAAAAAAATTATTTCAAAAATGGGTTGGAAAGCAAATAAGTACAAGCACTGTAATTTTCCTTCTTTAGAGACTAAAACTCATAAAATAATGGCCATTTCAATGAAAATCAATAAAACAATTCAAAACAATTGCAGGGACTTGAAAAGTGAACAAATATACTCTAGAAAAAAATTTCAATAAAGATAAAAAAATTCTTTATTGGTGGAGTTAAAAAAAGTCTCAAATGTTTTTGTAATCAAAAATATTTTTTTTTGTTTTTATTTTTAATATTTTTATCAAAGTAAATATATACACAAGCCAAGCAATTGAGTAATTTCCTTTATTTCTTCCACCATTCTACTGCTACAAATACATGCCATGGCAACCAATAACCTATCTTTTTTCTCCATAGCTAGTCTTTTCCTCTCCTTTTCAAGTTGCTCTTCCTGTTGATCCTTCTCCTTTTCCTATTTTTGAAACTCCTCCTCAGAATGTTTCATTTTCCACTCAACATACAACTTTTGTTGATGAGCCAAACTCTGAACTTTCTTCTTTTGAAAATCAATAGATTAAAAATCCAAAGTTTCTGGACAAAGAAACCAGTATGCTCCAGAACAAGGAATGGAAAAGTAGGGAGATGGAAGGGTTATTTATGTATTTTTGAGGAAAGGATGATATCACTAGTTGTGCAAAGCAGCTAATTTGTGAAGGGGATAATCTGTCAAAAAATTAGCTTGTATTTTTTCTGTTACTTGCATGGAAGACTTCACATTATCTTAATATCAGCATGTTAATCTTTCCACTTGCAAGTCACTTAACACTCAAAGTTTGAGTTTTTTTGCTTCTCCACTCCAAAAATACTCATTATTGTGTTTTAATTAATTTTGGCGCTTGTGTTTCTTTTTTGAGTACATCTTTTGCCACTTCCAAAAATTTTATTTGTTTCAATATAGATGACTTTCTTGTCTATTTATTAAGCAGTGAAACCAATCTGTCTCATTGGGTTACCCATAGCACAAAATGGACCTTTTCAATTTCCAATTTCCCCGGATTTGTATGGGACTTAGTTGCCTTGGGAATCCCCAGAATGGAAAAAACAATTCTGGGCCATGAATTTCTAGTCTACTGGAACCTGGATGTGAAATTTCAAGAAGGATTAATTAAACTTCAAACCTTGCAACCCCAGGAAAATAATCTTTCTTTCAAACAGGAATTAAAAAGCCTACCTGACACTTTCATTTAGTTAAATGACAATTTTCCACCAGGAGATTTTCAATATCCTGACCTTCATTCCCAAGTTCCCCCTTCAGATTAAGGATTTATTGCTTACATGTCCATCTTACCTCTTCCTTGTTTCTTTGAAGAAAAAAAAGAGCCTAATAAAAGGTTTATTTTGAGCTCCCCAATCCTCTTGCATCATTCAAGTACTTCAAAACCAGTTCTCAATGATGAAAAGATTGAAGATTTATGAATGATTCAAGAGTATTTAGCTTTGGTTTACCATGAATTTTCTGATGATTTTTCAGCTATAAAGGCAGATAAACTACCTCCTTCCTGCCCTTATTATCACAGGATCAAACTCAGTGGCCCACCTCTGGCACCCATACAAGTTTACTCTCTCTTGATCAGGAATTGACTGCACCTCAAGAACACATTGCGTAAAATGTATTGAAAGGATTTCTTCAACCAAGAAATTTTAACACCAGATTTCCCTTTCTATTTTTCCAGAAGAAAGATGGTGGTCTTTGCCTTTGTGTTGGATAGAGGAAACTGAACAAGGTAACCCAGAAGAACACCTTTCCAGTACAACCTATGTCACACCTTCTTGCTCTCTTCCATGGAGCTACTTATTTCTGAAAGTTAGACCTTTAGGCACCAAAGACTAATTTGCATTGCAAAAAGCCACGAGTATTTGACCACAATTAAAATACATTTTGAATTTATTAGTATACCATCATGCCTTTTGGCCTCTGCAATCCTCCTTCCACTTTTCAACATTTTTTAATTGACATTTTTTCTGGACTTGTAGAGAAATACCGCATGGTGTATCTTGATGATATGCCTTTCTCAAAAAATCTTGAGGATAAAATTGCACATGTGCCAGAGGTGCTTCAGAAAGTGTGAAATAATAAACTGTTTGAAAAAGCCTCCAAGCACAAATTTCATGCTCATTCTCTTTAGTTTTTAGGTGTTATAGTTTTGCAACAAGGACTATCCAGGGACCAAGCAAAAAGCCAATGCATATTGGACTGTCCCCCACCTTTTTTAGTCAATTGCCTTCAATTTTTCCTTGGATTTAATAATTTTTACAGGAGGTTTATGGAGCACTATTCCAAGAAGACCATTATTCTTCATGATCTTCTTCAAGAAGAAATTTATTTTTCTTTTGCTGAACCAGATTCTTTAAAGTTTAATTCTCTCAAGAAAGCCTTGAAAGCTGCTCCAATAGTTGCTCACATCAACAAGGTAGCTTGCGCTATTGTGTAAACAGATGCAAGAAACTATTCAATTGCAGGGGTGATCTTGCAGTTTTCTTCTTCCTCCAATATTTTTCATCCCATAGCCTTAGATTCTTGCAAACTTCTTGCTGCAGAAATTGACTATGGGATTCACAACAGGGAAATTCTTGAAATTTTTGATTGCTTGAAGAAATGGAGTTTGTAAATTTTGAGTCTTATGAAACCTTTTGAGGTCTTAAATGATCACAATTCTATTAAATATATCATGATCTCAAAAGTCCTCACACAAAGAAAGGCACTTTGGGCCAAATAAAAATCCAAGTTTGAGTTTAAAATCACATATAAACCCAGGGAACAAGTGGTAGTCTCACAATCCAAGTTTAAAGGGTCATTTTCTTCATCATTTTGATATATCCTTTTCCTCAGTACCATCTACCTCAGTCCATAAGTGTGAAAAAAATAAAGCACAACATAAACCATGACTTCTGCTTAATAACACTGGCTTGCGTAACCACCTTCCAATATTGGAAACTCAGTATATACTTGCAAATCTTTGCATTTGAATCTAATCCAGTCAACCATCCACTCAAGCTTTGCTCTTCTATCCTTGGGTATCATCAACCCTTGGACTACCATTTCCGGCCATGCAATCACACTAGTTTGCACTCATGCCTAGATAGCCACATCAACTGTTTAGTTTGCAAAAAGACTAGCCCCTTTCCCTGCCTAGCTATATCTGTTCATTTTCATTTTCCTCAAATTTCATTCCTTCCTTTTCTCATCCATTACCTTTCTGTACACTCATTTTCTATTGTCTTGCACCTATGCTAAAACCTTGGAAACAATTTTACTTTTATTCCATTTTCCCATTCCATTCATGTCATTCATTGCATCCTTGCTCCCTAGCTGTAAGTAGCCATCCATCAGTTTGTATCTAGTCATCATTGGATTTCCTTATAAAGGTTATGCTGCCTGCCTGAAGATTGACTCCTCAGTTAGTTAATTTCCTATGTTCTTGCATTTTTCTAAAACAATTCATCACATTGGGATTGGCTTTATTTTCCTCCCATTGGAAAAACTCATTCTCCTTGCTGTTTGTTGAGCCATCAAACCTCAGTTTGAACTTTGAAGTTAGCCTTGCTATCTTGCACTTATCCCTTGCGCTCAGGAGCTTCATTTGCCCTCAGAATCATCTAATATTTCACTATAGTACATGGGGTGGCTTTGTGACAGTAAATTAACTAAATCAATCTATGTATCAAAGGTTTGACCTATAGTAGATTAATTTTTAAAATTTCACATACTTGCTTGAATGGGAATTCTTCCCTCACCCCTTACACTGATGATGTTCATTGGGTAGGGAGATCCAGTGCTTCATGGGCCCAAAAACCCCTAGGTCCAGTTCCTTCTTCTTGATTTCCTTTTGTTGAAACTCCTAACAATCCCCTTGCCCCTCAACGGGTAGCTCCAGTGGATCCTCTGGAGGGCAATCAAATATTCAAAACACTCTTCCAATGAAACCTTGACCTGCAGTAGATCAAGGGTTTGCAATAGTGCTCCCAATACCAAGACTTTTACTATTCTTTCTGCTTTGATCCAGGCTCTTAACCAAAATCCCTTGCAAACTAGCCCAAGTAGTCCAAGTTTTTGGACTCTGGGCGTGAAGAAACCTGACCTTTTTACAGGGGAAAATCCCATAAACTTGGATCTTACTTACAGTCTTGTAAAATCATCTTCCCAAACAATCCCAATAAGTTTCCCTGAAATCAACATAAATTCATTTACACATCTTTCTTGTTAGGAGGTAGAGCCTTTCAGTGGTTTGAAACATACCTCAAACTATTATCAAATAAAAGTTGTACCTGTATTCTCAACTATTGGGAAAATTTCAAGAAATAAGTTTTCACCCTGTTTTGCAACCCCGATTAAGTGGAAAACACCAAATACAAAATTAATAGTCTAGTTATGAAGGAGAATAGTAGGGTCTCTGTTTATATCTCTCAATTTTTAACTCTGCAGTCTTGCATCCAATGGAAAAAGGAAGAACTTTCATTTTATTTTCAAAAGTTTTTACCAGCAAGTCTAATTTAACAGCTTGAAGTTGGGGGAAATCAGAAAACCTCCTGAAAAGCTTGCAGCTGGGGGAAATAAGACAGCCTCCCTTCAGCAGCTAATCAATTGGTTAATTGAGCTTGATGATGGCTATAACAACAAGAACCTCTCTGGAAAAAACAAAAAGGGGTTTTCAGCCTTGGCTTCAAAGGTGGAAAACTCTTCAAAGAAACACTCAAGGAAAACAAAACAATTCAAACCAACCCATCTTTGAGCTCCAAACCAAAGGGGAAAGCCATTTCCAAAACTCCAAATTTCTGGAAAAGGAAACCAGGATGCTCCCAAACAAGGAAAAACAAATAAGGGAAAGAGAATGATTATGTATGTATTGTGGAGGGAAAAATGATTTCAATAGTTGTGCAAAGGGGATAGCATTTGAAGAAGCTAAGCAGTCAATAAATTAGCTTTTAGTTTTTCTGATACTCCCAAGGAAAGCTACACATTATCTAAATTACAGCAACTCAATCTTTGCACTTTCAAGTCACTTGGTGCTCTGAGTTCAAGATTTACCCTTTTCCATTCCAAAAACACCACTTATTTTGTTTGACTCAATTCCGGTGCTAATGTTTCCTTTATAATTTCATCTTTTTCCACTTCCAAAAATCTTACACATTCCAAGATAGATAAATTCCCATCTATTTAGTAAGTAGTGCAACCAAACCTTCTCATTGGGTTACCCATAATGCAAAATGGACCTTTCAATTTTCCAATTCCCCAAGCTTTTAATGGGATTTATTCTTTCTGGATATCCCTGGAATGACAACACCATTCCAGGCCACAACTTTCTAGCTTACTGGAACCTGCATGTGAATTTGAAAGAAGGAGTAATTAAATTTAAAACCTTGCAACCCCAGGATACTAACCCTTCCATAAAACAGGAATTAAACAGCCTACCTGACAATGTCATTGAGTTGGATGACAATTTTCCACCAGGAGATTTTCAATATCCTGATGTTCATTCCCAAATTCCCTCCTCAGATTTTCAATTTTTCCAACTTAACTCTTCCTTGCTTCTTCAAATAGAAACAGGCACCTACCAAAAGTTGTATTTTCAGCTCCCTCATCCTCTTGAATTGTGAAAGGACTTCAAATCCAGTGCTCAAAGATTACAAGATTACAAGATTGAATATTTATAAATCATTTGAGATTCTTTACCTTTGGTTTATCATGACTTTTCTGATGTCTTTTCAGTTGTAAAGGCGGATAACCTACCTCCTTCCTGTTCTTATTATCACAGGATCAAACTTAATGGATCACCTCTGGAACCCAGACAAGTCTACTTTCTCTTGAAGTAAGAATCAATTGGGCTTCAAGAATAAATTGCGGAAAATGTATCAAAAGGATTTCTTCAACCAAGAAATTCAAACACCGGCTCCCCTGTCCTATTTTTACCCAAGAAAGATGGTGGCCTTCGCATTTGTGTTGAGTACGGGAAACTGAACCAGGTAACCTGGAAGAATGCCTACCCATTACTGCCTATGTTGCATCTCCTCACCCTCTTCCATGGAGCTGCTTATTTCTCAAAGTAAGACATTTAAAGTGCCTATAGTCTCATTTGCATTGCAAAAGGTCATGAGTATTTTACCACAATGAGAACACAGTTTGGAGGATATGAGTATAAACTCATGCCTTTTGGCCTCTGCAACACTCCTTCCACTTTTCAACATTTTGTCAATGAAATTATTCTGACCATGTGGTTTATCTTGATGATATACTTGTCTACTCCAAAACTCTTCAGGATTACATCACACATGTGCAAGAGGTGCTGCAGCAAATTTGAAAGAATAACCTGTTTGCAAAGGCCTCTAAGTGCAAATTTCATTCTCATTCCCTTCAGTTTTTAGGTTTCATAGTCTTGAAGCAAGGAAAAGTGATGGACCCAGCCAAGAGCCAGCGCATATTGCACTGGCCCACACCTTCTTTGGTCAAATCACTTCAAATTTTCCTTGGATTTAGTAATTTTTGCAGAAGGTTTATTGAAAATTATGCCAAAAATACCATTAATATTACTAACCTTCTTCAAAAAGACACTCATTTTTTTTTACAAAAAAAGCTGCTTTGGATTTTGGAGCTCTAAAGGAGGCCTTGAACAATGCTCTGATACTTGCTCATTTCAACAAGCTAGCTTGCGCTTTTGTGCCAACAGATGGTATAAAACATGTGATTGCAGGAGTAATCTTTCATTTTTGTTCTTCTTCCTCTCTCTTTCACACTGTTTCCTTTGAGTCTTGCAAACTGCTTGCTGCAGAGATTAATTACAAGATTCATGACAAGGAACTTCTTGCAATGGTTTATCCCATGAAGAATGGTGTTCATACATATTGAGTCTTATGAACCCTTTGAGTTTGTAACTGATTCAAATTCTCTTAAATAATTCATGACATCAAAATTCCTTACACGCAGAAAGGCAAATTGTGAAAAATAACTCTCCTGATGCTTTATCATGTTGGGAAAATGTTTAGCCAAGGGGGGAACACCTTTGCCAATAAAAACCCGGAAAACTTTAGGACACTCTTCTACAATCAGTCTTTGCAACTCAGTTCAATCATCACCACCTTCAAGGCAAGACTTAAAAACTTTGAAAAGCTCAACTTGACAATCCCAATTGCAAAAAACTTTGAAAGATTGCAAAATTATTAGATATTGACTAAATTGTTGAAAAAAATGGTTATTTAGTCTATAAAGATTGTATAGTAGTACCTAATAATCCTCACATTAAGTTAGAAATCTTTGAGTATTTGCACAACTCTCCACTTGCTGGTAATCATGGGCAGGATAAAAACTAACATTTGATTGCACAAGACTTCTATCAGACTGTTATGACCAAGGAAGTAAAAGACTATGTTAGTGCATGCTATGACTGCAATTGTAAAAAGTCCTCAAAACACCAGAAGTATGGGCTGCTCCAGCTGCTTCCATTCCCCCCTATTCCTTGGCACTCTTTTTCAATTGATTTCATTTTTCAATTACCTATTTCTAGTTTTTATGATTTTATTTTAGTAGTAGTAGATTTCTTCTCAAAGATTGCTTTATTTCTTTGCAGTACTTTGACCGCCTCTTCCAAAGAACTAGCTAATTAATTGATAGAATATTTATTTTCAAAACATGGTCTCCCAGATAATATAGTTAGTGATTGCGGATCTTTGTTTGTCTCTAGCTTCTGGACCTTGCTACACCAGCATTTAAAGATCACTTGCAACTTATCAATGGCTTACCACCTGGAGAGAGGTGGTAAAACCAAGCAAGTCAATCAGATTCTCAGAAATTATCTTTGAATGTACATCTCCTATCAAAAGGAAAACTGGTTGCAATGGCTCCCATTAGCCAAATTTGCCTACAGAAATTTCACTCATTCCTCCCCCAAACAGTCACCCTTTCAGACTCTTTGTGGAGGAAAGACCAAATTTTCACTAGGGCACCAACATTTGCAGTAGGAGATAAGTTATGGCTCAATGCTTGCAAAATTCACAGTACTTTACCAACCCAAAAACTCTCTGAAAGAAGACTTGGCCCCTTCAAAGGCAAATAAATCATCTCTCCAAATCTTTTTAAACTTTCTTTACCTTTGAAATGGAAAGTTATCCACCCAGTCTTTCATGTGTCCCTCCTAGAGCAAGCTCAAGTCCTATACCTGGGTAGGACTCATCCCCCTCCTGAACCAGTCAATATCCAAGATCATTTGGAGTGGGAATTAAGCCCTATTCTGGATTGAAGATTATACAAAGTAAAAATCCAATACCTTGTCAAATGGACTGGCTTCCAGTCCAACAAAGATTGCACCTTGTGGGAAACAGGCCATCAAATTTTCAATTCTCCCAACTTGGTCCAAGACTTCCATGCAAACAATCATTGCAAACCTTTCCAAGCTTAACTGTATCCCATACAATCCCATTCCATTACATTTTTCCATTACATCCAATCCAATTCCATTCCATACTCCCATTCCATTCCATACTCCCATTCCATTCCATACTCCCATTTCATTCCATCTCATCCAACCCTTTCACATCTCCCATGCAATTCCATTGTATCTTGCTCTTGTTGTCTTAATTCACCTCTTTTAAACTTCTATGACAAACCATTATTTTTCATTCATTCATCTATCCTGTTAACATAACCTTTTTTCACTTCTCAAAAAAAAAGAAAAAATCGTATTATAAAGAAAATAATCATAAAATAACTATAGTAAAATAAAACAAGATATCTATGATACATTATAAATTTTCCCTTATCTTTAGGGAAATGTTAAATTCACAGCTCAATGGGGCGTGTGGCATGCTACACAGCTCAAATGGGCCGTGTGGCATGCTACACGCCTCAAAAGGGCTGTGTGGCATGTTAAAAGTCCCTATTGAGTTTTATGGCACACTAAACAACTAAAATCAAGTTTGTAGCCTCCACTAAATAATAAATAATGAATAATAAATAATAAATAATAGATAATAGATAATAGATAATAAATAATAAATAATAAATAATAAATAATAAATAATAAATAATAAATAATAGATAATAGATAATAAATAATAAATAATAAATAATAAATAATAAATAATAAATAATAAATAATAAATAATAAATAATAAATAATAAATAATAAATAATAAATAATAAATAATAAATAATAAATAATAAATAATAAATAATAAATAATAAATAATAAATAATAAATAATAAATAATAAATAATAAATAATAAATAATAAATAATAAATAATAAATAATAAATAATAAATAATAAATAATAAATAATAAATAATAAATAATAAATAATAAATAATAAATAATAAATAATAAATAATAAATAATAAATAATAAATAATAAATAATAGATAATAAATAATAAATAATAAATAATAAATAATAAATATTAAATATTAAATAATAAATAATAAATAATAAATAATAAATAATAAATAATAAATAATAAATAATAAATAATAAACAATAAATAATAAATAATAAATAATAAATAATAAATAATAAATAATAAATGATAAATAATAAATGATAAATAATAAATAATAAATAATAAATAATAAATAATAAATAATAAATAATAAATAATAAATAATAAATAATAAATAATAAATAATAAATAATAAATACTAAATAATAAATAATAAATAATAAATAATAAATAATTAATAATAAATAATAAATAATAAATAATAAATAATAAATAATAAATAATAAATAATAAATAATAAATAATAAATAATAAATAATAAATAATAAATAATAAATAATAAATAATAAATAATAAATAATAAATAATAAATAATAAATAATAAATAATAAATAATAAATAATAAATAATAAATAATAAATAATAAATAATAAATAATAAATAATAAATAATAAATAATAAATAATAAATAATAAATAATAAATAATAAATAATAAATAATAAATAATAAATAATAAATAATAAATAATAAATAATAAATAATAAATAATAAATAATAAATAATAAATAATAAATAATAAATAATAAATAATAAATAATAAATAATAAATAATAAATAATAAATAATAAATAATAAATAATAAATAATAAATAATAAATAATAAATAATAAATAATAAATAATAAATAATAAATAATAAATAATAAATAATAAATAATAAATAATAAATAATAAATAATAAATAATAAATAATAAATAATAAATAATAAATAATAAATAATAAATAATAAATAATAAATAATAAATAATAAATAATAAATAATAAATAATAAATAATAAATAATAAATAATAAATAATAAATAATAAATAATAAATAATAAATAATAAATAATAAATAATATGGAGTAGTGTATGGTCCCCCATGCTTTGAGGGGCCCTGCACAACTCCCACAGGCCGTGTGGGGCCCTACAGGGCTCCCACAGGCCTGGAGCTGTGTGCACAGCTCCCACACAACTGGAGCTGTGTACACGGCTCCCACACGGCTGGAGACGTGAATTTAACATCACCCTTATCTTTATTTACAACTCTTCCCAATTTTCAGTCAACTTCCTCACCATCAATTTAAACTCTTCAAGATCTTCATCATCTATCAAACCTGACATCTTCTTTTCAACACAAGAACTTGTGTAACTAACACCTCCCCAAAGATCTCCTTGAGATTTGTGGTCCAAGCCCTCTTTGGTCAAGCATTCCATTCATCCGCCCCTAATATTTCTTTATGGGCTCTCTTCCTTTGAACCAAAAATAAACCCTCTCCAATATTGAAAGTCAAATGTCTCACATCAGTTTCAAATGGTAATACAACTTGCACTTGGGCTCCTTTGCTTTGGCCTTCCATTCCATCCCTGTCTGTCCCATTTCCTTCCTCCCATTCTGTTCCGATACCTCCTTCATCTCCATTTCCTCCATTTCTGTTCTTTCTCCTTTTTCATTTTCATTTTGTTCCTCCCTTTTTTCCTTGGAAAATTTTTTGACCCGCTCTTTACCTTGAACCTCACTTTGCAATTCATACCCCACTTGATTAATCTGAAATTTGGTCAAAGTTCCAAAATATGGTGGTGGTGGTGTATCTACGGAAGCTTGGAAAAACTAAGAGGGCAACAGTTTCATTTCATTAATTAAGTTTGCCTATAACCTCACTCACCTGGGTTGTGCACTCTGAGAATCTCAATCTCTGGTACTGGTGGAATATGATAATTAACACGCAGAGAATACCTTTGACTTTGGACTTCACTTGTAGAGGCCTTGGGGGTATTGACCCACAGCTTGCTATTTAAAGGGAATGAACAAGCCACCTTCCAAAGACAACATTGCTTGCACTTGCCTCAAAGACCATGGCCAGCAGTGCTTGGAACACACCTCTCATTCTGGTAGATAAAGTTTTCACAATGGCAAGAGGAGGATGAAAAAATAATTAATTCTTAATTTATTTAAGAGGTTCAGTACATGTAAGGTTAGACAGTCAGGTAACAACTGTTTGAATCAATGGCAAATATTCCACACGCTTGCAGGAGCTTGCAGCTTTATACCTGGGAAACTGTCATGCTTCAAGGTTAAAGGGTCATTGTCTTCATCATTTTTGTATATACTTTTTCTCAGTACCATCTACCTCAGTCCACAAGGATGACAAAAATAAAGCACAAAATCAGTTGTTCCTTCCACTTACCACCTCTGGCTTGTGTAACAACCTTCTGATTGTGGCAACTCAGTATATAATTGCAAATCTTTTCAGTTCAACCTAATCTGGTCAACCATCCATTCAAGCTTTGCTCTTCTATCCTTGGGTATCATCAACCCTTGGACTACCATTCCCAGTCACGCAATCACACTAGTTGCACTCATGCCTAGATAGCCACACCAACTGTATATTTTGCAAATGGACTAGCCCCTTTCCCTGCATAGCTACATCCATTAATTTTCATTTTCCTCAAATTTCATTCCTTCCTTGTCTCATCCATTACCTCTCTGTATACTCATTTTCTATTGTCTTGCACCTATGCTATGAACTTGTAAACAACTGTACTGTTATTTCATTTTCCCATTCCATTCCTGTCATTCATTTCATAATTGCTCCCTATCTGTGGGTAGCCATCCATTAGGTTGTATCTAGTCATCATTGGATTACCTTATAAAGGCTACACCACCTTCCTGAAGATTGTCTCCCCAGTTAGTTAATTCCATACATTCTTGCATTTTTCTAAAACAATTCATCAAATTGGGCTTGGATTTAGTTTCCTCCCATTGGAACAGCTCATTCCCCTTTTTTTGTTGAGCCATCAAACCTCAGTTTGCACTTTGCAGTTAGCCTTGCTATCTTGCACTTATCCCTTGCACTCAGTAGGTTTATTTGCCCTCAAAATCATCTAAGATTTTGGTGCTTGTGTGACAGGTAGTCCCTGATGCTTTATCATGTTGGGAAAACCAGGGGGGGGGAGCACCTTTGCCAAAAATAACCCTTAAAACGTTAGGAAACTTTTCTCCAATCAGTCTTCCCAAATCAGTTCAATCATCACCCACTTTCAATACAAAGCTTCCAAAATTTGACAAGCTCAACTCAACAACTGAAAGTGTAACAAACTTTTCAAGAGTGCAACAATATCAACAATAATGGTTATTTAGTTTTTGAAGATTGTATATTGGTACCCAATAATCCTTGAATTAAGATAGATATCTTGGAGTCCTGGCACAAATCTCTGATTTCTGGTCATCATGGGCAGGATAAAAGTTACCAGTTGATTGCACAAGACTTCTATCAGACTGGTATGAACAAGGAAGTAAAAGAATATGTTAGCGCATGCTATGACTGCAATTGTAGAAAGTCCTCAAAACACAAAAAGTATGGGATTCTCCAGCTTCTTCCAATCCCCACTATTCCTTGGCACTTGTTTTCAATTGACTTAATCTCTCAATTAACTATTTATAGTGGTTATTATTCTATATCATTTTTAGTAGATTGCTTCTCAAAGATGGATTTATTTCTTTGCAGTAGGGTGACTGCCTCTTCAGAAGACCTAGCTAATCTATTCATAGAACAGTTCTTCTCAAAGCATGGCCTCCCTGATAATATATTTTTTTATCATGGATCTCTGTTCATCTCTAGCTTTTGAACTCTTTCTGCCAACATTTGAATATCAATTGAAATTTATCAATGGCCTACCACCTATAAATTGATGGGAAGACCAAGAAATTCAATCTGATTTTTAACAAGTATCTTCAAATTTATGTCTTCTATCAAAAGGAAAACTGGTCAAGATAGCTTCCACTAGCTGAATTCACATACAAAAACTCCATTCATTCCTCCACCAAATAGTTGCCCTTTCACACTCTTTATGGATGAAAAACAACTTTTGACTCTATTCATGTAGGACATTCTTAGCCTGGTACCAATTACCTCACCCTCATCCAATCTCTCCAATTGAAAATTTTATCCAGCCTCAAAGAATAAAATCAGTGCTACCAGGAGCAAGCAGACCAAATTTTAACTTTGGCACCAAACTTTTCAGTAGGAGATCAGGTATGGATTGATGCTTGCAATATTTTCAGTACTTTCCCAACCCAAAAACCCTCTTAGGAGAAAATTGGCCTCTTCAAAGTTGAATCAGTAATCTCCCCTAATGCTTTCAAACTTTCACTACCTGCAAAATGGAGATTTATCCACCTGGTCTTTTATTTTTCTCTCCTTGAGCCAGCTCAAGTCCTATACCAAGGCAAGAATCATCCCCCTCCTGAACCAGTCAAAATCCAAGATCTTTTGGAGTGGGAAGGAAGCCCTATTCTGGATTATAGCTTATTAAAATTAAAACTTCAATAAATTGTCAAATGGACTGGATTCCAGTCTGAAAAATATCACACCTTGTGGGAACCAGCCCATCACCTTCACAATTCTCCAAGACTGGACCAATATTTCCATGCAAAGTACCCTTGCAAGCCTTTCAAAGTTTAATCCCATTCAATCCAATCCCATTCCATTCCATCCAATCCTTTCATATTCTCAATTTCATTCCATCCTACCTATCCTTGTTTTTTTCAGTTTCAGTTTCTATACTTTTCATGACAATTCTATTAGTACAACCAATCACTTTTTATTTTCAATAACTTTCAATTCCTTCTTTCCCATTAATTTATTAAAATAATTTTCCTTTCATTTTTCAAAAAAAAACGGGCAATGATAAATTCCCACACCCCAGTTTTGTGGGAGTTGCCTAGGGCCCTACACGGCCCATTCAACCTTTAGGGGCCCATACACAACTCTGCGCAACCCTGGTTGCAACCATTTAGCAAAAAATATTGGGCCAATTGCATCAAGGTGACTGGCAGTGGGGGGGATTTGATCACCTCCCCACCTGTGTGAGGGGGCTTGGACAAAGCAACCAGGCCAGTTGCAGCAAGGCAACCGGTGGTGGGGGGGACCTGACCATCCTCTCACCAACAACAAGGGGCACTCCCCCCCCTTTACAAAGGGGGAGCAGCAAAAAGCTGAGGGGGATCTGACCACCCCCCAGCCCATTGGTTGTTAGAAAAACCCTGGGGGCATCAACATCCAGGGCCCTGGTGGGGTGATTTGACCACCCCCTCCATGGAATTGACAGAAAGAGGGGGGGTGGCATGTCTGCCGGTTACACCTCCCCCCCCCCCATGTGAGGATGAGGCTGCAATTTGTATTGGTTGATTTTGGTTTTTGATCCTTTTATTTTATTTTTTTTGACACACAACGGTTTATAGTTGTGTGGCATGCTACAAAACCACAAAACATTGCATGGGGGCTACATCACTCAATTGAGTTTTTTAGAGGCCACAAAGCTTGATTGTAGTCATTTAGCATGCCGCACGGCCCATTTGAGTTGTGTGCAAGACTCAAATGGGTTGTGAATTTAACATTAGCCAAAAAAAATAATGATAATAAAATAAACAATATCAAAATATATAAAAAATAAATTATAAATTCTATCTTATTTGTTCTTCCACATTTTCCCAATTTGAATTCAATTCCCTCACTATTGACTCAAAATCCTCAAGATCTTCATTTTTTATCAAACAAGAGATATGTTTCATCAGGTGAACCTGTGCAACCAAGGCCTCCCCAAAAGTCTCCTTGCACCTTGCCATTTGAGCTCTCTTTGGGCAAGCATTCCATTGATCTGCATCCAGTAGTTCCTCATGGGCTCTTTTCCAGAAAATTTTCAACAAACCCTCAACAACCTCTCTATTTAACCACCTTGCATCAGTCTCAACCAGCACTAAAACTCAAGCCTGGGTTCCCTTGCCTTGGCTCTCCACTGATAAATTTCTGAGATTGAATTCAAAGAGAAGATGATAATAAAAGGGCTGAACAAAGTAAGGCATCAGTAAAAGAATGAGAACAAGATAAAAAGAGACTCAGGAAAAAGAAATAGGGGAGCACACATAAAACCAACATCAAGCAGATAGATTCAAGAGATAGCGGAAGGTGGTTATGATCATTGGAAGAAGAGTTGCCAGTAGAATTGATGATTGAGGGTTGAGCGGACTGATATACAAATGGACTGAGGATCAGATTGGGAGGTTGGGACATAGAAAGAAACCAGCGGTAGCAGAAATACTTGAGATTGAAGACACCAGTGAGTGGGATTTGAGGAGGAGGCCAAGTGAGAATGAAGGAAAGAGTTAAGGAAATATATAGAGAGAGAAAAGAAAATAGGAAAGAAGGTGGCGCTGAAGAAAGAGATTGATTGTAGTGGTTGGTGTTAAACTGAGGAATTGATTATACTGAAAACTGGGAACTGAGGAGACAATGACAATCAACAAAAGACATGAAATGAGGATAGTTGAGAAACAATGACAAACATTGGGCACATGGCAATCATGTGGTTGAGGGATTGAGGTCAAGAGTTTAGTTGAGGCTCAGTGAGGAACAAAGGAGATGAGACTGAAAGAGTTGTGTGAAGAACAAAACCGTTCAATATGAGGAAAGAAAAGCAAGAACAGAAAAGAGGAAGATCTCACCGGGAACACAGACAAGGAGACAGGTGAGGAGGGTTCAATGAGTCAGATGAGAAAAGAACAGGACAGGGAGATGAGATTGAAAGAGTAGGTTTGAGTGAGATGGAGATCCAATGAGATGGTTGAAGTCATGATGTAGGTTGAGTGAGGTAGAGATCAGACGAGATGATTGTGGTCATTGTATGAGGAAGAAAGAGTTGTCTGGGATAGAAGTCGGTGGTTGGAAGATCATCTCTGAGATGAGTTGTCCGGGCGAACAATCTCACAAGAAGGTCTACCAGAATTTGAAGTATCCACGCTGCTCCCGTATTTGAAGACGACCCGCGCACCCGCGTGCCTAGTGGAGTGACCTCAAAGCTTAACACCCCACCTTGCCCAGAGAGATTTTACTCTTGTAAATACAGGATGAGATAAGAAAATAAAACAAACAAAAAGAAAGAGAAGAAAAGAAAGATCACGTATTGACTGGTGAAATGAAAGGAAAGAGAAGCAAGATGCTTTGGATGGATTCTGCCTTTTTCAGAGCATCTGCGATCATGTGGGTGGACTTCACAAGATTGATTTTGATCCGTTGAGCTTGAAGTTCATCTCTCATCCCTTTTGTCTTTAAATCTAAGTGTCTGGTTTTTGAATTGGACCCGAACTTGCGAATTTTATTGTCGAGTCCACTGTTGTCGATGTGGAGGGGGGTCTCTGTCAGTGAGAGGTCAAAAATGTCTGTCACTAGTGCCTTAATCCAAGTAGCTTTGTGATACGCGTCCACTAGGGCGTTTAACTCTGCATCTGTGGACGACCAGGTGATGTTCCGTTGTTTACAACTATTCCAGGATACCAGGCTGCCAAATACCGTGCACACGTAGCCAGTTTGTGACTTCTGTGTATCAGGATCGTCTGCCCAGGATGCATAAGAGTAAACTTCCAGAGGGTTAGCGTGAGAGATGTGTTTGAGTTCAAGCTTGTAGTGTTGAGTCAATTTCAGATATTTCCAAGTTTTATTCAATTCATTCCAGTGCGTGATTCCAGGTTTGACATTGAAATGCCCCAGAATTGAGACCACAAAGCTAACGTCAGGTCTGGTGTAGCAAGCTATGTGATTCAACAGTCCTATCGCAGATTGATAATTGATGTTGAGTGCCCAAAACCTTGAGTGTTCATCATTGGTTGCCGGTTTGAGTTGGAGGTTGCGTGTGAGAGGAGCAGATGAGTCCCTGGATTCAGCTAGTCCCAATTTCTCAAGCCCATGCTGGATGTGGTTAGGTTGACTGAGAAGTATCCTGTCCCCCTCCACTTCTATCTTCATCCCGAGAATAGTATTTGGGTCCTGGCACGTTGACCCTTTGAATTTTTCTTTAAGCTTTTGCTCAAAGTCTTGACCATTGCCCACCAAGATTAAGTCATCTACATGGAAAAATAACTGCAACTTACCATCCTTTGACAAATAAAGGCAGGGATTGCATGATGATTCGTAGAATCCAACCTCCTTGACCCATTCTGTCAAGGTTTCATACCAATTTTTGGGGGATTGCTTCAATCCATACAGCAATTTCTTGAGTTTGAGGAATTTGGAGGGCCGGTTGGAACCTTTGGGAGTTTTAATAATCACATCTTCTTCTATTGGTGAGTGCAGGAATGCGCTTTTGACATTGAATTGGCGAATCTTCTGCGCAGACCTCAGGGCGTATACCAGTAGCAAGCGGAGCGTAGACGGTTTGCCTGTTGGGGAAAAGGTTTCAAAGTAGTTGATTCCCTCAACTTGATTGAAGCCCTGGACACACAACCTTGCCTTGAACTTCACCGGATCCCTGTGGCAGTTTTCTTTGATTTTGAAGATCCAGGTTGTTTGAAGGGGGTTAACTGGTTCAGGTCCATCGTATTCTTCCCACACATCAAAGGATTCTATTGACGTGAGTTTATCCTCCAACGCCTTGATCCACCTTTGGCTTTCTTCGCACCGCACAGCCTCTTTGTAGGTTCTTGGTTTGTAGTAATGGAAAAATCCGTAACGTTGCAGAGGTTTAATATTGCGTCGATCTCTAAGAGTTCTCGCCGGCTGCGTCGCTGGGGTTGTTGCAGGTGGCTGAGGTGGTTGCACTGGGCTGGTTGATGATGAAATCTGAGAGTCTGGTTCCGCATCCTTGGAGTCTGATGATTCTTTGCTTGATGTTGGGTTGGTTTTGGGGTCCGAGTTGGAATTGCTTACAGACCCTTCTCTGTACTCAGTGAACGCCGGAGTGTTTCTCTGGTGATCTTCCTCCTGGAGAATCTTCTGACAATGGTCTTTACTCGGTCCCTGGGACTGATTTCCTTCTAACCAGTCGTCAGACGGCAGTGACAGAATTAAATTTTGAGGCATTGGCATTTTCAAGAATTGTACGTGCTTTGAGCAAATGATAGAGTGGGATTTAGTAAGGATGCGATAGGAACGGAAGATAGGGTTGAAGCCTACTAATATTCCCTCATCTCCTTTCTCCTTGAACTTGAGTCCTTGCGTTTGCTGATTTAACAGGTAGACGCATGGGCTTCCAATTGGTTTGAGGTATGATGGCGCTAAGGTATCTCCGTGTATTTGAGTCCATGGTGAGTCGGAATGATTGTCCCTAGGTATGTGATTGAGAATTAGAGCGCTAGATTTGATTAACTCGTGCCACAGATTAGCCAGTATGGAAGCATCCTTAAGAATAGTCCTAGTTGATTCTACAATCGTCCGATTCGCTCTTTCCGCCTTACCATTGTGCTTGGGGTGTTAGGGTTCCAAGACAACTTGGCCAATGTGATTCTTGTCATAGAATGCCTGTAGTTTCTGGTTGACGAATTCCGACCCGCCGTCAGAGCAAACTTGTGATGGAAAGTACCCTTGTCGCCTATGCTCTTTTTTGATCAGGTTGACAATTATTTCTGCCGTTTCCTCCTTGGAGTGTAGCGGAAAGGCACCAATGTATCCCGTCGCATTGTTGACCAGGGTCAGTATGAACCGGTGACCTCCCTTGGATTGAGGTTTGAGTGGCCCCATGAGATCCAGATGAATGCAATCAAATGGTTTAGATGCTTTGGGAGAGGTCCCTTTGAACGTAGACTTTTTTATCTTACTCTTGACACAGTGGATACACTCAAAATTATCCTTTACCTCAGCCGGAATGTGTTTCGTGGTGTTTTTCAATATGGAAATGGAGGCGTGGCCGTATTTGCGGTGAATCTCCATGAGTTCCTCATCTGCTGTCCACGTGACATTGGCTGTATGACTATTTTGGAGTACTCGCTTGAACTTTGGTATCTCTAGCGTGTACAAGTTATCTACAATCTTACCCCCCAAGACTCTAGATCCATCCTTAGCAATGGAGAATTGATCTTTGCTTGCCTTCAATACACATCCCGACTGGTTGAGAGCCCCTGCGCTAATGAGATTGATCACCAAATTCGGGACGTAAAGCACATTCGACAAGTCAAGAGTGAGCCCATCCCATACAAGTCGTGCAGTACCCTTGCCCTTGATCTTGAGTTCCGCGCCCTCCTTACCGGTTTTGATTGATTGGGTATCGCACGGAGCCATATTGATGAAGTATTGGATGTCATTTATCATGTGTATTGATGCTCCACTATTGAGAATAAAGCGAGATTTAGGATCTCCGTGATTGATCCACATAGACAGTAGGGCAAGGTAGTGAGCAACAGGATTTGACTTGGACTGCATCTTCCTAGCTTTCCATTTAGCTTGGTCTTCTCGCCACCAGTCGGGAGCTACTTCCGGGTGCAGATGCCAGCAGTTCTCTGCGGAGTGATGCTTGTCCTGTCTGGGATTATGGAATCCTTCAGTGCATCTTTGTTGTTCTCCTGACTTGTCGGAGGTGTTTGAGGCGTTAGGTTTCAAGTTGATCAAGGCCACTTTGGTCCTCAAAGCTTGACTTCCCCATGTAGTCTGAGCTCTAGATTTGTTATTTAATTGCATTAGATGATTTAGTATGTAGTCAATGCACAACTCTTTGTCTGTGTGCATTATTTGACGTTTGATATCTTTCATTGATTTGGGAAACTTGAAAAGAAGATGGTAGGCAAGAATGTCGTTAGGTAGGATGATGCCAACTTCTGACATCTTCTTGAGACACACTTTCGCCTTGGTGATGAATTTGTCAATCTGACCTGGTGCGAATGTCAAGTAAAGAAATTCATTGAAGATTCAGGCTTGGTTCAACGCTTGTAGTGAGGCATATTTGTTGATGATGGCCTCCCACAAAAGTTTGGCAGAGTTCTTGTTTTCCGGTGTGACAATGTTATCATGGGTAGAAGGTTTGAGTCTTGAGATGATGAGCAGTTTGATTTCGTTGTTGACATCCGAGTCCAGAACAGATGAGTCGTCATTGATGGCTATTGAGCATCCACAAACGTCTAAGATGGTGTCCATCTTATCCTTCCAAATTCCATAGTTTTCCTTGTTGAGCCTGGGAATAGTATCAAGAGCTGTTTTCAACATTGCTTGTCTGAATCCCTCAGACATCAAGCCAGCCATTGTTTCCCAGTTATTTGACGATTTGAGAGATTCGAGAGAGCCCTTTGGCTTTTAACTGTGTTAAACTGAGGAATTGATTATACTGAAAACTGGGAACTGAGGAGACAATGACAATCAACAAAAGACGTGAAATGAGGATAGTTGAGAAACAATGACAAACATTGGGCACATGGCAATCATGTGGTTGAGGGATTGAGGTCAAGAGTTTAGTTGAGGCTCAGTGAGGAACAAAGGAGACGAGACTGAAAGAGTTGTGTGAAGAAAAAAACCGTTCAATATGAGGAAAGAAAAGCAAGAACAGAAAAGAGGAAGATCTCACCGGGCACACAGACAAGGAGACAGGTGAGGAGGGTTCAATGAGTCAGATGAGAAAAGAACAGGACAGGGAGATGAGATTGAAAGAGTAGGTTTGAGTGAGATGGAGATCCGATGAGATGGTTGAAGTCATGATGTAGGTTGAGTGAGGTAGAGATCAGACGAGATGATTGTGGTCATTGTATGAGGAAGAAAGAGTTGTCTGGGATAGAAGTCGGTGGTTGGAAGATCATCTCTGAGATGAGTTGTCCGGGCAAACAATCTCATGAGAAGTTCTACCAGAATTTGAAGTATCCACGCTGCTCCCATATTTGAAGACAACCCGCGCACCCGCGTGCCTAGTGGAGTGACCTCAAAGCTTAACAGTTGGGACTTTGAGGCTTGATGCGTGTTGAGGTTGAGGATTGGTCAAGTTGAGATGTTGGTTCATGATGGTCAATTTTTGGTGAGGACTTCCCTTGATCACCGCCAGGTGATGAAGATAGTTTAGGTTTAAGAGTTGAGAGCGGGCGCGTGAGGGAAGACAGTGACAGCTGAGTAACAGAGGAAGGTGAAGCGGGGGAGTGGGCACTGGGAAGCAAGGAGCTCAAAGGAAAGAAGACAAAGAACATGGAAAGGGCAAAGAAAAAATAAACAAGGAAAAGAAAAGAAGAGAAAAGAGAGCAGTAAAATATTCAACACCCCCCGTGTCTGGTAGGGCTGGAGACAAGAGCGAACTTTGGGTTAATAAGAGAGGTGAGATTAGCTAAGAGAGTTGGCAGCAAGTCTTTCATAAGTCTGTTGGTGTTCATTTTTTCAGATGGAATGAGGTCAATGACCAGACTTCCTTGTTTCAATTCTTCTTGAATGGCTTTTGTTTTGAAGTCAATGTGTTGGGTTTTAGAGTTACACCCAAACTTTTTGAGTTTATCAATGAGGCCTTTATTATTGACAAATTGTTTGCTTGGTTCTATGTCTTTCTTCCAGAGTTCAGATACTAAGTCTTTCATCCATATGGCTTCCAGAAATGAGTTGACGAGGGGATTGAGTTCAGCTTTGGTGGTTGAGTGAGTGATGTTTCTCTGATGGTAACTTCTCCAGGAAATGAGGGAACCAAAGAGTAGAGATAGATGACCCAATTGTGATCTTCTGGTTTCTAGATCATCCCCCCACGTAGCGTTTCTGTAGCATTGAATTTGAGTTTCGGAATTGCAAACAGAAAGAGAAAGTTTCAGATGTTTTGTAGCATTCAGGTACTTCCAGCAACGCTTGACTTCTCTCCAATGTTGAATTCCGGATTTTTCACAAAATCTGGCAAGACTCAAGACAGCAAAGCTCAGGTCCGGTTGGGTTAAACAAGCTATGTAATTCATCAGGAACAGAGCTGATCGGTAGTTGATGTTGAGGGAGAGGAACTCTTGGTGTTCTTCATTGGACGCTGGGGAGAGATTAGTGTTGACAGTGAGGGGGATGGAGGAAGGTTTGCAGTCCGTCATTTTCAATTCTTTGAGTCCATGTTTGATGTGCTTAGGTTGTGATAGCAAGATTGAGTTGTTATGTCTTTCAAATTTCATGCCCAATATGGTGTTGGGTTTGTGATGACTAGAGTTTGGAAATTGTTTGAGAAAGTTAGTTAAGAAATTGTTGCCAGAACCAACAAGAATAAGATCATCAACGTGAAAGAAGAGAACTGATTTGGTTGAAGGATGGATGTAGAGACACGGATCTGACATTGATTTGTGGAAACCTTGCTCGCAGATCCAAGAAGTTAGAGTACTGAAACAGTTTGCTGGGGCCTGTTTCAGTCCGTAAAGGGATTTGTTGAGAATGAGGTACTTTGAAGTTTAATTTGATCCTTTGGGTTGTTTTATAATGACAGTTTTGGATAGTGGAGCATGGAGGAAAGCGCTTTTGACGTCAAGTTGGGTGATGGGGAGAGAATGATAGAGTCCAAAGAGAAGAGCAATGCAAAGGGAAGCAGCCTTTCCGGTGGGAGAAAATGTGTCAAGGTAGTCCAGTCCATAGATTTGATTGAATCCCTGAACGCAGAGTTGGCTTTTATAGACAAGAGGATTGCCGTGGCAATTATCCTTCAGACAATAGACCCAGGTTGTGTTCAGCGGGTTGGCAGGTTCAGGTCTGTTGTAGTCATCCCACACCTTAAGTTCTTCGATGCCGTTGAGTTCAACGTCCATAGATGCGTCCCACTTGAGAGAGTCAGAGCACTTCTTGGCCTGTTTTTAAGTCTTAGGTACAAAGTAGTGATGATAGCCGTATCATTGAGGGGGATTGATGGATGATCGGTCTTGCAAAGAGTATCTAGGGTTTAGTTGGACAGCAAGGTTGTTGGAGGACTCGGATGAGGAGTCTGAGTGAGAATCATCTGGAGATTTGGAAGAGAGAGGGGGAGAAGGATTGTTCCTGTTGGGTTCGACAGGATTCTCAGGAGAAAGGGGAGAAGAGGAAGATTTGGGAGAAGAGAAAGAAAGAGGAAAGTTGATGTCCAAGTGGAAATGAGGGTGAGTGTCAGATTTGGAATTAGGAGAGGATGAGGGTATCTGGAAAGAAGAGTTTTTGAGTATTTTTACGTGTTTAGAAGAAATAATGGAATTGTCAGGACAAAGAATCCATTAGGAGAGAAAATGAGGGTTGTAGCCCACAAGGATGCCATCAAGGCCTTGTTCTTTGAATTTTTTGCCTCAAGCTACCTTGGTGTCAAGATAGACAGCTCTGGAGCCAATTGGGTGAAATTAGTCAAGAGGAAGAGTTTTGTTGAGAAACAGCTGGTAGGGAGAGGGAAAGTTTGGAGTCTTAGGAATTTGGTTGAGTACTAGACAAGCGGATTTGGAAACTTTGGCCCAAAGATTGAGAGGAAATTTGGAGCTTTGAAGGATGGCTCTGATAGATTCCATTACTGTTCTATTAGCTTGTTCAACCTTGCCATTGTGTTTGTGGTGATAGGGTTTGGTAATGAGATGTTGGATGGATTTTGAGAGGAAGAAATCTTTTAGGTCAGAGGAGATGAACTCTCCTCCTCCGTCCAAGCAGATGGTTGCAGGAAAAGAATTAAGTTTTTGTTTTTCAACGTTTAAAATGATCTTGAGTTGCGGTGCGGAATTGGAATTTTGTTGGAGCGGAATTGCAGAGACGAAACCAGAGAAGTTGTTGATAATTTTCATGATGTAATTAATGCCATTTCTAGAAGAAGGAGTGATGGGTCTGACAAGATCAATATGGAGTTGTTCCAATTTTTGAGTAGCGGAGGTTGAGGTTTTTTTGAATGAAATTTTAGTTATTTTAGAAAATAAACAATCTTTGCATTGAAAGTCTGACATGGATCTGGGAGAAAGATCAGGAAAGAGATTTTTGAGTTTATAGGGACTGGCATGTCCAAAGGATAGGTGCAGATTTTTGAGCTTTTTGGAGTTCCAATTGTTTTGAGAGATGCAGCAGAGTTTCCAATTGAGTCCCACCCTGGAGGGGTTATTGAGGATGAAAAGATTGCCTCAAATGAATTCAGAGAAGACAGGAAGAGATTTAGAGAATAGTCAAAATTGATTCCCGTCAGCGGTTAAAGAACATCCCTTGGAGGCAATAAGTTCTCCAGGACTGATAAGATTGACAACAAGATTGGGAACGTAGAAGACATTAGAGAGTGTAACCATGGTGTTCTTCCAGATGAGTTGAACAGTTCCTTTTCCTTTGATGGGAAGCTTAGCTCCATCCTTTCCTGTGCTGATGGATTCTTCTCGGGAAAATTTAGTGAGATTTATGAAGAAGTTGGCTGAGTTGAACATGTGGCAAGAGGCTCCGGAATCGAGGATGATTTGATTATTAGGGTTTATTTCTTTGATCCAGGTAGTGAGAAGTGTGTGGTAATGAGCCACTTCCTTTTCTTTGGAGTTGGCATTGAATTGCGCTCTCCAATTTGCTTGAGCTTCTTTCCACCAATCTGGTGCTAGGTGTTTGTGTTTGTGCCAACACTTGTCTTCTGTGTGATTGAGTGATTGCGGGTTGTGGTAACCCCTTTTGCAGCGGAGCTCTCAAGGTACGGGCTTTTTGACGTTTTGCAAGACAACTAGGGCAGTGTTCAGGGATTTGGAGTCTTTGGATTTCAATCTAGTTTTGTTGTCGAGCTGAGTGAGATGGTTGAGAACCAGATTAACTGTGATGTTTGTATTGGAATGCATTATTTGTTGAAGCAGAGATTGGAGAGTGGAAGGGAATTTGAAAAGGATAAGATAGGCTAGAATGTCTTCTGGAATATCTATTCCTACATCAATCATTTTCTTCAGGGAGATTTTGGTTTTGGTGATTAATAGATTAATCAAATTGGTTTTGAATTGGTGGTAAAGGAGTTTGTTGAACACTCTTGCTCTATTGGCAGTTTGAGACAAGGAAAACCTTTCCTTGATGGTTTGCAAGAGCAGTTTTGCGGAGGTGATGTTGGTGGGACTGAAAACCTTGTTGTGCGTAATTGAGTCAATTTGAGAGAGGAGTATGACTCTGATTTCCATATCGTCAGTAGTTATGAGAGATTTAGAGTTGTCCTTGAGAGATTCCTTGATGCCTTTCAGTTCCAAGAGAATAGTCATTTTATCCTTCCATATTGAGTAGTTTTTGTTGGTGAGAACGGGTACTGCCTTGAGAGCTGCCTTGAGGATGATTTGTCAAAATCCATTGCTGCTGCTTGATCCCTCCATAGTTCCGGTGAGGATAGTCGGGTTGATCTTTGGTTTTTAACCATGATAAATTTCTGAGATTGAATTCAAAGAGAAGATGATAATAAAAGGGCTGAAAAAAGTAAGGCATCAGTAAAAGAATGAGAAAAAGATAAAAAGAGACTCAGGAAAAAGAAATAGGGGAGCACACATAAAACCAACATCAAGCGGATAGATTCAAGAGATAGCGGAAGGTGGTTATGATCATTGGAAGAAGAGTTTCCAGTAGAATTGATGATTGAGAAGTGAGCGGACTGATATAAAAATGGACTGAGGATCAGATTGGGAGGTTGCAACATAGAAAGAAACCAGCCGTAGCAGACATACTTGAGATTGAAGACACCAGTGAGTGGGATTTGAGGAGGAGGCCAAGTGAGAATGAAGGAAAGAGTTAAGGAAATATAGAGAGAGAGAAAAGAAAATAGGAAAGAAGGTGAAGCTGAAGAGAGAGATTGATTGTAGTGGTTGGGACTTTGAGGCTTGATGCATGTTGAGGTTGAGGATGGGTTGATTTGAGATTTTGGTTCATGACGGTCAAGTTTTGGTGAGGACTTCCCTTGATCACTGGCAGGTGATGAAGATAGGTTAGGTTTAAGAGTTGAGAGCGGGCGCGTGAGGGAAGACAGTGACAGCTGAGTAACAGAGGAAGGTGAAGAGGGGGAGCGGGCACCGGGAAGCAAGGAGCTCAAAGGAAAGAAGACAAAGAACATGGAAAGGGCAAAGAAGAAATAAAAAAGGAAAAGAAGAGAAGAGAAAAGAGAGCAGTAAAATATTCAACATCCACTCCATGACCTTTGGCCTCATTTCCTCCTGTTTCACTTCCTCCATCTCCTTCCTACCCTCTGTTCTTTTTCCTCCCTTGCTTCTATTCCCTTCTTCCTCCCTTTTTTTCTCTGTGATCACCTTGCTTTTCCCTTCCCCTTGAACATTGTTCTTCACTTGGTTCATCTGAAATTTGGTCCACGGCCCAAATTATGGTGGTGGTGGCAGCAGCATATTGGTGGTGTATCTTTGAAATTGGGGTAACACTAAATGGGCAAAATTCCTATTTAATCAGTTTCATTTTATCTATTTGCTTTTTATCCAAAATTGATCAGTTGGGTTTTTCATTCCAAGAAATTCAATATCTGGCACAGGAGGAATCTGGTACTTCACTTGCAGAGCAGGTCTTTGAGTTTGGCCCTCACTTGTTGAAGCCTTGGAGTTATTGACCATTTGCTTGCTATTCAAGGTGAAAAAAAAGCCAACTTAAAAATGCAGCAATTCTTGCACTTGCCTTGAAGACCACAAGTAGAAGTACTTGGGACACAACAGTGGTTTCCACAAATAAAACTGTTTCAGAAGGAAGAAAAGGATGACAACATCATTGATTTAAATTTATTTTAGAGATTAGTGAATTTTAAAAGGGTATAAAGTGAGGTAAAACTTTTGGAATTGATGGGAATTCATCAGGAAGCTTGCAGGAGCTTTCAGATTTATAGCTGGGAAACTTTCACACTCCAATTTTAAGGTTTATTTCCTTAATCAATTTGCAATATTGCTTTCCGCAGTACCATCTACCTCAGTCACTAAGTGTGACCCAAACAAAGCACAACATCAATAGTGCCTTCTGCTTACCAGCTCCAGCTTGCATCAAGAACCTTCTGATCTTGGAGACTCAGTCTATCATTGTGATATTTGCAGTTAAGTCTAATCCAGTCAACCATCCATTGAAGCTTTGCTCTTCCACCCCTGGGTATCTCAAGCCCTTGGACTTCCATTCTTGGTCACAAAACTAAACTAGCTAGAACCCATGCCTAGATATCCAGATCAACTTTATAGTTCTGCCAATCTACCAGCTACCTTCCCTGCATGAATAAGTCCATTCATTTGCACTTTCTTCACATGTCATTCCTTCCTTGTCTCACCCATTATGCTTTTACTTGCACACTCTGATGTCTTGCACTTATGCTATGACCCAACATACAATTGTAAAGTTCATTTAATTTTCCCATCCTGTTTATGACATTCATTGCATCATTTCTCTCTAGCTTTACATGAATTTCCATCAGGTTGTATCTAGTTACCCACTGGATTAACTCATGAGGACTGCAGCATCTTCTTGAAGTTTTTTTCCTCAGTTAGTTAATTTAAAACATTCTCACATCTTCCAAGACTGTTGAGTTTTGGACTACATCTTCCTGTCTGCTTACCTCCCTCCTTCAGTGCACTCTAGTATTTGACTATTATTTTATATGTTTAGCGCACTTATAGACTGTTATGACCAATCTATCTACATTATTTTATGTTTTTTATTCTTTTAGTAGTCATGAAAACCATTGTATACCAGGTACTTGTAGTCTGCTGGCCTCTATATCTTTTACATTTGACAGGCTTCTGATACTCAAATGTTGCTACTCTTAGCCTCTGTGATTCTTTTTTTGAAACCTTCTTCCTCACCCATTTTACTCACTCTCTACTTCTTTGAATATTCAAGATATTAGTATGACCAACTTGTGGTCTCTGAGTTGTCTATAAATACTCTTAAGTCTCCTGATCCCTTGATTGAAATACATCAGATCCTTCCTCCTTTCATCTGGACCCACACACTGAAGACGACTGAATCTGGTCCCTTGTGGACCCCCATAAGTCAGATTGTAATCCCCTCCATCATCCGTCTCTCCTTTCCAATCCCTGCTAGTTCATCATGTCCAGACTCTATTCCAACAAAGACAAGTAATCACATTGGGATTTTCCTTGGTTTCTCTCCACCAGAACAACTCATCCCTCTTGCTGTTTGTGGGCTATCAAGCCATCCATTTTCACTTCACAGCTAGCCTTGCTATCTTGCCTTCCTCCCTTGCACTCAAGCTCTCCCATTTGCAATTGCAATCACCTCAAGATTGTCCTATAGTATGTGGGGGGGGGGGGGGGGTTGTGTGAAACAAGCCAAACACGGCAAACCCTGGAAATCTTGACGCTTGATCCAGGGGTTTCAATAGGGATACAAACACACAAGTCCATAGGCTACAATCACCTGGTGGGGCATACATATGGTCTGTAAAGCGCATCTGGGCACCTGTCCAAGTTTGCCTTGGCATGCTCCCAGAAGGACTTGGATTGGTGCCCAGGGGGCTTGATTGGGTCAGGCTTGTGGGGGTAAAAACTTGGCGCCCAACCAAGCTCCCCTTTATACAAATCAAAGCTGGTTGGGCTTGACCAACCAGCCTCATTTCTCCCATACAAACCACTCATTCTTACTTCCATCTGTCCAATATTGTATTTTTTTCCCCTTTGTTTGATTTTTTATTTAATGATTAATTTTCTGGTTTTTCATGTTTTTACATAGATAGATGGCTGAAGAAACACAATCCAAAGCACCACCCAATCCTTCCATACTTGAGATTGAAGCAAGCAAAGCCAAATCAAAGTGCTTAGCTCAACAATTTCAAGAACTCAATCCAAAAAATTATCAGAATGAAAAAATCCTCAAAGCTCACCAAATAATTGATCAAAAGAGAACCATAACAAATGACCAACTTACCCATAAAAATCAAAAACCAAATGCTATCATCAAGCCTGAGGTTTGAAATCTCATCCAAACTAACATCTTGGAAAAATGAATGTCTCAAAAGGAAGCTGTCTCAACATTTGATATATCTTTCCATCAAGTTCAGAGAATAATTAAGGAAGACCCCCTCCATGTCAAGGTAAACAAGCAAAGATCATCAAAGTTTAAAAATGACATGGTCACCAATCTCCTCTTGTTCATTGACCAAAGACCAACTGCAACCCTCAAGGAGATGGCCAAGTTCCTCAAGAACAAGAATGAGGTGATAGTCACAACCCAGACCATCTTCAACATCCTCAAGGATATTGATGTCACTTGGAAGCAGGTGAAAAACATTCCTGCTGCATGGAATTGGGCCAATCTCATTGAACAAAAAGCAAATTATGTTCATTGGCATGGGACCAACTTGGATTGAATCTTTTTTTTTTGTTGATGAAGCGGGGTTTGATTTGCATTTGGGAAGATCAAACAGATATGCTCCTTCAGGTGAGCTTCTTCTGTTTGCTTAAATTTTTTTGATAAATTATTATTATTATTATTTCTTTTTTTTTGGATTCATTTATTTTACCAGGTACCCCTGATTTTCTCAGCCTTTTACCAAAGATCAAGCAAGTGAGGTTGATTGGAGCTCTTTCCAATCAAGTTTTTGTGTATCAAAAACTACTCAATGCTGATGGAACCAAGTATAAGGGTGGTAGGTTCTGATAATTTTTTGTTTATTTCTCTCCTCACTTGCATCAAGACTTCCCCAGGACTCCATCATCATTATGGATAACACCCTAATTCACTGTGGGGAATTATTTGATGACTTACAAGCCAATTTCCAATGTTCAGAATTGATTGCAATCCAATTCCTTCCTCCCTATTCAACCTTCCTCAATCCCATCAAATATTCTTTTCATTAAATCAAATCTTGTGTTTGAGAAAAGGAGCCCAAGCCAAGGGCTGAATTAGTTCAACAAATCAAGGCTGGAACTGAAGATGTCATAACTCCAGAGAAAAGTCAAAATTTCTCTTCTCATGTTCAAAATTATTATCAAAACTGCCTTGAGATGCAACCTATCACAGGTCCTCTCTTGGAAAATCCTTAAGAATTTTTAACTTTTTCCTTTTTTTTTCTTTTTATTCATTTATTCCAAAGAAACAAGGTATCCTTTGCCAAAAAAAAAAACTCAAAAAAAACCCCATTAAGTTTTTTTTTTGTGTATTATATTAAAAGAAAAAAAAAAAGAAGAAAAGAATCATATTCACAAATTTATCAAGTTTTGTTACATTTTCTTTCTTTCTTTTTTTTTTTTTTTAAAAAAAAAAATAATTCTTTTACATGGTTGATGTGACCAAATTTGATTGGTGCCAAAACAAGCTTGGCAAGGCGCTGGACTTACTTGACTAGGCACCAAGTTGACCGTGGCTGGGTAACCAAGTGGGCTTTGGCTAGGTGACAAAAGGGCTTTGCTAGGCACCATTTGTGCTTTAGCAAATTTTCAAAGAAAAAAAAAGCTTTTGGTTGGTGCCCAAACAGGCTCTACAGACCCATATGTGGAATGTACCAGTGTAATTATGATACTGACTGAATCATAGGGCATGCAAGTATTGATGTGTTTGAGAGAGAGAGAGAGAGAATGTGTGTGAATTTCCAGTGAATGGTGACTACATGAGCCTGATGAGTGAATCAAGCTAACAACGGTTGGCCAAGGTGGAGACACCTGAGGAACAACACCAAGGGTTAAGTGGGTACAACAAAGATAGTCAGGAAGCAGAAGAGAAGATGAAGATTACAATCCAATCATGATTTCAAAGGTCTGAACTAGGCCAATTGGCTCTTACAACTGCACCAATTGCATCCTGGTAGATGGAATGAGCCAGCTCAAAATCTTCTAACGGTCCCATTCCTTGGTCAACCAATACATTCAGTCCTCCTCCCGGGCCCTCACCTAATTGGTTTTAAAACTCTGTGCTGAAGGATGATGATGATGGCTTGTTTTTCTCTCAGGCCTTGAATCTCTATCCACCACCTGATCCTCCAACCCCAAAACCCATATTGCAAGAGGAAAGAAAGAAAAAGTGGTTGGTGTAGTCAAAGAGATGGATTGTTGGAAAGACTGAGAGGATTTGGAAGACTTACTGACCCAGCCAATCATCTTCAAAAATCCTTGGATGGATTTGGTGGATTGAAAACTAGCGGATATTTGTCTGACCAGAGGCCTTCATGAAGATAAGAAAAAAAAATTTTTTTTTTTAAAAAAATAAAAATAAAAATAAAAATAAAAATAAAAATGGTCAAAGGGGGGTAGGTAGGGGAATGGGAATTGAGGAAGGTGGATTGAGACAAAACTTGGTTTGAAACCAAGAGATTAAACTTGGGACAAAGAATGGATCAAACAAACAATGTCCAACAGGATGTTTTGGAATGAGACCCAGCTCAAGTACAACTAGGAAACGTTGTGGTGTTGTATTTATAACCTCAGATCGGGAGCTGCATTGCGGGCTTTGGGCTCAGCATTTGGGGTGTGCAGGGTCTCAGCAGTGCCTGCTGCAGGTCAGCAGCAGCAGATGAGGGCTCAGCGGCAGGGATTGCAGGGCTTGGCACCATCTGCAGGTTGGGCCTACTCTGGGGGGCTCCAGGCCACTACCCGCCCCGGGAACGCGGACCAAGTGATGGAGCCGGCTAACCAAGCTTGCGGGTGGCTAGTTCGGAAGGTGAGGGCGGGGAAATCAGGGTTTATACGCGCCAGGGAGGTTTGGGCAGGCATAAGCGCGGGCCAACTCATGGATCGCGGGATCCGCAGACGTGCACGGACAGATAAACCCGGGGGGCTCTGAGTAGGGCATGGCAGAGTGCTGCGCCATGAGAAGGAAAAACCAGACGTACATGATATCAAAGGGGAGGGTTTTCAGACCGGGTGGGTGGTACAGGGTAGGGTTAGGGTGGAGCTAGGGTTCTGTACTTTTGGGGTCATATTTCATCTATCTTGTTGCTTGTGGTTGTACCTAGGTTAGGTTTGAGAGGGAAGACTCAAAAATACCTCACTCTCAACTCTGGGTTGGATCATATCATATAGATCATCATCACCGGACCACCAGGGAATGGTATGGGAAGGATTGGAAGGGAGGAATTTATCTTGTCATCACGCTCTCTATTCTTAAGCTCATTGCATCCAATCTCCTTAAAGACACTTAGACCAATAACTTCCAAAACCTGAGGAAAACTTTGGGGGGTATCACCTCTCTTGTTTCCACACCTGGGGGTCTGGCTGGGAACAATCTTTCATCTAGGTCTCTCATAGCTAGCGGGTGCAATGTTGCCAACAACTACTCCAGGATCAAACATTCCACCTTTGTCCCCTCTCCGGTTGGGAGCTGGCGGGCCACCACCTCCACCACCGCCAACTACTTGGTCTGGAGGTTTTGCTCCTCCTTGGTCGGAGCCTTCAGAGGCGGCCGAGTTTCTGCAACGGGTATGGCTTAGGCCACAGAACTTTCCTCATCTCTGGTTTGAAACCGCGGATATTGGGCGCTTTCTGGTGAGGTTTGAGGATATTGCAGACTCCAAACACGCAATGGGCAAGGATAAGGTTGGCACGGTTGTTCTCTTTATCACAGACAAGAATAAACTCCAGGATGTGTAGGATATGTCTGGCTACAAGGCTTGAGACTGGGAAAGGCTCCAGAATGAGATGATGGCGAGGTGGGGGAAGCATGAGCCCCGCTTCTGAGTGGGGGGCGGCAGAGGCAATTTTGCAAGGTGGGGTGCAGACACAGAGTGATTTGTCCAAATAAAAATCTACGTTTGACCACATCTACAGCTATCTAGAGAAGAACCAGGTGGTAGCGGGTGAAACAGGGGCGATGAAGCAGGTGTTTTTAGGCGGGCTTGCGCCGCAACTTTGTGCGCGGGTCCAGGGGTATCTACTCAAAAACGGGTTGGTATCATGGTCAGTGGATTGGAGTGTCACGCTTCTTCCAAACCTAAGCGTGATCAACCAGGCGGTAGAGAGCAAGATTGATTTGGAAGAACTGATCATAGATACAGCCAGGTTGTTCCCAATGGTTTCAAAGCAACCAACGGCCTCTTCCACTCCAGCTCCAACGCAGGTACTGCCCATGGGCCCATCAGCAACGGAGCAGCCGGCAGCCCCTTTGCAGTCAATGGAAGTACCAGTGAACAAGGTAATGGATATGTTACAGGAACTACGGATACTTCTGAATCAGATAATGGCTCCGCCTCCTCCTCCTCTGCGCAGAGTGCTGCCTCACATGGGGGGGGGGCTTCCAGCTCAGTAGTGGGCCGTCAAGCGGGTTTTTGGTTTGAGTGTGCACCTATTGCGGCAATAAAGGCCACTGCAAGTCTGGTTTCCCGGAACTGACCAAGGACATGGACGAGGGGTTGGTCCGCACATCTGGGGCAACTTAAATATTCCCAACGGGCAAGCCGGTGGATCTGGGGGCCGGTCAGCCACCCCCCCGTGGAGCAGGTTAGGGCAAGAGCCCCGCCCGCAGGGGCCGCTTGGGTGTCACTTGGGATTGTTACTGGGCCCAATACGTGGCAAGCTCTGTGTGTGGAGGTGGAGGTTAGGGCATTGGCAGCAAACAAGCGGATTGTGCCAGAGAAGATGGATGTGGATGTCAGAGAGCGGCCATCAACCCAAGCCCCAAAAACTGGTATGCAAGGGCCTGTAGGCAACACACTGTTGACCAGTTCCAGAGGAAGGAGGAAGTCCGTGGAAATTGTGCAACAGGTGATGGGGAGCAAGGCACCAATACCCCTCACGCTACAGGAGCTGGCTGCGGTCTCCCCAGTGGTTGTCAAGGAAATGGTTCAGGCGCTGAGGGAGCACAGGGGCAGCAGGGTTCCCACAACGGTGCAGCACGTGAACATGGCGGGGGAGGAAGGGGAACGCAAGTTGTGCCAATCCAAAGCCATGTTGGTTCCACTTGCCTATGTCTCAATGAAGATTGCGGGCAGGAAGGTGTGGGCAATGGTGGACAGTGGATCAATGGTCAATCTGCTCCTGTCAAAATTGGTGGATGAGTTGGGGCTGGTTTGAAGGAAGTGCGCTATGGGATTACGGGCGCTCAATGGAGGGGAATGTTGGGTGGATGTGGTGGTGGAGGAAGAGGAGGTGGAGGTTGCAAAGGTCTGGAAGTTGCTGTTTTTTCTCTTGGTCAAGTGCGGCAACGTAATTTTGGGTTGACCATTTATGTTTGGGTTCGGGGCCTGGATGGTGTTTAACACGGAGGCGCTGACAGTGGAAGATGCATCTGGGGCAAGGTTTGAGATGATGATCTGCAACCATGGGAAGGGGAAATGGGTGCAACCAGCGGCAGCCAGCAAAGAGCCAGAATCCGACGGGGGGGACGACTGTGAGGTTTGCCCCGTGGAGAATTTTGCCTAGTCAACCGCTGGTACCACACCGGAAAGGCTCTGGTTTTGTGCGGGCGGTCAACTAGAAAGGAGCAGGAGATGGAAGGAAGCGCGCAGAGGGGGCGGGCGGCAGAAGTAAGTCCTCTTCCTCAGTATGCGCCATTGGAAGGTACTGTGTTTCAAAAACCCTACCATAGTGCCACGCTTGTGAGCAAAGGCAAGAGCCGTGGGTTAATTATTGCCAGGAATCACAAGGACAATGGTGGACGCGTAAGGATGGTCAGGTGCAATGCAGGACGGTACAAGCCCTTGGCACAAAAGGTTTGGCCCCGGAACAAGCCAATGCCGCAGGGACTGAACAGGCCTCTAAGGCCAATCTCCTGGTCTTGGGACCCCTGGGTAAGTCCATTGAAGAAGTCCGGGTGGGTAACAGGGTTGGCGCAGATCACGGATTCGCGGATTGAGGCGCTTAATTTTGGGCCAACGGAGTGGTTGAGTGCAGAGGAGAAGGATTTTCTGGAATTGGTGTTGGTGCTCTCCAAAAAGGCCCTTGCTTTTGGGCCTGACAAGCGTGGATTGCTGAGGAACAAGGTTGGCAATCCCTATGTGATCCCCACAGTGCCGCACAAGCCCTGGCAGATCAAGCCAATTCCAATCCCTTGGACTGTGCGGGAACCCTTTTTGGAACTGGTCTGGGAGCGCGTGAGGACAGGGTTGTACAAGCAGTCCACATCAAGCTACTCTATCCCAATCTTTGCAGTTGTTAAACAGAACGGAAAGTTTCTTAGGATTGTTCATGACCTGCAGCGGCTTAACTCATTCACCATCCAGGACGCGGCTCCACCTCCTTCAACAAGACAGCCGGCAATGGCGCAGACGCAGGGGATGGTGCCGGTGGTTCAGGATGGGTGGAAAAATTGGGCTCTTTGGCTGAGGAGGAGCCCGTGCGCAACGCCCCGCCTCAAAGGAGCAAGAGGCTACAAACGGCTGGGGACAGCCCTCAAGCGGGGGGGAAGCAAGTAGGGTAAAAGGTTGATTTGGTGAGGGAGTGCTCTAGCTGGTTCACAGCTGGAATAACTAGACACCCCAGAATGTTCATTTTCTTATTTCTTAAATACACCGCTTTGCAAGTTGGTACTGGTTTTGGTTATGATTGGTTGCAGGGATGTGGGCGCGGCGCAAGCCGGGTCTGTAAACTCAAGGCCAAGCCCCAGGGTTGGGTAATGCGGGACAAGGAGCGGAGGCCTGGTCTTAGCAAAAAAAAAAATTCTTTTTGGGTTTGGTTTTCTTTTTGGGTTTGGTTCTTTTCTCTGTCTTGTCTTTATCAGGTGTCTTGTCTTGTCTTCTCCTACATCCTAATGGGTATGGGGAACTGTGTGGTAGTTTGGCTGGGGCAGTCCAGGTACCTTCTGGGGGACTTTGTTGGCTCAGGACGTGGGCACAGATCTCAATCTCACTCTCATTCTCACTTATGATGCCCGGACACAGAACTTTCTTTAAAACTCACTTGGGATGCGGGGATGTTTCCACAGGACAACCCGCTGGGAAAGGACACGGGTGCAGAAGACGTGTATTTCTCTAATCAGGGGAAGTGCAGTACAATGAAAAATGTGGAAAGAGGTGGGGTGATGTGCCTAAGCCATTTTCATCATTTCCTCCATGTCCGCCTGCAACAACGCCAGTAAGGCCCAGAAAGACGCCAAGAGCTTGAGCCAGGAGTCTGTAGGAAGTTGCGGAGCATTGTGGTCAACCTTTCAGCAAAGATCTCAAATCTGGCCGTTGGGAATGCCAAAACAAAGGGGATTTCTGGGATCTTGGATGGGCTGGGGGTAGGCAGGACTGGTGAGCAGGGGGCCTCCGGAGGACCATCTGGGGGGCTTGGTCCAACAGGAGGCAACAACAAGATGACAATGGGTGACATGGGCGGTGGAGGGGTGCCTTGCAGAGCCAGGGAAGGGGCTGGGGCAGGAGCTGGGGCAGGGGCCGGAGGAGGAGCCGGGGCAGGGACCAGAGTAGGAGCTAGAGGAGGAGCCGTGCAACGTCAAAGGGTTTCATCAATACACGGTTCCCTTGCGCCTTGTGTAACCCAGACGCGGTCTGCCCAGAATTGCATAGCCACCCGGTAAGCTGCAAAGCTGGGGAAGTCCCCCTTCTGGGGAGGTTCTGCGGGGCGGAGCGGTGAAGCAGAGTTGCAGATTGAGATTGGGGGGGGGGATTGGCAAAGGGGTGATCTGGGCAGAGTCCATGAGTCCTCCAAGATGGTTTCATTGTCTGATACCATGAACGGGTCCGGATGGGCCCTCTTGCCTGGGCGGGAACGGGAGCTGGATTGAGGGGGAGGCTGGGGCATTCCCTCCCTAAGCGAGCAGCAGCGGTGGCCGTGATGGAAAGAGCTGCAGGCCCATCAACCAGGAACGATCAAACATGCCTTCCTGTTTCAGGTGCAGAAATTGCAGGGGATCATAGTGTTGGGGGAAGTTGGAAGGAGGGGTGGGGCTAGTAGCTGGGGTGGTGGTGGTCCAGTAGCCCGGTAGGGTTGAGGTAGTGATGGAAGGACCTCTGGGGACAGAACTCAACTTGGGGGGAGGGGTGTGGTGTTGTATTTATAACCTTGGATCGGGAGCTGCCTTGCGGGCTGTGCGCTCAGCAGTTGGTTAGGTTAGGCTCAGCATTTGGGGTGCAGGCGGTCTCAGCAGTGCCTGCTACGGGCTCAGCAGCAGCAGATGAGGGCTCAGTGGCAGGGATTGGGGGTCGGGCCTACTCTGGGGGGGGGGCGCCGGGTGGCAACCTGCCCAGGGAAGGCAGACCAAGTGATGGAGCCAGCCCAACCAAGCTTGGGGGTGGCTAGTCCAGAAGGCAAGGGTGGGGCGATCAGGGGTTATAGGTGCTGGGGAGGTTTGCGCGGGCATAAGCGTGGGTCAACTGATGGATTGCGGGATCTGCAGATGCGCAGGGATGGATAAACCCAGGGGGCTCTGAGTAGGGGTGGGGGGGTGGAGGGCTGTGCCATGAGAAGGACAAACTGGACGTAGGTGATACCAAAGGGGGAGGGTTTTCAGACCGGGTGGGTGGTACAGGGGTAAGGTTATAGGGTGGAGCTAGGGTTCTGTACTTTTGGGTTCATATTTCATCTATCTTGTTGCTTCTGGTTGTACCTAGGTTAGGGTTGAGGTGCAGGACTCAAAAATACCTCACTCTCAACTCTGGGTTGGATCATCATCATATAGATCATCATCATCAGACCACCAGGGAGTGGTATTGGAAGGATTTGGAGGGAGGAATTTATCTTGTCATCACTCTCTCTATTCTTAAACTCATCACATCCAATCTCCTTACAGATGATTAGACCAATAACTTCTGGAACCTGATGACAACTTTGAGAGGTATCACTTCTCTTGTTTCCACAACGTCCGTTTTGATTCCTTTTTTTGTTTTTGTTTTTATCCAATCAGTTCCCTCAGATTTGGGGAGGAGGGAAAATAGTCTACTCCTATAAGAACCTTAGTTTTTTTTTTTTTTTCAGCGTTGGAAGAGATTCATGTTGACCTAATTTGGAGACCTCTCTTGAGAACCATTGTAGTTTCCAGCATCCTTCTCAGCAACCTTAGCCTCAGACTGGATGTGGGGCCATGAATCTTCAGTCAAGCTTTTGCACCGGGCAAACACCATGCCTCCCCAATTTTTTTTTTTTTTTTTTGGGGGGGGGCATTTCATTGTTCTTAGAGGTACCAAGATTCATAGTAGGCATCTCACAGCTACTCATGATCCCCATGAGTGTTGAAGTGACCCAAAGTGCTCAAACACAAGGGAATCAATCATAGGTATGTGAATAGTTGTCAAGAGGGGGAAAGGGGTTAAGCCACCACTAGGTCGTCCTAGTCGGTATGTGTACTCCCCCCATACACAGTATATGGCTACTTTACACTACCCCTCAGGCCAATTCAGCAACATTGGGAGTGGATTGGACTGGGACTCGAGATGTATGTACCTATGAAAGGTCTCTCCTAGCAATGTTACTCCCCAACAGACAGTGTGAACTGTCGGCTTTCACACACGTCTCACCACTTTGACCAGATGGGTTTTTTTTTTTTTTTTTGAGATTTATGCCACCGACTAGGTAGGAGGAGGTTTTGGCCACACGATGGCCAGGACGAGGGGAGCTCCGTCGAAGGCTCGGACAGGCGCCATAGGGGCTAGATGGGTGCCCGCTAACTGGCATCTGGGAGCATCCATCGGAGGTGCGACTCGAACCGGGGTGCAGTGGGAACGCTGGGAGTGTGTATTCGTGGTAGGCATCACCCAAGGTACTCATGATGCCCACGAGTGTTGAATTGACACCAAGTACCTCAGCACAAGGGACTCGATCATGAAGACGTCATGAATGAAACCTTGGTCGTGGATCGATGATTGGTGAGAGTTAGGTTGAGAGGGTTCCGAAGATAGATAGCCTAGTGGGAGAATACGGACTCGGATAGCCGAGCGACCAGGGGTTGTTGTCGATGGATGATTCCGATTTCGGTCGAGAGGTGAGACGAGTGTGAGGGACGATGGCTCGATGGGAAGTGTGACGGATAGGGTGATCATTCTGACTAGGGAGAAGTCTTAGGGATGGATCGAGTGTGGGAATGTGGATATATGAATACATACGCATTTACTTTGGAGCTCGAGTGATCGATGAGCTCATGGTGGTAGCCTTGACGACGACGATGCGTACCTACGCTTCCTTCCATGGTTGCTAGCCTTAGGTCGGTTGGAATCAGTCGTGGATTGAGAGGACGATCGCCGAGCCCGTGTGGTTGGTTGGCTGGTTGGTTGGCAGGCTGGCTGATTGGATATCTAAACCTAAACCAAGGGTATGACGAGTGAATCGAGAGATCGAATGTATCCTAGGACGAAGCTAGACTTGGGTCGGGATTGGTTGATGGAGTGAAGATGAGATCGGTTGAGGCGAGGAGGGTTGTCGATGATCGTGATGGTTAGAGGGTTATTGACTGGTTGAGCCAACATCATCGATCCGATCGATGGGGGGCAAGGGCGAGGAAGGAGTATGATTGATGATGAGTGTTGTAGTCGAGTTGGGGTTTGAAGATCGATTTATTGGGTTGGAGTGGTGATCGAGATCGGTTGGTGAAGATGTTGTGAAAAGTGAGAGTGAGCTGGTGGTAGATTGATGAGATGGAAGAAGCTGGGTTAGTGAAGCCCAAGTTAGAGAGAGAGAGAGAGGGAGAGGGAGAGGGAGTGTGGTGGAGTGTGGAGTGGGAGACTGAGGGAGGGAGGACAGTCTAGATCCATAGTCGGTAGTCGATTGTAGTCTACCCTCGACGACGACGGCTGGTTGACTGGGTTCAGGTTGACGTCGATGACGAGGAGGACGACTACAATCCAGATTGAAGAGTGAGCTGGGCTGGGCTGGGCTGGGCTGGGCTGGGCTGGGCTGGGAGAGGAGGATATTTAGAAAGAGGCCCGACGGTCAAGAGGAAGGAAGGAAGAGGGAAGAGGGAAGAGGGAAGTCGAGCAAGAAGGAGGAAGAAGAAGAAGAAGAAGAAGAAGAAGAAGAAGAGGAAGAAGAAGAAGAAGAAGAAGAAGAAGAACAAGAAGAAGATGGATTCAGATCAGAGTAAGCATTCAGATCTCATGAGCCCTGATGAATTATCAAGACCCAAGACGAATACTGATCGAGCCTCTTCATCACTCACCCAACACACTCACAGTCAACACCACCATTACCATTACCAGTACGACGACGACGACGAGGACGATGAAGAAGAAGAACGAAGAAGGGGTGAAGGGTCACTCATCTCAACCATCGATCTCCAAACCGACTCATGAACATGAGCAGTCTCATCAACACCTTCGACTACCATCCACTACTACCATCTCAGCTTCATCACCATCCACTTCTCATCTTCCACACTCCTCCCGTCCATCCCCGAGAAGCTCCAGGGAGGCCGATGTACTCGGTAAGATCCTCGGATGGCGTCAATCTAAGAACTTGTTATCATCAAACCCAAGACCAAAACCAACGTCATCCTCTAACTCGGATCAAGAACTACTACCTCCCATCTTTCAATCCATCAATCCATCTACAACTCCATCTACATCTACATCTCCATCTCCATCTCCATCTCCATCTCCACTCAACCTCATCATCCATCCTCCTCCCATCCTCAAGAAGTGTCTCAGTTCCGATCAACTCATCCACCTCCCATCCTCACCCCTCCATCCACCACCATCCTCCTCCAACATCGATCCTACCCTCGATCCATCATCCCATCCGATTCAATCGCTTCCCATCGGTCCTTCCAACCGATCCCCTAGATCCATCACCCCCTCTCGTTTCTCCCTCCCCTCCCTACGTGCCATCCTCGACTCTCATCCCCTCCAACTCGATCCTCATGCTCATCCTATCATCCTCCCATCCCCCCTCAAATTTCACCATCCCAACATGCACGGCGTCGCCTCCAACGAATCGATTCGAACCGCTAGACCAGATACTCGACTCGATCCCCATCATCCTCAACTGCTCCCTCCACCCCCCCTCTCCTCCCCTCACCTTCTATCCTCCTCACCCTCCCACTCCAGTCATCTTCCATCCCCTCGATTTCATGACCCAACCATCTTCGACCTCTTCCTCCATACCCCTCGTCGTGAGCCACTCGATCTCATCCGTCGCTTCCTATCCCCCGATCTACCCGGCTCCTCCTCCCCCTCCGATACCTCCTCCAATCCATCCCAAGCCTCTCACTCCCTCGGGCTCTCCATCCACTCCCCTCATCACCTCCACCCATCACTCCTCAACCCTCTCGATCCTACCTCATCCTTCACCAACGATCCCAGGTTTGTCATCTGGGCCCAAAGCTCCCCTAGTGTCCCCACCAAGACCACCAACACCACCACCACCCTCCCTCCTCCAACTACGAGCCATTCGAACGTCTACTCATCATCCAAGAAACGTTCCTCGTTCACCCTCGAGATCCGTCACTACCATCATCATCCCGCCTCGGCCAGTACCTCCCACCTCGGAATCGATCGATCCACCGGTCGTCTCACCCACGCCCCTCATCATCATCATCATCATCATCACTCTACCTCCAACTTCTCCTCCCCACCCAACGCCACTCATCCCAGGAGATGGAGTCGGACCGCCAAGATCTCGACGACCAGCCAACCATCCGTCGCTCCGGATCCAGTCTCCAACTCATCTCCCAACCTAGCCATCGATCCCCATCATCCTCGGACTTCCTTCGGCAGATCCCGCGACGATCAACGTTCTCCATCCTCGGCCGCCGAAGACCATCCCTCAAAGATCACTCATCATCCTCGGATCCTGATGGCTGCTACGATCGAACGATGGATCGCCGAGTTGACGACCAATATCGATTCGATCGGATTGAAGGATTTCTTCTTTACCTATCGATCGGTCATGAGCCCCAGTGATCTCGTCCAACTCCTCGCCTCTAGGTTCGAATGGTCCATCATGTTCAAGAGTCAGTCCTACGCCCGAAACCTACCCGAGTGGAGCTTGAGTAGTTTCCTCGTCAATCCCAACATCGAGAAGGGTATCCTGGCCCTCGATGGTCGTCCCTTGGGATTAGATCAAGAGGCCGAAACCCTCCGGAGGGTCGCTAAGGTGAGGACGTTTGTCATGATCCGCCATTGGCTCATCAATCATTTCGAAGACGATTTCCTGTCCGATATCCCGTTACAAGTCCAACTACACGATTGGCTCGAAAACTTGACCGAAAAGATCAAACGAGTCCAACGTCTCATCCAACGACTCGATGATCCTCAAGCTACCGATGACCCTAGTTCTTCACGCGATTCGACCCCTAACCTACATCCTCCACCATCCCTACCCATGACCTCGACTCATCTCAACCACTCCAAGTTATCCTCCTCCTCCTCCTCCTCCTCCTCCGCCTCATACGGTGGCGAGGATGATCTGAGGATCTTGAAGAGCTTGAGGAAGATTTTGAAAGAACGACAGGCTACTCATCAGCAATCCTTCAACGTGATCGTCCGACACCGATCGGATTCAATCCATGATTCCCATCCGTCGGAAGATTCATCATCACTAGCCCTGAGACCACGATCACGATCGAATACCAAGCAGCCCTCCAAGACGGATGTTCGGGAATCGTTCAAAGAATCAGAGCAGCTCGAAATGGGGCCGAGTGATGATCATACCGAACTTACGAGTCCCAACCCTCGAAGGACGCATAGGTCTCAGACGACTGATATCACTCATACTACCTCAAGAGCTACCCTGCGTCATGGAAGGTTTCATTCCGTCAATACCCTGGCTCAAGTTCGTGCTGCCAATTTTGCCAGGAGTGACCTAAGGCTCTGTGAGATCGATAATGTAAGATCTTTTGTTTCCCCTCCCCCCCCCCATTTTTTTTTTCATTTTGGTGTGTCTATGTGTTTGGGTTAGGGGAGGTGAGGTGGCGGCGGCGGCGGCTCCTTTTCTAGAATGCTATCATCACCATTACTCGAAAACTTTTTCTTTTCCCCGAGATCCTAAATCGCTGTTTCTCTCTTCCTGTTCTAATCTTCTTCCAAGGATTTAACCCATACGGACAAATTATTGCTTTATAACGATGATCCGACGAACTTGGACGATAACATGGACAAGACCAAGAGCCATGAGAGAATGATTTCCAAACTCCAAGCGGTCTTTCGAACTGACACTAGGCGACCTCGAAGTCATCATCCCAAGCACAAAGAATCCAAACTTGATTTAACTCGTTACTCTCATCCTCAGGCTGACACGCCATTACCCATGCTCAATCAAGCCCAACTAATCGTCACTCGGATTCGAGCGACCGAGGGCAACTCGGATTCATTCAAACCACCGAGCAACTCTCAAGCTCGGCTCAATCTTGCCACCAGTCATGCTCCCGTGCACTTTCAGCAAGGTCTAAGCTTTCCTCAGCATCACAACCCTTTTCATCGTTACTTCACCTCTACCATGGGCACTCTCGGTCGTTTCAAACGAATGATTAATAATCGCTCTGGTACTCCTCATACGACCTCTAATCCGACTACTACCCAACATCATCCTCACTTCGGCGGGGTTTCGAACTCTGGATCTTCCTCCTTACCCCAATCCAGTGAGATCGTTTCTCAAACCGACTTGGATCAAAACGAGATCGGTGATCTGTTGTGTGTCAAGGGTGGATTGGAAAGATATCTGAACTTTTTTGAGATCCAGAGTGATCCCTCGATCATGACCTTTGAGGAGAAGACCGAGTTCAAGCTTGAACCGCCGGTTAGATTGATCCAATCGATCTCGCCATCCAACCCAGATAGCGAACCGAAGAGTAGCTTTGACTCGGTTAGTCGTGGTGATTTCAACCCTATCTGTCGATCACCCGTCGTTCAGTACGATGATCGATACGATAGTCAGTTATCCTTATCTTCATCATTATCCGCTAGTACTTCTACAACCCCCTCGATACCCTGCGAAACCGATACTGAGTTGGAAGAAGGGGTCATGGCAACTGGTGACCGTCTCTTGGTCAGTTCACAAGCTGTTCCCTCCGTCCTCCAATCGTCCTCTACCCCCCCTCTCTCTCTCTCTCTCTCCTTCTAGGTTTTTTTTGCTATCGAGTCCATTGAAATCAAAAAACCATGCGATGGTGATCTCTCCACTTCTTCTCATCCCTAGGTATCCGTCGAGACCTTTGGCGAGCCTCACGAATTGGATCAATCCACTCGTTCCGATAATCGACATCCGCTACATGGATCGATGAGTGTCGAAACCATCAAATCTGAATCTCATCAACTTAGTCTCACGGGTGGAGGAATGAAGCTACTGAAGAAACAGCTGAAGAAGAAACTCAACCATAAGGATATGTGCCCGGTCCTCATGAGATCTTCGATGGATGAATCTTACTCAGGTCTCGGCCCAGATCATCAAGCCCCTCTAATCAGGTACTCGGAGGATAATCGATCGCCTCGATCGGCCAATCTTTCACCGGGTCTATTATCGGCATCACCTCGCAATCAAGATGATGATGAGGAGGAGCGTCCTAGGAGCGTTCAATTGGATGAGATAGATGCCTTCGAAAGTGAAGATGAATTTCCAGCAGGTGCCCCAAAACTTAGAAGGTTACCCGGAGCAGTAGATCTGAAACAAGCGATCGCTTTCAGTAGAAAGTCCTTGTTCAATTTGAAGGGTAATCTCTTGAGAGCCAACGACGATCGGTCCAGAAGGTTTTCGAGTGAGACGAGCTCATCGATCGGTACTCGACGAGTCCCCTCGATTGCTGCATCCATGTTCAGGCGGAGTAAACTCTCTCATCAATCTTCTCTGGCCGATGGTACATCCTCAGTTGCCCTATCGACCCAAGAATCCGCACAGGGTAGTGATGAGAATGGAGGGCCGGGCGTGGTGGCTAACTTTGTGGCAGATGGACTTGAGAGTGATGATGACGAACCGGGAGATGTGGAGGCAGCCTTACGTCGATTAGAGGGCGTGATCGATGCCGATCGAGAGAAGGAGAAGGCTCGAAGGGTAGAGTTACAAATGATGAAATCCAGAGAGGCTTCTCGTAGGACTCGATCATGTTCTCGTGTTACCAACGATAGCCGTTATAGTTATCGATCAGAAATGAATGATCCCGATGAACTGGAAACGTGCTCTGAGTCGAACGAAGAAGATGAAGAGGAAGAGGAAGGCACCGAAGAAAGTGATGATGATGATGATGATGATGAGGAGGAGGAGGAGGAGGAGGAGGAGGAGGAGGAGCAGGAGGAGGAGGAGGAGGAGGAGGAGGAGCAGGAGGAAGACGAGATCGAGGATGTGGAAGACGTCGTAGAGGGAGAAACCAGTGAAATCGAAGAGGATGGGGATCTAGAGCCATCGAAAGTCGATCGGTCAGAGCGAACGAGTAATCCTTCCAGAAAATCAGACCATGATGATGCTCTCGTTTCCAAATCCAATTTACCAATCACGGACGAAAAGCAGCGAGACCGTCCACTGTCTGCTTCATCGATTCTACCTCCGATCCTGATGAGTGATAGTACTCTTGATCTGGTGGTGGATTCCCCGGAGATCAATCAAGTTGATCATATCTCATCCAACCAAGAATCGACTGCTCCCTCAAATCCTGTACCGACTGCCAAGCCTCATCTGCGCTTCTTCACATCCTCCTCAAAAGTGGCATCGGCGGAAGATGGTAGAGGATCGAGCGTTCAGGTGGAAGATCCTATCAAGACTATCAGAGGCCCCAGGCAGAGATCCCGCGGTCAGGATGTCATAGCTCGTAAAGGATCGTTGCACAAACTGTTCTCGGGTGGGAACTATCCTCAGAAAACGAGTACGATGATGATGGGATATAAAAAACCAAACCGGACGACCATCCCATCCACTCCCCCACCACTACTACTACCACCCCCTTCGACGACGATCACTCTTAAGCCTACGATCTTGACGACTTTACCCCTCCCACCGGTTCATCGTTCCTTCTTACTCGATTGTCGAACCGAAATACTCGCTCAACAATTCTGCTTAATCGAACGAGATCTATTGAGGAACATCACCTGGCAAGAGTTGTTGTTAAGTAAATGGCAGGAGCGTCGAAGTAGTTCTAGTCATTCGGGAGGTCTTTACCACAAGTCGGCTGGTGGTAATGGTCATCGTAAGAAAAAAGGGGCGCTGGCCGTCGAAGATTCGGTGACTTGTTGGGAATCGTTTATGAAACAGAGGGCTAAGGAAAAGATGAGGATGAAGGGTAGGATTCATGAATCCTCTACGACTCCCAGTCCTCGGAATAATGGTCAAGCCTCATCCACCTCATCACTGACCAAGGGAGTTAACGGTGGCGGCGGTGGGACTGAAATCAATGCGGTGATCATGAGATTCAATCTGACTTGTAATTGGGTTGCCTCTGAATTGGTTCTGACTTTAAACCTAGAGGAAAGGGTTGCCCTCTTGGGTAAATTCATCCGATTAGCATTCGTGAGTTGATCTGACGACTCGAGCGATCTCCTGACACGCGCCACTCAAGCTTCAGCAACCTTGACTGAATCATCTGTTTTTCTTTTCTCTTAGAAATGTTATCGGCAGAACAACTTTCAGACCCTAACTCAAATCATCCATGGTTTACAAACTCCCTACGTGGCCAGGTTGAAGAAGACCTGGTCGAAGCTAGGGATTTGGGAATCTCGGATGTTTAGGGACTTGAAGGAGTTTACTTCCCATCTCTCGAACTTTAAGTCCTTGAGGAACGTTCAGGATAGTCTTATCAATGACCTTTCATCCTCCTCCTCCTCCTCCGCCGAACTCGCCCGTCAACCGGCTTCGACTATCTCCAGCTTAGCTAACTCAATCACCACCACGACCACGACCACCACCACTCATCCCTCCGCCTCTCCAGCATCCTCCTCCGCCTCCCATCATCCTCACCATCTTACGACCACTCATCCCTACCAGGTTCAATCGGAACTCTCGGCTAATCTCAAATCCAATCTTATCCCCACTCGAGCTTCCACTTCGATCAATGCTTGTATCCCATTCTTAGGTTAGTGTTTTTGAGATATTTCGACAGGAAGTTTTTCTTTTTTCTTCGGAACTGTACTGAAATCGATTTTTTTTTAAAAAAAAAATATTAATAATAATAATTCATTAATTAATAAAGGACTGTATTTACGAGATTTAACTATCAATGATGAACTGCCGACGTATTTAGATCCCACGGACCCCAGCGCGCCGGCGGAGATAGACGAATCGACTGGAAGATTGAAGAAGCTAGCGAATCCGAAGATGTTGGAGAGTTTACCGAAACTAGCGCGAATCGAAGAAAATCATCGAACGGGGGATCGATTAGGTGAGGAAGCCGAGACGAACTATTATCCGTTGATCAACATCAACAAGTTGAGGACGTACTCGAAGATCGTCCGGAAGATCATCGAGTTCCAGGATCGAACGATCAAGAACTATACGTTCGAGACGGACTCGAAGTGGTTCTTGACCTGCCTTAGGATCAAGTGCTTGAGTTCGGATCAGTTGAGACGACTCTCACTAACCTGTGAACCTTGAATACATCATCAAAACACGATCGGCTCGACTCGACATCATCACACCATCTGCCGATATATGCTTCCCATAGACCCCCCGACTCGCTCACTCACTCATTCTCTCTTTGGCCTCTTCCTAATTTCGTCTTTTCTCTTGATCCGCTTCATCCAGCATGCCTACGTTGGTGTGATTGGCTCGAAGGTGTCCCCATCGGTTTGACTTGTTAATTTTTACCATTGGGAATGCTCCTTCTATAATCTCCGCCCTTCCGACTCGCTATCGTCTCATCCCATTGCTGCCACTAACATCATCATCATCATCATCATCATCATCATCCACCTTTCGGTTCCTTCGTCGTCTTCTTCTCTTTTTTTTTTTTTTTTTGTTGGCTGGTTGGTTGGTTGCCCGTCTTCTTCCTTTCTTTTCTATGTGGCTCGACGAGGACGGGTTTCTCGATCTGATGGGATCTTCCCTCTCCCTTAATGATTGACTTGCGCCCATCCCACCATCGGATCACCCTATTTTTTTTTTTCTTTTTCATGTACGTGTGGTTTTTTTTTTTTTTTTTTTTTTTTTTTTGGTGCTGTGGATCAGAATTCTGTAATGCCCCCTCCCTCTCTGCTTTTTTCTATTTTTCCTTTTTTTAGCTTCTCGTTTTGAAATCCATCCAGCTTCATCCTCTCACTTCTTTCACCCATCCGATCCTTTTCCATCCTTCGTCATCAGGACCTGTTTTTTTTGTCGAGGGACTCTCGTCGAGCCGCTAGGGTTCTTTCCTTCGGGAGCCTCGGCCGGGGGGAAGACCATGAGTGACGAGTGGAGATGCGATGATGGCTGGGTTTCGAGAGGTTGGGTAGATCAGAAACAGGGGGGGGGGGGGGGGGGGGGAGAAAAAAAACGGAAAACGGGAGGGGGTGGGAAAGAGGAGTCAACACGAAAGAGGCTTAGGGGATGGTGTAGTAGAGAATGGGGAGACAAAGAAAAAAAAAAGGCCGGGGGTGGGGAGGAGGGGAACTGGAAGATAAAAATGAGAGGGAGATGGAAGGATCAAGAGATGAGGGGTGATGATGTTGTAACCACTACTTGAATCTCTATACTCAGTCTCCTCAGCCATTCCCAGGATCAGTACCATCATGCTTCTAAGCCTGGATCTACCAGCTCTACCTCCTCAAGGATCCCCCCCCCCCCCACAGGTCCTAGCCAATCTCCCAGGCTCTCTTCCTCTCTCTCTCTCTCTCTCTCTCTCTCTCTCTCTCTCTCTCTCTCTCTCTCTCTCTCTCTCTCTATGGCTTGGTGCCTCCTCCATCTGTCCTCCAACTCTAATCAGTATGAGGAGTACGTACGTTGAGGTGTTGTATTTATAACCTTGGATTGGGAACTGTGTTGTGAGCTGTGTGCTCAGAAGTTGGGTAGGTTGGGCTCAGCATTTGGGGTGGGTGTGGTCTCAGCAGTAGGAATTGCAAGGCTCAGCACCAGGTGCAGGTTGGGTCTACTCCAGGTGTGGTGGGCTTGCAACCCACTTGGACAATGCCAACCATGTGATGGAGCCAACCCAACTGAGTTTGCAGGTGGCTAGTTTGGGAAGCAGGAGTTTTTGCTAGGCTTTCCATTTGTGCTTGTACTTAGGTTAGGGTTGAGAGGGAGGACTTAAATACCTCACTCTCCACTCTGGGTTGTAGGACATGGAATCATTGGATGGAGGGATGGATGGATGAAGGGCAAAGCAAAGTAAATTCATCTCTAACTCTCTATCTCTCTCTCTCTCTCTTTACTGGAGCATCCTTATCCTTACAGATGCTAGGACCATCAATTCCAGAACACAAGGACAACTAGGAGAGTACTGCTCTCTTCTGTTTCCACATCTGGGGGTCTGGCCAGGAAACTTGTTTTGTCTCAAGTCTCTCAAAGGTACTCAAGATGCTACCAGCAGTTTCTCCTCCTTTTTCTTCCTCCTCCATTCCATCTCCCCATCAACCCAAAGGATTACCCTCAGATTTGACTCAACACTGCAGATTTCAAGCAATTCATCTCAGAATATGAAGTGATTGAAGACTCCAAAGGCACATTGGATTCCAACAAGGTGAGCCATGTTGTCCTGTTCATCATGGAGGCAGAAGAGATTTTTAACATGGAAGAGATGGAAGGCTACAAAAAACTTGATTGGCCAAAACTGAAGGGGGACATGCTGGCAAGATGGGGTAAGCGCAATCCTTGTTTCCAGAAAGGCAATTTCAAACCATCCAGGGTGGGGTCCAGTTGAAAGCAGAATTGGATTATGAGGCAGGTGCCTGGGGTGGGGTCCGGTTTCAAGCAGAATGGGATTATGCAGCAGTGTGTGCTCTGGCCCCACCACTGGTGACCATCCCTTGGGTTAATGAACTTGCAGAGTTGGAAAGGGACCTCAAGATCTATTTGAAGGTTCTTCAGTTCCCTAACACGCCCGTGCCCCTGGGTGTGCAGGTATGGTGATGATATTGACTATTGGAGGTTGGGAAGCAAGAACCAGACAATGGATTCAAAAGCAGGATTGGTTTCCCCAGAGGAGACAGGATATGTGTTGGGAAAGTGGGTCTTGGAAGAGTTGGATCAGCTGGTTGCTATGAAGCAAGCAAGGACAAGGGGATGGGAAGTAAAAAAAATGGTGGTAGAGGGAAGAGGAGTGGATATGGCATGCAATTTGGGAACCAATTGTTAGAGTAGTGTACTCTGGGGTCTGTATGTCTGCTTCTCAAATGTCTTATACATCTCTTGTGTGTTTCCTCTCCTCTCTGGTCTCTCATCTCCATCTCACCTGCATGTGACATTTCCATTCTTCATCTCTCACCTGAGGGCAGCCCAGGTGGAAGGATTTTTCTCCTCATCCTTCCACCATCTCTGGCACCATGTCTGCTGCTCTCAGGTGAGTCTTTATCTCTTATTCTCTCTTTCTCCTGTGTGTGTGTCTTTCATCTGTCTAAGAAATCATCCTTATCCTTCCACCATCTCACTTGGCCCATCTCTGGAACCATGTCTGCTGCTCTCAGTCTGATTTCCTCAACAGGTTATGAGCCCAGAGTAGCTCCAAATGCACTACACGTTAAATACTCCCATCTCTAGGCCAACAAGGATCTGGTTTATCATCCCTATCACCCATCAAAATACTGAATGAAACCTACCATGTCTCACAACCCATCTTCAGGCCATCAAGCCCTCCAAATCACTGGGGTTGAGCAACTGAAACCACCAGGCCCCAACTCAAACTATCTAGACTGGAACTTCATAACAAGCTACCACTTTAAAGCCACAAAGTTAGCCTACGTACTGAAGGATGTTGCAGTCTCCAAAAAAACTCCTCAGTGGTCAGAAGAAAATGTTTCCATCTGCAAGACTATTGAATTGGCAAACATAAGGCACGTCTGTCAGTTTGAGGACACAGACAATGCAAAAGGAATGTGGGAATCCCTCTACACCGCACATCACCAATCTTCCGCAGGGGGCTGCATGTATTGGCTGAGGAAACTGGTGCTTTCTCAAATGACCGGTGATGATGTGGATGGCCATATCAAAAGAAATGAGAATCCTAGCAGAACACCTGAAATCCCTTGTTTCCAAAGAAAAACCATTGACCCCCAACATCATCTACTCCACTGCTCTCCTGATTTCTCTCCCGGATGACTGGCTTAGCTGCGTCTACTCAATGATGAGTGAGGAGAACGTGTTGTCATCTTGCATTGTTTTGGCCCTCAAACAGGAATCAATATGCCAGAATTCTTGTAACAGAGGCAACTCCTTGATACAAGAATCCAAGGCATTTGCAACCAACTCAAATCAAGAGAACAGCTGTTTACATCAACCAAAGGACCAACACCCTCCCTTTGAACCAAATCTACATTGCTCGCACTGCTCCTCTCAAGGCCATGACCTCAACATTTTCTTTGAGGCCTCTAAAATCCTCAATCAGAATAAAAAACAAAACCTCAACAAGTCTTCAGAATCTGATGCACAACCCCCTAACCGCAGGCCTCACAGGAAACAGTTGAAGGCAGCCAAAGCTGGACATACATTGGTAATGAATGTGGCTTGTGAATTGGAAAATGATGAATATGACTTTGAGAGTGATAACGTGGAAGTGGAAAGCTTGGCCAAGGCCCTAATTTTGGTGGTAGATCTGTCAAATGAAAGATCTCTCTCTCCAAAGGACGCAAACCTCAACTCTGGGTGTTTGCTTAGCATGACTCCATATCTGGAAGACCTCCAAAAAGTGCACCCATTCTCAACCTCATTCCACCCAGAAAGGGAGCCTCAAGCTTCCCCTGTTGATCCCAAGCTTGGTTCCATCTCTTCATGTCCCCAACCTCTACAAAACCCTCCTTTCAGTTTTCTGGATTTGCAATCACAAACTTCAGGTTGTTTTTTTCAAGGATGGTTGTGACATTTTGGCCAAATCCAGTGGTAAAGTGGTAGGTAAGTGCTAAAGGAGGAATAACCTGTAATACCTTCCCTCATCCTGGGTACACACACACCCAATCTGCAATAGCATACTGGCAAAGTCTGACACTTCATTACTAGGCTATCATGTCCAACTCAATCACATTGGAATCCAACCCCTCAAACTTCTACTTTTCTCACTTGGACTGAAACCTACTAACATCAATGAAACAGAGGTCCAACAATTTTTTGTCTGCATTCAATCAAAGATGCATCAAACTGCATTCAAAACTTGCTCCTTATACCACTCCTCTCAACCTGGTCAATTAATCCACTTGGACGTTGCCTCCTATGAAACTTTCTCTTTCAAGGGTTTCAAATACTTTGTTTCCCTCATAGACAATTTCTCTGAGTTCACATCCATCTAACCTATGAAGGCCAAATCTCAGGTCTTTCAGCTCTTCAAAATCTTCTGTGCATCTTTCCAAAAATCCGTCAAACACAAAATCCAAGCTCTAAGGTCAGATAACGGTGATGAATGAATACCTTTCCAGCAAGTTCATCACTTAACTCAAGCTGGAGGGTATTTCACATCAACCTGGTCCTCCCCACTCTCCCCAACTCAATGGAATTGCAGAGCGCACCAACCATACTATAGGAAACCTAATTTGCAGCACCATTATAGGTGCAAAACGTCCCAAAAATCTTTTGGGCAGATGCCCTTCATCATGTTCTCTTCTCCCTCAACTCTGTCCCGTGCCACACACCGCTTGGGATAAAATCTCCAAATTTGATTCTTTGGCTTCCTTCAGTCAACCCAACACTTCTCCACCCTTTTGGTTGTCTGGCTTGGTACTGGGTCCCTGTGGCTAACCAAAAGTCTCTCAATGCCAATGGTCAGTCTGCCATCCTTCTCTTCTACCTCTCCAATGGAAACAGGTTCAGGCTCTGGGATCTTCAGAAGAGGAAGGTCATCAAATCTTGCAATGTGTTGTTTGAGGACTCAGTCTTTCCCTATGGCACCCAACTCAAACCATTTCCTTCCCCCGTTTGTATTGAACTTCCCTGGCCCTCTCATCTCTCTTGCTCTTGTCTTCCTTCCCTGTCCTCTCTGCCCCTCAACCCCTCTCTGCTCCCTCCCACTCCTGTCTCCCCTTCCTTCTCTGACCCTCTGCTTGACATTCCTTTAGCTCCAGGCTTTGAACTTCATCTGGAGGCATCTTGGCATTCTCTGAAAAATTGTCCTTGTTTTCCAGAGGGGGTCTTGTCAAAAACTGACACTTCTTCTCACTCTCATTCTTCTTCCTATTCCAATTCCACCATCCTTGCCAACCCTGAATGTCCCCTTGGTTCTCTGTGGGCCCCACTTTCCCCCCCCTCCCCTGTCTTGTTCTCCTCCTCTGCCTCCACTTTCTCCTCCCAATGCCTCCTCCCCTGCCAACTTGTCCCCTCCTTCAGCCCCCCCAAATCCAGCTCCCCCCATCCATCGTTCTTCCCGCATCTCCCATCCACCTTTCCATTTTGGCCTCTGGTTGCGTCCCGGTGTCCTGTTCCAGGAAATTGACATGCCAAAGACGTGGGCACAACTGATGCGCTTGCTGTTCAAGTCCTGCTGGCTCCCAGCTGAAAACCAGGAGTTTTCCTCCCTTGTGGGCATGAAGAATTGGAAGCTGGTCTCAAGACCCCCCAACTGTAAACTCATTGGGTCCAAGTGGATCTTCAAGTTCAAATTCTGCCACAACACTACTATTCAAAAGCTGAAGGCCAGGCTTGTGGCAATTGGCCACTCTCAAGCATTGACTACAACAAGGTGTTTGCACCCATGCTGCGCCAAGAGACCTTCTGCCTCCTCTGGTCCCTCCTTGCCACTTGCAAGTGGGTTGGCCATTGTGGAATTCAGAAGAGGACTTCTCCTTTAATGGTTCCCAAGTTTGGAATTTATTGATCCCTTGCTTCTGTAAGCCCTTAGTGCAACTGTTCACCCTTTGACTGAGAGATAGAGAAATGAGAGTAAAGATCATTCCAAAACCTATGATGATCCCATGTGAACCTCTGTGAGCAAATGTCTGATCCTCAGTCCTCCATCCAGGTTGAGGGTGCAGTTTAAGTAACCTACCCCTCAACCCTAACCTAAGTACAACCAGAAAAAAGCAAGAATAATGAAATACAACCCCTAATCACAGAACCCTAGCACCAACCCTATCCTTCCCATCCCATAATCCTCATCCCATATCCATCTGTATTGCCCGCCTGCCATTATGTCCACCCGGTTTGTCCTTCTCATGATGCGGCCCTTGCTTGGGGCCCAACTTGGAGCCCCCCAGGCATGTCTGCATCCGCCCAATGCGCCATTCCATATATCCAAGATATATCCGCGCAATCCAATCTGCATCTTGAAACAGGCAATCCATCCAATCCAATCCAATCCATCCTGCATCTCCAGATGCTGAGCCCAATTTGACTGCTGCTGAGCCCACAGTGCAAATTTCTGCGGCAGAGCTGCACCCATTGCTGAGCAAGCTACCCCTTCTGAGACCGCCGCTACTGCTGAGCGCCCAGCGCACAGCCAATTCCAACTTGTGTCTATAAAAGACCACCACATCCCCCCCCAACTTGAGTTCTGTCCCCAGAGATCCACCACTATCTCACCTGCCCCCAACTATACAACAGTTTTCCCACCTTCCCCTCCGCACCCCTTCATCACACCAAAGAAAGAAAACACCTCATCCTCCACTATTTGCCAGCCACATCCTGCACGTACTGCAGCTGGAAAGGCCTTTTGTGCTGTATCCTTCTGGGCCGGCGCGCCTGTGTCCTGTGACAAGCCAGACACCGCCGCTTCTCCCAATTGGTGGGCATGCCACGCGACCACCCTCAAGGTTTCCGCGCAAGAGGACCTGGAGCAACTCCTTTGTGATCTCAAGCAACAAGGAGATCTCAACCAAAAAGTGGACCCCTCCCAGCTCACCTTGCAACCGTTTGTGAGGCGCCACCCAGAATCCTCCATTGTGCAAGAGTCATGACTTGGGCTCACCATTCCGCCGGGATGGACCTCTGAGGCCCCAGGACTTTCCAGACTTTGCAGCCTTCCAGAACCCGGCCCATGAGTGGGATGCGCCGGTACAAATGAATGTACCAGAAATGGACCCAATGATCCCAAACCATCCGGCCGTGCCTCCTCCACCATCACCAAGGCCAGCTCCTCCTCCTCCGCCACTGTGTCCCCCTACCCCTCCAAGAACAGCTCCTCTTCTGCCATCACCATCACTGGAGCCGGCGCATGGGCCGTCTCCCATGGTGATCAAGTCATCACCAGAACCTGCGGCTGCTGCAACCCCTCTGGCCGCAAATCCCAAGATCCCAGAGATCCCTCTAGTTCTGGCACTTCCCTTGGCAAGGTTTGATGCAATGGTCAATGATGCAGAAAAACTAATCCAGCAATTTCTAGTTGTTCCCTACGTGCACACTGCTAATGTGCAACGCCAGTTCTTGGCGGCTTTCCAATCCCTAGCCCCGGGGCCTTGCAGGGACGCGGAGGAAGTGATGAGGACTTGGCCGACATAGGGGGATTGCCCCCCCTTTTCTTCCTTTCTTCCTTCCATCTTGTTTTCATCCCTGCGCCTATGCAAAGATAAGGACTTTTGCGGTGCCATCCTGAGCAGCCTTTGGGCTTTGTGAGAACCTTGAGAGAAATACAAGCCCTGGGCAAGATCCATGCTTTGAGAGAAACCTGAAAGAGTGAGCAATCCGTGCCACTGAGAGTGTTCATCAAGAGTGAGAACATCTGCACTTTTGAGAGTAACCCGCAAGAGTGAGAAGTATCCGCTCAAGGTACCTGGACCTCCCCAGAAAAAATGCCACACAGTTACCTGTACCCATCTACAGAACAGAGAGAGTACAAAGAAAACCAGCTGCGCCCACAACCTTGAGAGATAGAAAGAAAAAAGAATCCACCCAAACCCATTGGCACCTTCCATCTAAAAGATAACCAAAGAAAACTTAAAAAGAGATTTTTCTTTCTAAGCACCAACCCATTTCCAAGCCCCCTCCTTTGCTCTTTGACCCACATCTGTTCCCTGCCACACACTTTCTTACTTCCCTGAATCATCCGTTGGAGATTGTTTGGGCGTTTGCTTCTGGAACGCAGGGCTTGTCCTTGCGTCAGCAGACCCAGCTTTGCGCCGTGCCCGTATCTAAAAGAAACCATCCCTATCCAGAAATAATCCCAAAAGCCAACCCAGAGAGAAGAAAATAAGAAAACAAACATTCTGGGGTGTCTAGTTATTCCAGCTGTGAACCGGCTAGAACACCCCCTCACCAAATCCAATCATATCTCCTATTCATCCATTTTTCCCCCCCAACTTGGCTGCTTTCCCCAGCGGTCTGCAGTTTTTTACTGCACCTGATGCAAAGCGCGTGCGCAGGCTTGTCCTTGGAAGAAGGATCCGCATTGTCATCCCCCTTGCTATTCAAACTGGCCGTAAGTCCTCCAGAAACCGTGTGTCCCACGCTTCTTCCCTACTTCCCACCTGCTCCTTGCTAGTTGAATCCCACATCCAATTCCCCAAACCTTGATTTCAGATCATGGTTTTGAATTTCCCGCCTAAAAAATCTTCCACCATCAATGCTTCTGTCCCCGTCCCCGGATCAAATCTCATTTGCGCTAGGAACCCAAACATGAATGGCTGTCCTAAAATAGCCTCCCCACAATCAACCAATAGAAAAGAAAGTGGTTTAAAGACTCTTTCAACCTCAACATCTTCCTCCTCCACAACCCCATCCACACAAAACAACCCGCTGTTAAGCGCGCAAAGCCCCATTGCGTATTTCCACCAAACCAATCCCATTTCATCAACCAATCTAGACGGAAGGAGATTCACCATAGAAACACTATCCACCAGCGCCAAAAACTTCCTTCCAGCAATCTTCATTGGAACGTAAGCCAGTGGAGTTGAAACCAATTTCATCCCCACTAGCTTGTACTCCACATCATCCCAAGCCAAGTTCACCTGCTGCACCATTGGAGGGATCCTATTGTGTCTGAAATCCTTCAGCTCCTGAACCATCTCATCTACTACCACCGGCAACACCACCGCCAACTCCTTCAAGGTCAAGGGAATAGTCATATCATTCCCCATCACCCTGCGCACAATTTCCACTGCCTTCTTCTTCCCGGCCAAATTCACAGGCCGTACATCTGTTTCCAGAACGCGCGCAATTGGTTTAGGAGCTGCCAGCGGTACCCGTTTGTTGGCATCCACATCCATCCTTTTCACCGCTGCCAACTCCCGTTGCTAATACCCTTACTTCTGCTTCCAAGTGCAGTGGTTGCCATACCCCAGGACCAGTGACAATCACCAGAAAAGCTTGAGCAGTTGCCACCAGTTCCTGTCCTTGCATGCGCACTTGCTCCATGACAGTTGGGTTCCCAGGTTTGGCAGAGATCCACTTGCCCGTTGGGAACATGAATCCCATTCCCACCAGTCAAACCAATCCCTCCTTGAGGTCCTTTTTCATGTTATTGCACCCCAACTGCCAATTTCCCTTGTCCCCGCAGTAGTTACGTAACCGCAACGCGGGCGGATTCAACAGAGGAAGCGGTCCCCCAAGGTGAGGAGGCGGATCCCGCAGCCCTGACAACATTCAACTCAGGAAGATACATAAATCCTTCATCAATTCCATCATCTTGCTAACCTCTGGGCCCATCTTCAGTGATGTTGCCGGGGCACGCTTTGTTTTCAAGGGGCCCCCAACTGGAGCTGCCAGGGTGTGGGAAGCGGAGTCATTTGACCTTGTTGGGAAAAAGCTTGCCATGTCCTCCAAGTCCAACTTGCTTTCCACCACCCAAAAAATGACAAGGATGTCTGGAAGAAGCGCAATACTCCCATCCAACAACCTCTTCACCAAGTTGTTGTTGTACAAGTGCCGCTGCAACCGCCCGTGGAGTGAGGGACTGATTCCTCCCAAAAACACCCTCTTCATTTCGCCCGTCTGCCCCAATATCACCTTGTTCTTTTCCAGGTAACAATAGATCTGATTGAACATTGCTACATAATCCCTCAATTGCGCTCGCGTCTGGACTCCACCATTTTCGCTTGCTTCTGCCGCGGCTCACTCAAAGTTGCTCTCCCAAAACCAAGGCTTTCCCCTTCCCCACCGCACCAAGATCTCCTCCTTCAGTTTTGGCCAATCAAGTTCCTCATACCCTTCCATCTCCTCCAAATCCCAAAGCTTCTCTTTGTCTGTGATGAAAAGGACAACAAGCCAAGTCTTATCCAAACCTGTTGCACCATCTGCGTTGGCAATTCCTTTGTATTGTGCAAGGAATTGCTCAACGTCCTCAGTGTTGAACTGGATATGAGGATAGTCCCGTGGCCTGATGCAAACGGGCTTGTGATTGAGGCCATTGTTGGAACAAGGGACACCGTATCCCGCCCCTGATGAGGTTTGCTTCCAAGAAGCCAGAGGAGGAGGAGGAGGAAGAGGAGTGGGGGAAATTTTAGATGACCCCTCAACGGTTGATGGGTGGTACTGGGGCATTGTGCTTGTTAGCTTCAAGAGACAAGGAACAAAAGATTACTTCCTGTCCAGACCCCCAGATGTGGAATTCAGAAGAGGACTTCTCCTTTAATGGTTCCCAAGTTTGGAAGTTATTGATCCATTGCGTCTGTAAACCCTGAATGTGACTGTTCACCCTTCAACTGAGAGACATAGAATTTAGAGTAAAGATCCTTCCAAAACCTATGATGATCCCACCTGATCCTCCGTGATCCAATGTCTGATCCTCCGTCCTTCATCCAGGTTGAGGGTGCAGTTTAAGTAACCTCCCCCTCAACCCTAACCTAAGTACAACCAGAAACAAGCAAGAATAATGAAATACAACCCCTAAGCACAGAACCCTAGCCCCAACCCTATTCTTCCCATCCCATATCCATCTGTATTGCCCGCCTGCCATTACATCCACCTGGTTTGTCCTTTGATGACGCTGCCCTTGTGCGGCGCACAAATTGGAGCCCCCCTGGCATGTCTGCATCCGCCCAACACGCCATTCCAGATATCCAAGAGATATCCGCGCAATCCAATCCGCATCTTGCAACACACAATCCATCCAATCCAATCCAATCCATCCTGCATCTCCAGATTCTGAGCCCAATTTGACTTCTGCTGAGCCCACAGCGCAAATTGCTGCGGCAAAGCCGCACCCATTTCTGAGCGCGCTACCCCTGCTGAGCCCGCGGCTACTGCTGAGCAGCCAATTCCAACTTGCATCTATAAAAGACCACCACACCTTCAAGTTGACTTCAAGATGGCCTTCCTGAACAGATGACTGGATATACCGGTCTACATGCAAAAGCCTCCTGGCTTTGAAGACCCCTCTTGCCCTGACTGGGTGTGTGAGGTCCACAGGTCAATCTACGGGCTAAAACATTCTCCTTGGGAGTGGAAAATCCAACTCCACAGAGCTCTCCTTGCGGTTGGCCTCCAAAAATCAAGTGACAACCCACCCTTTATTTCCATTTCAATTTTTCAGAACTCATGGGTGCAATTGCGGTCCACATCAATGACCTGGCTGTGTTTGGTCAGCACTTTTTTGTCACTTCTCTCATCTCCTGCCTTGGAAAAAGGTTCAAGATTGGGGCCAATGAGCCGCTTCATCATTTCCTGGCCATCACCATTGAACATCAACCCACATTCAGACTTGTTTTCCAATCTCAGCCTCAATACATCTAGCAAATGAGCAAAATCTTCCTTGGGGTCAACCCTCTCCCCACCCACAAGCCCACCAGCAGCAATTTCAGAAACCTCATTAAGCGGGAACCGTCTGACCCAGCTTCTCCAGGTAATTTCAATCAGCTCATTGGCAGTCTCCTGTGGGTGTCACAATCCACCAGGCCTGACGGGTCATTTTCTGTGAAACGTATCTCCCAATACCTTCAAGATCCATCCCTGTCTCACTGGATGGCTTCTATTTGAGTCCTCCAGTATCTTTTCAAAATCAAGCACCTGCCCCTCTGGCTTGGTGGCAATTTGGTCTGCTCAGGCTATTCCGACTCCAACTGGGCAGAGGACTGGGAGGACCGCCGCTCTACATCTGCATACACCTACCATTTTGGTGAGGGTGCAATCTCTTGGAAGTCCAGGAAGCAAGCCATGGTCTCTCTGTCAAGCACCAAGGCCAAGTACAAGTTGCTCTTGGAATCCAGAAACGAGGGGCTATGGCTTTGGAATGTCCTCATAGAGCTCAACCTTTGCCCTTGAGGCCACTCCCCATTCAAGTCAACAAAAAAGGGGCCAAGGCCCTGGCAAAGAATCCTCAACATCATTCACAGAATAAACACATTGATGCACATTTTCACTTCATCCAGGAGTGTGTTGCAAGCGGCCGGCTTTGAGTCATGCATGTTTTGACCCATGACATGCTGGCCAACATGCTCATCAATCCTCTGGGTCACGTTCTGATTGAAAAACACAGGACTTCATTTGGTTTTGTTTAATTTTTTTTTATTTTCCTCTTGCTTTCCTTCTTCTTTTTCTTCTTCTTTGTTCTGTTTTCTGTTTCTCACCATCAAAAAAAAAAACCTTCTTTTTCTCTCTTCAGTTTGGTGCTCAGCAAGGGGGGGTGTTAGAGTAGTGTACTCTGGGGTCTGGATGTCTGCTTCTCACCTGTCTTATACATGTCTTGTGTGTTTCCTCTCCTCTCTGATCTCTCATCTCCATCTCACCTGCATGTGACGTTTCCATTCTTCATCTCTCACCTGAGGGCAGCCCAGGTGGAAGGATTTTTCTCCTCATCCTTCCACCATCTCACTTGGCCCATCTCTGGCACCATGTCTGCTGCTCTCAGGTGAGTCTGTATCTCTTATTCTCTCTTTCTCCTGTGTGTGTCTTTCATCTGTCTAAGAAATCATCCTTATCCTTCCACCATCTCACTTGGCCCATCTCTGGAACCGTGTCTGCTCCTCTCAGGTGAGTCTGTATCTCTTATTCTCTCTTTCTCCTGTGTGTGTGTCTTTCATCTGTCTAATAAATCATCCTTACCCTTCCACCATCTCTGGCACCGTGTCTGCTGCTCTCAGGCACCGTGTCTGCTGCTCTCAGGCACCGTGTCTGCTGCTCTCAGGCACCGTGAATGCTGATCTCAGTCTGATTGCCTCACCACCAATGGGCGGCAGGCAAGTCTTGCAGAGAAGGGGATGGGAGTAGATATGGTGGGCGGCTTGGGAAACAATGAACGGCGCATGGGTCTTGCAGAGAGGAGGGGAGTGGTGGCAGAAGGAACAGACCAGGTGTTGAAGGATTGCAACTGGAGTTGGACCCCTTTGATGGCAGGGAGGATGCATGCAAAATGGAAGGACATGGAGCAAGGGGAGTGCGGAATGGATGGGCCAACAGCCGGCCCATTGCCATGACGGCTAGCAGAGGTTTTGGCATTGGTGCAATGGACACGCGCAGCGGGGCTTCAGGTGCAGAATGCAAAGGGATTGGGTGTCAAAGGTATGGCTGGTGAGAAGGAGGTTGGGGTTGCAAGGGCTTTGGCAGCCAAAGGCGCGCCTGGGAGGAAGCTTGGGACAACAGCCTGTGGAAACAACCCACGTGGGATTGGATAAGGCCTTGAAAATATTTTCTTGGCAGAGCAGAAGGTTGCAAACCACTGGGGACAGTTGCTAGGTGTGGGGGGGAAAACACAAGGGATAGTGCTGCAAGCACCCAGGCGCAGCGCAATGCCAGGTCTGTATAAGCAAGGACAAGCCCTGCAAAAAATGGCAGAATAAAAGGCGGGACAAGGAGCCAAGCACTGCATAAAAAAAACATTTCTTTCTTTCTTTTTCCTTTGGTCTGGGCTGTTCTCCTCTTTATCTGTTTCTTTTTTTTTTGACTGGTGTAATGGTCATGGATGGGTATGAGGTTGGAGTGCGCGTGGGACAAGCTTGATTTGGTAAAGGGGTGCTCTAGCCGGTTCACAGCTGGGACAACTAGGCACCCCAGAAAGTCTCTTTCCTATTGCTTCTCTCTCTCTATCTGGCTGCGCGGGCGCACTGGTGGCCTGTTTTTTGTTTCTTTTGTAGCAGGGGTGCAGGTAACTGTGTGGCAGTTTTTCTGGGGCGGTCCAGGTACCCTTTGGAAGTCTTGGTTACTTACAAAGTAAAAGCTTGTTGGAAGGACTTGTGGTTGCGCAATTGCACGTGGGGTGGATTAAGACTCAGTTTTCTCTCACTCACTCACTCAGGGCAGGGGGACATTCTCACAGTATTTACCTTAGAAGGGAAGCACGCACAGGAGACATGTATTTCAAAAGGAAAAGGTGCAATACAACAAGAGTGAAGAAAAGTGGGAAAAAGGGGGGGAAAGGCGCCCAAGCCATCCTCATCATTTCCTCCATTTATGCCTGGGAAAATGCCAATAGGGCCCAAAAGGACACCAGGAGATTGCGTTGGGATTCTGTGGATTGAGCGCCGGGGGTTGCAAGGAAGTCCCATAGCATTGCAGTAGACCATTCAGCAATTATCTCAAAGCCAGCTGCCAGGAGGGCCATCACAATGGAGATCTCCGGAATTTCAGGCATGCTTGAAGGAAGCAAGACTGGTGGCAAGGATGGGGTCTCCAGAGGGCCATTTGGGGGGCTTGGTCTAACTGAAGGCAACAACAGGATCACAATTGGAGACAGTGGCGGAGGAGTGGCCTGGGGGGATGTAGGCCTCTTGTCTGGGTGCGGTGAACACCTTGGGTTGAGAGCTGGTGCCAGAGTCAGAGCGGGCCAAGGGGTTGATGGAGGAGGTGCCAGAGGGGCAGTTGCGCGCCATTGGTGCATGTTGTCAATGCGTGGTTCCCTTGCGCCTTGGTTTACTCCAATGCGGTCGGCCCGGTAAGCTGCAAAGGTTGAATAGTCCTCCCTCTGGGGAGATCCCGCCCAAAAAAGGGGCAAGTTGGAGTTTCAAGACTCACTTGGAGAGGGGCGGCAAAGAGGTGAACCCAGCAGAGTCCACAAGTCCTCTGAGATTTTATCCACATCCAAGACCACAAATGGGTCAGGGAGAGCTCTTTTGCGTGGCATTGGGCAAGAGACAGATTGGGGGGGAGGCCGGGTATTCTTGCGCTGAGCAAGCAGCAATGGTGGCCATGACAACAGGCAGTGCAAGCCCGACGGCCAGGGATGAGCAAGCACGCAAACCCGTTCCAGGCACACAAGTCGCAGGGTATCATGGCAACAAGCAAGAAGGGAAGTTGGTGGTGTAGGGGGAAGGGTGCAAGGGGGGGGGGGGGGTGGTTGGTATGGGTAGGTGCAAAGATGGTTGAGTTAGCAATGGGAAGACCTCTGGGGACAGAACTCAACTTGGGGGGGGGGATGTGGTGTTGTATTTATAACCTTGGATTGGGAACTGCATCGCAGGCTGCGCGCTCAGAAGTTGGGTAGGTTGGGCTCAGCATTTTGGGTGTGCGCGGTCTCAGCACTGGGTGTGGGTTGGGCCTACTCCAGGCATGGCGGGCTTGCAATCCCCTCAGACAATGCGGACCATGTGATGGAGCCAACCCAACTGAGTTTGGGGGTGGCTAGTTTGGGAAGCAGGAGCGGGGTTATATGCGCTGGGGAGGTCTGCGCAAGCATAGGAGCATACCAATCTGCAGATCACAGGATTTGCAGAGGCGCGCGGACAGGTAAACGTGGGGGCTATGAGTAGGGTGCAGCAGAGGGCTGCACCATGAGAAGGAAAAAATGGAAGTACGCAACAATGGAGGGAATGGTTTTGGAGGGAGTGGACGGATTGAGTAGGGTTGGGCTAGGATTCTGGGCTGTAGGGTTTTTCTTTCTTCATTGCTAGGCTTTTGGTTTGCGCTTGTACTTAGGTTAGGGTTGAGAGGGAGGAATTGAATACCTCACTCTCAAATCTGGATTGTAGGAAATGGAATCATTGGATGGAGGGATGGATGGATGAAGGGCAAAGGAAAGGAAATTCATCTCTATCTCTCTATTTCTCTCTATTTTTACTGGAGCATCCTTATCCTTACAGACGCTAGGACCATTTATTCCAGAATGCAAGGACAACTAGGAGAGTATTTCTCTCTTCTGCTTCCATGACATACAGGTCACATACCAGAAATCCATACACAGTCCATACATCCATCCTGGCTGGAAGACCTTTGATTCTGATTTGGTACATACCCTAGCTCTCTGGACAGGACCATGAAACAATCTTTCAAGTGATTGGCTCCAGTTAAATCAGTCATCTTCTAATCCAATTGGAAATCTCAGCCTCACCACCTGTCATCCCTCCTCAAGGCCTCCCTCCAGCTCTCACATTATACCAGCCTCTCTCCTTCCTTCCTGGACTAATTCCCATCCAGGAATGAGGATCCTACTTCTTATTGGTGTTATTAACCTTCCAATAGGTGTCATACCAGTACAAGTAATTCCAGCAAAGCCTAACTTCCTCATCTGAACTATCCCCTATGGTGTTACTCTAATAGGATTCAGTCCATCAGGCCTCCCTTTAAACAGACTTCCTCCTGGATCCCTCTCATCCCATCCTTCCTGAAGCTTTTTCATCACTCTACCTATCCTCATCAAAACTCCATCTCATCTCTCTCTATCCTGAGTTCTGTGATCAGTAGTGCCTGTGCCTTTGGCCCCTTTGAAACCAGGGGTAGTGGTGGCCCCATACTCATCCCTTCCCCCTTCATGAATTGTTAGATTACATAATTGCCATGAGCAGTTCATTGACTGGTATGTGCCACCCACATCATAGAATTCTGGGATAAGTACACCTCCCAGGGTGACAAGCCAAATAGCTATGAATCAACCTCCCCTTACTCAACAGTGCACTTAGATCAATTTGTAAGAGCATCACTCATATAAAGAGTCTGAGGTTGTGGGTTCAAATACCACAGTTTTCAATTGTTTTCATATGACTTCTGACATGAATACCCTTCTTCATTCCTCTAGACCTCCTTATTCCATGTCATCCCATCCTACTGATAAGGCCTCCTACAGTTTTTTGTGGACCAGTGGGTAGCCTCTCATGTCTCCAATGGATCTCAACCTGCCAAAAAATTGAGTTCTATTGATTCCTCCCTTCTTTTGGCCTTTGAACTCGACTTTGATGGTTCAAGATTGCTTTGATCTTACTTCAACAAGCTTTGACCGCTTCAAGCTCTTTTAACTGCCTCAACCATTTGACATTCTTTGACCCACTTCAACTTATTTGACATGCTTTGACTGCTTTGAAATGCTTCAAGCTCTTTGAACCACCTCAAATGCTTCAACCTGATCTGACCAACTTTGAGCCACTTTGAGTTACTTTGAAAGACCTCCAAAATCTTCAAGACTCACCCTCCAGCCAATCTTTTCCCCAATTCTTCTCTCTTGGTACTTTTTTTTTTGGGGGGGGGGGGTCACTTCCCTACAGCATAAGTGGAAACCATGCCTCCTGAACATGCAAAAACTTCCATCATCACCAGTCCAGCTTTAACCAGGGTAGCCAGAGGAACTTGCTCTAATCTAGACATTCAGGATCATGAACCATCTACTCCTTAAGCCCATGGACCTTGGAGAACCTCTTCCAACCTCCCAGCACCAGCTTCCAGCCCCATGAATACTGGTATCCATGCTCCAGCTCCTCCAAGGGCTTCCCTATCTCCTGCTCCTCCTGTCTTCAGACCTTTTTATAATTGAGAAATTGATCAATATCCTAAACCAGGCTACAGATCTTGAATCTCCATTGTAAAATGCCAATATGATTCCTCTCCCTGAGGATGAGGAAGAGGAAGAGAGCAAAGACTCAGGGTTTTGGTTCAAGGATCATCAGTAACCTTAATTCACCAACTGCCAGACCAAAAGAAGGAGCTCCTCAACCATCTGCTCTGACTACAATTCCAGCACCCCAAAGTCAACCACCTCCTCAACCTCCTGCTGTGGATGCTACCCTCCTAACCATACTCCAAACCATGACTTCAGAAGTAGCTAAAATCTCTCAACCCCCCAACAAATATTACTTCCCATCTGGAACCTTCAAAGCTCCATTGATGAATCCTCCTGACAAATTTGAGGGCAATAATTCCACTAAGCTCACACCTCCTTTCTTGCAAGCTTGTGAAATAATCTTTGAAAAAAACAAAGGGAACCTTTTGTGTGGATCAAAGGAAAGTTTTGTTTGCTGTCTCCTACCTACCTGGGAACACAAGCCATTGGATTAAACCCTACCTGGCTCACCTCTCAAACCCTGAGCACTCCTTTTTACTCAAATCCTCTGAACATTTCACAGAACAGCTTCATACTCTCTTTGGTAATTTTCTGGAATTATCCAAAGCTGAGAAGGAACTCATGAATCTGAACATGAAGGACTTGGAATATGCTTCCACCCAAATAACTGAATTTGATTCCCTCATGATTAAATTCTCTGTATGGGGTGATAGAGCCTTCTGTTTCCATTTTGACCAAAAACTCCCCTCTCAACTTCTGGAACAACTAGCTTGCTATGATGGCTCTGGGGAAAACCTTCAATATCTTATGGATCTAGTGTTGGATTATGACACTAGTATCAAAAAAAAAAAAAAAAAAAAAACCATCCAGGGGAAGTCTTCCCATCGAAGAAAATCTAAACAGCAAAACTCCTCTAGATCCAAAGCCAACTCCTCTCAGTCTGAAAAGGGAAAAGGTAAGGCCAAGAAGGAAGCCAAATCTGCAAAGAAGCAAGCTTCCTCCACCAAACCTACCTTGGAGTTATGTCTGTCCTGAAGGCAAGATCAAGGAAGAATAGAAGGCAAGAAGGGAATTTTTATGTATTTTGGAGGGAAGAACAAGACAGATAAATGAAAAAAGAAGCCTCTCACCAACCCCACTTGAAAATCCAACTGTTCCTCTACTCCCAAGCCTAAAAAAATAAACAAATTAGGTGTCTCTTCTGTTTTACTCCAGGATTATCAACCCATCAATTTTAGGGTGCAAAAGGTACAAAAGGATTAATATGAAACAACTATCTAAAGGCTCAAGTTTCATTGTTTTTCATCAGGACTTGAGTTACAGTATTTTGATTGATTTGGGTGCTACTCAATCTGTAATGGCTAATACCATGGTTCTCAAGTTTTCATTGTAGCCCCCCCATTCCTCTGGGAAAACCTATTCCTCTGTTCAACTTCAGTACTAACAAGCCACACTCTCAACTAATTAACCATAAGGTAACCTGATAGATCTCACTTCCTTCTTTTCCTAGCCTTGATCAAAATTCCTTTTAGTCAATGTGCCCTTCTCAGAAGATATTATTGCGGGAATCAAATTTCTTCAACACTTGAATCTAGAGGTGAAATGGAAGATGGGGCTGATCACCCCAAGATGACTGCCAACTGATGAGCTTTCCTCCAACTCTGTTGAACTCAACGTGGCCAGCCTACCTTCAACTGGTTTTCCCTCTACTCCTCTGTCTTTGGTGCTTCATTCCAATTCATTCCCCCTCACTTCAGAACATTTTCATCCTCAACACACCATCCAATTCCTTTTGAGTTCAAAAATAGACCACCTTGCTTGGATATTCACTGATCCCTTGAGGATTTCTCTGGATGAGGGCTCTAGGGATTCATCCTTGCACATCATGCAATTGGTTACTCATTCTAAAATTTCTATTAATCCCCATAAGGACATTTTAGCTGACTGGGAAAATTTTGATATGGATGAAGAACCTGAAGAATTAGAAAGTGTGTTGGAGATAGTTCCTGCTGATTACCATTCTCTTCTGGATGTTTTCCCCAAGGGTAAAGAAAATTGACTTCTCCCTCACCACACTTATGATCACCACATCAAACTTCAAGGACTGCTACCTCCAGTTGGGCCAATCTATTTTCTATCTCAAAGTGAAAAGTCAACCCTACAAGCCTACATAGCAGAGAATTTAGAGACATTTTTCATCCACTCCAGCACTTCAAGCACTGGAGAACCTGTTCTTCTTGTCAAGAAGAAGGATAGGAGTTCAAAATCATGATTTGATTATTGAAAACTTGACACTGTTGCCAGGAAGAACTGTTATCCCCTTCATCCAATGACTTTCTTGCTGAATGTCTTTTCAGTTTCTTCTATCTTCCCCAAAATAAACCTCAGATTTTCTTACAATCTTTTGTGCCTCAAGGAGGGGAGATGAACACTTAACAGCATTCAGATCTCAGTTTGGAAGCTATGAATACTTGGTCATACCCTTTGTCTTGACTAATGCCCCAGCTTCTTTACAAAACCTTATCAATGATATCCTTGATGATCTACTCAAAATCTATTTGGTTGTTTACCTTGATGATATCCTTATTTTATAAAAGAACTTACAGGAAAACATTGTTCATGTGTGTGTGAAGTACTGAACTGATTCAGGAAGCATAAGCTCTATGCCAAGGTCTCCAAACGCAACTTCCATGCACCTCTGTGGACTAACTAGGATATTTCATCTCAGGGGATGGTATCTTCATGGAAAACAAAAAATTCAAGACCATCCTTTCCTGTCCATTTACTCAAAAAAGAAGGGCCTTGCAGTCTTTCATTAGGCTTAAAAACTTCTACCACAGTTTTATAAAGAACTGATCCAAAGCAATCTCCCATCTCAACATCAACAAATCCTTCACTCAAGCTCCAGTCCTTTACCATTTTGATCACCTTCTGATAACATATGTTGAAACTGATGCCAGTGACTATGAATTAGGTTCTGTCCTGCACCAGGTGACTGATGATACACTTGAAACCCTATTGCTTTTGAAAGCAGAAAAATTTCCAGTGCTGGACTCAACTATGAAATCCATGACAAAGAACTCCTTGCAATGGTCTTTGCTCTTCAGAAATGGTGGGCTTACTTATTGAGAATTACTGAACCCTTTAAAGCCTTGAATTTTTGTTCCTCTTTGAATTATTTTATGTCCTCCAAGGAACTCAATAGGAGACAAGGTTGTTGGGCATAATTTCTCTCTGAATCCAATTTTGTGATAAATTACAGGTCTGGAAAATTCTCAACCATCCCAGATATCCTTTCACATTGGGAAAAAATTTATCCAGCAGGGGTAAAACCATATCCTGAAAAGACTCCTGGAGAATTTCAACAGCTTCTTAAACAAAATGAAGTCAAAGCTTCTAAACTATTTTTTATTTCTGCCAACCTACTTGATGATCAACTGAGTGAATTGACTTCTGGTCAAAAAGCTGAAAAGTTACTTCAAGGCACAATAAAAATATTGAATAAGAATTAGGAAGTAGATGAGTATTCCTTAAACCCCTTTAGTAACTTACTCCTGTTTCAGGGTGAAGTGGCACCCCACCAAACTAACCACCTGAAATTGAAGATAATTGATTAGCTCCATGACTCCCCTCCTGCAGGTCAACCCAGACTCTCAACCTTATCAAAAGATCTTTTTCCTGGATAAAATCTCAAAAGATGTCAAGAAATATGTTTCAGCCTGCTAACTTTGAAACAAGAGTAAGATAAGGCATGAAAAGAAACTAGGACTTATCAGAACTATTCCAATTCCTGATGGCCCCTGGACTTCTATCTCTATTGAATTCATTTCTCAACTTCCTCCCTCTGATGGATTTTATTCTATCCTTGTTGTTGTGGATAGTTTCTCTAAGATGGACCTCTCCATCAAAACAACTGGTACACTTAATGAAGTTTAATTAGCTAACCTCTTTATCAGCCATGTCTTCTCCACACATGGGCTTCCTTCTGAAATCATAAGTGAACAAGGCTCCTTGTTCATCTCTTCTTTCTGGAAAAACCTTTGTGAAAAACTACAGATCCAAAGGAATCTCTCCAAAGCTTACCAACCTGAAACAGATGTTCAAACTGAAAGAATAAACCGATTACTGGAACAATATCTTTGAATTTACAGCAGTTACCACCAGGAAAACTGGGATAATTGAATCCCCTTGGCAGATCTCTCCTACAACAACATTGTCCACTCTTCTAATCACCAATCAACCTTCTTCACTATCTATGGAAGGCATCCTAGTTTTGGTCTCTTTAGTTTGTTGGAAAAAAAGCCTTCAATGGATTAATTAGATCAGATTCAGAAGAACCAGATTAAACTAAAGAAAGAATTACAAGATTCTACGGATAAGTATAAAAACTATGCTCACCTCAAAGGAAAATACACTCCAAAAGATATTTCTACTTGGAATAAAGTTTGGTTATCTGTAAAGAATATCAATAATAACAGACCTTCCAAGAAGCTCTCTGAGTGTTGGTTGGCCCCTTTTCTCATTATTGACCAAATAGGATCTCATGCTTTCAAACTTCAAATTCCTGATCAATGGTCATCCATCCACACTATCTTCCATTTTTCACTTCTCAATCCATAATCTTCAGACCCAAATGCTCCTAGCCACCAACCACCTACAGAAATGGTGGAAACAATGGCCCAAAAGAATGGGAAGTGTCTCAAATCTTGTATTCCAAGATAAGGCATGGCAAAATCTTCTAATTATTCATGAAAGTTTTTTTAAAAGACTCTGAAAGAACCTACTGGGAAACAGTCTCTAACTCACCAACTTTCCATCCCTACTCCATGACTTCCAATCACTTTATGCTTCAAAACCCAAACCTTCATAACCTTTCCAATCCTCTCTTCAATCTCACTCCCATAATCTCCAGTCTCATTTCATGCGTTCTATAATAAATCAAAATAAATCTTATCCTATTCCATCATCATCCTATCATCCATCAAAGAAAAGTGATAATAAAATCAAAATAAATCTATATAAAACTCCTTCTCAATCTTAGCCACCAAGTTAGTAATCTTAGTAGCCCAAGCAATAGCTTGCTTTATTTTCCTACTTTCATACTCCTCCTTATTCTTGGCAGTAGCTCCTAATTCATAAGTCACCTCAGACAAATAAAGAAAATCTTCAAGCTCTGCTACCCCTTCCTTCTTCATTTATTTATTTCTTCCTTTCTTCTCCACCTCTTCTCCATTATTCAGAACACATTCAAAGATCACATTAGTTCTAGAATCTTTATAGAAATTCCCAAGCTGCTCTTCAATAGCCTTCAAGTCACCAACTGGATGATTTTCAATGGAATCTAATGGACCAGTCACCTTACCTCCCAAGAAAGCATAAAATCCAAAGTCTTCTCTATTCATCACCATTCTTCAAGAATAATTCCTCACTCCATCCTTGGCCAAATTTCTTCCAAAAGACCCTCCAACAGACATTTGCCCAGGGGATCCCTCTTCCAATTCTCTATTTACCTTTTCTTTCCCTTCTTCCCCTTCAGAACTTCCTCTTCCTCTTCCTTTATATCTTCTTCCTCCTCCTCCCCTTCATTGGGCTCTCCAGGGGAATCTTCATTCTTTTCTTTGAATTCAACTTCTTTGTTTATTTTTTTCTTTCAATTTGAATTTGACGGGGATGTGGGATTCTTCAATGGTCTCTGTTTCTTTGGAAGATAACCATTTGACAATTCAAAAACCTTTCAAACTTTGAACTTTGAAATCTCTTTGATTCTTTGACAATTATTGCACTCCTTTTCCTCTACTTTGACCAGACTATGACCACTTTGACTGTCCTTTGAAAAGGTTAAACTGGTTTGACTACCTTATGTCAAACTTCAATTGGTTTTACCTGCAATATTTGAAATTTGACCAATTTGATTCAACCTTTTCAAACTTTGAACAGTTTGACTAAACTTTGACAAAATTTGACTTGTTTTGTCACAACTGCCCTGAAATGCAAGGGGCTAAAGGCACAGGCATTAAAAATCATAGAACTCAATCATAATTGAATTGGATTGCAATGAAGAAGACAAGAGGAGGATTAAAAGTTATGAGAAGATGGAAGGGTGGAATGAAGAAGTCCAGGAGGAGGTTGTTAAATAAAGGGCTTTTCAATCCTATAAGAGTAAAAAAAGTAAGGGGCACGGTGATATTAGTTAAGCAGGCTGTTTGAAGGTTTTCTTGTGCGGAGATGACACCTACTAACCAAGGGACTAACCAGTAAGAAGTAGTATATGTTAGAATGGTAATCCCATCAGGGGAATTACAGTTGGTATGATTATATTTAATACCTGTATAGTTTAAGATATCAGTGTGATGATATCAGGAGTATCCTTAATGGATAGAGAACATAATTCTAATAATTATGGAAAAAGAACTATATAAATATGTTAAATAACAAGGAAGTTATTGAAGAATCAATTCCTGTGAAATACAATACAGGAATGTCACAGAGACATAGTTTAAGTCCCCCAGCTCAAGCTGAAGAGCGGAATGATAGTTCTGATGAAGAAAAGCAAAGAAACATAATATATGCAATACATCTATCCCTTAAGGATGAAATGCATAAATAATATACAGAAAGAAATGCTTTTGAGTTTAAAAGCAGAAAGATGGAACTTTGCTTCCAAGAGGAAGCTGCACTCAAAAGTGTCAAATAGCAAGAAGGCAAAGATGGCTCCCGGGATTGTCATTGGACTATTCACAGTCAGAGCCAAGAGATGGAACTTTCACATAAGTAAAAATTTCATCATAATTATAAGATAAAGAAGAAGATAAAAAGAAATTATAAATCTACAATTAGTTATAACTTTTACTTTCTAAAAGCATCTAATCATTTACTCAGTTGAACCACCATGTATCATTGAGCATGGATCCAATTCCCATTGTATCTGAATAGCATGCTGAAGAGTTGTACCCGATGGCCTAGATGGACTCCAATTAGTATTTAAGGGATCCATCTCCCATCATCAAGTTGTTTTCAATTGTTCATCATCTCCAACTTATCATCAAAAAGTCAATCAATCTTATTAATTATTAATTATTATTAAAACCCTCTACCAACCATATCGCTAATCGCAAGACATTATCAGTAACAAGATATCGCTCGCGATTTCCAGTACCAGGTCATTGTTTGAAAAATTTGCCAGCACCATTATTGCTCAACTTGCCTCCAGCCTTATTGCCGCATTAATTTGCCTCCATCAATTTTTGCTTGCGGAACTCGGAACCAGCGATATTGCTACAATTGAACTAAACCTCAGTACCAACATTGCAAAACCCATTGAAACAGTACAACCTTCATCGCCAACGCCACCTTTGCACAGGTAGCAAATTCTCAAACTGAAACATACCAGGACATTGCTGCCATTGTCAAGCAACCCGCGACGCCCAGATACCACCGCTAAATTCTCAGGATTGGATTGCCAACCAATTGAACAATCCATTGGAGCCTCCGTTTTTTGATTGTCACCCAAGTCGATCCATTGCAACAGGCAGATACCATTTTGGTATACCAATGAACAAGAATTGATAACCAATCTTAATTCACTCAGTGCGAACATCCCCTGAGATTAGTTTTCCAGCCAAGATTGGAACAAATTGAAGGAGCTTACCTGCAAGGAGCAATACAAGTCGCGCGACCATTCGTTTTTCCCAAATCCGTCATCAACATGACTCAACGCAAGGGAAACACAAAGAAAAGCGCACAGAGACCTACTGTGCATTCAAGTCAAGGAAGACTAGCAGATCAACAGTACAATGTAACGGAATGGAACAATTACTTCAAGTCAGTCAACTTAACCTTGAAGATAGAAGGGAAGCAAAGGCAAACAGAGCAAAAGATAGAGATTAGCTTACCTAGAGAAAAGAGTTTGCGAGTAGAAATTGCAATAAGAGAAAGCGATAACATTAACCATAAGCAACATGGGCAAGGTAGAGGTAGAGATTTGAGAAAGATCTCAAACAATAAGATATTTTGAGTTATCAAGTTTTAAATTACTATATTGTTATTCATGTGGAACAATATATTTTTTTGACTCATACAGTGAGAGATTGCTTAGAACTGAAGGATGTTTCATTGGAAATGGAACATCATAGCAGTAATGGATTATTAAGGATTTAATCCAAGTTTACTTTGTCTAAAACCACAAGAGTAAGAAGGTTACCTCATGGGTTAGAGGAAAGTTTTAAGTCCACCAATTTAGATGAAAGACTGCTAATCATTTTTTGAAGAACAAATCAAGTTGTTACCCAGGAATTTTCATAAGAGGAAAGTTTCCATTTGATTGACAAGAAGTTAAAGACAGAATTTGAGAATTCTATATGATGAATATTATATAAAAAGGAATGTCAATTTTAGATTCCTTCAGGGTGAAATCCCTGGGAGAAGTTGTGCAAGAGAGGTATATTAATAGGATATGAAACCATGAGCACATGTGATAGGATATATGATCCTAAGAAGAGAAATATCATTAGGATAAGATATTTCAAGTTTAATGAGGATGTGTTCCCATTGAAAAAAGTTGTTGAAGAAGATTGGGAAAACCCAATATTACCAGTGCAGAGCCCAGAACAAGAGGGAAGTGAAGAATTCAATTCACAAGAAGAATCCATAGAAAATGGAGAGAATGAGAATCAACAACAGAAAGTTATAGAAACTAGTAGTCCTACAGAGAAAGCCCCAGAAGGGAGAAGTCAAGTAAGAAGGAAGACAAGGATAGAAAGCACACAAGTGATAAGAAGTGAAAGAGTCAGAAGAGTACCTGATAGATATGATAAGTGTAGAGCCCATTGTGCTGAGATTAGAGATATAGAAGAAATCGTTCAAGAGGAACAAGATGCCTTAGTTTTTGTGAAACCATTTGATATGGAAAATAGGACAATTATTAATAGTTTCAAGTAGGTAATGAAGTTACCACATAAGCCAAGATGGAGAAGTACAATTTTTGAAGGGATAGGTTCATTAGAGGGAAACCAAGTATTATAAACATTTGAGTTTTTAAAGATAAGACCCTTATGGGCAATAGTTTTTTATCAACCCAGAAACCTGAGTTAACTGTTAAAGGAAGATTTATACAGTGATTTTTAGAAACTAGGAAACTTTAGAAGCTGAACAATTAAGGAAACCAAAGAAGACAACATATAATGTACTTCTTAAGGGGGTGTAGAGTTAAACCTATGTTGGTTTAAGAAGTAATTATATAGATTACATGATTCTCAAGAGTTAACTTTATAGTTATGAGAGAGTAGCCAGACTAGTTTGAGGTTAATATCAGGTGAACACAAGGTTCAAAAGTGGAAAAGTTTGGGATATTGATAGAAACTGGTAGATAAGATCATACAGTGTATGGATAGATTTAAGAGTAACATACTAGATATGGATAGATGTATGTTAAGGTTTTCAAATGAGTATTACCAGTAAACCAGTAGAAGCAACATATAGTTGTTTGAGAGGGATAGAAGTGATCCCATAGTAGCTATTTCCATAATACCTTAGAGAATTAAGGAAGGAAGTCCTCAAGGGAAATAGATCAAAGATAAGTCTGAGAGAAGCAATCATCTTTGGACAAAAAGAGGTCCAAGTGATTGATATTACAATAGATATTGGAAATATTTTCCAATAAAGCTCTGGATGATTGAGCATTTTGTGAGGCAGTGATAACAGCATAAGGATTACATTATTTTCAGGTATCATTTTTTTTAACCAAGTGTATTTTGAAGAGGTTACCTTATTGAAGTTTTCCATCTTTGAGAAGATGAAGTGCTGGAAGTGGGCACAATGGAGTGACCCAGGGCTAGATGAATAAGAGCCATATAGTATATACCAATAGATAAAGTTTTGAATACTACTAGAGAATTTATATGCAAAAGCATGAGTTTTAGAATGAAGCATAGAATATTTATTCAAGAGAAATTCACCCTTCTGGGATTAAGGGGGTGTGTTAGAATGGTAATCCCATCAGGGGAATTACAGTTGGTATGATTATATTTAATACCTGTATAGTTTAAGATATCAGTGTGATGATATCAGGAGTATCCTTAATGGATAGAGAATATAATTCTAATAATTATGGAAAAAAGAACTATATAAATATGTTAAATAACAAGGAAGTTATTGAAGAATCAATTCCTGTGAAATACAATACAGAAATTTCACAGAGACATAGTTTAAGTCCCCCAGCTCAAGCTGAAGAGCGGAATGACAGTTCTGATGAAGAAAAGAAAAGAAAAATAATATATGCAATACATCTATTCCTTAAGGATGAAATGCATAAATAATATACAGAAAGAAATGCTTTTGATTTTAAAAGCAGAAAGATGGAACTTTGCTTCCAAGAGGAAGCTGCACTCAAAAGTGTCAAATAGCAAGAAGGCAAAGATGGCTCCCGGGATTGTCATCGGACTATTCAAAGTCAGAGCCAAGAGATGGAACTTTCACATAAGTAAAAATTTCATCATAATTATAAGATAAAGAAGAAGATAAAAAGAAATTATAAATCTACAATTAGTGATAACTTTTACTTTCTAAAAGCATCTAATCATTTACTCAGTTGAACCACCATGTATCATTGAGCATGGATCCAATTCCCATTGTATCTGAATAGCATGCTGAATAGTTGTACCCGATGGCCTAGATGAACTCCAATTAGTATTTAAGGGATCCATCTCCCATCATCAAGTTGTTTTCAATTGTTCATCATCTCCAACTTATCATCAAAAAGTCAATCAATCTTATTAATTATGAATTATTATTAAAACCCTCTACCGACCAAATTGCTAATCGCAAGAGTATACTCATTCCTTGGGGGGATTCAGTCCAGGAGGGAAGGAGTGGCCAGTATATGTGAGAGCTGAGAATGAGGCTTTGAGGGATGAGTGGCTGGTTTTTCAAGTTGAATTTCCCACAGTATTAGATGTTGAATGATTGTGCTGGAGGCTTTGGTTGGCTGATTGGGTGAGGGACCTGTCCAGGAAGTTTTGACATGTACTGATTGGGAGTCTTGGTAGTATGGGATGGACAGACAGTGGAGAGTATGTACTATGTATATACTAAGTGTAATATTTACTAACTCATATAAAAATTGGTTTGAGCAGTGATAGGGGATGTACCAAGCCATTGAGAGAAGGAGAGATCCTGGGAAGGTTTAATGAATTACATGACACAGTGGTGAGGTATACATGGACATAGAGCCTATACCATACAGGGAGAGGGTGAAGCTGGTAGTAGAAGATGGAGACTACAAGAGATGCAGGAGTACTATCCAGTGGAAGGTACAGGAGTAATTGAATTTGGGTTTGATATGATAGTGAAGCTGATGAAGAGGTTTTATTGGTTTATTTCAAGGATTTTCAGAACTACAGTCATGAAATTACCGCCTCAGAAATGGAAGGGGAAGCTCCTGATGCCCAGAAAAGGATGTGCTGGAGGTAAAAATTGAGCTCTGATGTACTTGTTGATTGGAAGCTTGGAGGCTTTGAAGCAAGATTGAATAACTTGAAGCAGGGAAAGAATTGAACAGTTTTTGGGGCTTGAATTCTGAGACTAGGATGGGAGTTCAACATTTGAAGTTGGAGATTTGAAGTAGGAAGTTTGAATTTTTAAATTTTTTACTTTTGAAGTTGGATTGTTGAAAAAGGCTGTTGAAGTTGGATAAGTTTCATTTTGATGTTCCAAAAGTTCAAATTCAAAGTTTGAGCTTTGAAGTTGGATAAGTTTGAATTTTAAAATCAACATTCAAAGTTTGAAAAGTTTGACAAGTTTGACTTTGAATTTCAAAATTTGAAGTTTGAAAAGTATTGAAGAGGGACTGAGAGGGTTTCTTCCTTGGACTAAGGTGATGAAAAGGGTTCTCCTGGGGATCTTGGAGGAATTTTAAGAAAATGAAGAACATAAAGGAAAGGGAGTAGATGAGGAAGAATGAGGAAATGGAAGAGGGAGTTGTGGAGGTGACCAAGTTTGGTGTCAAAGGTGAAGTAAAATGCAAAGAGGTGGATTTGGAAGATGATTGGAGATGTTGGAAGTATTTGGGCTGAGTGCTTATTCAAAGATTCTGGTTTGCTGAAGACTGGTTTGAAGTGCTGATGGTGATGAAGATCCAGAAGTGAAGTTGGGGGTTGTCTAGAAATTTTTGGAATGTATTATTGAAGTAAGCCAGGTTTTTGATTTTGATTAGCTTGAGGATTGATGGGTTTGAAGGAAGAAGGGAAGTAAGTGATGGAGAAGGAAGTTATGGATGAACTGAAGGATATTTGGATTTGGGAGTATTTTCTGGAATCATATTTAGGACGGAAAAATAATATTTGGAATGTGGTTGAAAGGAGGAGAAATATTTCATTTATTATTTATATTTTAATTCATTTTATTTTTTATTTGATTTAGGAGATCATTGATTGGAAATATTTAAATTTTGATGGTGATGGAATGTTTTCATCAATTTTTTTTGATGGAAAATGAATGTATTGAATTGTGATTGGGAATTGATGGTGATTGGAATTTGGAAAAGGATTTATAGGATGAAGTGGTTTTGGAATGATGGATGGGACTAAATTTATGGAGAAGGGAAGTCCAGTTGAGGTGGTAAAGGGATTATAGGGTTGATTTGGTTTGGAATGATGGATGGAATTGGGTTGATTGGTGAAGCAGGGAAATCCAGTGGTGATGAAGCTGAATTTTGATTTCCAGAAGGTAGTTGGTGAGATTGAGGATGGATGGATTACTTGATAAGGCTTTTTAGATTTTGAAGCGTAAGTAACTGATTTTTCCAAAATAAGAAAAATTTTCCAACCAATTCTCAAAAGAACTATCTTGGAAGGTCTTTCAGTAGTGATTTTCTTTTCAGATAGTCATTCTTAATTCCCAGGATTCTAGGAATTTTGGAATTCAGTTTCTATTAAGGTCAGCATATTTAATATACTTATCCATAGGATTTTTTGAACTTTATCAGAGGAGTTTGGTTGATTGAAGGAGTATTTCTAGCTTTAGTTTTTCAGAAAGTTGGGTATACCCACTTCAAAGACAAATAGGAGTAAGCAACTGTAGGAATCTATAGAACTGTTAGTTGATTCATCCCCTTTCTTCATTATTTTAATAATTTCTTGGAGAAACTTGTCAGCTCATTGATTTGAGGTCATTTAACTCAGTTGTGCTTCAAGAATTTTCAAAAGAGAGGTAAAAAAAGTTTCAGAGTTTCCAAATTCATCAGGATTCTGTTCAGAGTAAGTGTTCCCCCATCTGGAAAAACGTTTTCCCAAGGTGAAAAGAGGCTGGGTGAATTCAATGAAGAAATTCTAAGGAGTTTAAGTGAGTTGAAGCAAGAAAGATTTCCATATGATACACTGGTCTTCTAGTGAGAGCTTTCAAAGACATGGAAATACTTTTGACAAATAAAGATCAGTTTTTAAATCAAAAGGCCTGTGATGCTTAAGAGGTAAGCACCCCAGGATAAGTCTTGTAGATGATAGTGGAACCTTCAAAGAAAGTCAGTGAAATTCATTGGAGGAATTAGATGTAGGTTCTCCTTTGTAACAGCATCAGGATTTCAAAAATAAACACATAATTTCAAACCACTATCCTTCTTCTTGAAAGAGAGAAGGAAAGGTTCTCCAGTGCTTGAAGTGATGGGGCTGAATAAAAACTCTAAATTATCTAATATGTAGGCTTGTAGGGTTGAGTTTTCATTTTGAGGTAGTGAATAGACAAGCCCAACTGGAGGTATGAGGCCTTCCAGTCCAATATGGTGGTTTTAAGCGCAGTGTCAAGAAAGTTGGTCTGCTTGATCCTGGGAGAAGAGAATCTAAAAATGAATGTTATTCAGCAGTAAATGTCTTGAACATGGTTTCTGATTCTTCAGGGACTTCATCAGTAAAAAGGAGAAACATAAGAAGAAGTTACCAATTGCATAGTATGCAAGGATGAAGCCAGTATATATTCCTCCTGTTAAAAATAAAGTATTAATGAATATCCAAGAAATTTTGAAGAGTGTTGAAATCAAAGGGAATTGAAGTTTGTGTTGGGGAACTGCAAAAGATTCTGAAGTGAGGGAGATTGCTTTGGACTGCAGTTAAAAAGGCAGAGTTGAGGGAAGGACAGCTGTTGGAATTGTAGCCAGGTTGAGTTCAACAGGATTGGAAGCAAGTTCAGTGGTTAGTTGGTGTATTGAGGTGATCAGCCCCATCTTCCAATTTTGCCTCTTGATTTCAGTTATGAAGAGAGTCAATTCCCCGGGATAGTTTCTTCAGGGAATGCTACATTGACTAGAAGCATTTCTCATTCAAAGCTAGAAAGGAAGTCAGTAGTTTTGGAAGTGTGTGTGATGATCTGAGATGTAAAAGATGAAAATGATTGCACAGATAAGAGGGCTCTAAGGGATGGATAATTTGGGTATTCAGTTTCCAATTAAAGATTGAGTTTCACCTGAATCAAAAAAACAATAGATATAAGCCTTGAAAGAATAAGAAGAAAAAGGGTGAGTCTAATATTTCTTTGGCTTTGGGGTAGCACTAGAAGGTGCTGGAGTAGAAAAAGAAGAAGAAGGGCTGACATGTTTATTTGTAAAGTCCTCTTTATTGTGTTTAAAACCAAAATATAAGCATAGGCCTTCCCTTTATCTTCTTGCCTTTTCAGTTTCCTTGATTTTTCCATCTGGACCTAGGTCCAAAGAGGGTCTGGTAAATTTTTTAGTTGAATTTGAATTTTCTGGGGACTGGTCATGCTCCCTACCCTCACCGCTAACTTTGTCAGGCTTATTGCAGGTAGATTGAGACTGAGAAGAACTGTGGGGTTGAGAATGATTGAGATAAGAGGATTTTTATTTTACCCTTTCATGATAACTTGTATCATAGTCCAAAACTATATACATAAGATCCTGGAGAGTTTCTGGAGAGCCATTTTACCCTACTAGTTTTTCCAGAAGGTATGAAGGGAGGCTTTTTCAAAAATGGAAGTGAAAGGCTCTATCAACCCATCCAGAGACTTTGGTCATGAGTGATTTAAATTCAGTGATGTGGGTTGAAGCATAGCCAGAGTCCTTAATCTTTATGTTAACCAGTTCCTTTTCAGCCTTGCAGACTTAAAGTATTTTGCCAAAGAGGGTGTCAAGTTGCTCTGTAAGTTGAGACCATGATTTTAGGAGGAAAGAGGGCTCTTGGTTGGAAAGATGAGCCAGATAGGTTTGGATCCATTGATTTTCACTTACAGAGAGTTAGGAAGCTTCAAGAGTACCTTCTTCCAGTTAAAAATAAAATTTACTTAATTTTTTGCAAAAATTAGTTCACCAGCTTGGAGGAATGGTTGGAATTTTCTAGGATTTTTGACTTCAAACATATCCGGAGCATTCATGGAAGAAGACTTGAAGGTGCCAGAATGGGAAGTACTGGTTGATGGAGGTTGAGAAAGTGTTTCCAAAGCAGAAGTAATGGTCTGGAGGATGGCTAAGATAGTTGGGTCCACAGCAGATGTTGGAGGTTGGGGTTGGGTTCAAGGTTCAGGGGTTACAGTAGAAGCTCAAGGTGTGAATGCTTCTTGAGGTTCCATAGTTGGTGAACTGAGATCAATAAGGATCCTTTTTTCAAAGCCTGATTCCTCACTTTCTTTTTTGAACTTGTCTTCTGGAATAGAAATGATGCTAGGATCATGACATGGAGATTCTAATTAAAAGCTTTCTTGGGGATATTGACCAATTACACAATTACCAATATGACTAACTGCAGGTGGGGCAGGAGAAAGAGAAGCTCTAGGAGGAGCTGGGGTAAAGATACTAGTTTCAATGGAAGTGGAGCTTTCTGGAATTGTAAAGTTGGAAGAGTTCCTCCCACATTCACAAGCTTGAGGAGTTGACTGGTCCTGATTGGAGATATTGATGAAAGAAAATCTGCCTCTTGCTGCTCTGGTGAGAGGTGGACTGGTAATGAATGATGGTTGCGCACATTGGGCTGGCATGGTGTCCAATCATTCAAGAGAGGAGAAATGACCCAAAAAATGTACCCAGAGAAGATTTGAAGAAGAAAAGCCAATTTTCAATGAATAAGTTACCAAAAATTTTGAAGTAAGGGGGCACCAAAAGGGCCTAAAATGGGTGGCGGAGGGTGTCAAAGGGCATTGTGATTGCTTCAAACTTGCATTGAAGAGGCATCCAGGAAGCCTCAAAGAAGCATGAAAAAACTACAAAGGAAAGGTTAAAAAAGTTTTGAAGAGGGTCAAAGCCACGTCAAAGGCGTCAGAGTGAAGTCAAAGGAATGAAAGAGGAGTCAAAGGTGCATCAAAGCAGTGTCAAAGGCGTTGTGGAAACCAAGAAGGGGCAATACCCCTTAAGTTGTCCTCAAGTTCCGGAAGTTATTGATCAAAGCGTCTGTAAGGAGATTGGATGCAGCCAGTCAAGAGAGAGAGAGAGGGAGAGAGAGTGATAGAGTGATAATAAGATGAATTCCTTCCTTTCCAATCCAATCCAATCTGATGTGATAAAGTGATGATGTGATGATGTGATGATGTTCCTTACAACCCGGAGTTGAGAGTGAAGTATTTAAGTCCTCCCTCTCAACCCTAACCTAAGTACAACCGCAAGTAAGCAAGAATGACAGAATACAACCCCTAAGCCACAGAACCCTAGCCCAACCCTATCCCTCCATCCCCCATCCCGTAACCCATGCTCCACCTCCCCTGCCCCATGCCCCGTCCGTGTTGCCCACTGGTTTGTCCTTCTCATGATGCGTCTGTCCGACAACCCGTTCCAGGTATCCGGGGCGTACCCGCGTGATCCAATCCGCGCGTCTTGCAATGCGCAATCCGCTTGATCCGCGCAAGCCTTCCAATCCGCGCAAGCCTTCCAATTGGCGCAAGCCTTCTGATCTGCGCAATCCGTCCAATCTGCGCAAGCCTTCCAATCCGTGCAAGCTTTCCAATCCGCGCGAGCCTTCCAATCTGCGCAATCCATCCGATCTGCGCAAGCCTTCCAATCCACGCAAGCTTTCCGATCTGCACAAGCCTTCTAATCCGCGCAATCCGTCCAATCTGCGCAAGCCCGCAGCGCGCAGCCTTTCCCAACTTGCATCCATGAAAGAGAACCACATCCCCCCAACTTGAGTTATGTCCCCAGAGATCCGCCACCATCTTGCCTACCACACTCATCCTCTGAGTTGCCTTCCCACCCGCCTTCCCTCTATCCTCGGCCGTCACCTTCCCGCCCGCCTGCCCTCTATGCCGACAACCTTCTGCTCCACCAGAGAAAGGATCCGCATGCCTTCATCCAACCCCACACGGGTTCCAAAACCGCGCGCAAGATCCGCGCCTTGGAGAGAGAAGATCTGCGTGAGCAAGAGAAATTGGCAAAGGTGAGAAATCCGCGCCAGTGAGAGTCTGAAAGTGAGAAATCCGCGCAAGTGAGAGTATCCGCAAGAGTACATGGGGAGACCTCAACGCGCCAGAACGCATACACAATCCTTGAGAGAGACAGGAAGAGAAAAAAAAATGAAAAGGAAGAATGAAAAAAAAAGTTTTTTTTTTTTTTTTAGCCCGCGTCCTGCGTCCCAACTCCAACCTTCCACCCCGCGCTAGCTTCCCCCCCCAAATTTGCCGCTGTCCTCAGCCAACCGCGTCCCCTATACTCATCACCAGATCCGCGGCGCGTTGCCTCAACCAATCCCGCACGGGTTCCAAGCGCAAGTTGCTGTCCCAAACCGCCTAGGTGCACCTCCCGCCGCCAAGACCCTCCTGCATCCTTTGAGATTCAAGGCCATCCACGCGCAAAACCCAAACAAAAGCAAACACCCCCAGAAGTCCTTACCACAAACCACCGTGGAGGAGGAAAGAGGCTTCAAAACCCTTTCAATCCCAGCCCTCTCCTCCCCCACCCCATCCACACAACATTCCTTGCCCTTTGCAGTTCCTGCCGCCTTGTTCTCCCCTCTGGAGATTTCTGACCACTCCCTGCCCGCGGGACCGCCCGTGACCGCTTGATCCTTCCGTTCCGCGTCCATCCTCTCTTTTGCAGCCACATCCTTCTGTCCCCTACTTGTTCCCCCCACCATCAAAGAGGTCCGGCTCTGGTCGCCATCCTTTGGCGCGTGGTTGGTCCCTTCCGCGGCTGCCCCTACCCTCTCCAAATGCGTGCTCCCCGCTGTCAAAGAGGTCCGGCTTGGGTTGTGATCCTCCAACGCGTGGTCTGTCCCTTCCGCCGCCGTGTCTACCTTCTTTGCAAGATCCGTCCGCCGCTTGCCAATTCCCAAACCGCATGGAGCATTCATTTCCCATTCCGTCTTCCTTGCCTGCTTCCTGTCAGTAGGCCGCACTGGTTCTGTCGAGTCCTGCTTCCCCAACATGTACTTAGCCCCCACTGGGGAAACCAATTCCCCGTTTGAATCCGCTGTCCGGTCCCTCTGTCCCTTCCGCCAACAGTTGTCATCCTCCCCATTCATGCACACGCGGGGCGCAGACGCGCTAGGAGACTGAATAATTTCCAGATAGTCCTCAAGGCCCCTTTCCACCTCCGCGAGTTTGCTAGCCCAAGGGATGGTTGCTGGTGGTGGGGCTGGAACGCACACTGCCCTTTAATACAGCTCCGCGTAATCCAATTCCGCCTGCAACTGGATCCCGCCGCGCGCACCTGCCTTGTAATCCAATTCCGCGGATGGCTTGAGATTGTCCTTCCAAAAGTGAGAACCGCGCCTCCCCCATCTTGCCAGCATGTCCTCCTTCAGTGCCGGCCAATCCAGGTTCAGGTAGCCTCCCATCTCCTCTACTTACTGATGCACTTCTGCGTCCTCAATGAACAGGACAACATGGCACACCTTCTCAAAATCCAAAGCGCCTTCAGAGTCCGCAATCATATCATACCATGAGATGAATTGCTCCACTTCTGCAATGTTGAGTCAAATATGCGGGTAAATACATGGGGTAGCGCAGAGGCCGTGGGAGGAGGAAGGAAGAGAAGCAGCTGTTGGTAGCATCCGTGAGTACATTTGAGAGACTTTGACAAAAGATTTTTCCTGGCCAGACCCCCAGATGTGGAAACCAACAAGGGGCAATACCCCTTAAGTTGTCCTTGAGTTCTGGAAGTTATTGATTGAAGCGTCTGTAAGGAGATTGGATGCAGCCGGTCAAGAGAGAGAGAGAGAGGGAGAGAGAGTGATAGAGTGATAATAAGATGAATTCCTTCCTTTCCAATCCAATCCAATCTGATGTGATAAAGTGATGATGTGATGATGTGATGATCTTCCTTACAACCCGAAGTTGAGAGTGAAGTATTTAAGTCCTCCCTCTCAACCCTAACCTAAGTACAACCGCAAGTAAGCAAGAATGATGGAATACAACCCCTAAGCCACAGAACCCTAGCCCAACCCTATCCCTCCGTCCCCTGTCCCGTAACCCATGCTCCACCTCCCCTGCCCCATGCCCCGTCCGTGTTTCCTGCTGGTTCTTCCTTCTCATGATGTGTCTGCCCAACAACCTGTTCCAGGTATCCGGGGCGTACCCGCGTGATCCAATCCGCGTGTCTTGCAATGCGCAATCCACTTGATCCGTGCAAGCCTTCCAATCCGGGCAAGCCGTCTGATTGGCACAAGCCTTCCGATCCGCGCAATCTGTCCAATCTGCGCAAGCCTTCCAATCTGCGCAAGCCTTCCAATCCGCGCAAGCCTTCCAATCCGCGCAAGCCTTCCAATCCGCGCAAGCCTTCAGATCTGCGCAAGCTTTCCAATCCGCGCGAGCCTTCCGATCTGCGCAATCCGTCCAATCTGCGCAAGCCTTCCAATCTGCGCAAGCTTTCAAATCTGCGCGAGCCTTCCAATCCGCGCGAGCCCGCAGCTCGCAGCCTTTCCCGACTCGCGTCCATGAAAGAGCACCACAGCGTGTCAAAGAAGAATCAAAGCATATTTGACATTTCAAAGTGCATCAAAGGGCTCCATTTTTTCTTTTGGCTGGTTTCAAAGAGGCATTGAAAAAGCTTATGAGGAAGTGTTGAGAAAGAGGTTTGAAGATTTAAAACAAGAGGAAATAAAAGGGATTGGCCACTGAGAGGTGGATAAGGGTAATGGATAGCTTCTGAAGGGGTAGCCACAACTTGTATAGCACTCCTTTGGAAATATGGAAGGCCAAACACTGTTTAGCTCAATCACACACTGGTCCAAAACCAAATAGGCAGTGTTATCTGTAAGTTGGGGTGGGATGGAATGGATTGGAGTTGGGTGAAGGTGAAAATTAGAGAGGAAGAGGGTGGGAAATAATTAAGGGGAAGGAATTATTATAATTTCACAACCGCCCTGGCATACAAGGGGCTGAAGGCACAGGCAATACTACTCATAGAAATCAAGGATGATTGAATTTTATTACAATGAAGAATATGAAAGGAGGAGTACAAGTTATGAGAAGATGGAAGGGTGGAATGAATAGGTCCAGGAGGAGGTTGTTGAAACCTATAAGAGTAGCACCAGGAAGGGGAAAGGTGACATGAGTTAAGCGGGCTTTGTGAAGGTTGTCTTGTGCTGAGATGACACCTACTGATAGAGGTACTAAACAGTAAGAAGTAGTATACTAATTCATTGTAGGTAATCAGTCCAGGAGGGAAGGAGTGGCCAGTATATGCAAGAGCTGAGAAGGAGGCCTTGAGGGATGAGTGGCTGGTGTTTCAAGTTGAAGTTCCCATGGTATCACATGTTGACTCATTTGGATGGAGGCTTTAGTTGACTAATTGCGTGAGTGAACTTTCCAGAAAGGGTTGAAATTTACTGATCTGTAGTCCTGTGATTATGGGCTGAAAATCCAGCGGAGAGTATGTACCATCCCTATACTAAGTGCAATATGTACCAAATCATATAACAATTGGGTTGAGGAGTGATAGGGGATGTACCAAGCCATGGAGAGAAGGAGAGATCCTGGGAAGAGTGAATAAATCACATGACACAGTGGTGAGGTGGACATGGAAATAGAGCTCATACCATACAGGGAGAGGGTGAAGCTGGTAGAAGAAGATGGAGACTGCAAGAGATGCAGGAGTACTATCCAGTAGAAGGTACAGGATTATGTGAATTTGGGTTTGATATGAGGGTGAAGCTGATGAAGAGGTTGTATTGGTTTAGTTGAAGGAGTGTCAGAAACATGGTCATGACATGTTTGACAGTAGTTAAGTCCACTTTGAAGGCTTCAAAGGT